>OX401919.1:10640176-11291426 GCA_947859195.1 Drymonia ruficornis
TACACCGCCGCTACACGCCGCTGTCGCTCACCGGCCTGCTCGTCGACCTGCACATGCTCGCCATGTGCGACTACCTCGTCTGCACCTTCAGCAGCCAGGTATGATACACCGCCGCTACACGCCGCTGTCGCTCACCGGCCTGCTCGTCGACCTGCACATGCTCGCCATGTGCGACTACCTCGTCTGCACCTTCAGCAGCCAGGTATGATACACCGCCGCTACACGCCGCTGTCGCTCACCGGCCTGCTCGTCGACCTGCACATGCTCGCCATGTGCGACTACCTCGTCTGCACCTTCAGCAGCCAGGTATGATACACCGCCGCTACACGCCGCTGTCGCTCACCGGCCTGCTCGTCGACCTGCACATGCTCGCCATGTGCGACTACCTCGTCTGCACCTTCAGCAGCCAGGTATGATACACCGCCGCTACACGCCGCTGTCGCTCACCGGCCTGCTCGTCGACCTGCACATGCTCGCCATGTGCGACTACCTCGTCTGCACCTTCAGCAGCCAGGTATGATACACCGCCGCTACACGCCGCTGTCGCTCACCGGCCTGCTCGTCGACCTGCACATGCTCGCCATGTGCGACTACCTCGTCTGCACCTTCAGCAGCCAGGTATGATACACCGCCGCTACACGCCGCTGTCGCTCACCGGCCTGCTCGTCGACCTGCACATGCTCGCCATGTGCGACTACCTCGTCTGCACCTTCAGCAGCCAGGTATGATACACCGCCGCTACACGCCGCTGTCGCTCACCGGCCTGCTCGTCGACCTGCACATGCTCGCCATGTGCGACTACCTCGTCTGCACCTTCAGCAGCCAGGTATGATACACCGCCGCTACACGCCGCTGTCGCTCACCGGCCTGCTCGTCGACCTGCACATGCTCGCCATGTGCGACTACCTCGTCTGCACCTTCAGCAGCCAGGTATGATACACCGCCGCTACACGCCGCTGTCGCTCACCGGCCTGCTCGTCGACCTGCACATGCTCGCCATGTGCGACTACCTCGTCTGCACCTTCAGCAGCCAGGTATGATACACCGCCGCTACACGCCGCTGTCGCTCACCGGCCTGCTCGTCGACCTGCACATGCTCGCCATGTGCGACTACCTCGTCTGCACCTTCAGCAGCCAGGTATGATACACCGCCGCTACACGCCGCTGTCGCTCACCGGCCTGCTCGTCGACCTGCACATGCTCGCCATGTGCGACTACCTCGTCTGCACCTTCAGCAGCCAGGTATGATACACCGCCGCTACACGCCGCTGTCGCTCACCGGCCTGCTCGTCGACCTGCACATGCTCGCCATGTGCGACTACCTCGTCTGCACCTTCAGCAGCCAGGTATGATACACCGCCGCTACACGCCGCTGTCGCTCACCGGCCTGCTCGTCGACCTGCACATGCTCGCCATGTGCGACTACCTCGTCTGCACCTTCAGCAGCCAGGTATGATACACCGCCGCTACACGCCGCTGTCGCTCACCGGCCTGCTCGTCGACCTGCACATGCTCGCCATGTGCGACTACCTCGTCTGCACCTTCAGCAGCCAGGTATGATACACCGCCGCTACACGCCGCTGTCGCTCACCGGCCTGCTCGTCGACCTGCACATGCTCGCCATGTGCGACTACCTCGTCTGCACCTTCAGCAGCCAGGTATGATACACCGCCGCTACACGCCGCTGTCGCTCACCGGCCTGCTCGTCGACCTGCACATGCTCGCCATGTGCGACTACCTCGTCTGCACCTTCAGCAGCCAGGTATGATACACCGCCGCTACACGCCGCTGTCGCTCACCGGCCTGCTCGTCGACCTGCACATGCTCGCCATGTGCGACTACCTCGTCTGCACCTTCAGCAGCCAGGTATGATACACCGCCGCTACACGCCGCTGTCGCTCACCGGCCTGCTCGTCGACCTGCACATGCTCGCCATGTGCGACTACCTCGTCTGCACCTTCAGCAGCCAGGTATGATACACCGCCGCTACACGCCGCTGTCGCTCACCGGCCTGCTCGTCGACCTGCACATGCTCGCCATGTGCGACTACCTCGTCTGCACCTTCAGCAGCCAGGTATGATACACCGCCGCTACACGCCGCTGTCGCTCACCGGCCTGCTCGTCGACCTGCACATGCTCGCCATGTGCGACTACCTCGTCTGCACCTTCAGCAGCCAGGTATGATACACCGCCGCTACACGCCGCTGTCGCTCACCGGCCTGCTCGTCGACCTGCACATGCTCGCCATGTGCGACTACCTCGTCTGCACCTTCAGCAGCCAGGTATGATACACCGCCGCTACACGCCGCTGTCGCTCACCGGCCTGCTCGTCGACCTGCACATGCTCGCCATGTGCGACTACCTCGTCTGCACCTTCAGCAGCCAGGTATGATACACCGCCGCTACACGCCGCTGTCGCTCACCGGCCTGCTCGTCGACCTGCACATGCTCGCCATGTGCGACTACCTCGTCTGCACCTTCAGCAGCCAGGTATGATACACCGCCGCTACACGCCGCTGTCGCTCACCGGCCTGCTCGTCGACCTGCACATGCTCGCCATGTGCGACTACCTCGTCTGCACCTTCAGCAGCCAGGTATGATACACCGCCGCTACACGCCGCTGTCGCTCACCGGCCTGCTCGTCGACCTGCACATGCTCGCCATGTGCGACTACCTCGTCTGCACCTTCAGCAGCCAGGTATGATACACCGCCGCTACACGCCGCTGTCGCTCACCGGCCTGCTCGTCGACCTGCACATGCTCGCCATGTGCGACTACCTCGTCTGCACCTTCAGCAGCCAGGTATGATACACCGCCGCTACACGCCGCTGTCGCTCACCGGCCTGCTCGTCGACCTGCACATGCTCGCCATGTGCGACTACCTCGTCTGCACCTTCAGCAGCCAGGTATGATACACCGCCGCTACACGCCGCTGTCGCTCACCGGCCTGCTCGTCGACCTGCACATGCTCGCCATGTGCGACTACCTCGTCTGCACCTTCAGCAGCCAGGTATGATACACCGCCGCTACACGCCGCTGTCGCTCACCGGCCTGCTCGTCGACCTGCACATGCTCGCCATGTGCGACTACCTCGTCTGCACCTTCAGCAGCCAGGTATGATACACCGCCGCTACACGCCGCTGTCGCTCACCGGCCTGCTCGTCGACCTGCACATGCTCGCCATGTGCGACTACCTCGTCTGCACCTTCAGCAGCCAGGTATGATACACCGCCGCTACACGCCGCTGTCGCTCACCGGCCTGCTCGTCGACCTGCACATGCTCGCCATGTGCGACTACCTCGTCTGCACCTTCAGCAGCCAGGTATGATACACCGCCGCTACACGCCGCTGTCGCTCACCGGCCTGCTCGTCGACCTGCACATGCTCGCCATGTGCGACTACCTCGTCTGCACCTTCAGCAGCCAGGTATGATACACCGCCGCTACACGCCGCTGTCGCTCACCGGCCTGCTCGTCGACCTGCACATGCTCGCCATGTGCGACTACCTCGTCTGCACCTTCAGCAGCCAGGTATGATACACCGCCGCTACACGCCGCTGTCGCTCACCGGCCTGCTCGTCGACCTGCACATGCTCGCCATGTGCGACTACCTCGTCTGCACCTTCAGCAGCCAGGTATGATACACCGCCGCTACACGCCGCTGTCGCTCACCGGCCTGCTCGTCGACCTGCACATGCTCGCCATGTGCGACTACCTCGTCTGCACCTTCAGCAGCCAGGTATGATACACCGCCGCTACACGCCGCTGTCGCTCACCGGCCTGCTCGTCGACCTGCACATGCTCGCCATGTGCGACTACCTCGTCTGCACCTTCAGCAGCCAGGTATGATACACCGCCGCTACACGCCGCTGTCGCTCACCGGCCTGCTCGTCGACCTGCACATGCTCGCCATGTGCGACTACCTCGTCTGCACCTTCAGCAGCCAGGTATGATACACCGCCGCTACACGCCGCTGTCGCTCACCGGCCTGCTCGTCGACCTGCACATGCTCGCCATGTGCGACTACCTCGTCTGCACCTTCAGCAGCCAGGTATGATACACCGCCGCTACACGCCGCTGTCGCTCACCGGCCTGCTCGTCGACCTGCACATGCTCGCCATGTGCGACTACCTCGTCTGCACCTTCAGCAGCCAGGTATGATACACCGCCGCTACACGCCGCTGTCGCTCACCGGCCTGCTCGTCGACCTGCACATGCTCGCCATGTGCGACTACCTCGTCTGCACCTTCAGCAGCCAGGTATGATACACCGCCGCTACACGCCGCTGTCGCTCACCGGCCTGCTCGTCGACCTGCACATGCTCGCCATGTGCGACTACCTCGTCTGCACCTTCAGCAGCCAGGTATGATACACCGCCGCTACACGCCGCTGTCGCTCACCGGCCTGCTCGTCGACCTGCACATGCTCGCCATGTGCGACTACCTCGTCTGCACCTTCAGCAGCCAGGTATGATACACCGCCGCTACACGCCGCTGTCGCTCACCGGCCTGCTCGTCGACCTGCACATGCTCGCCATGTGCGACTACCTCGTCTGCACCTTCAGCAGCCAGGTATGATACACCGCCGCTACACGCCGCTGTCGCTCACCGGCCTGCTCGTCGACCTGCACATGCTCGCCATGTGCGACTACCTCGTCTGCACCTTCAGCAGCCAGGTATGATACACCGCCGCTACACGCCGCTGTCGCTCACCGGCCTGCTCGTCGACCTGCACATGCTCGCCATGTGCGACTACCTCGTCTGCACCTTCAGCAGCCAGGTATGATACACCGCCGCTACACGCCGCTGTCGCTCACCGGCCTGCTCGTCGACCTGCACATGCTCGCCATGTGCGACTACCTCGTCTGCACCTTCAGCAGCCAGGTATGATACACCGCCGCTACACGCCGCTGTCGCTCACCGGCCTGCTCGTCGACCTGCACATGCTCGCCATGTGCGACTACCTCGTCTGCACCTTCAGCAGCCAGGTATGATACACCGCCGCTACACGCCGCTGTCGCTCACCGGCCTGCTCGTCGACCTGCACATGCTCGCCATGTGCGACTACCTCGTCTGCACCTTCAGCAGCCAGGTATGATACACCGCCGCTACACGCCGCTGTCGCTCACCGGCCTGCTCGTCGACCTGCACATGCTCGCCATGTGCGACTACCTCGTCTGCACCTTCAGCAGCCAGGTATGATACACCGCCGCTACACGCCGCTGTCGCTCACCGGCCTGCTCGTCGACCTGCACATGCTCGCCATGTGCGACTACCTCGTCTGCACCTTCAGCAGCCAGGTATGATACACCGCCGCTACACGCCGCTGTCGCTCACCGGCCTGCTCGTCGACCTGCACATGCTCGCCATGTGCGACTACCTCGTCTGCACCTTCAGCAGCCAGGTATGATACACCGCCGCTACACGCCGCTGTCGCTCACCGGCCTGCTCGTCGACCTGCACATGCTCGCCATGTGCGACTACCTCGTCTGCACCTTCAGCAGCCAGGTATGATACACCGCCGCTACACGCCGCTGTCGCTCACCGGCCTGCTCGTCGACCTGCACATGCTCGCCATGTGCGACTACCTCGTCTGCACCTTCAGCAGCCAGGTATGATACACCGCCGCTACACGCCGCTGTCGCTCACCGGCCTGCTCGTCGACCTGCACATGCTCGCCATGTGCGACTACCTCGTCTGCACCTTCAGCAGCCAGGTATGATACACCGCCGCTACACGCCGCTGTCGCTCACCGGCCTGCTCGTCGACCTGCACATGCTCGCCATGTGCGACTACCTCGTCTGCACCTTCAGCAGCCAGGTATGATACACCGCCGCTACACGCCGCTGTCGCTCACCGGCCTGCTCGTCGACCTGCACATGCTCGCCATGTGCGACTACCTCGTCTGCACCTTCAGCAGCCAGGTATGATACACCGCCGCTACACGCCGCTGTCGCTCACCGGCCTGCTCGTCGACCTGCACATGCTCGCCATGTGCGACTACCTCGTCTGCACCTTCAGCAGCCAGGTCAGATAATGATCCTTCGAGTACTAAATTGTCCTATTCCCAAAATGGACACTTTTCCAAAATAACCACGTCCTCGAAATTACCACTTTCCCAAAATGACCTAAAATTGTCATTTTCTCAAAATGACTACTTTCCCTAAATGACCAATTTTCCCAATATGGTCAACTTCCTAAAATAACCACTTTCCCAATATGGTCAACTTCCTAAAATAACCACTTTCCCAATATGGCTAACTTCCTAAAATAACCACTTTCCCAATATGGCTAACTTCCTAAAATAACCACTTTCCCAATATGGTCAACTTCCCGAATATGACCACTTTCCCAATATGGTCAACTTCCCGAATATGACCACTTTCCCAAAATGGCCATCTTCCCAAAATTACCACTTCTTCCCAAAATGAGCATCGTCCCAAATTGACCACTTCTTCCCCAATTTCATCTTCCCAAAATAACCACTCTCCCAAAATTGTCAATTTCCCAAAATCAACACTTCCCCAAAATGGTCATCTTCAAGATGACCACTTTTTAACCTCTGTTTAACATGGCCAAAATAGTAATTTCACCAAACTGTTTTTGTTTATGATCTACCGTATAAATTACATAGACAGATCGATAGTCGACCAATGATCGATCCACCGTAGATCACTACTGTATATCTCATCTGAACTGAAGAACAAATGTGTGTCCGGTGCAGGTGGGCCGCGTGGCGTACGAGATGATGCAGACGAACCGCGCGGACGCGGCCGACAGCTTCTTCTCGCTCGACGACATCTACTACTTCGGCGGGCAGAACGCGCACGACCGCCGCGCCGTGCAGACGCATCACGCCAACGCGAGGGACGACATCTCCTTCCAGGTATTGCATTGCAGCTTTCCAAATACAGTGTATTATGACCAGAGTTGCAAAAAAACAGGAAATTTAAAATGAAAACTGTATAAATCATTGTTTAAAATATTGATTTAAATCAGAACGAATAAATCACCGTGTTTAAAACATGTTTTAAATGTTTAAAACATGTTTTAAACATTGTTTAAAACAAGGTGATTTTTTCAACAACCCTGATTAAGACGGTACAAGCAACTAACGAGGCATTTTTGGAGGCTATCTCCTCTTAGACACTCTTAGAAATTTTGAAAAAAATATCACCGTATTTATAAAACCCTCATCTTTAAATTTTAAGGAGGATAAAAGTGCTACATGCTCATTTACTATGTGAAACATAAAACCAAAATGTAGCAGCTTTCAAATTTAAATTTGTATCCTATTCCAAACGGCTCGGAATTTCAAATTTCTTTTTTTTCACCATATGATGAAGAAAGATAATACCTAAAAAAATTAAGTTCGATTTTGGTGATGCAATAGTTTTTCACCTCACAATTACTGATTATCGATATTTTCTAAAAAATCGCATTTTTAAATTTCATTAACACGTTATGTTTACTATCATGAATATTTAATGTTTCTTATGTTATTTGATCATGTGATTGGGAAACCTAATACTGGTTTCGGATTGGGCAGGTTTTTTTTAACACACTGTATATCTATGGCATTTCGTCCACGGCGCATCTCAAAATAAACCGACTAGAAACTACTGGCTAAAATACTTCTTATTGTTAATTTATTTTCAGGTCGATGACCTGATAGGCGTCGCTGGCAACCACTGGAACGGCTATGGCAGAGGCACCAATAAAAGAACAAACATGGTAAGTAAGCAATTCTGAAAAAAAAATATTCACATAACATCTGCAAATAAATAATAATTTTACCCTCTATACGTGCGAGCAATGCCTTTGGTTGCTATGCGATTAAAATAAGAATACGACGGGCTCGCGGCTAACTTCACTCATGTAAGTACGGTACCAAGTACTTTACTTATGAGTGAAGCCGTGAGCATGTACAAGTTCCAGTTGTGATGTCACAACATAGCGCTAGGCCGGTCCTGTTCATATTTTAATCGCATAGTAGTTGGCTCAGTCGTAGTCCAGCTTTCCTGAGGATGCCTCGTTTAGAGGCGAAACACGTGTCGAATTTATTTAGGATTCGCTTTGTCTGCGGAGAATTGCTAATTGTTAGGGTCCATGACTCATGACAGACATACTCTCGACTGACAGGGAGTTAGGTCTTGTTGGCTTCTTCTATTATCGATCAATTCATATGGTTTATAATATTGGAGGTTGACAATTCCGAGGGTGAGTGGTGGGTCCCTCTCTATAATTGTTTAACAATGGATTTCCGCAAAGTTACGCCTGATTCCATCAATTATCGCATAGTACTGTTTAACATTAGGCGGGTCGTACGCTTGTTTGTCATCTCAGTCGCATAAAAAAAAGATACTAATGATACTGGTTTGTTTCAGAACGGGTTGATCCCGTGGTACAAGACAGCGGACCACCTGGTCCTGTACCCGTTCCCGGAGTACAAGCAGGTGCCGCTGTACGCCGACACGCGGCAGAAGGACTTATAGGAGCCGCCCGCGCCGCCCGCCCGCGCCGACACGCGCGGCCTGTGAGCGGGACCCACGGGGGGCACGTAGTGCTATATCGCACGAGGACACCAGTGGTAGCGCAACCAGTCGCGCCACCAACAAAATATATAGAGCTGTATGGAGGGTATCGCACTTGGTGTCCGCTTGGTAGCGCAACCAATTCGATGTCGGTTATCGAATCACCCGCTGGTGGCGCAACTATAGTTGCCTCGTGCGATATCACACTTAGGCAGCAATATACATCCGAGGTTGTCTGAACATAGCGTTTGTCTGAAGCGTAGCGATTTGTAGACAAGCTTGTAGACGAAGCTATTTGTCTGGGAGGGCAGACTATCTGATCGGATTCACTCCTTATACATGCGGTTTTATTGGCCGAAAGTTTTAAAAACGTCTATAAAGACTCCGCCAAACTTATACAGTTCTTTTGCCAGTTTATAATAATTTTACAAAGCATTTCTAGTAGCATTTGGCACGTAAAAAGTCGGTCCCGGTTGTTGTCTTCTAGGCAGCAGTCGTTAAGCCTTGTCAGAGGTCTTCGGGCGGCGACACCAGGTTGGCCACTAACCATACGTTAAGAAGAAGAAGAAGTAACAAAAGTGATTTCTAATGCGAGTGTAAGTCGATCATAACTTTCTATGAATTTGGGGGTATGTTTGTTTGATGGCAACTTTTTGGTTCTTAACGGAGCTCAAATAAAAGAGCATACTGTTAACACTGGAATAATCCAGTGTTTCTGACTGCGCCTTGCTCTTAATATTGTAATTTAAATTAAATTATTAAGAGCAAAGCGCGCGAGTGGTGTTGTCGGTGGCTTGGTGCGAAGTGGCAGGTCGTTGATCCATCAGCTGGCCGCTGCGTCCCGCGGCCCGCTCCTCTGCCTGCCCCCGTCTGTCTGGTTACATATTTAGGCAGATTGTCGGACGTATATTGCCGCCCTTACCTGACTTCCCTGGGCCAGTAGATAATCTTCCAACTCTTATTTCTTTTGATTAAATTTATGTTGGTCTCAAGACAATTTAAAACCGGGACTCGCCGAGGGTCACCTCGATCCTGGCACAGTAACTATTGCCATCCCTCTCATATTCGTAATGTATGAGCAAGACAGATATTTCTTGATATGTCAAATTTAGCCTAGTCGTGATATGATGACGTTGGCATCAATACTGTGACATTATGATCTACAGAAGTTGTCAACCTATTCTAGATCTGCGCAACGTCCTCCCCCATAATCCTCTATATTTGGGCATGGGCACCCATTCAATATCTTTAGCACCCATTTGGGGATGATCCCGTCCCTCGGTGGGAACCGCTAAAATAAAGTAAAAGAAGGGTGTGCCATTTCGATGACCTGACAGTCAAGTGCTCAATTTACGCGGCGGTCACTGTACATTACCAGATTGTAAGGCGAAGGCTAGAAGTATATACTGTGGTCCGTCAGTATGGTACATAATGATGGATGTCATTCCATAGACGCAGGCTACACGTTCAGTATTTATTCCGTCAGTATTGTGATGTAGTTCGTGCAGTCCAGACGTCAAATGAAACACGAAAGCTTGGTATGGATATTACCTTAGCGCTTGGTTTAATCCGCAATCTCAGAAGACATGTCCACTCTATTGCTTTCGCGACGTGGAATGCCAAACTGTCATTTTGGAATTGAAATTCCAGGCAAATACTGTCGTCCATCAGTACACTAGCCTACACAATCAGTTTGGACCAAGGTATTTGAAAAATAATGACGGACCACAGTAAATACTTTACGTCTAGCCTTCGCCTTACTATGTTCAAGACTACAGTACCGTCATGATTACAGATCTAAATTGACCGCAGTAACTTCAAATACCTTATAAGTCCCATATAGACCCTAGAGGAAAACTAGATGATGATGACTCAACGGTTATGGCCAATTGGTCACAGCCATATGAGCATATATTTTAAGGAACATGGTGCATTTAAATAATATACAAATGAACTGTGAGCTATTTAAACATGGGATGGATAAATCTGCGTTTAAGGGTGGCATTTTTGTTAATTAAATTAGTCAAACAGAAGTATTTCAAGAATGTCTTATCAACCCTAAAATGAAACCTGATCTTGAGACACCCCTGTATTTTGCACCCAGTGATGATATTTAAAAAAAAATACATATAAGGCTATAAAAAGACAACCATGTCTTGTTTTGGCTCTTTATTAATAGATGTGTCCATATGGCGCGCATGCCTCACCCGAGCACTCATATTATGACATTACGTCTATGCGTTCCGACGTCAAAGGTGAGTGCTTGCGCGAGGCATGCGCCTGATGAAGACGCCGCCATTGACTAATGAGTTATTTGACTTGTTTCTACGAAATACGGGCATTATTCTATTTTTATTACAATATACTATGTGATTATTATATGTAAAGTAACAGGTATTCACTAGATTTTCACAGATCACAGAATAAACAAATAGGATAACAATATTCCATGATAATTCTACATTCCAATGTATTCTACTAATGCACTGTCCACATTTAGCGGATTTTGACGGGCCCGTTGGCGTGGTTGGCGTGATGGCGCCTTTCACGCTGCAGGTCGTAGGTTCGATTCCTACCCGGGACATGCATTTGTGTGCATGAACATGTCTGTATGTCCCGAGGCTGGGTGTATATGTATATTAAGTATGTATTTACAAATAAAAAAGTAGTATATGTAGTAATATCAGTTCTCTGGTTGCCATAGTACAAGCTCTGCCTAGTTTGGGATCAGGTAGCCGTGTGTAAAAATGTCCCAGGATATTAATAATGTCAACGAAATTTAAAATATTATCCAAAGCTGATTCTTAATTCTGTGAACTGCCAAGGATTTGCTTTTGCCATGTAATCCGATTCAATCCGGGCGATCAATCCAGACGGCCAACGTCATTGAGGGAAACAAACGCCTTCATCATCATCATGTCAGCCAAAAGACGTCCACTGTTGGACATAGGCCTCCCCCAAGGTTTTCCACAACGACCGGTCCTGTGCCACTTGCATCCAGCGGTTTCCTGCGACCTTCACTAGGTCGTCGGTCCACCTTGTGGGGGGCCTACCTTGTGGGAGTGTATATTCCAAGAAGGGTCAGTTCCATGGAAATATGTAATTGCTGCTCTTGGGTGCTCTGCGATGCGCTGCGATCATACTTTAGTCCATCAAAACGAATCCGCTAAATGTGTATAAAGCATGCCCCAAACTGATACGTACGAGAGGCGCCAGTCGCGCCAGGAGACATGACATTCTCACAAAACTTTTATAGATGCATCCACATGACCCGCGCAGCGCAGTCGAGCAATCGGTTTAATTATCTGACCACGTAAACATAACTTCGTATCCGATTGCTCGGGTGCGGCTATTCGGAGCTTGTGGACGCGGCCGTTTAGGCGTTTATATATCACAAAGTACAGTCCGTCACAAATATGTGTGTGATTTTCAATCGGCCTAATAATTGCGGGGTTTTTAAATTAATAGGTTTTATTTTTACACTACTTCGGTGTACAGATATGATGGTGTACTACGCGATATAACAATAGGACCGGCCTAGAGCCATGGTGTGACGTCACAACTGGAAATGTTACGGCTCTCGGCTAACTTCACTCATAAGTACAGTACTTTTAATGAGTGAAGTTAGCCGAGAGCCCATGCTATTCTTATTTTAATCGCGATGTATAGCCACTTATTAATCTAAACCCTTAAAACAATATCTATACTAATATATAAAGAGGGAAATGCTGACTGACTGACTGACTGACTGACTGACTGACTGACTCATCAACGCCGAGCCGAAACTACTGAAGTTAGAGACATGAAATTTGGATAGTAGATATATTTTGTGACGTAGGCAAGCAATAAGAAGCGATTTTGGAAAATTCAACCCCTAAGGGGGTTAAATAGGGGACGAAAGTTTGTATGCAAGTTCGTCATTTTTCAAGTTAGAATTATGAAAATTTGTGTTGAGGTGTCTTTTTTAAAATAAAAAATATGGTTTTCGGCGTTTTTGAATATTCAACCCCTAAGGTGGTAAAATAGGGGATGAAAGTTAGTTGGGAAGTTTGTATAGATGTTCGTCATTTTTGAAGTTAGAATTATGAAACTTGGTGTTTAGGTTCCTTTTTAAAAATAAAAAACTTGAATTGCTGCGTTTTTGAAAATTCAACCCCTAGGGGGGTAAAATAGGGGACGAAAGTTTGTATTGAAGTTCGTCATTTCTGAGGTTAGCATAATGAAAATTTGTGTTTAGGGTTCTTTTTACGTATTAAAAATAATAATAACAGCTTTTTTGAAAATTTTAACCCTAAGGGGTTAAAATAGGGGTTGAAAGTTTGTATGGAAGTTCGTCATTTTTTGAAGTTGGAATTATAAAAATGGGTGATTAGGTGACTTTTAAAAGATCAACAATATTAATTTCAGGGTTTTTCAATATTCAACCCCTAAGGGGGTAAAATAGGGGTTGAAAGTTTGTATCAAAGTTCGTAATTTTTTGAAGTTGGAATTATAATAATTGGTGATTAGGTGACTTTTTAAAGATCGACAATATTAATTTCAGTGTTTTTCAAAATACATCCCCTAAGGGGGGTGAAATAGGGGATGAAAGCTTGAATATAAGTTCGTCATTTTTGAAAATTGGTGAATAGGAGTAAGAAAAAAATATTGCGTTTTTGAAAATTATACGGGGTATGGGATACGGGATACGCGATATGCGATACGGGATTTGGGATATGGGATATGTGATACGAGATACGGGTTACGGGATGTGGGATGCGGGATACGGGATACGGGATACGGGACGTGGGATGCGTGATACGGGATACGGATACGGGATACGGATACGGATACGGGATACGGGATACGGGATACGGATACGGATACGGGATACGGATACGGATACGGGATACGGGGTACAGGATACGGGTTACGGGTTACGAGATACAGGATGAGGGATGCGGGATACGGGATACGGGATACGGGATACGGGATACGGGATACGGGATACGGGATGTGGGATGTGGGATGCGTGATACGGATGTGTGATACGGGATACGGATACGGATACGGATACTGATACGGGATACGGAATACGGAATACGGGATACGGGGTACGGGATACGGGATACGGCTTACGAGATACGGGATGTGGGATACGGGATACGGGATGTGGGATGCGTGATACGGGATATGGATACGGATACGGGATACGGGATACGGGATACGGGATACGGGATACAGGATAAGGGATACGGAATATGGGATACAGAATCAGGGATATATGGATACGGGATTTGGGTTCCAGCAAAGAGAAACGGATTTTTTTAAATTTAAACCCTGCGCGGACGAAGTCGCGGGCAAAAGCTAGTTAGTAATAAGTGTATTGTTATTTGTTTGTGATCGTCTATTATAGTTGCCTGACACTATCAGAGTGTCGTGTACAATTGAAGTTGTTAATCGAAGTTTTATTATGATTGCAATAAAGTGTGTTTATAATTACTCACGGTACTTCGGGACTGTCAATAAAAACGTCATAGTTTGTCATCTTTGGACAGATTCAAAGAAGTATATAACGAGAAAGTGTTTGGATATTTTTTACATGTGACTGTACCCAGTAAAATTAATTGAAAAAAAAAACTTCCAATCGAATTGAGAACCTCCTTATTTTTGAAGTCGGTTAATTAAATTTGATTCTACGTAAGCTGAAATAGTTATAATACGTATAGGTACCTCGTGAGTTTCTGACTTATGTTATATTAAAATTAATGATATTCTTAGAAATGTTTTTCTAAATTAAACATCGACCACATAACCAGTAGACGCCCAAAACCTTTTGATTCGCAATGCAAACTTTTCAGTCAAATAACTGAGGCGCGCGGGCGCGTGATACTGAATACTCATTGGTCCGGCAAGGTCACGACAAAGCCTGACACATGTCGATCGTGACTGGCCAAACATTGGGCGTGGATTAATATTAGATCTGTCTTCCTGATGTGATATCTGAAAACGTTCGCCCTATACTACGTGTCTACTGAATATGAAGTCGATGTAATTAAATAATGAATTGGTTTCATTTTACGATCTGAGTAAATAAATTTATCTCGTTTTAAGTAGATCTGAATTATATGAATTCTATGATTTTTTCACATGACTTGAGATTTTTTATCATAAACTATTTACACGATCACTTTTCGTTATAACATGTAACTTATTAAATGTCATAGTAATTTATTTTATATTTTAAGATACTTGCTCATTAATTTAAATGCTAAATTCTTGTTAATTGTTTTATTATGGGGACCACAGACAACTGGAGGTCGTTATATGTTGACTCACACATAGGGTAGCAACTTTACTTTATTCTTGCGCGTGCGTCAATGGACATCTGATTATTTTGTCGTCTGTAGATTCCCTCGCTATTGTCTCGTGGTAGCCACTACGCATATTATAATTAACAATGTATTCATACGTCTGAGTATTGTATGTGTTATTTATCCAAATGTAGACAAAATTATTATCCGAAAGTGCTATAATACGTACATGCCTTAGTCAAAGTAACCATTGTAACGGAATATATGAGAAAAGTAAAATGTCGCTTTTTTGGTTAGCGTCGTCCGCCCTGCACTATAAGAAATGTAAACCTTGAATAAATACTCAATGGAACTTGTAAGTAAGAAAAAGATCTTATGTCACGTCACAGACCAATAATTCAAGACGCCGTCCATTACCGTATGGGAATGCAATCGTCAAAAGTCGTCAGAAAACGGCGAATTTTGAATTTTAATACAATTTTCATTTTTTATTGAATTTTGACCAATCAAAATGTCAGTAGCAGTGATACAATATATGCAGTGGTAATAGATTATGTTAGGCGGTTCAGGGATGCCTTGGCTATGCGGCGTCTATCACTTATTGGTCTGTGTTGCACGTTCGCCAGTAAAGGGGTTGGAATCGAAATTTTAATTAGGGACTTTTATTAATAAAATTAAATATCCATTTGAGAAGTAATCTCGATATAAACTATTCAGCCTGATTGTACGTACCCATTCGAATATATTTTTTGTACAAATTAGGAATATTATGTTATAGTTATTATTTCGCATAATTCTAAATCCGTATCTGTTAAGTCATTTTATTCGTGTCACTGAGACCTTTGTCTATTTTATACTGATAAAGCGAAATGGACCTAAAATTGTGTGTATGTATATAGCTTTATAATATAGTGTATATAGAAAAGAAAAGTAATATAAATAAACTATAACACAAGAAGGTGATATTGTCTTTAATTTACTACAAAAATTTCGATATTATTGGTCAACTTGTTGTCAACTTGTTGTCAACGCCATAGCAACTTGTTGTTATCTACATAGCGACGTTTGACATTTCCATACATTGTGAAGTCTATTCTATTCTATTCGATTAGCGTTCATGCCACTTGTCTAGCCCTTCAGCAAGTGAATAGGTATGTTGATAGGTATGATATATGATAGGTATGGTATTGGAAGCGGACATTATTTTGTGGATGAAAGTTATGAGTATCTGAAGTTTCTGAAACATGCCCAAAAAATTAATTAGAAATGAGGATTTAAAAAAATAGGCGTTTACAATCGATTTACAATGGCATTACACAGCACTTGTTCTAAATAAATCTGTAAATGCTTTGTAAACGGATTAAATAATGTTATCTTGTGAGGTAGTTATGATTAAGAAGCATGAATTCAGGATAGTTTAATAAGGTGACTCCACGATGCCCTCGTTATTGCGATACCGTTACATCTCGTTATTTTAACCGTTCGCAAACACAAGGGCAGGTTTATGCAGCTATATTGCATTGCGAACGGGGACTTCCTTAACGATAACCGGAGAAATTAACTCGAGCGGCGAGGGGGCCGCGAAATTGGCGATTATCGCATTTTTTATGACCAATATTCCAGCCGTTACATAAATTCTAAGCGCCCTACCGCACGAGGACACCAGTGGTAGCGCAACCAGTCGCTCCACCAACAAAATGTATAGAGCTGTATGGAGGATATCGCACTTGGTGTCCGCTTGGTAGCGCAACCTATTCGGTGTCGGCTATCGAATCACCCGCTGGTGGCGGAACCATGGTTGCCTCGTGCGATTTCAAAAATTATTTCACCATTGGAATGCTACATTATCCCTGAGTAACACAGGCTTTATTTTTTGGGATCCGGGATATCCAGGATACGAGATCCGGGATATACGAGCTATGGGATCCAGTACACAGGATCCGGGATCCGGTAAAAACGGGAAACGGGATCCGATATTTTTTAATTTAAATTCTACGCGGACGAAGTTGCGGGGAAAGGCTAGTACATTAATAAAACAAAACCAGCCTGTTTAGTGGCCTAATAAAGCGAGCGAAAGTAGCGGGCCGGAGTCAAGTTCAATAACACGACATAACAGTACCGACTTGCGCTCGCGCAGCATCTCCCGCGTCCATACAGACTGCCTCTGGCACAGTACATGGCATGACAATGAAGTGTTCAGTTATTATAGTCCTATGTATATCAGTGTCGAGTGCACTCGGTGCTAAGTACTCCCCCAAATGGAAGAGGAAGGTAAGTTTTCTTTTACAGATTTTTTAAATTTTGAGTCTAGTATTTTTTATATAATAATAACTAAGGTGTAACAAGCATACGGCCCGATGTTAAGCAGTTGCCGTAGCCTATCGATGCTTGCAATAGCAAAGATATAGCTCGAAAGTGGACTGGGCGACAGGGATGGGATTGCGTCAAGCGGACGTCAAATTTACTACACGGGGTATAAATTAAATATTATTTTTATTTGACGACGGTTGCTCGTTCGGGTCACTGCATAGGGTGGTTGCGGGTTCGGTTCCCGCCAGAGGTCAATTTTTGAAACGGCCTTTTCGTAATTTGCCCTGGTCTGGGTGTCACTGGGATTGCCCCCGAGTCCATTATGGTAACCATAGTACAAGCGTAGCTCAGTTTGGGACCATACAGTTAGTGTGTAAGTCTCGCGATATTTATTAAGTATTATTTATTTAATAAACCAAAGTGTACACGATGTTTTCTCCGGCGTTTTCCGCGGCCGACTTTCGCGTGGCTTTCTCGGCTCACATTAGAAAGTTCCCGCGTTGACTCACCGCGATCTGCCTACTGCGGTATCCTGGCTAGGATCCGACCTGACCTACTTTGAGAGGTGTTCATATTCAGGGCCTCCAGTATCTTAACAATGGACTGGACGGGGACGGGCTGTTAGCCTGTAGCCTGTGGGCCCGTTAGCGTGGTTGGTAAGGATTCCGCCTTTCACGCTGCAGGTCGTAGGTTCGATTTACCCGGGACATGCATTTGTGTGCATGAAAATGTCTGTATGTCCCGAGTCTGGGTGTAATTATGTATATTAAGTATGTATTTACAAACAAAAAGTAGTGTATGTAGTTAATATCAGTTATCTGGTTTCCATAGTACAAGCTCTGCTTAGCTTGGGATCAGGTAACTGTATGTAAAAAGAATGTCCGAGGATATTAATTTTATTTGTTTAATTGTCCATTGGTCCAGAGGCCCACTGGTCCACTGGGCTCTAATAATATCTTCGTGATCTTCGTGATCTCAAAACTGAGTGCTCGGGCGCCGCATGCGCCTGATGTAGACTCAGCCAATGACTATGAGCGTGTCCAAACCATTAAGGACCGGGTATTTTACGCTTATCATGAATACGAGATCGATAAACTTCTAACAACTTATTAGAATACTCGCAGGCACAGGTGAAACTTATGACATCAATGCGAACGTGTCTGGCCATCTGTTTTCACTACCTCGCCATAAATAATAGCATGTGTGTTGTTGCATCATTATTAAGACAGTCGTTGAATAATTAAAGCTAGTTAGTCTGATATAGTTTTATACGACAATCAGGTACATGTCGCCAGACTTAGGCCCGTATTAATAAATGCATCTCAAGATTGAGATCGAACTTAAGATGCTGTTTTTACAGATGTTCCATACATTAAACGTCAAACTGCACCTTAAGATCGATCTCAACTTTGAGATGCATTTATTAATACGGGCCTTACACACCTAATGTATGGTCTCAAACTAAGCAACGCTCGTACTATAGCCTAAAGTAGGTGCCTAAAGTAGGTACAGTGGCCTAAAGTAGGTACAGTAGACTGGGGGCGTTCTCAGTAACTATTTTATGATGCATTGGATTAATTAGGTATCTACTACATACTACTCCACCAAGCCAACTAGGAACCTGCCAAATGTGACGTCACCCGCACAAGGCGGCGCGACGGCGCGGCGGCGGTGGCGGTGTGCGGGAGGTGTGGCGGCGGGAAGCCGCAGGCGGGGGCGGGTGTGCGGGCGGGGAAGCCGCATTCCATCCGAGCTCCTAGTTGGCTTGGTGGAGTATGTAGTTACTGGTTTACGTGAGGGCGCGCTCGTGAAACTTTTTCACCCATTGGCGGCAGAGCCAAACTGTAGCCAATTGGAGGAGTAGTAGTACTGGGGTAGTACCACCCTCTCACAGAAGATCGGTGTATGATAGTTATTACATCACCGTTTCGTACGATGAGAACAGTGGCAATTCGCCGTTGCCATTGATGGTCAGTAGACTTCGAAATTGTCGGTACAAATCATCATATTCTGCGCAATGGCATTAAAAAACTTGCCGCCTAGAGTGGGTGAACTTAAGGTATTCCGCAAACGGAAAATGTTTATTTATCTTTTTACACATAAATGAACATGCTATGTTTCAGGCGTGCGAGCTGCCTGCGGTGCAGAGCGAACATAGTCACTATGTCTGTGATGATAAGGGCGAGCCCAAGTGCCTGCCTGGCTGGCAGGGAGACTTGTGCGACGTGCCTAAATGCAAGAGCGGATGCGACCCTTTACAAGGTAAGGGTAGTTTGCTCATCAGCCAAGGTAACTTTTTTTTAAGGTAAAGTAAGACTATAGGGGAAAACCCAGCTACGAAAAAAACTGCCTTAAAAGTTAAAAACTAGTTGGAGCAATTTTCGCTGCTTTGTCCAGGGAACATGTTTCTATGTAGGTCCCCCAACCACAGCCCCGACTGTCTTTGGCAAGAAATCAAAGCAGAGAAAATTGCTCAAACTACATACTTATTGACGCTTTAGGCAGTTTTTCCGTTAGTTTATTACATGCTTTTTTATTTTAAACATTTCCGTTTTAACATTTAAAAAATGTGGCCTATGGCACCCGGACCATAATAACGAATCGATTGACACATCATGCATCAAAATCGGTTTAGTAGTTTAGGCGCTACGATTAGACATACCTACGTAATACAAAGGTACCAACATGCCGCCGAATTTATAGAGATTTTTAGCCAGTTTACAAAGGTTTTACAAAGCTTTTCCGTGAACAAAAGTGATTTGAAATGCCCGTGCAACTCCATAATACATTTAGACTTCTAAAAACATACTCCCAAATTTATAGAAAATGGCAAAAGCGTTTTGGTAAATAGATATGAACCTACCTCAAAACAGGGTGACAAAAAAGCGCAGTATCAATGCGGGTCATATTGAAATTTCTAGGTCATCGTTCATCTTAGTCATTCAGTATTTCAGATGTACATTAAGCACAAAAGCTAATACTCAGTTCCGTTCAGTGAACGAACTTTCCAAAAGAAAGTTTTGTCAGAGTAGGTATAGAAAGCTCGCGATGTTTGTTGAGATGTATTTGTAAGAAGAGCTTAAGTTCAAAGCCTCATTAGGTACTTAAGTGACAAACTATAAAGATTGTAAGTACAGTTAGATATTGTACAGTATTAACCGAAGTCGGTCACTTGCGGTTTTTGTATTGCAATTTATCTCCTCGTTCAGTGTTGCCAGATGACCATGTGTTCCCCCAAATTTCTTCAAAATCCCCCCGAAAATTAACTTTTTGAGAAAAAATCCCCCAAAACAGTTTTTACTCATTTGAAATTTTCAATTTGTTTTTTTTTTAAATTTCAATTTTCAAAAATAGGGACTCTTTCAATAACTTCGTCACAAAACTAATTGAATAAATAGAAAGACTTTATTACTGAAAATAAGTAGGTGTTGATGATCCTCCGTGTTTATTTTCCCCCCCGAAAATCCCCCCAAAGAATCCGTCCCCCCGAATCTCCGCCCAAAGGCGAAAAAAGCCCCCGAATTTGCAGGGAATCCCCCCATCTGGCAACACTGTCCTCGTTCGACCGACCTCCATTCTAACGCCATGGTACCCAGTGAATTGTCTAATATACTACCCCGCCAAGCCAACTAGACACTTGGATGGAATGCGGCTTCCCCGCCCGCATACCGCCCGCACACCCGCCACCGCCTGCGGCTTCCCGCCCGCCACACCTCCCGCACACCGCCACCGCCTTTTTGTGCGGGTGACGTCACATTTGACAGGTGTCTAGTTGGCTTGGCGGAGTGGTAATAACTGTCAGGTTCTGCAGTGCTATTCTGTAACGATAAACTCATTTCTCACGAATCACGTATGAATTTTCTTGGCCGTGAGTCACTTAAGAATTGTCCTTTGTGATACCACAGGTCTCTAAATTATCTTCGTGAATTATTCATTGTAAATCGCCAAATTCTTGACATATTGTTCGGTCAACATATTGTCGCCCATCTGTTAGCAGTGCTCTGGCCGCGTCTGGTTCTAAAATGTACTGCAACTTTTTGTCAGGTTACTGCAAACGGCCGGGCGAGTGTCGGTGTAAGCTGGGCTTCTACGGCGAGCGCTGCAGCAAGTGCATCCCGCTGCCCGGCTGCCAGCACGGCCACTGCAACGTGTCCTTCGAGTGCATCTGCAAGGACGGCTGGGACGGACTGTTTTGTTCAGAACGTGAGTACCTACCTACTGCCACTAATTGCCTGTAAGTTAGTGAATATATGAATAGTAATTTTTGTCAGTGACACATAAAAAATAATTTTATAACCTGTTAACTGTCCCACTGGTTGGCAAAGGCTTCCCCATCCCTCTTCCATAACTCTCCATCCATTTGCCGCCACGTTCTGCTCGCAAAGCTGTCCATATCGACTTCTAACAAACGAATTTGCTCATTAACGATGGTAATTTATTTAATTTCGTCAGTTTAAGTTTGTATAAAACAGATAGAATAAGATCCTTTTATTTTATTTTTTTGGGACTAAGCCCTCAACACATTCCCACCACTGTGACTCCTGTAAGCCAGGATCGACAATGTGTCCAACGATGACGCCAAGGTTTGACCCTCGACGAGTCCCGGGGAAAACTTAAGTTGTCTTGGAACCCGCACGAATTTAATCAAAAGAAAGGATAGGAGGAGTTGGAAGAAGATTATCCACTTCCCTCCGCAGCAAAGCGGGAGACAAAAATAACAGTATAGGCTGGTAGCCACAGTAATGAGTCTGTTACAACTGGTGGAAGACCAGTTGTAACGCACCACGGACAGTTATTTGACTATTTGGACCTAAAACTCGTAACAACCTCGACCTAAAATAAGATCCTTTGTCAAATTTTCCTATTGGTATACGTAGCTTATAATATGTAAGTTAGATAATCTAAAAATGATCTTGAGTTGCACCAACCGAATAGTCACCAAAAAAAGTTATACCTATTCTGCTGTCATTTTCGACCTCTCATTTCTCTTGACAGCAATCTGCCGTTCCGACTGCCACGCAACCCGTGGTTTCTGCGACTCCCCCGGCGAGTGCCGTTGCCGGCTGGGCTGGGCGGGCCCCACCTGCCGCGCCTGCCAGCCGCTGCCCGGCTGCCAGCACGGCTACTGCGACAAACCACTGGAGTGCAAATGCCTGCCGGGCTACACCGGCCTGCTGTGCCAGACCCGTGAGTACCCCACCAAGCCAATTTCGCCAAATTCGACGGGCCCGTTGGCGTGATGGCGCCTTTCACGCTGTAGGTCGTAGGTTCGATTCCTACCCGGGACATGCATTTGTGTGGATGAACATGTCTGTTTGTCCCGAGTCTGGGTGTATAATGTATATCAAGTATGTATTTACAAATAAAAAAGTAGTAGGTATATGTGTAGTAATATATAACAAGCTTAGTTTGGGATCAGGTAGCCGTGTGTTAAAAATGTCCCAGGATATATATTATAACTCCAAGCCCAAACCCCCCCTTCCCCTCCCTCCATCCCAATCCCCTTCAGGTCAGCAATGTGCGAGTAATGCCTTTGGTATTGTAAGCATAGGCTACGGTAACTGCTTAACATCAGCGGGCCGTAAGCTTTTTTGCCACCGCAGTCCTATAAAAAAAATGCAATAAGTGGTATGTTATGTGCAGCGATCTGTGCGGCGGGGTGCCACAGCGAGCGCGGGTACTGCCGGCGGCCGGGCGAGTGCCGCTGCAAGGTGGGCTGGACGGGCCCCTCGTGCGGCGAGTGCCACGCCTACCCCGGCTGCGTGAACGGCACCTGTAGCAAGCCCTGGGAGTGCACGTGCCGGCAGGGCTGGGGCGGCATGCTCTGCGACGAAGGTTTGTAACGCCTGCTGAAATATATTAGCAATGTCAACTATTTCACGTATCCTTTGCTATGTGAAGTTGTTAAGGCGAGTCGGGTCCGGGTTTTCATTTTACACGAAAACCTGGTAAATGTTTGAAATGTGGTTTAGTTATTCGCGACAACGACATATTGCATTGAATTGATTGGTGTATTAATCTTGCTTTAAAATTAATTTAGGATGGTCCGTAGATATTAAGTTTGAAATGTCGACGTTTTTAGGGTTCCGTACCCAAAGGGTGCCAACGGGACCCTATTACTAAGCCTGCGCTGTCCGTCTGTCAGCGGGGTGTATCTCACGAACCGTAATAGGTAGAGTTGAAATTTTCACAGAATGTGTATTTCTGTTGCCGCTGCAACAAAAAATACTAAAATTTTAAAATAAAGGGGTCCCCATACAAGAAACTTGATATTTTTGACGTTTTTATTCTACGGTGGTACGGAACCCTTTATGTGCGAGTCCGACACGAACTTGGCCGGTTTTTCAAACTTTGGACATAAACACAAACTTTGAACTTTGGACTACGGTATCGTCTGAAATTAATTGTTCGATATACAACGATATTGTTGGGTAAAACGATCTCATTATTATCAAAAAACCCTTTCAGAACTGAACTACTGCGAGAAGAACGAAGACACATGCAAGAACGGCGGTAGATGTCAGTCGCTAGAATCCGGTGATGGGTTCTTCAGATGCCACTGTCCCCCCGGCATCAGCGGCAAGCACTGCGAGCATCTGCCTGAGGCCATGACTACCCCAGCACCGGACAACTCCACGGAGACTATCACCAGCTCTGAAGGGCCGGAGGGGGTGGAAACGACCCTCGCCAGCACCGAGGAGCCAGATAATGATGAAAATGAGACTGACTCCTTTTAGCGATCGATAATATCGATATGGTTAGGTTGCATTTGTTTTGTTGCTAATTTTGATAGTATGTTCGTGTTTGGAAATCAGTTTGTAGATTACCTATTTGAAACCAGGAAAAAAGTTGACGTGTGTATTCTTCGAAGTAAAGGGAAGTGTGACGTCACAATATTCTCAAAAAATGTTAAGATAATTCTGAAGGATAAGACTTAATTCGGGATATAGTACAGACCTAATTTTTTTTTAAACATCGAAGTCCGGAGTCGTTTTTATAATTTTTTCTGAACATTTCTAAACTCGAACGTACAGAATCGTGTGTTTTATTGACTGAATAATTCAGCAGTAGGTACTATTCTGCGACAAACTCAATTCACGCGTGGGAAATGTCAAATTTTGTAATGAAATTGACGTTTGACACGCGTGAGATATGAGCTTGTCGTTACAGAATAACTCCTCAAAATAGAAAGTTATGATGAACTTACACTGGGATTACAAGTCACTTTTGTTCCTAAAAATGCTTTGTAAATCCATTGTAAACTGACTAAAAATCTATATAAATTGGGGCGTAAGTAGCTGATGATTATTTCATGATTTTGTGTGATGTGTTTGATTGTTTATTTATTTATTTTGTTTGTTTGTTGCGTCTGTAAGTGTTGATAACGTGTTTGATACTCCGAAATAATATGATGACAACTAGGTAGGTACATTTTATGTACCTAGAAGGGGTTACGTAGATTAAGATAATTTATTAAAAATAATGATGTGCACATTGTTTTGTTTTAGTTTTTTTTAATCTATAACTAGCTTTTGCCCGCGACTTCGTTCGAGCATAAAACTCCTACTCCTACGCCTACCCATACCCCTACCCCTATCCCTACCAATATACCTAGCTCATCGTCTGGTGAGTAATACGCATCAAATTGTTGAATTGCGAGTGCGATAACAGATGTGTGAATCTGAATTGCTCTGTATGTAGTGGAAGCCTTATTACAATGTTACGAGGTACCATATCTGCTAAAATATTACATCAATGATGTAGGTAGTTACTCTAAAGCATTTGTCGTATTAGCAAATTGGTTCATGTAATTAATACATTATTCACAGCCAACAGCCATACCCATTAGGTAAAGTAGGAAAATGTTAGCGAATAAGTAAAAAGTTTAATTTATAATCACATTAGCAATTCAAATATTACAACTCCTAGGAATGGTGTGTACACGCCCATCAGGAATCTAGATGGCAGGACGGTTCGGACATTCTTACGTGGTTACACCAATGACGATTTATATTGTAGACCTGTCATACACCAACATTAGTACTCTTAAACATAGCACATTAGACTATACTATACATACATGTCAATTCAAACCATATACCATATGTACGCCAGATAATAACTGTATAAAGTTAGATGTTAAATTTGAAGCTGCTATAAATAGGGTTCTCTCAAGTGTATACCTAGATGCACGATAGAGAGCGCTTTTAAAGGAATTGTTGGTTAAGGCGTCAGTTACGTCAAACGAAAAACAGTAACGCCAAGAAATTGTTTAATTTACATTTTATAGACTTTAAAAGTAATAATTGATAATTAACAAAAATATGAGTATGACTGTGTTTTATTGAAGAAAGGAAGGAAAGCCTTCAAATTTAGAATGAGGTGAATATATACATTGTAGTGTTATTAGCTACATAATCATTGGCACGCGCGCGCGTGCAGCCGAGCAGCCGCGACGCTGGGTGGTGTGTGACTAAGTGGACGTCGGGTAGTTACCTTGCATTCATGTTGCCATAATACGCGCGGTGAGTCGCATCTAAAGTATTAATACATCTTTGGGTCACACAAGTTTTTTGTTGAATAATTATTTATGCGCGGTAAATTAAACTCAGCTTTTTGCAAATGATTGACAATATTTTAAATGTCGGTCGCTACGGATACAGTTTGCACATTGATTAATTTTCTTCTAAATATGTCCGAGTATAGGCAACAGCGTTAATAGGCATAGGAATGCCATCTGGGACCAACAGCCCGGCCCGGGTTTAGGGCATAATTTAATGCCTGTGCCCATGATATGATACGATAATATTTTGGGCCAAACAAGTAGTTATGTAATTTCCCGCTAGCAACAGATGGCGCTGTGCAACGCTGCAGTACAATAGGCGATTTTAGATAGAAGTCCTGAATCACGATATCAAGATTCACGAGGCGCATTAGTATAGGTAGGTATATAGGTACAAGACCACGACAACAATCATTGGGGCCTTCTGGATGCCCCACATCACTCACAACAAGACTTCAAAACACTTCTAGTATCCCAACCAAACGATCAATAAACGTTGTTGTGTCCAAAGAAGCAACCCATCTAAATGGGGAACGGAAACACAGAAACCATTGAAAAAGGGCCAAGCCCTGAATTTATTTCCCCGCTAACCCCAAAAAAGAGGGGTGCGTGAAGAACCAGGGGCGTAGTAGCCGACATCGCCAGACATCTGCCCATTTCCACCATTAGATGACCGTGAAGTGGACATAAATTTCAAAAATGGGAAGAAAATTCCTTTATTCTTCTGTTGTGTGTTTTATTGAATGTGACTAATAAAACAGTGAATAGCGCTATACTTACACACCTTTACAAAAACAAGCCTTATGTTAGGTTCTTTAGTTCATACATACATCACCAATGGTTCCTACATACATACCTACTCACTATACTTAATCATAGATCTAGTTAATGAGGTGTAAACGTTAAATCATACGAGTTAGGTAATCATAATCAGTAGTCATAACTTGGTTTCTGTCAGACATCTTGTAAAAATCGGCTCAATTATACTCAAGAGCATCTCGAAAATGGCCGATCCGATTTAAACAATTTCAGGAATACCAACTGTCGAAAAATAAAACCGCATTGTATCAGTTCACGCGTTTGGGAGGTAGGTTGCGACAAACTAAAAAAAGAGTGAAACTTAGAACACCCCTCTTCGTGCTGCGTCGGGGGTGAACCTCTACGGAGCTAGTGCAATCGAGCCCAGTGCATCGTGCATTATCCGCGTCTATATAAGCGAGCGGCGGCGTGCGCACACGCAGCATTGGGCCAGTGCACTCCGCGGACCCCGAAAGTAATGTGATATACTGTAATCTCCATTAACTTTACTGACATGTCGCTGATACCCGTTTTGATGGTAAGATGTTTATTTGTTTATATGATGGACTTATACTAGTAAATATTACAAACTAGCTTCTGCCCGCGACCCAACTGGCCAAGTAGGCCAAGGCCAGGTACTCTGTTTCAAACGAAAACCAAAATTCGGACGAAATTCGCGTATTTCCTACTACGTTTATCATTGATTCCGACATTTCTTACGAACGAAAATTGTTTGACGTTTAGATTCGACGACGGCGAAGACGTCAAACAATTAAGGCCCTAAGGTTTGGAGGATAGGCTTAATAAAAAGACCAGCTTAATTTAACTTGTGGTAAAGAAATACTGGAATAAAATTTCCTAGAAGCTTAAGGAAGTTGGTTTTCTAAAAATCCGCAAATTTGACGAGATTTAAATAAAACATTGTTTTGCTATTTGAGTAGGTACTTGTCATGTTACACAATTTAACTAGCATACCCTTTCTGAGCTCACGGATAGGGTAGGTAAAGGGGCGTCCATAAATTACGTGAGGTCATTTTTGAGATTTTTCGAGTCCCCCTCCCCCCTTGGTGAGATTTCGTGAGATTTTGCTCGACCTCCTCCCTTCCCCTCTAATCTCAGGTGAGATATTTCAAAAGCTATATTCTAGAGGAGAATCATGTTTTACTTAATTTAACCCAGTTTTCTTGTAATTTTATACTGTTTTTTGCTGTGAAAAAGAATTACGTGAGATTTGCCGAGAACCCCCCCTCTCCCCCCCGTGAGATTTGGTGAGATTTTTCTCGACCCCCTCCCCCCCTAAATGCCTCACGTAACTTATGGACGCCCCCTAATAATTCACAGCCGGGCAAGACAATGTTGCTTCCACTCTTTCAGAACAACGTAACTTCACGCCACACTTCAGTAGGTATTACTAACGTTAGATAAGCGTTAATGGCTTCATACATAAGTTTGATATATAGCATGAATATACGGCCATCACGTCACAGCACTTCCATCCATCGAAGAAGTGGTAGAGCCAAGCTGTAGCCAATTGACTGCAGCTCATATACGAGCTGGCTCGACGGGGTAGTACCACAATCTCACAGGAGATCGGCGGAAAGTAACTATGTATGAGTGAGAGAGCTGGAAGCCCAAAGCTTACCTCTTCTTATATCCCTACATCTGTTCCACTCCTCTTCAGGTCGGCAACGTGCGAGTGCTGCCGGTTGTGTTGCAAGCTATAGGCTATGGTAAGTGCTTAACATCAGGCGGGCCGTACGCTTGTTTGCCGTCTTAGTTATATTAAAATATAACCGGAATCTTTAGCTAAACAGGCGACCCAATTGCATGACAACGCGCAATAACGCCTTCGTCATTAAGATTTTTAGGGCTCCGTAGTTTCTACGAGAACACCTAGTTCATAATCTGTTTAGTCACTCAACATATTTTATTTACGTTTCATTATTGATTGTTCTTCCGTCCCATTGCATCATCAATAGAACGTAAAAAAACCGGCCAAGTGCGTGTCGGACACGCACATAAAGGGTTCCTTACCACCGTAGAATAAAAACGTCAAAAAAAAATAGTTTCTTGACCCCCGTATTTTTTTAAAATATTATTTAATTTTTAGTATTTGTTGTTGTAGCGGCTACAGAAATACATATTCTGTGAATATTTCAAGTCTGTACCTATTACGGTTCGTGAGTTACAGCCCGCTGACAGACGGACAGACGGACAGCGTAGGCTTAGTAATAGGGTCCCATCCCGTTGGCACCCTTTGGGTACGGAACCCTAAAAACTAACAATTATAAAACTATGTAACGTTCAATTACTATATTACATTATGCGCGACTGTTCGTGAGTGGTTAAATAATCCAATTGTTAGTATCACTAATCACTACATAGTATAAAACAAAGTCGCTTCCCGCTGTCTGTCTGTCTGTCCCTATGTATGCTTAGATCTTTAAAACTACGCAACGGATTTTGATACGGTTTTTTTAACCGACTTCAAAAAAGGAGGTGGTTTCTCAATTCGACCGTATATGTTTTTTTTTTTTTTATGTGTGTTCGCGGATAGCTACGTCGTTTATGAACCGATGTTGATGATTCATTTTTTGTTGGAAAGGAAATATCCCAGGGGTGGTACCACGATAAGGAAACCAGGATCTGATGATGGAATCCCAGATAAATCGAGGGAAACCTTCGAAAATCGTAAGGGCGACTAGTGCGTTTGTAATTTTTTTCATTAAGTACATTAAAGCACTACTATTTTATGAAGGTCTGGAGTGGATCTGATGATGGAGCCGAAAGACAGTCGAGGGAACTCCTCAACGATTTACAGCAATCACCTGGTGTTTGGGCTTGATTAATTTGTATTGATGAGAACTTTACACCTAGATGGGTTGTGACTGTCATTAGGGTTCTGATGATGAAGACGAAGAATAGTCAAGGGAACTCCTCAACGTTTTACAGTAGCTACCTTGTGTTTGGACTTAATTAATTTCTATTGATGAGAACATTGCACCCATATGGTTTATAAGTGCCATTACAGGTCTGATGATGGAGACCATAGACAGTCGAGGGAATTCCTCAAAGATTTACACCAGTTACGTTTTGTTGGGCTTACTTCATACGGTTCAATATGCCAAAATGTTCATTGGTATGGCGCCACTAAAAATCGTGAAATAAAATTATTTTTATAAAAAAAAACAATCCGACTTCAAAAAAACCTGGAGCACTAAAAAGCCTGAAATAATATTTCTATTCGGCCGGTTCTTCTAAGTCGGTTTGTTTTTTTTTTAAAGATAGAGTGATTCAAGAGGAATCTAAACGTCAAACAATTTTCGTTCATAAGAAATGTCGGAATCAATGAGAAACGTAGTAGGAAATACGCGAATTTCGTCCGAAATTTCGTTTTCGTTTGAAACAGAGTAGGACCTCTGGTCTGGGTGTCACTGGGATCGCCCTCAGTCCATTCTATGGTACCCATTGTTCAAACGTTGCTTAGTTTTGGCTTTATTTATTTATACTTATTAAATACTTACAAATACAACAACAACAACACTTACAACTTAGCTTTCCCCGGGACTCGTCGAGGGTCAAACCTTGTCGTCATCGTTGGACACCATTGTCGATCCTGGCTTACAGCAGTAACAGTGGTGGGAATGTGTGGCGGGCTTAGTCCCAAATACTTACAAATGTTTTACTTAGCGACTATCGAATGTATAAACTCATGGTAGAGCCTTATACACCCTCACTCTATGTAAAATCGACCATCAGACAGATCTACTTAAAACTGGTTTCCTAGATAAATTTCTGCAACCCAAAGCAAATGAACCACATACCTAATATATTGCCGGTAAATTAAAGTACTGATTGGGTTAGGACGTGGACGGGACACCCATATAATATCTGTGTCGGTTTCGCCATGTCGGATATGGCGTGTAATTGCTACAGGTTTGGACTTGTATTTTAAGTCGATTATCGATTTGTAGGACTAATATTCGGAGGAATGGCGTTTTAATTCTGTGGCTTCTAATACGATATCTAATCATGTTAGTCCTACATCAATTATATGGAGAGAAGATTTTTTTAAATTCGGTCTACTCTGGAATGAAATTATGCCTTTAAGATCTAAGGTAGGTAAATAATAATAATATTAATAATTTAGCCCTTTTAACGTCCCACTGCTGGGCACGGGCCTGCCCTCAATGCGAGGGGGATTCAGGCCATAATCCACCACGCTGGCCCAGTGCGGGTTGGTGGATTTCACATGTCTAAAGGCATGCAGGTTTCCTCACGATGTTTTCCTTCACCGCAAGCAAGAGATAATCATATTAAAGTTATGATTCACACATAGATTTCGAAAAATCCAGAGGTGTGAGCCAGGGTTTGAACCTAGGTAGGTATTTAAAAATAATTATGAAGAAGAATGTCCATAACAACTGAGGTCATGTTAAGATTTTCCATGTTTTTTTTTATAGACGCCTGTCATTTTATTTTCATGTTCACCGTTAGCCAAGTATTGTTAGCAATTGAGTAACTCAGGCCATACTTTATAAATTGTGATAATAATATTGTATTTAAAATAAAATATAAACCACCGTTAAATATCTGTGGTGATTAAAAGGTTTTCAGTAATGTTATGAGTAGCTGTGGTATTATTATAATGCATCCTAATATTAGGTATGTAAATTTCGTACCCAATTCTAGCCCTACATTATGTTGGAGGGACCTTGTACTGTCCTCGCCTTGACCTTCCTGACCACTGAATATGTTAGACGTGGATGTATACCCCGCAGTAATGGCCCCTTCAGAAAGACTTATTTAGTTTTAAGACATAGCTTTAAATGGAAAACATAAACGCCATCACTAGGTACTATATTTTCTGAAGTAAGTACTGGGGGCTTACTACCACCTCTCATAGCAGTTTTGTTTAAACGTTTCAGCGGCCATTTGTGCAATAACGTTTCTTATTGTCATGACAATAAGGTACGTCATTGCACAAAAAGTCGCTGAAACGTTAAAGCGTTCCTGTAATTGAATGGCGATAAGAGTTTGTGGTAAGCCCCCAGGTATCCTGTTGTCCGCCCATGTAACATAACTTTGGTGGGTTGGTAGACTAAGCATCTGTTTCTATCCACCGTATAAATATGTCGTTATGAAATGTATTCTATTGAAAACTATCAAAACACCATATTTATTTGGTAGATAAAAGTTATCTGAAGTTTCTGAAAATGACACAAGCTATTCCAATGTTCGTTTTCAATTCCTCTTTTCGTTATTATACCTAAAGCTAGCTCTGTAGAATAAAATTGCGATGAAATGTTAGCAAAGGTCTGAGTCAGTGGTCAAACCGCCCGAGTTCCGTAAGGGCCCGGTCACCTCGCCCCACTTAGTGCCGCCGGTATAAAGTGGAACGTACTTATGAGTCTAATCTCTGGCTATGGTAAAGTAGGTGGAACATATCTGTCTAATATGTTTATATGTTTCATAATTACTGCTGTTTTATTACGCGTATAATATAGACGAGATGAAACTTATATGATGCAATGTAGTTCTAGTTTTTAATCGATTAGTTAGGGCCATTAATATAGGTATTGTAAGTACTACATCGATGTTTGGATAGTATAATACAAGGTATTTACAAAGCAGAATGGGATAAGTTGGAAGATATCGTTTAATTTGACTTTATAATGAACATTGATATATGTATTTTAGTAGATATGGTACCTTCAAACATCGCAATCACAAACTTGTGATCTGCTAAGCACCACTGATGCAAATCTGTTGTCACACTTGCAATACGACAATTGACTTATTAAATATAAAAGAAGGCATTATTTCCGCAGCGACTGAGCCGTACTGTGTCCATGGACTCAGTTTAGTAGGACAAACTATTTTGGATAATCACGTGTAACCTATCCTAAAATAAAGGAACTTAAGTCATGAAGCTATAATAAAGTCTTAAATATGGCTGTAGTTAGTATTATATTAATCACTAGCTTATCCCCGAGACTTAATACGTGTAGAATTTAAATTTTAAAAAATCGGATCTCTGATCCCGTTTTTACCGGATCCCGGATCCCGTTTCTTGTATCTCGGATCCCAAAAAATATAGCCTATGTTACTCAGGGATAATGTAGCATTCTAATGGTCAAAGACGACAACGATTTTCCATTTTGATAGAATTTGACTTCATTCGCATGGCATAATATCCCATTCGGAATTGGACTTTTCTCCAAACCTTGGGCGACTTAATACAAATATTTGAGCCTGCCACTGAATACTACTGAATTAAGCTATCTTTCTTTTCCAGGTGCTGCTCGCAGTCAGCAGTCTATCAACAACAAAAGAAACCTCAGAAAAAATAAAGCTTTCCAAACTCCTTCAAACTGACGGCATCAAGAATGAATCGAAATCGGACAAAGGCGTGAAACGGCACATCCCATCTTTAGGATATGCCAATGCAGGGTATGCTGATGCTGGATATGCTAACGCAGGATATACCCATGCAGGATATACCCATGCAGGATATGGCCATACAGGATATGGGGGGTACGTGGGGTCATCTCTTGGAGTAGCCGGTCCAGCGATTGGGGTAACCCCTTCTTTTGGTTTTGCCGCACCAGCGTTTGGAGGATCTTCGTTTGGTATTGGATTATCAGCCGGCCCAGCAGTAGGCCTAGCGGGCGCAGCTGTCACTGGTGTGTCTGCCCCAGCTGTAGCTACAGTAGCTGCCCCAGCAGTAGCGACCGTCGGTGCTGCCCCAATCGCAGTCGCTACCCCGTCGGTACAAACATCGGTATCCGTGGAACCCAACCCGGTCATACTCCGGCAAGAAGTACCCCGCTACATCACACGGACGATCACTAGAGATGTTCAAGTACCTGTCCAGGTGCCTGTTCCATTCCCCGTCGACCGCCAAGTGCCCGTTCCCGTTCGAGTGCCTTACCCTGTAGACCGGCCTGTGCACATCGTACAAAAAGTACCCGTCGAAGTAACGAGGCAAGTGCCTGTTTATTACGAGAAAAAAGTGCCATACCCAGTCAAAGTGCCTGTCTCCGTACCGGTGCCATATCCTGTAACCGTCGAGAAACAAGTGCCTGTTGATAGGCCTGTGTACGTTGATCGCCAAGTGCCTGTTGATAGGCCTGTGTACGTTGATCGCCAAGTGCCTGTACCACATCCCGTTTATGTGGATCGCCAAGTTAATGTACCTGTTCCGGTGCACGTGGACAGACCCGTGCCTGTACCGCAGCCTGTGGTTGTCGATAGACCTGTGCCTGTAGCACAGCCTGTTGTATTTGAGAGGAGGGTGCCCGCTGTTTCAACGGTTGCTGTGCCTGCTTTTGCCACGGGGTCGGCTATAGGATTGTCCGGTTATTCTGCTAGGCCGGCTATAGGAGTGTCCGGTTATTCTGCTGGGCCGGCTATAGGAGTGTCCGGTTATTCTGCTGGGCCGGCTATAGGAGTGTCCGGTTATTCTGCTGGGCCCGCTATAGGGGTATCTGGAATTTCTGCTGGGTCTGCTTTGGGGGTATCTGGTATTTACGGAGCATCTGCGATCCCAGTTGGATCATCTTACGGTTCGTACTCTTCGTACCCAGTCGGTGGGGCTTTGCTGCACTCTTCAGGAGGATCAGTGGTACATTCTGGTGGATCGCTGGTGCATTCGGTACCTATCTCAGCAGGCCTGACCAGTGGTTACTCTAAAACCATCTCTTATAATTCCATTGCTCACTAAGATTATATAGCCGTTTATTCTGTTTAATTCGTGTTGTATTCTTGTAATATATTAATTTAAACCTGATGTTTTGTTTTAATTCAATTTTAATCACAAACTTTATTATGTTGCCTACAAATTACAAAACGAAATTTGACACTTCTAAAGGTATTCTCTTGGTCATACGTTACGATCATGAAAAAGATGGTTATCACCATTTCAACTGTTTTCACACGTTTCACTGTATCCAGTTAGTTTAAGCAAGTGGAGTTAGCTACCAACATAATCAGCACCAATAAATAAAATAAATATGGCTAGACATCTGACAAACAGACCAACTGTATGCTCCCAAACTAAGTAAAGCTTATACCTACTATGGGTACAATGGACTGGGGGCGATCCCAGTGACACCCAGACCGGCAAATTAAGGAAAGGCATTTCCGAAATGTGCCTCTGACGGGAATCGAAGTCTGCATCAACATTGCCAATGCAACTAATTTTTCTGATTTTATAGCACAATCCTTAGCAATTCTGCAAAATTTCTGTAAAATAGTCACTCATTTTACGTCAATCATGACCGTTATACGGAAATTTTGCGGATTCTGCTGGAGGGTCGGAAAAATGAATTGCTTTTGCAGAATTGCTGCAAGGTTGCATAGTGGCGCTATTGAAGTTAGAACAGATAGACAGAATGGGATGTAATAAAACAAGGCATAATATAATTGTAAAATTATTATTAAATTGTTGAAAATAAATAGTAACTCTAAAATGAGGAAAGAGAAAATACAATTTGACACAGAATTAATACCAACTAGTGCAGTTCGGTCACAACGTTGCAAGACAATAAATAACTATGATTATAATACTTTTGCTGTGGATATCTAGTATAAAAAGATTAGATTCAGGTAAAATATCACACACACATTATTTAAAATACTGTTTTAAATACTGATTGTTCACGATAAATATCGTAACATTAATATGTTCCACTTAACATACCTATAACTATTTCTAACTATTTACACATATAAATATTCTTCTTATGCTATAATTTCCCGACAAATTTTTATGTGTTTTAAAAAACATAATAAAAATGACTATACTTACCGCCGAATACTTACTAACTTAAATTTGAGAGCTGTTTAACTTTGACGCGTCAAACAAAAAATGACAGTTAACGACGTTTCAAACTTAAGGGCCACCGCAGACTTGCGACTTTTAGCATCGGCGATCGGCGATTTTGATGCTGCGTCTCGCTCGTTCGCGGTCGAAGAAACGCGACGCAGGATCGATACAGTCGCAAAATCGCCGGTCGCCCATGCTAAAAGTAGCAAGTCTGCGGTGGCCCTAAGTGGGACTTAAATATTCAAGTAGCCATTGAGTATTTGGCCGTTAATTACTGAAATCTGAATTACACGTACTATTATAATTACATCATACACCCACTTAAGTAAACAATATTACAAGTTTTACAGAAATCTAAATCAAAAAAGTCATAAAAACATTAATTAAAAGTTCCTTAAACATTTTTCTGAACTAGTTAGTCTAGGTCATTCAGAAGATGATGCACCTCTTCCCGGGGTTCATAGCCGAGCCTGGAGGGCAGTGGAAGGCTCGGGCGAACTCTAGGTGATTCAGAAGATGATGCACCTCTTCCCGGGGTTCATGGCTGAGCCCGGCGAGCAGTGGAAGGCTCGGGCGAACTCTAGGTGATTCAGAAGATGATGCACCTCTTGCCGGGGTTCATGGCTGAACCCGGCGAGCAGTGGAAGGCTCGGGCGAAGTCTAGGTCATTCAGAAGATGATGCACCTCTTGCCGGGGTTCATGGCCGAGCCTGGCGGGCAGTGGAAGGCTCGGCCGAACTCTAGGTGATTCAGAAGATGATGCACCTCTTGCCGGGGTTCATGGCTGAACCCGGCGAGCAGTGGAAGGCTCGGGCGAACTCTAGGTCATTCAGAAGATGATGCACCTCTTCCCGGGGTTCATGGCTGAGCCCGTCGGGCAGTGGAAGGCTCGGGCGAAGTCCTCGTTGTTCTGCAGAGCACCTTGCGCTCGGAACAGCTGTGGTGAATGCTCGTCTTCTAAGTCAGCCTCAAGAGAGTCTTTGGTTGATACTCCACACCAGAGCTGGAGAGAAGTGAAAATGAAATGAAAAATATTTATTTAGCCGAGCACATTATAAAGAAAAGAACAGCACATAAAAAGGTAGAACCGATAGACTAGGTAAGAAAGAATCGAGCAACATCTTCAGTGCGAGCTGTGCCGAAAGGCATTTGGCTCAGCTTGTGCTGGAGCGTCACATAAGGAGAACAAGGTCTCCAAAAGGCAAATTACGAAAAACCTATTACCTTAGCGCTTGATTTAATCCGCAATCTCAGAAGACATGTCCACTCTATTGCTTTCGCGACGCGTAATGTAATGACACGATACCGTGGTCCAAACTGATCGTGTAGGCTAGTGTACTGATGGATGTCAGTATTTACCACAAACAGTCATTCTGGAATTGATATTCGTGGTAAATACTGTCATCCATCAGAACACACTAGCCTTATGACGGACCACAGTATTTACTGAACGTCTAGCCGTCGCCCAAAACTCGCTTACATTTCCATAAGACAAGAAGAAGAGTTGTACCGACGTTGTTCCTTCAAAACCTGGCAACTTCTCCTCCGGGCCGCGCCTGCGCAGGTGGTGCTGGAGGGCGTCGAACGCTTCTCGAAGTCCACCATTATCTGCTATATTCTCTCCGAGAGTTTTCTTACCGTCCACCTGTGGAGATATTTATTATATTAGCTATAAAATTCTCCGGACACGTCACACGTCTCAAGGCGGGAACATGACTCCATAGAGCGTCTTGTTGTGCAGGCAATATTAGAGGGCATCAGGCCACGTGGAGGGTCACCAATGCGATGGGCCGACCAGATTAAATCTTGTGGGTGGACCCTTGCATGAGTTCGACAGAACCAACACTAACAGGGACAAATGGCGAGAGATCGTGAGGCGAGCAACATCTGCCCAGGGTAGCTCCACATGATGACCACGACCACTCTGCCAAGAGCGTAATGACAGAGAAGAGCTTTAAAATATACTATACACACAATTACACATAACAACAACATTGCAAACGGAATTCAAATTTTGGATACGGCCAATCGTAATGGCCGGCGCACATAGAGCACGGCATGGCACGGCATTTTATTTTTTATCAATCGAATTTAATATTTATCCAATCAAAATAAGGTATATATTTCAATGCTCGGTGATCCACGGATGATCGGAGCATCGCGGAGCATTTTGTCGGTGCACCCGCACCGACAAAATGCTAAATAAGGTTATTTCGATAAGTATTAAATTCGATTGATAAAAATTAATATGTCATGCTATGCCGTACTCTATGTGCGCCGGCCATAATTTGCCCAGGCATGGGTGTCAATGGGATCGCTCCCAGACCATTGTATGGTAACCATGGTACTAGCGTTGCTTAGTTTGTGACCATACAGTTGATGTGCAAGTCTGACGATATTTATTATTAGTATTTATCCCAATTCAATGCTACCAACTTAACGGTAACGATAACAGGTTCAGTACTGTCCTAATAAAAATGTCCTAAACTGTGAAGTTTTCATGCTGAAAATGCTAATTCAACGTCTTGCCATCTGAATAGATAAGTTTGCATTGTTCTTTATGACTCACGTGTTCATTCAACTCCGGTACATAGAAGCTGGAGTACTGATCGATGAAGCACTGCGTCTTGTTCACAAACGACTCTATCGTGTTGTTCGACCACCACGGTAGCATGTTGCCATCCTTGTCGAACTGACGACCTGCGTGAACAGAACATTGTGGGTCAATTCTGGGCCGAGTCTCCATTGAGTAACCACTGGTCCCTGAAATTATCTTTGTGAATTTTTAATTAGTCAATTGTTGGTGGTCGGCATGTTGTCGGCTTGAGGACTGCTAACAGATGGTTCATTGTTCGGTCGTAATTCGCAATGGTTAATTGTTGACAGACTCAACGCGAGTTTACATAGCCCATTCGTCCACGGTGCTACTGAAAAGAAACTAGTTACTAACTTGAATATCTAATGAGTTGCTTGTATTTGCTATGGCGGCTCGTACATGACGATACTCAAAAGTAATGTATTAGTAATCAGTAGCACGAGTCGACATGGCTGAAAATCAGCGCTGGAGGAGACTCCGTTCGTCTCCAGCACACGCTGAGCCAAATGCTTTTCGGCACAGCTCACACTGAAAGTAATGTTGCTCGTTGTATACCTACTATCTATATGCCTATCTCTTTAATTTTGTCTGTGCTGTTCCTTTTTGTTTTGTGCTGTGCTGAATAAATATTTTTCATTTCATTTTCACATGCTGGTCGCGGGCGACTGGTTTCGAGAAACTTTTCTGCCCCGCGAACTTAGTAATGTATTAGTAATCAGTAGCACGAGTCGACATGCTGGTCGCGGGCGACTGGTTTTGATAAACTTTTCTGCCCCGCAAACTTGAGTGACGGTGTTTTGTTTTTTTCTTGTATGGAGCTTGGAGACTTGCGTTACTTTTGAGTAGCACCGTGGACGAGTCACGCGGACTATCAGCGTTACTAATTAGTTAGTAATTTTAATAACTAACCAGTTCCGTTTCTTTTGAGTAGCGCCATGGACGAATGGCATTACAGGATGGATCTACAATATGTCGTAGAACTAATTAAAATAATGATGAGAATAGATTGAATTTATCTTACCAAAGTTATCGAATCCATGTGTAATTTCATGACCAAGAACAGTGCCGAGGGAACCGTAATTTAGAGAGCTAAACAAAAAATATAACACATATTAAACCTTTAGATGAGACATATCGCGCTTACGTTGACAACATGAATGCAAGGTAACTGCTCAACATCCACTTAGTCCCGCACAATCCAGCATCGCGGCTGCACGACTGCACGCGTGCGCGCCAATGATTATATAATAACGCTACATGTATATTCATCTCTTTCTAACAACCGATCTGGCCTATAAGGCTTGTTTTATTGATGTAGGCTTAGTTTAATGTGCTATGATTTAGAACACTAATGTTTGTGTATGTCGGGTCTATTATTTAAAACGTCATTGTACAAAAGTGCAATCAGTGCTGAAGTAAACGTTTGTGCACATATCAAACAAATTAATACTCACTCCAGTCCTAAATCAAAGAAGGGATGTTGTAACATCACCATAGGGACAGCTGCAGAAAATATTGAAAACATAAGTTTATCAACCTTATGAAGCCTAGTATTACTTGGTCAAGTTTCAAATTTATCAAGCTACAAATTGATAGTCTAGTCAAATTGATCAAACATTGATTTTGAGGGGATTTCTTACTAATATCGTTTCATCGAATTATTTTTAAACTTAGGCGAAATACTTAGAATGTTGTCTTGATAAATATTTAAAAGTACAACTTACTGATAGTATTCTCTTGGAACGTATGATAAGCATTGACTTCAGTCGGATCAGTCGCCCAAGTGAAATTATTCCGATCGCGAAAACTGTTCAACCCTTTCTTTATTTTCATTTGTATGACATTAATCATGTTCTCTAAATGTTTACTAGTATCTACTTCCACTCCTTCATAATATTCTTCTAACCTCCCTTCTTCTAGAAGCCAGTTCGGGAACCCTACGAGGGTTTTCATCTGAATGATTTTCTGATAAGTGGCTAGTTTTGTACCATCGTCCATCCATTTGGCTTGCCCTACTAGGTGAGCTAGTGCGTTCTTCAGTTCATCAATCATGGTTATTATCTGGAATGAAATTATACTCATCATCAATTTAATTACGATTATAGACTTTTCAGACACTTATGCAGGCAATTTAGAATCGATAGCAAGATTATGGACAGTATTCATTTCATATGTTAGCGCTACTATTATTTTTAATTTGTTAAAATTAACTATACCCCATTTATTATAACATTAGAAATAAGAGGCTCGTAGAAGCAGGGATCCAAAACATTTTATTTCAAAGTCAAAACAACTTTTATTTAGAATGGTTACATTAAAATTGTTTTCACATAAAACAATGCTAAATACTTCGATAACCAAAATAAAAGTACTTTTATACTATGTTTTATTTATAATAACATCGTATCACACATTTTAAGCTGACAACAAAAAATTAATGAAAAAAAAAATTATGGTGAATGACTCAACGACAAACACTGACAGAAAATTATTTACGTCAATTTCATAGACAACATAATCCGACAAAATTAGAAATGCCCTGCTGTCATAACCTCTGAACGGATTAGGTAACATTTTAAATGTGTTAGGATTATAGTGGAACGAAACACGTTCCCGGTATTGTTCACCCCTGCTTCTTTTAGGTTTTTAGCATTGACACTTAATTTTAAATTGGACTGAAATGATAATATTTAAATGAAAGACAATTTATTTCATAATATAAATACTTAAAATAATTACAGTTAGGTGTGACAAGCTGGTATATAAATAGATTAAAATAAATTCGACGTCAATCATAACTGTAACATGTTATTTGTACTTTTGTTACAAAGTGGACACTAAAAATAACCTTTTTTAACTTCTGTCTAATGCTATAATAAATGGAGTATAAGAACTATTATAAGAGTTTATTTACCTTAGGCTTAGTAACATTAAAGAAATGAGGATCAGAAATTGCATATGCTACAGCCAAGCCGAGCATATCGTTGACTGCATTTGCACACTGTAAACTCCGGGGTGGTATTGTTTCTGAATGAGTCCGGATCTGTTCGTTAGCGCGGTGAACCAGAACCCGTAATTCTGTCGTAGTGTGGATTGCCATTACTTCTACGACCTGTTAGAAGAAGACGGTAATAATTATAAATATACATATAAGATAATGGCAAGCCACCAAAGGAATGTTGAAGAAAAGATTGCAGGATATACAACAAGTTTGTATGGAAGTAAAACATATTAGATCGATAACATAAGAGCAATAGCTATTAAAAGCGTCGATACCTTAGCACCGTCCCACTTCTGGAGACTAGCGTTTAAACCTGGTGGTGCCACCGCCTGTGCGGAGTCCCTCAAACAGCATAAATATAACCTTGATCAAGGTTATAGGTATGTTGGAGCCGTTTGGGGTAGAAACTTTGGGAAGGTGGGCCTGGGTGCCCATCGCATTAGCATTTAGAGATTTTGGCAACGAGAAAGGATTAAGGATTAGGATTTTATATATATTATAAATATTAATTTAATTTAATAATGACTATTGTTAGAATGAAATGAGTGAAAAAATTAAATGACATAACAATTATTTGGCACAGACAGACGCAGGGAGTTACGGGACAGAAGAAACTTTAAATATAGCTTCTAAAAACAATGAATACCAACCTTTACCCAAATATACAGCTCTAAAATAACAGGTGGAGTTTGCGCAACATAGGCAGCCATCAGCGACATATATTTCAGATCAGGGTCTGACACCAACACTTTATCCTTTCCAAAATCTAAATTAACATCACTAATGTTGAATACTCCTTCCAAATACTTCTTCCATATAGGAGTGGGGGTACCGTTATTGCTTACTACAACTCCATCTGTGAGAACTTGAAGGTCATCTGCCGTGTAATCGGGTAGCTTTAGATCTGTATCATCATCAGTCGATGTTCCGTTGTCTGATTCTAGCTGGAAATTCAGGAGTTAATAGAAGTTTGCGCAACATAATTCTGTTGCCCCCTGCTCTGTCACTCCCTGTTTAGTTTGTGTATTAACAAAATTAACACAAATATGTAATTATTTTTTTATTTCCACAAACGTATATAAACATATCTTAGAAAAATATGTGACAATGTTTGGTAACATGCAATAAAGTAGTTTCAATTAGTAAAGTAGCTGTAATTTATATGCTACACAAATCATAGAGACATAACAGTATGTAATTACAAAGTACATTGGAGCAGGTAACGTATTGATCGTCGAAAATGGGACATCAGATAGCAAACGGAATGACTAAAGCTGCTTTATGCAACGTCAATTACTTGCCGCGTTGTGTTGTGGTGAGCTTTGTAAAGTGGATTGAACTGTTGGCTAGTCATTTGAAAATGTTATAGGGGAAATGACGCCAATATATTGTAAAACAAATTCAATATAAAAAAGTATACCTGTAGAAAAACTGCTTAATAAAGTATCTTTGTTGTCAAACACAATATAGGTACGGTCAGCAACGAAAGTCGCTGAACATTCTCAGTTTTTCAAATAGCTTGCACACTTTTGTTTTGCATCAAATCCACAATTTTTCTTTATCGAAACAAGATGTAGACATGTTGCTAATGTTTGCTTTTATAAAGGTTTACCAAAGTATGTAGAATAAAGAGTATAACCGATTTGAAAAATTCAGAATGTTCAGCGACTTTCGTTGCTGACTGTACCTACATTATTCTTATTAAACTCTAAGTTTCGTGATTATAAATCAGAATGAACTTACATCATAAATATCGTTATACATCGCATAGTAGTCAGTCGAAGCTATAATAATATTCTGATCCAATTCTGCTTCTGTCAATTTAGAATTTTTAATAGCATCCGCCTCCAATGTAAACAGCTTCATCAATTCTGCGTAAAATAACTTGTGTACTTGTGCTGCTTTCTTATCATCATCATCAGATGCTCTAGCAGTATTAACATCAATTAAAAACTCATCTATAACTTTATTTATAGATTTTCTAGGTTTTCTACTATTTCTTCTACCTGTATGTCGCTTCCTTTCATTATGCGTGCTGAAAGTTTGTAAGATTTATTATAAATATCTGTATAGGATTCTAAAAAAATGTCTGACTTAAGTATTTATCTGCAAATAAGTCTACGTTTAGGTTATAAATCTACATTGATAACATACCTGTAGTCGTCTAATCATGAAACTATTTGACGCAATTGAAAAAATGCTGTGTTGCACATATAATTATGGCCATAAAAAGACGTTACTACTTAGTTTAGTAAAATTTGGTGGACAACTGAATAAGCACCATAAGTTACGTTTACATGTATACCGTACCTTGGAAAAGGATTAGTAGTCTCAGGCGATCCCATAACAAGTCTATATACTGAAGAATTCTTAGGATCGGTAAATATATCGAAGCCTAGTAACACATCCATGCCTATGTGTGTTTTTATTTTTATGACTGTTTCTAACCAGTCAAACTTGTAATTGTCATAGTCGAAATCTTGTGTAGCGTTTATGTAAGTTGGGTATGCCGGCAATCCTAAAGATTCTAGTATCTTAATTGTTGGTTTCAAGCCTCGCTTGTCCAGGGTCTCTGAAATCGTCAGGAATAAAAAATTTAGCTAATAATATGTTGTTTTCAATCAAAGTTGTAATTTTTTCCACAACAGCAGCTGACAGATAATATGTAATAATAATAATAATAGCTTATTGGCGGAAAAGAATTTACATGTACGGTTTACAAAACTTTCTGCACTAGGCTTGGCCTAAAACCTACCTTTTTGAAACCTTCAGACATGTATTGATTTGGTTAAAAATAAATCAGAATTTCGTCATCCCCTAGCCAGTACCTTAGCTGTCATCAGCAAGGTGTATAAAGTACTTAAGTGGTAACTTTTCTTGTAACTTACCAGTGTCCATGCATGCTGTGTACATATCCTTAGCCTGCTGCACCGGTTTAGGGTAACTACTGGTGTTTCGGTTCAGGAAGTCTCGCACCACCGTGTAGACCTTGGTCTGCTTGTCCCTGAACCAATCGTATGAATGGTACGCGTCTGGTCTGGGGTGGTCTGAGGCCCAATTGCCGCAGACATACTGTGGAAAAATGAGCCTTAGGCCTTTTATACGCCAAATAAATTTGTCGTTTCGAAAGAAATTCTATGGCAAAACTGTCAAAACTTCAAATTTATTCGGTGAATAAAAGTTATTCGACGGTTTTGAAACAGGCTCTGAGAAATATTTCACCAAACAAGCACATAAACCAAAAGCAACCAAAAAGCAAGTAAGCAACCTAGATAAATACTCGGAAGAAATTATGCTAAAGTGTAGCTTTGATCGTTATTCTGGCCCAAATAAAATAAATTATAGGACCTAGTCATAAACAAAAATCATAAACTAAACCAGTTAATATGCATACATAACAGATAGAGACAAATATGATAGAGTTTAATGTGCTGTTGTTTAGTGCACAAATGTGAGTGTATGTCGTGTCTATTATATAAAAAGTCTTAGGTCATCTTTCACTGTTTCGTTACCTGATAGAAGTTGTCACAGGGGTCTGCGCTCCTGTCCATAGATAATGCGAGGTTGGCGGCAGACCGCAAGCACTCTCTACTTCGGCATATATTCACTGGTTTCCTGTGTACTGCTATTGAATCTGAAAGAATGCATAATGTTAGTGCAGTAGGGTAGGATTTTGATTGCTATAACAAGATTTAGTAGCCATTCTTCTTCTTATCGTATGGTTAGTGGCCAACCTGCTTAACGACTGCTGCCTAAATGACAGCAACCGGGACCGACTTTTTACATGCCCTCTGACACGCTCAGTTCAAAGGCTACTAAATGGTCACCCATCTCTGAATAACCTTGCCAAGCGTTGCTTAACCTCCGATCGTTCACCGATCAGTGATTGCAGCTGGCTATGAGCGTTGTAGCCATTGCAGCACTGCACAGCTGGCCGTGACACGATAAAACGCGAGATAAATAGATTTTGTCTCATTCTATCCTATGCATTAATTAAGAGATAGAAAGAGTGACTCAGTGCGACATAATGCGTGACAAAGGGTCTTGTCTTGGAGCGTGTGCTAGCCCTGCTGGTGTGTCCTACTCATGGACCAGTTACTAAGGGGACTGGCCCTAAGCAAGTCGGCCGAGTGGTCGGCCTAGTACTAACATCGACATAAAACGAAGCGAGTAGTTCAACTATTTACCGGTAAATAGTACAATGTAAATGAAAAAACAATGACCACGTTTTTTTTCATACATATATCTAATAAGGGCACCTCTTTCTTTAGTCTTTACTCTGTGGTCCTACTGATACAGGCAAGTACCTAGTAGTAAACGATACAGGGGGCTTACCACAAGCTCTTATTGCGATTCAAATACAGGAACGTATTAACGTTTCAGCGACTTTTTGTGCAATGACGTACCTTATTGTCATGACAATAAGAAACGTCATTAAAACGTTCTTATAATTGAATCGCAATAAGAGCTTGTGGTAAGCCCCCAGTAGCATATAAATAATGGTGTACTCACATAAAATAGTTATAATTATAAAAGCTATCAGTAAAATTATGAATATGATTATTATGATAACCAACGGTATTTTCTTCTTGTATTTTCTTCTGAACCTGAAATTATAAATTAGGTAAATACAGTTTTAATTTTCTACCGCGGCGCCATTTTCTACCCTCGGGAGTCAAGATTAGCCGGAACAACCAGACAGATAGACAAAAAATAATAAAAAAATTGCAAATTTGATAAGCACCTACCGTTACTTTAATATTCATTTAGTAAAAGGTTACAGACACACACTTCAATATTTGTTTTGTAATTAGATTAAGTACCTACATTAAATTAAGTAATTATTTCTTACCGCGAGGTTCTGGAGCTAACCGCTATCAAATACCCTGATTCTCTTAAATCATTGCCGTTCTTTAGCGGTGGGGTAGTGGGCTTGGCGCTGGCCGTACCTGTGCGTGACAAGTTCAAAAATATATTTGTTAGATTCTAAGCTTGTTAGTATTACAGGAGATTAGGATTACGAATGATTTACAAAGATCAACTAATACTGGTGTATTTAATGTCAAAGGTGGTCACTTCTCTTAAAAGAGGTCAGGGGGTTACTTTGAAAAACGAAACGAAAGCTTCGGCTGACGGATCGGGCGAACGGATCCGAAGGGCGGATTCGATGATTGTGTTTTGACGTTTCTTCTTTCGTGGTTCCTACTCTGAAAGTTATTTGACATTTACGATTTCAGCGTTTGACATGGTGTTGATCGTAAGAAACGTCAAAAATCACGATTATTGAATCCGTACTTTGGATCCGTAACACTTTCGGAGTAAGAAATCGCCCGATCCGTCAGCCGAATCTTTCGTTTAGTTTTTCAAAGTAACCCCTCTGGGCTTAGAATCTACTAACAATTAACCACTGTGGAACTACTGGGCTGCTTGAAAATCATTGGTCTTAGAGAATTCTTAATTGTAAATCGTAAATTGTTGGCGTCGGCATGTTGTTGGCCAGAGGACTGTTAACGAAGTTAATATTTAGGCTCGTATTAATAAATGCATCTCAAAGTCGAGATCGATCTTAAGACGCTGTGTCTGACAGATGTTTACATTAAACGTCAAAACTGTATAATAAAGATCGATCTCAACTTTAAGATGCATTTATTAATACGAGGTTTAGTGATCAATGGTTTCGAAATGGTTAATTGCTAATAGACTAGGCCCAGTTATTGTACGTAATGCCTACAAAAGTAAATTGTTTTGATATTCATGGCGATACAAAATATAATTCACTGAAAAACTTTGTAATTTGTATAAACAAATCACCATAAATGCTCTCAATATAAAAATATGCTTACCCACTCGGTCAAGCACGTTCACGTGAAATGTAGATAACATCTATAACGCCGAGAATGTTAATACTTTAGCGATAGCCGAAACGAAGGTTTCAGCGGCTGTAAATAACTACGTAACCCTGCCGATGACCCTTCGACATACATAATTCCGGGCTTTCAGAACACTTATTAGGTAGATATATGTATATTCCGACACAATTTTTAAATAAATAATAACCGTAAAAATAATCGTGAGGAAACCTACCTATCCCTCGGGATCAGGTAATTGTCAGTTCCTGTATACACGGCGACAAGGTTCACCACCTGTCACATTGGGTTCTGACTATCTGGTGAAACGTGCGCTTTGAGTTGACTTAATATCTACACAATGTGGTGGTGTATGGCCACTCAAGCCTCTGACTACCCCCGAATGGGGATAAAAGTAGTGACGTTATATATTTATATTTTTAATAAATATCGCAAAAACTGTATGAGCCCAAACTAAGCAAAGCTTGTACTATGGGTACCTACATGGACAAAATTACGAAAAGGTAGTTTCCTAAATTGGCTTCTGTCGGGAATCAAACCCGCAACCCCCCGATGCAGTGAGCCGAGCGACCTATGCTTGAACCACTGCGGCAAGCGGTCGTCAAATATTTTATATTATGTGTATAGTTTCTTATGGAATAATAATTATTTTATCTTATAACGGTTTTGTTTCGTTCCCTGCTAAACAAATTTTGAAAATAAATTGTGTATTTTCATAATTTTGCCTTCGGGCTTAATTTGGACGCCATGCAATATTGCCAATGCAATTCATTTTTCTGATTTTCTGAGGAATCCCTAGCAATTCCGCTAAATTTCTGTAGAATAGTGACACATTTTATGCCATTCGTGACTTTTTCACGGAAATTTATCGGATTCTGCTGGAGGGTTAGAAAAATGAATTGCTTTAGCAGAATTGCTGGAATTCATCTTTGTGACGATATTAGCCCCACAGGTCTGGGTGTACCTGGGATCTCATCTCCAATCTTAACACGTTCAGTATGGTTCCATACAGCTGTTGGTGTCTTTTTCTGGCGATATATTTATTGCTTCAGTTTAGGATTCAATCCAATTTGGTATTTTACAGTAAAATTATTCATTATACAATAATAATAAATCAGTAACATTATTAAGTAATTAGTAATCAATAAAAATATTAATTCTAAAGTACCTAATAATAAAATCAGTAAGTAACAATATTGCAGAGAATCACTGTCTCAAATCTCTTAACAATTGTCCATTGTGAATTATAATCGCAAATTCTTGGTGGTCGACATGTTATTGGCTATCTGTTAGCAGACCTCTGGCCGACAACATGTCGACGGCCAAGAATTTACGATTGTAATATGACAGACTGAACAATGAACAATTGTTATGAGACCGAGGCCCAGAAGATTGAAAACTTGACTTACGGGTAACACTTGGTCCCATGACATCGTCGTCTTCACCCGGCCATGCATTCATTTTGAATATATTAAATGTTATTTTAACACAAACAAATCGCAACACTGTTTCATTTCTAAACACATTTCTATTATTTTATTTTTAATTAAAAAAATTAAAATTTAATTCCGTATTTGTTCCGTTCGTGGTTACATCTGTTTCGTTTTGTGACGTTTAACTTACTGAAAGCTTGTTGTGAAACTGAAAACGTGGCCGAGCTTTGTGTAGGGTGACCATGAGTTATGCTTTTACTAGCACTTATTGTGTACATAATAAAGCACGCGTTTTGTCACTCCGTTTAGGTTGACAAGATACAGGCCTAGTTGGCCACCGCAGACTATTTTTATTGTACTCATGTTCTTATGAAAATAAAAATGTATGACTATTATTTACTAGCTGTGCCCGTGACTCCATTCGCGTCCAGTCGGTGAAGCCCTTAAATGTAATTCTGCCTATCATCCAATCTGGGCTTCTGGCTTTCTCACTCATCCTACGAAACGCAGCTGTAAAAGCTACTTATTTTTTTCTGTGACAGGGCGGTATTACCCTTGTCGAGCCAGCCCAAAATAAGCTCCAGTTGGCTATTGCTATTTTTTATTTATTTGTTTTTGGCTCACAGAACAATTTATAATCTATAAACTTTTTATACCTATAGGAACAATGTATAAAGCTAGATTACGACCATAAATGTGTGGGCACAGAAATTTCCAAATGTTTACAAGTATAATAAGGGTTAGTTATAAATAAAAAATATATAAATATAAAAAATATAACGTCACGACTTTTATCCCCATTCGGGGGGTAGTCAGAGGCTTGAGTGGCCATACACCACCACTTTGTGGAGGTATTAAGCCAACTCTAAGCCCACGTTTCACCAGATAGTCAGAACCCCACGTGACAGGTGGTGAACCTTGTCGCCGTGTATACAGGAACTGACTATTACCTAATCCCGAGGGATAGGTAGGTTTCCTCACGATGTTTTCCCTCACCGTTAGCGAACTGTAAATTATGCACATAGATGAAAATTCATCCATTGGTGCATGCCCCACCGGGGATCGAACCTGGGACCTTCTGATTGAGCCCAACGTGTTCGCCCCTAGGCTACAGTCGCTTTCGTTATAAATAACTAGCTTTTGCCCGCGACTTCGTCCGCGCAGAATTTAAATTAAAAAAATCGGATCCCGGATCCCATTTCCCGGATCCCGTATCCCGGATGTCACGGATCCCGTATCCCATATCCCGGATTTCGTATCCCGGATCTCGTTTACTGGGTCCCGTATCCTGGATCTCGTTGCCCAGATCCTGGATCCCGTTTTCCGGATCCCGGATCCCGTATCCCGGATCCCGTTCCCAGATTCTGTTTGCTAAATCCCGGATTCGTATCCCGGATATCACGAATCCCGTGTCTCGTATCCCATATCCCGAATCTCGTTTCCCGGGTCTCGTTGCCCGGATCCTGGATAATGTTTTCCGGATCCCGTATCCTGGATCCCGATTTCCAGATCCCGTATATCCCGGACCCCGTATCCCGTTTCTCAGATTCCGTTTGCTACATCCCGGATCCCGTATCCCGGATATCACGGGTCCCGTATTCCATATCTCGGATTTCATATCCCGGATCTCGTTTCCCGGGTTCCGTATCCCGGATCTCATTTTCTGTATCCTGGATCCCGTTTCCCAGATCCCAGCTTCCGTTTGCCGGAGCCTTATCCCGTTTCCTGGATCCCAGATCCCGTATCTCGGATATCGGATCCCGTATCTTGGATATCCCGGCTCCCATATCGTATTAGCCCGTAAAGGTCCCGTCAAAATCGGTCCAGCCGTTTCAGAGATTAGCCCGAATCGGTACCGCCATACAAACTTTCATTCCCTATTTTACACCCTCAGGGGATGAATTTTCCAAAACGCTAATCTTTTTTATTTGTAAAAAGAAACCTAAACACCAATTTTCATCATTCTTACTTCAAAATGTCGAATTTCAATACAAACTTTCATCCCTATGTCACCCACTTAGGGGTTGAATTTTCAAAATCCATAAAATCCATAAAATTAATCTTTTTATTATTAAAACACACCTAATCAGCAATTTTCATAATTCTAACTTCAAAAATGACGAACTTCCATTCAAACTTTCATACCCCTATTTTACCCCCTTAGGGGTTGAATTTTCAAAAACCCTGAAATTACTCTTTTTTATTTTTAAAAATACACCTAATCACCAATTTAAATAATTCTAACCTCAAAATTGACGGAACTTCTATACATACTTTTATCCCCTATTTTACGTCCTTAGGGGTTGAATTTTCAAAAACCCTGAAATTCATATTTTTAATTTTTAAAAAGACACCTAATCAGCAAAACTCATAATTCTAACTTCAAAACTGACGAACTTCCATACAAACTTTCATCCCCTATTTTACCCCTTTAGGGGTTGAATTTCAAAAAACCCTTTCTTAGTACACCTCTACACATCAAGACAAACCCACCCTCCAAATTTCAAGTCTCTACGATCAGCGGTTTAGGCTGTGCGTTGTCTGTCAGTCAGTCAGGACTTTGATTCTTATATATTTAAGATAATGTAGGTAATTAAGTTAAGTGTTAGTAATTGTGCGTATTTAATTAGTATAATTAAGACATAGGATTGCTACTGAAAATGCTCTGCTATTGTCTTAGAGTCAGAATTCAGTACCTAAATACTTTTATTTCTGAAGTCCTTACTTTTATGGTCGCATGGTCACCCAATCTAGACTGGATTCACGGCATAGGACAGTAGCGGTGGTGATGCCGCACGCGATACCTCGCTAGTGATGTACTCGCTGTATCGATTCAACGGAGAGCATCAAGTTTATCGTACCCATGGACCAATTACTAAGGGGACTGGCCCTAAGCAACTCGGCCGAGTGGTCGGCCTAGTACTAACATCGACATAAAACGAAGCGAGTAGTTCAAATATTTACCGGTAGATAGAATAATGGAAATGAAAAAACAATGACCACGTTTTGTATCATACAAATATCTAATAAGGGCACCTCTTTCTTTAGTCTTTACTCTGTGATTCACGCGTATTGGAAATTTCATGTTGTATTTTTATTAGCTTTGTGACAAGGTCAGGGTACTAAAATTATCTGTTTATTTTTATTGGTGGTAGAGCCAAGCTATAGCTATATATGGGCTGGCTTGACCGGGGTAGTACCACCCTCTCACAGAACATCTGCGTAAAGTAGATGTTTTAAATTTAGTTTGTGCGATGAGTGAGAGATCTGGAATGCTCGCCCCCTTTTATCCCCTCCATCTATCCTACTCCCCTTCAGGTCAGCAACGTTCGAGCAATGCCTTTGGTATTGCAAGCATCTAAAGGCAATTTAGTTATTATAAAAAAAATTGTAGGGACGTATTTACAAGTACTCCTATTATGTCAGTGGATCTTTGTAAAAGATCACTAAAGTAATTAGCAATATTGATCAGCGGGGCGATTGCGTAACTTTTTCGTCAATGTTTCAATTGGTTTCGTTCATCCTGTGTTGCTTTATCAATTGAAATTTATTGAAATCGGGAAGAGTGAACTCCAGACTCATCCGGATTTCAATTAATTTCGACTGAAAATGCAGTACGGGATGACCTAAACCAATTGAAACATAGACGAAAAAGTTACGCAATCGCCCCGCAGCTCATAGTAATCACACTAGGATACCCTTGCCCTAAATATCTAGTTTACCTAGTACATCACTAGTATAGATCGATAATCTTATGTGTATAATAGTTTACTTTGCGGTTGGAAGGTCAAGCGGCCATTATAAAAATAAATAATAAAAAAAAAAACACGACTGCCCTTTCAATAAAAGAACTAAAAAGTATAAAACAAGTGCAGTGTCATTGCAGTCGGGGGCCCTCTTAGATTAAATATGTTCCACAGAACGATCCCCCGACTGCAATGACACTGCATTTGTTTTATACTTTTTAGTACATATATACTTCTATACCCAGTGTTACCCGGAATTATGTAAGGATTCTAACGATACCACATACATCCAAATCCGTTCAGGCGTTTATAAGTTATGGTGGAATAAAGAATCTCACATACATACAAACATACATGAACCCTAAACACATATACACTCCTTTTTTGGGCAGTCGTGTAAAAATTAGGTCTCTGTTTATTACCTAACATAGGGATAACTTTCACTAACTTTGTTAGGTAGGTACTATTCGATTGGCCTAAATAATGTTTTAATAGGTGAATACCTTAAGTGCAATATCGCACGAGGCAACCATGGTTCCTCCACCAGCGCGGCAGTGGGTGATTCGATAGACGACACCGAATTGGTTGCGCTACCAAGCGGACACGTGCGATACTCTCCATACATCTCTATACATTTTGTTGGTGGAGCGACTGGTTGCGCTACTGCTGCTGTCCTCGTGCGATATAGCACTAAAAGGGTGATGGGCTCTCCCGTCATTCTCGACACGTCGTTCTCAGTAAAACAAAACCTTCATTACTGATTAAAAATAACATTTATTTTGCGGACTTAATCTCAGCGCTTACAAAGAGGGAAATAATTATGTACAAAAACAAGCAAACAATGCCATTTTACCATCCATGGGCATAACCCCCATAGCCACCATAACCTCCCGCGTAACCTCCGCTGTACCCTCCCACAGAGACGTACTTCTGTACCACAGGCTGTGCGATGGTTTGGACTACAGGCGCAGAGTGCACTACAGGCTGGGAGACGGCATGGACCACTGGAGCAGCGTGTACCACAGGATGGGAGACTACAGGCGCAGCGTGGACTATTGGCTGGGCTACGGAGACCGGGTGGACGACCTGAAAGTGTATATTAGAAATCATATTTTTATTGTATAGTGTTTTTTTGGTATTTATTTATTAAAACATCGTGAGGAAACCTACCTATCCCTCGGGATCAGGTAATAGTCAGTTCCTGTATACACGGCGACAAGGTTCACCACCTGTCACGTTGGGTTCTGACTATCTGGTGAAACGTGGGCTTTGAGTTGACTTAATACCTCCACAATGTGGTGGTGTATGGTAACTCAAGCCTCTGACTACCCCCGAATGGGGATAAAAGTCGTGACGTTACATTGGTATTTATTTATTTAAGTACGCGCCGCCATACAACCAACCAACAGCTCTAGAGTTGCGTGTATGGCGGCGCTAACAGCGATAGTCGATTGGTTAAGCATGCGTCTTGAGGGCTTTAATTCCAGGGTTCTAACCCCGGCTCATACCTCTAGATCTTTCGGAATCAATGTGTGAATCATACCTTTAATATGATTATCTCTTGCTTACGGTGGAGGGGAAAATCGTGAGGAAACCTGTATTTCTTAGAAAAAATAAATCGTCTGGTAATCATACCTGCTGGAAAGAAGCGTAGCTAGTAGCAGCTGGCCTAGCGACTGCGTACGCGGGCGCCGCGTGGACCACAGGTTGCGCTACTACAGGTGCCGCGTGGACCACAGGTTGCGCGACTACAGGCGACGCGTGGACCACAGGCTGCGCGACGTAGTGCTGGGCAACCGCTACTGGTTGTTGGACCAGGCTCACTGATGATAGCTGGGGATACTGGGATAGATATATGACATTAAACGACATGTCTCAGAGTCTATGGCAATGTAAACAACGAAGCTTGCACCGGAATGATCATAAGCTTTTTTTTATGATAATCTGATTTAGGGAGGTTCGCCGAGGACGATATAGGTAGCGTCATGGTAAAATAGTATACTTCGCCAGGTATATCATTCTGAGACACGATGCTCACGTGGGTGACACGAGCCTACGTCATCGCCGCTATCTACGGTTCTGTGATACCAGCGGTCGAAAATCATAACTCCTCGACCTACTATTTATTACCCGTGAGAATCCGATAAAATGCAGTTTTTACTTGGTAATTACGTACATTTATGTAAAACTTGGATTGTCTTATGACAAAAAATATTTCCAAAACCCGCGTTTTATTGCAATAAACTTGCATCTGGATAGTGACGTAGGCAAGTGTCACTCCCCGGAATGCCAGACCTTGTTTTATTGGATCAGGGGTAGCGTAAATGTGGGTGATCACAGAGAGAGGCTAGTCATGACGTGTGAGCATAGACTACCCTCTGAAGCGCATGCTGTTTTCTGATGGATTGATACTCACAGCGGAAGACTGCCATGGGTCTATCAGACCACCGGGCTTTGGTTTGGCTGCAGACAGCGAGAATAAAGCGAACAAAACCTGGAACAAACGCATGATAATATCAATGCATACAATCAAATTGGAATAGTTAGTAAATATATTGCGAGAAACTACATATAATATCCATATGTATTTTTATAGAGCTATGGTGGTTATGAAACGCACGGCCCGCCTGATGTTAAGCAGCTACCGTCACCTGTAGTCTCAGTCAATTTCATGGTACTCATAGAAATAGGGTAAGCGATAACTTTCTTGGCACCAAAATAAACTTATGGGATACTTATTATCACGAAATTAAAAATTAATGTACAAAAAATTAATTATATTATGTAGTTTGAACTTACAAGGGCTCTCATGATTGGACCGTAGTAACTGGAGTAGGAATGCTGTGTGCACGACGATCTGCGCGCGCGCAGCTTATATACCAAGTTGGATATTTCAGACAGCCTGGGTGTACACATCCGCACGGGATTTATATGTTATCACGTTATTGCATTTTTATTAACTACTAGTTTTTATGTAGGGTGTCAGTTCAATCCAAGAAAGATTCTGCCAGTTCATAAGGGACACCGCAGACTTGCTACTTTTTGCATCGGCGATCGGCGATTTAGTCGCTTTTAGCATCGGAGCAGTCGCTTCGACCACAGAGAGTCGCAAAATCGCCGATCGCCGATGCAAAAAGTAGCAAGTCTGCGGTGGCCCTAACAGGCCACTATAACAACTTTTGAGTAGCAACGGGCTCGAATGGCTAAAGCGACTGAACTTGCTCATGTCTAGCGGATAGTGAGTTTAAAAGATGCTTGCATGAAACTCAGGATGATACCTCTTTCGCACAAACAGTCAAGCAGGCGGGAAGGAGATGGCAGGATGAGGTGAACTCCTACTTCGTTCGCTCCTGAACAGCCTTGCTTAGCTTAGCTTTGAGTAAGGGCCTCCGCAGACTAGCTACTTTTAGCATCGGCGATCGGCGATTTTGATACTGCGTCTCGCTCGTTCGCGCTCGAAGAAACGCCACGCAGCATCGATACGTCACAAAATCGCCGGTCGCCGATGCTAAAAGTAGCTAGTCTGCGGAGGCCCTTATTGGGATCAAAATAGCTAGAAATGAACTAAAATATTTCTCTTAACATTTAGACGTTCGCTGAGGATTTTAATGAAATACAACCGTATAGTGTGAATTTATGGAATTCCAATGGCAACGAGTCGCGGCAATAGCCAGTAGGTGCTGGTATAAATATTTACGATGAAAATCAATAAAATTATGTCGCGCGATTATTTCTTAATTTGATGAACATAGTTGGTAACCCATGCGTTGTATGCCCATCTGGGGACGGCCCATGGATCATGTGCAATTATAGGCGTTTGGTATTATTTATGTTTTATTTATCTCCTTACAATTTCATATGAAGTTGTTACATATTTACACGTTAGGCCAGGCCGCACTTGTACGGCGACCACGGCGCGACAACGATGCCACAGCGACGCGATAGCGACGCAATAGCGTATATAATATATTCCCATTTATACGGGCCCGTTAGCGTGGTTGGCGCGGAGACGCCTTTCACGCTGCAGGTCGTAGGTTCGATTCCTACTCGAGACATGCATTTGTGTGCATGAACATGTCTGTATGTCCGGAGTCTGGGTGTATATGTATATTAAGTATGTATTTACAAATAAAAAAGTAGTATATGTAGTAATATCAGTTATCTGGTTTCCATAGTACAAGCTCTGCTTAGTTTGGGATCAGGTAACCGTGTGTACAAAAATGTCCCAGGATATTATTATTATTTAATCGTGGCGATGGCTGCATCTCATAAGCGAAAATTTGTATAGAAATCGCCGCCGTTGACGCAACCGTCGAAATCGTCCCCGTGCTGGACTGGACTACACGGCTCTATCTTTCTGAATAACATCTCCTAAGCTCTATTGTGATGAAGATGTCTGATTCTCTATGGGTCTTATGGGTCCATAAATTTCGTGAGGCATTTATGGGGGGAGGGGGTTGAACAAAATCTCACCAAATCTCACGTGGAGGAGAGGGGGAATCTCACGTTTTTTTTTACCGCAAGAAATAGTGTAAAATTGCAAGATACTGGGTTAAATTCAGTTTTTTGTTAAACTAAACTGAAGTTTATCTTTTACTTTTTTTTGTTAAATTAAGTAAAACATTTTTCTCCTCTAGAATATAGCTTTTGAAAAATCTCACGTGAGATTAGAGGGGGAGGGAGGGGGTCGAGCAAAATCTCACGAAATCTCACCGAGGGGGGAGGGGGGGTCGAAAAATCTCAAAAATCACCTCACGTAATTTATGGACGCCCCCTTAAACTCTATCTTCAAGATCACTTCCTATCTGTTGACAACATAGATTTTAGACCAGCTTAATGCGAATTTTCGCATAATTTAGAAGATAGGCTGGACGGTTTCGTTTCTCATCATAAATCACAGTCATTAGATGTAGAGCGATAGTCCGCAGGTAGAGTCCTTATTTGGACAGGATCAGAACTGTCCGCATGTCAGCAATCCACTTTATGCGGATGTGCTAAATTCGTTGCATTTTGATGTGGAACAGAAAAGGTTTGGAAACTACGTCATTTGCCATGCCTACAGGTACTGCCTTCTGCCTTCGTAGCCACGTCCAGATGTCTCACATGCCGCGCGAGGCAAATTGCCTCACGAAGTTTGACTTGCCTCGCGCGAGGCAAATGCGCGTCCTGCCTCACCTGAGCGCTGACATTTGCCTCTCCTAGTTTGGCATAGTCATGAGACAGAACGATGTCAAACGTGTCAAACTGATTGCTGGGTATACCCTGCTCTGTCTAGAGTGTAGGTTGCCTCGCCATTTTCCTCGCACGGCATGCGACTGAGGCAAACGTCGTGCTTCGCGAGGCATGTGGGTGAGCAGCCTCGCGCGGCATGTGCATGTTGTAGACACGCCTATTGGTAGGTACTATAACGGCGAGGCCCCACTAGCGCGTTGCGCTGCGTCGTCGCAACGGATCAAAGGGTCGACGGGCGAGAGACGAAGCGGGGGAGGGTGATGCGCCAGTACAAAATCTTGCGACGACGCAACGCAATGCGCTAATGGGGCCCGGCCCTAATTTTCTATCGTTCTCAGTAAGATTGCCAATGTACCTCGGATATGATTACGGTATCAAGAATGTAGTATTGCAAAGTTTTCTAATATTTTATATGTAAGAAAATTGTTAGTTTCGTAAGGCATCCGCCGTCCACATTTCAAGCTATCACTTACGGAATCTTGAGAATTGGGTGACATGTTTTTGTAAACTTTTATTACGAACTGGTGGTGATGGAAATTGAGCTTATTGGGTTAGAACAAACAGTTTAAAATTAAATGAAAGCATTTTATTTTAAATTAGGCGTTAATAAAACGCCTTCTTACCCAGTGGTTCCGAATTTAAATTTGCATTTAGAAAAAAATGCTTTCTTTGAATTAAAATTCGAACGAAACTATTAACTCTATGGTATTCATTCACTCAGTACAGTGTTTATCTTAGTTGGAACGGCTAACGATACTACTAGCAATGAAGCATTGCCAGTAATCTAGGTATATTTAAATAAAATACTATAGTTGGACATAATATAATTAACTTCGTATCTATATTAATATTATAAATGCGAAAGTAACTGTTTGTTACGTTTTCACAAATAACCGCTAAAACAATTTTGATAAATTTTGATATAGAGATAGACAGGACTTTGGAGAAGGCTTGGATATGCTGCTTTTTGTTGCGCAAATATAACTTGGGGGGTGAATGATGATAATGGATGCTTTACGCCGATTTTCCGTGAGAGGGTGGTACTACCCCGGTGGAGCCAGCCCGTATATGAGCTGCAGTCAATTGGCTACAGCTTGGCTCTACCAATAAAATACTTATTACGGATTACCTACGGAATTCAGATTCTGTTTGTACATATGTAATTTACGTTGGTAAGGCAAGTCTTATTAGGCGCCTACATGCGCATGAGTTGATTCGAATTTTAAATTCATCCGTTGCCTAAACAGGAAATACTGTATCAGAGATTTTTTTGTAGACAAATATTTCGTGATCCTGAGTCCTAAACATTATTTAAAAATTATAATCAGCTAATTAGGTACTTACCACTCCCCTCCAGGTCGGCAAAGTGAAAGAAAAAGAAAGAAAGAAAACATTTATTTGGCACAGCACAAAAGACATACAACATAGTTTAAATAAAACAAAAAATATAAATAAACAGACAGAAAAACAAAAAGGTAGAAACACAAACAGAAGAAGACGAATGTGTCTCACGGCTTCTAAAACGAATTGTCAGTGTCATTGCAGTCGGGGGCCCTCTTAGATTAAATATGTTCCACAGAACGGTCCCCCGACTGCAATGACACTGCACTTGCTTTAGTTCGTTTTTAGGCAGGGCAGTCGTGTTTTTTTTTAATTTTATTTTTTTGGGCAGTCGTGTAATTAGATACTATGAGTATTATCTATCCTCTATTACATTGTAAAAGCAATTGAAGCGGCTCTTTAAATTAAAAATCATAGTTAATATGAACCTTTTCATAACTTCAGGTTTTGTAAAAGGTATACACCGCGTAGGCATTCTAAGAATAACTTACTAACTATAGCATATATTTTTTTGGAGCGAGCGCCTAGAATCGTAGCATGAATACGATTCGCTGAATTAAAAACTCGATCACTATGTCCCTAATTACTACAAATACTTAGTAACTCTGCAAATACGTAGTAACTCCACAACCTACCCCGCCTACTAAGTTTCGTGTGGAACCAAAAACATTACCAAGAAAAGGGGAGAGACGCGACGTCCAAAATAGTTTGTCCTTCTAAACGGTGGATACATATAGACATAGTACAACTCAGTCGCACGTGGAAAATGATGTAGAAAACTTCTCGGTATTGCCAATGTGGCTCATCTTCCGGTGAATAATATAAGTTAATAATTGTTGAATTGTGAGTGCGAAAACAGCTCCCCTAGCCAAGTGGCTTCGTTAACGAGCGTTTCTACAAAACGCTACGCTTCATGTATAGAAATTACATAAGTCACGAGAGCTACTTATCGACTTGTAATGTCATTTCCATACATTTAAGCGTAGCGTTTTCTAGAAACGCTTGTAGACGAAGCCCCTTGGCTAGGGGGCTGATGTCTAAATTTCACTGCATGTAGTGGTGCGCTGAACACAACTTTGTGATAGCAATGTTAGAAGGTAACATATCTGCTAAAAAATACATCAATGTATGGAACGCATAATGAATAACCTTACGTGTTTATATTTTTTTATGGTCAAAATTGAAGGCGGGGTCTACGTTTACGGTTTATTAGAATAATTGTGACTGAAATATGTTTGGTGTGATTCTAGGAATGTACGCCATGTTTAGTAAGTACTTTAGGTTATTTGTCCATGAGTATAAATAGATCTAGATAAATAAATATATAAATAGATCGAAATTGACGTCTTTCGAAAGACATGCAGGTTTTCTTCACTATATTTTCCTTCACCGTTCAGCTACTTAATTATAATTTCATTGGGAAAAACATTAAAAAAAAAAAAAAAAAAAAAACCCGCATAAAATCCGACCATAAATAAATGAAAAATATTATCGCCAGACTTACACACCAACTGTATGGTCCCAAACTAAGCAATACTTGTACTATCTATGGCTATCATAATGGATCGTTTAAACAGGTTCAGCGTTTGGCGCCGAAATTATGAAATTGCGCCGAAAATACTGGAATAGTGTAAACGGGTGAAGTCAGTAAGTCAGTAGGTCAGTGAGCTGCCCATTTTTTAAACTGACGGCCGGAGTGAACAAACTAGTACCAACTGTCCGATTGCGTCTACACGATGCTAAATTTCGGCGCCACTCACAAGCCAGTAAGTCAATAAATCAGTTTGATATCTATTTGTGTGAGCGTCAAAGTGGCGGGCTTCAGACCTCAGAATAAAAAAAAACAACTCATCGAGTATTTAGTGCTAAATATGTACTGATTGTACCCTAAACTTGAAATTTTTGCCTCCGAAGGCCAAAGCAGTACCTGCGATTTAAAAAAATCCACTAGGCCAAGAAGTGCTGCTCGCAGATGGATAATTCGGACTTGGGAATTTAGTACTATATTTGTACTAATCTGTACCAAATTTGATTCCCACAGGACAGGCTCAGCCTAGTATGGGAATAACATGTTTTATGTACCTAATATTCTTTTATTTTTAAATAAATATTTTACCTTCTTTCTTTTTTCTTAACTTAATACATAGCATCAACCGAATTAAAATAATATGATGTTGCAACCAGTCTCGCTATCTTGACAATTCGGTTAAGTAAGTAACAAATGAAACGTGATGAACGTGAACGTGACGATATTTCCTTAAAGCTCCTAGATTTAGTACGCGCTATGTACATAAAGATATATTATTTTCAGTTTGGAAATGAGGCAAGAAAAAGTTATCCACTATTATTTTCCTCAATAAGGTCTGGTTTCGCCATCTTGACGCTCACATTTTGGTCAAGATGGCGGCAATAGGCAATGTCAAAAATAGTTTTATCCAAAGAATTATGTCTATGTTGTCATGGACGTATTAAGTTAATAAGGATTGTGCGATCTCAAGATATGGTTTGCGGAAATAAACTCTCACATTGCAGAAAAACTTATATTTCTTTGAAGTAAATGAGTAGAGAAAACATGCCTAGTGAGTGCCACAAACTAGATGACGTGTGTGTCTTGCTCGCACAGTTGCCATTATGAATTTAATTAACGGTAAGGTAGGATACATTCTGAGGTGTAAAATCTGCCGAAATTAATACAGGCAACTAATGGTGAAAATTCAGAATGTTAGTATATGTCGGAGAAAAAAGGCTGGGCCGTCTCTTTTTTCGTATTGTGGGTATTTAATGGGACTTAGCCTGGTCCCAAAGTGATCCAACGCCTACAAATGGCGATGTCGTCCCATTTCGATCTGTTAGGACGGCGGCTCGTGGGGTATTTTAACTAAAGCACTAAAGTGCTACAAATACATTTATTACACTGCACACCCTACATACAATGATGGATTGATGGTAACGGCGTAAATATTGAAGTTGACTCCTCAAGATTAATTACGCCATCAATAGTAATAATGCCGTCTAACGACAATATGTATAAGTTATTTACAATTACTATTAAACTGAAATCAAATCTTGACATCGTGTAATAATTAACCATTTCATTTAACAATTTTATTTATGTATATTTTAATTACGATTTTTTATTTAAAAAGTATTAAAACCTTCTTTGCTCCTAAATGCACAATCCTGTCTGAACTTATTGCATCCATGGTCTATTGTCATGGAAACGTTTGACATTCGAAAATATGGCGGACACCGTACAACAAATTGTCGGTTAGGTTCTAACAGTGCGTAAGTATTTTTTTTACGGTTTTGATATTTTAATGTTATTGCTTAGTGTAGGATATCCCGGACCATTTCAATGAATCAGACAACAGACAACAGACCAATAATGATTTGTTATTTGAAAATTTGTAACACTATGTAAGGCATGGGTAACAATAACTTCATTTAGTTTTTTTGCTATTATGTAAAGTAGCTATTTTTGAGTTACGCACTTACTTACAGGGTTCCAAAATAGAACGGGTGGCTAGTCTGACTGGACTGACTTGAGATTAAAGTCAGCACTGGACTGGGTTGGAATTAGTGTTTACACGCGCGGATCACTGGACTGGGTTGCTGGACTGTCCTGTCACTGGCCCCGTGTAAACAGCACTGCCCGTATGCAGACAGGCGGCTAGTCTGACTGGACTGACTTGCGATTGAAGTCAGCGCTGGACTGGGTTGAAAATAGCGTTTACACAGTGCCAGTTACAGGTCAGCGCTGGACTGGGTCGCTGGACTGGCTTGTTACTGCCATAATATAAACGCGCCATAAAATAGAGTGCGGGTGATCCCAGAGACACCCAGACTAGGGCAAATTACGAAAAGGCCGTTTCCGAAATTTGTCGAACCCGTAACCACCCGATGCAGTGAGCCGAGCGGCCAACGTTCAAACCACTGCGCCAAGCGGTCGTCCAATCCAATAGAATGTAGTTATATGTGAAAGTTTAGATGGATGGATGGATAGATGGATGGATGGATGGATGTTTGTTACTCAATCACGCCAGAACGGGTGAACTGCTCTGGATTAAATTTGGCACAGACATAGATACAGTCTGGAATAGCAAATTGGCTACTTTTTTTTTTTAAATTTGCGCGTACGAAGTCGCGGGCAAAAGCTAGTGTAGTTATATAGAAGAATTTGTGAACTTGTATGCTTAGCCAACCGTTTATTGGAAAGTGTTCTACTTATATAGGTCAAGCGGGTCGATGTCATAAAAGATGCATGGTATATCGACCAGAGTCGATGAGGTTTGATGGGTGTACGTCACGCGACGAATGTGTGTGTTTGACATAAGATTATACACACTAATCAATCAATTTGTACACATCTATACAAATAAATAAAATTGAAGTGTCTGTTGGTAATATCAAAATAACAGTTTCTTACTAAATCCGTAATTATAAAAAAAAACTGTCTGTTTGTTCCGGCTAATCTTCGGAACGGCTGGACCGATTTTGACGGGACTTTCACTGGCAGATAGCTTATGTTATAAGGAGTAACTAAATCTACTTTTATTTCAGCAAACATTAACAAACATTTTGTGTTATAGTTCTGGCAATTCACGAAGGCGACCGGCTCTTGGTTGTGTTCGACATGTATAGTTCGCGACAGGTCGAGATGACATTCTGGTTATGAGCTTTTTGCAGAATAAAATCCGTATCAAAAATAGCAGGACCCGCAATGCAACAGAATCATTTAATTTAATAATTTTGTGGCCGATTTTAATTGTTTATCGGGTCCTGTTAATTTTGATTCGGATTTTATTCTGCAAAAAGCTCTTAACCCGAATGTCATCTCGATCTGTCGCAAACTATACATACACAATTGAGACAGTGTGTCTTTCGGTACAATCGGTCGCCTTCGTGCATTGCAAGAACTATACCATGGTACCATATCTGTCTAAATAGTACATCAATGGCAGCGGTAATATTAGTAATGTAGTACTTTTCTATTCATTTATTCTTAGTTACTTAAAAGCCCGTATCCATTATATGTCTCATTAAATCCAATAAACTGTAAATTGCCCAAATAAGACGTACAGTTTTCGTAATTTCCACCTCAAGATGAATGGTTAATGAGTCACATAGGACTAAACTGTTGACTATCATTGGCAAACAGTTTTAAACTCTATACTCTTATGTTAAAGTTTAAAAATACTTTACAATGCGTAGTATAATATTTATGTCAGAATCGCCGGTTCGAACGCCTGTTTATAGGGCTAACCTAGATTTTCTAGGCAGGTTGATGTATTAGTTAGATTGTATTGATTATGTTTATCTAATATTTGTGTGACAGCACTTAGAAGAGGTCATTGGCTCTCTTTAGGGTTCCGTACCTCAAAAAGAAAAACTGAACCCTTATAGTATCATTTATTTATTTATGTAGGCTGAACGGCCACAGGCCAATTACACGGACTACTAACAATTATAACAATACCCTCCTATCGGGAGTCATTCGTCAACTCGCGAGCGTAAAACTCGCGAGCGCGCGCGAGTCGGCACCTTCGGATTTTACCTATTTTTTTTGTCGTCAACTCGCGCGCACCTATAAAGTACAGTCGGATAAAAAAGGTGTTTGTTGAGGGTTTAGGTTAAAAATTATTAAAATGTGGAAGTATTTAGTGATTTTGATGTATTGTGGGGGTAAGTTTATAATGATTTAACTTTTTTGCTTAGTTAAAATCAGTGTATTATTAACATATTGAGTTATCTATATATTATTATGTACAATAAAAATGAATCCCTATTACCTAGGTCACGACTTCACTCGAGCGAGAACGGCTGAACAAATTTAGAATATTCCGTGAAGTTCAAGGAAGGTTCTTATGAAGAGCAAAATTGCAAAAATTGCCCGAAAAACGCTAAAAACCCAATTTTCTTTAACAATGATGATTCAGATTACTTTCAATAGATGGCGTACCTTTCAATGTTGCTGGTGTCAGATGGTGACTACAAATTGATTTCATAGGCAAAAATAAAGGGAGTAATCGCTAAATGTGTTACTCGAGTACAGCTGGACCAATTGAGCAATTTTTCCTTACTTCTTTATGTTCTGTAGAGAATGTATGTTGAGAAAAAATGTATGTATGTAATGTATGTGAATGTAGAGAAAAAAAATAAAATTTACCGGAAAAACGTAAAAACTTTTCTTTTTCTAATTGTTAATTTTAACTCAGACTGGGTTTATAGATTTTTAATATTTTATATTTGACGACGAACGGGTGAAGAGGGGGGGGGGGGTTAGTTCTTTTTCGTCAAATAATTTAATACAACATTTATTAATTCTGAGGCGGTACGAAGTTCGCCGGGACAGCTAGTTCCATAATAAAATAAATACCACGTGCATTTTTTTCATTTATAATTTGGCGATATAATTTCTTAACCATATTCTTGAGTCATGGCGATATTTTTGATTATTATCAGGAAATTAAGCAGTTTTATATTCTATACCTATCTCAAAAACTATATTATCTTTTATTTTAAACTCAAATCGTATAAAGTGTCTTAAACATTTAAAGTAGGTACTTATACTAAATTTATTAAAAAAGTTTTTGTAGTTGACTGTACATAAATACGTCAGATTTTCATATCGAGCGAGTTGACGACAAAAAAAATAGGTAAAATCGGAAGGTGCCAACTCGCGCGCGCTCGCGAGTTCCAGGCTCGCGAGTTGACGAATAACTCCCTATCGGGACAGTTGGGTAATATAATAATAACATATACTATAAGGGTCATAAATCTTTCTCGTAAAACTTCAAACACACTATCAAAATTCTTGCCCATCATAATTATCTGTCTGTCTGTCTGTCTGTCAAGACTGCACAGCTCAACTGCTGGCGTTATGCCGTGTGTCGACTGGCAAGAAAACTTGCACAAGTTTACTTGCGCAAGCGACTTCCAATGTGTAAACACTCACGCAAGTGGACCTCTGCGACTTGCCGAACTTGCTGCAAGTCCCACGTGTACACGGTTGTGTAAAATTGCAGTCAGTGGAAACACGTCGGCAAGTGACTTCTGCAAGAAATTGCGGAAGTCACTTGCCAGTGGACACACGGCATTAGAAGCATATAATTTTGACAGTAGGCGTAGGCGTCCACTAAGGAAGAATTTTGGAGAATTCCAACCCTGAGGGTGAATTAGTAGGTGATTACTAGTAGGCTAGTAGTAACTAGTAGGTGAAAACTGAAAGTTTGTATGAGGGTCCCAATTTTTCTGAAGCTATTCTTCTTATCGTAAAGTTAGTTCTGTTGTAATTGTTCGAGCCGACCGAACTCCTTGCGTTTCGTACGATGAGTGAGAGAGCCGGAAGCCCAACCTTCCTTCCCCTCCCTCTGCCCCACTCCCCTTCAGGTCGGCAACGTGCAAGCGATGCCTTTGGTATTGCAAGCATCTACAGGCTACGGTAACTGCTTGTCGTCAGGCGGGCCGTACGCTTGATTGCCACCTTCGTCACATAAAAACCGGCAAAGTGCGTGTCGGACCCGCACTAAAGGGTTCCGTACCACCGTATAAATTTTATTTTATTTTTAGTATTTGTTGTTGTAGCGGCAACATTCTGTGAATTTCAACTCTCTACCTATTGCAGTTCGTGAGATACAGACCGCTGACAGACGGACGAACAGACGAACTAACAGCGGAGGCTTAGTAAAAGAGTTCCGTTGGCACTCTTTGGGTACCGAACCCTAAAACACGACCTTTAGGTCGGCCACCATAACCTTTGACCTCACGGGAGACTTTCTGGGTACATCCTACTAATATTAATGAATAATAAATCCTGACTCTGAGGTAGTGAGTTAAATTAATGATAGACTAGCCTACTTTTACCTGCCTTTGGGTTGATATGTAAAGTTGATGAATATGGAAGTGTCGCTCCAATAACATCGTTTGCGTGTGATGGCCTTTGTTGGACTTTGATGGATTGGTCTGGTTCACTAAATTGATGTGTGGTTTATGGGTTCTAATAATCTATTGATTTTCTTATGGGGTACTACATAAATACATATAGGTACTACTAGATTTAGTATTAAAGATGCATTATTATTATAGCGTATATAAGAAAAGACGCTGACATCGCCTTACACACCAATTGTATGGTCACTAACTAAGTAACGCTTGTACTATGGCTACCATACAGTGGACTGGTCGCGATCCCAGTAATACCCAGACCAAGCAAATTACGAAAAGGACATTCCCGAAATTTGCCTCTGGCGGGAATCGAACCCGCAACCACCCGATGCAGATCCAAGCGGTCTAGGCTCGCACTACTGCACCGAGCGGTCGTCAAGCTCAGTAACTACATTTTATTGTATTTTGAACTCGGAAATCGAACCCAGACCGATTTTATTAAAGCCCGCAAGAAAGTGCCGAATCGCTTCGGTAAATAAGAGTAGGTAGGTAGGTATCTACTGCAGGGCCTACTTCGTTTGACGTCGCCTTCGGCACCCCTCTAGCTGGGTACCTAATCTGCTAAGCCACCTAACAAGATTAAACTAAAGTAAATTAAAAAAAACAGTTATGTATTAGATTGTTCGATATACTGGGTGAAATTGAAATCATTGGCATCCTTTTAAAGGGTGATTCTACACATGATTCAGAATACTGAGGGAATATAAATCAACAAATCGATTGATAAAAATGTATTGCCTAGGTAATAAGAAATAACAGTTAACGGGTTTGCTTATTTGCTTACTCGAGCAATATTTTTTCATCAACAGATTTTTTAAATTATTTTCCCAAAATATTCTGAATCATGTGTAGAGTGATTGTTTAAAAGGATGCCCATGATTTCAAATTCATTCATTCACCCGTGTGTATGAATAAATGCCTACTCATTTATTCATACACACGGGTATATGATTGTATATTGAGATTGTATATGAAACAATGTGCTTATACCTACATAGATATTCTGACTATGGCTTATCTATACTAATATATAAAGAGGGAAATGCTTACTGACTGACTGACTGACTGACTGACTGACTGACTCATCAACGCCGAGCCGAAACTACTGAAGTTAGAGACATGAAATTTGGATATCTATATCTATACTAATATATAAAGAGGGAAATGCTTACTGACTGACTGACTGACTGACTGACTCATCAACGCCGAGCCGAAACTACTGAAGTTAGAGACATGAAATTTGGATAGTAGATATATTTTGTGACGTAGACAAGCAATAAGAAGCGATTTTGGAAAATTCAACCCCTAAGGGGGTTAAATAGGGGATGAAAGTTTGTATGCAAGTTCGTCATTTTTCAAGTTAGAATTATGATAATTTGTGTTGAGGTGTCTTTTTAAAAACAAAAAATATGGTTTTCGGCGTTTTTGAATATTCAACCCCTAAGGTGGTAAAATAGGGGATGAAAGTTAGTTGGGAAGTTTGTATAGATGTTCGTCATTTTTGAAGTTAGAATTATGAAAATTGGTGTTTAGGTTCTTTTTAAAAAATAAAAAACTTGAATTGCTGCGTTTTTGAAAATTCAACCCCTAAGGGGGTAAAATAGGTGACGAAAGTTTGTATGGAAGTTCGTCATTTCCGAGGTTAGCATAATGAAAATTTGTGTTTAGGTTTCTTTTTACGTATTAAAAATAATAATTTCATCTTTTTTGAAAATTTAAACCCTAAGGGGTTAAAATAGGGGGTGAAAGTTTGTATAGAAGTTCGTAATTTTTTGAAGATGGAATTATAAAAATTGGTGATTAGGTGACTTTTAAAAGATAAACAATGTTAATTTCAGGGTTTTTGAAAATACATCCCCTAAGGGGGTAAAATAGGGGATGAAAGTTTGTATGGAAGTTCGTCATTTTTGTAGTTAGAATTAAGAAAATTGGTGATTAATTGTCTTTTAAAAACATAATAATAATAGAGTTTTTGAAAATTATACGGGGTATTGGATACGGGATATGCGATATGGGATTTTGTATATGAGATACGTGATACGGGATACGGGATACGGGTTACGGGATGCGGGATGCGGGGTGCGGCATACGGGATGTGGGATGCGTGATACGGGATACGGGATACGGGTTACGGGATATGGGATGCGGGACGCGGGATGCGGCATACGGGATGTGGGATGCGTGATACGGGATACGGGATACGGGATACGGGATACGGGATACGGGATACGGGATACGAGATACGGGATACGGGATACGGGATACGGGATACGGGATACGGAATGTGGGATGCGTGATACGGGATACGGATACGGGATACGGATACGGATACGGATACGGATACGGATACGGATACAGATACGGATACGGGATACGGGATACGGGATGGGGGATACGGATACGGATACGGGATACGGGATACGGGATACGGGAAACGGAATACGGAATACGGAATACGGGATACGGGATACGGGATACGGGATACGGGATACGGGATACGGGATACGGGATACGGGATACGGGATACGGGATACGGGATACGGGATACGGGATACGGGATACGGGATACGGGATACGTGATACGGGATATGGGATGTGGGATGCGTGATGCGTGATACGGGATACGGATACGAATACGGGATACGGGATTTGGGTTCCAGCAAACGGAAACGGAATTTTTAAATTTTATTCTGCGCGGACGAAGTCGCGGGCAAAAGCTAGTTCATGATATTTCAGCAGAGAGGTCTGTCGATCTAAATCCCGCGGACCATTTAAAATGTCTTATCACGAAGCAATGCCTCGCATGCCTCGCCCGAGCACTCATGTTATGACATTATGTGTATGCGTTCCGACGTCAAAACTGAGTGCTCGGCCGCGGTATGCGCCTGATGTAGACAGCCTTGATTCGTAGCTAAGCTGCTACGAGTCGCGACATCTGGTGCACAATTTAGATACTATATCAGTTTTGCAGCTGCGTAACGTAGTTAACTTTAACTACCTCGGGTTAAGTCGGCTTGATAACATTCCGTTGGAATAACATAGATGGATTAATACACAATACATGCACACTATAATGAAAACTTTTTTGTCAGAATAGAGTGGCTATAGGCATTTTAATAGCTGTGTAAGATACACCTATAGGAATTTCTGTTAGTGTAAATGAGATGTGTGTGTGTGTGTAACGTCACGACTTTTATCCCCATTCGGGGGTAGTCAGAGGCTTGAGTGGCCATACACCACCACATTGTGGAGGTATTAACCAACTCAAAGCCCACGTTTCACCAGATAGTCAGAACCCAACGTGACAGGTGGTGAACCTTGTCGCCGTGTATACAGGAACTGACTATTACCTAATCCCGAGGGATAGGTAGGTTTCCTCACGATGTTTTCCCTCACCGTCAGCGAACTGTAAATTATGCATAGAGATGTATAGAGTATTTTTGAGACTATTTTTGTCTTCCTTAGAGTATCGGTATTTTGGGCCACCGCAGACATGCTACTTTTAGCATCGGCGATCGGCGATTTTGCGACTGTATCGATGCTGTGTCGCGTTTTGGCGACTCTCTACACTCTCCCTCTCGCTCTACAGTCGCAAAATCGCCGATCGCTGATGCTAAGAGTAGCATGTCTGCTGTGGCCCTTAATTCTACCGGCACCAATTTCTTGGTGTACAAAATCAGTGTCTGTGGTTGTGGTTGTGGTTGATTGATGCCCACCTGGGCCACAGAGACAAAACCAAAACCTTTGTAGCGCACGCACCCCATTGCACAACGGCAAGTAGCAGCCGGGTCGTACGGTTCCGTGTTTGACGCCCCGGTCACGTTCTGATTGGAATTGTGCAAGCTTGTTAATTCAAATTGTTCTATAGTTAAATGAACCAACCATTTAATAGATATTGATTCAAACTTGATAATAATAATAATAATAATATCCTGGGACATTTTTCTACACACGGCTACCTGATCCCAAATTAAGCAGAGCTTGTACTATCGAAATCAGATAACTGATATTACTACATATACTACTTTTTTATTTGTTAATAATAATACACATAACAACTTAATATACATATTACTTATAACTTAATATACATATTATACACCCAGGCTCGGGACATACAGACATGTTCATGCACACAAATGCATGTCTCGGGTAGGAATCGAACCTACGACCTGCAGCGTGAAAGGCGCCATCACGCCAACCACGCCAACGGGCCCGTCAAACAAGACTACAAGATGTAGTCAGTTGGGTAGATCTTGTTCTCTAAACTAATCTTGTTCTAAATATCTCTGTTATTATAATTTTGGAAATAAAATCTTTCACAATATGTCTAAAAATAACTAGTAAGATTTTTGACTTTAAAAAAATTATAATTAATTCGATACGATATACCTACCTACTAAATTTGAAAAGATATGATATGATATCCCTTAGAAAAGCAGTGATAGCCGATTGGTTAAGCACGCGTCTTGCGGGCTGGTCCTGGGTCCTGGGTTCAAACCCCGCCTCACACCTCTGGATTTTTCGAAATTGATGTGCGAATCATAACTTGAATATGATTATTACTTGCTTACGGTGAAGGAAAACATCGTGAGGAAATCGGCATGTCTTAGACATGTGAAATCCACCAATCCGCACTGGGCCGGGGCGTGGTTTATGGCCTGAATCCCCCTCGTATTGAGGAGAGGCCCGTGCCCAACAGTGGGACGTTAAAAGTCCTAATATTATTATTATTATATCCTCTATTATAGTATCACCCCCAGTGAGTGCCAATTCCCTTCGTTTTTTGACATCCCTAGAAGGAAAGCGAACATATACAACATGTTAAAAAAACCCTGTCCGACCCGAAAACGTATTGTTGGGTATCGAGATTAGATTCTATTTTTGTAAAAATTTTCAATTTTTGTTTTTTTTTGTTTTTTTTTTCATTTTTTTAGCATAGTTTGTGTCCCACTGCTGGGCAACGGCCTCCCATATTTTTTTGGAAAACAATTACCCCGTTTAAATAAAAAAAAAAAAACATAAAATGACGACATCACATACTTTGTGGTCAGAGGTGCCGCCACACGATCTAACATAATTACTTCCGGTAACGGTGTTGTCATATTTTTAAAATTAGCTACATTAGGTGGGAAAAAGCCAAAAAAAAATGGCACTTTAAATGTTCATTAATATGTTTACTATCATGAATATTTAATTTATTTTATTTTATTTGGTCATGTGATTGGGGAACCTAATTACCGGTTTCGGCTCGGACAGGGTTTTCTTAACATGTTGTATGATGTGTGAACATTTAAATAGTGTTCCGAGCATCTGCCAAGTCGGCTTCGGGCTCACAGACAGCGTGTCTGCCTTTAATGAGGCCGACATGAACTCTGAGTGGGACGAGTAAGGCCGTGGTCTCCTATTAAATGCCATCGGCCGCTTACAGCGTCACGCCTAAGCCGCGTCACAATGGTTACTATAGAAATGTACTGCTGTGGTCTCCTTCACACGCTGACGTGACTATAGTAAAATTGTGACGCGGCGTTCGCGTGACGCTGTAAGCGGCCGATGGCATTTAATAGGAGACCACGGCCTAACTGGTTTTAATGTCTCATCTGTATGAAAACAGATTTAAATAGTAGAGTCAGAGGGCCTACTCTGTTACAAACAAAAACGAAATTTCGAACGAAATTCGCGTATTTCCTACAACGTCTCTCATTGATTACGACATTTCTTACGAACGAAAATTTTTTGACGTTTAGATTCGACGATGACGAAGACGTCTAACAATTTTCGTTCGTAAGAAATGTCGGAATCAATGAGAAACGTAGTAGGAAATACGCGAATTTCGTCCGAATTTTCGTTTTCGTTTGTAAAAGAGTAGGCCCTCTGGGGCGGATTTGATACGCTGGCTGCCCTAGGCCTATGGAACATTGCCGCCCCCTACTCTTTATTAGAATTAAAATGTAAAAAACTAAAACCCGACTACTGAAAAATCGCGCTCTAAAAAGTATGAAACAAGAAAATATTCTCATCTAGAGGATAGCCGTGGTCCGTGTAGGTCTTTTAAGGCCACATGGCATATGAACACGGACCACGGCTATCCTCTAGATGAGAATATTTTCTTGTTTCATACTTTTTAGAGCGCGATTTTTCAGTAGTCGGGTTTTAGTTTTTAAACTTACTTTTTATTTAATTATTTTGGAGTTATAGGTAACAATATATATATATTTGAAATGTGCTCATCAAGCTCTTTCATTTGATACCCCACACGGTTACATTAAAAAATGTAACCACGCCAACGGGCCCGTCAAAAATCGATCTTAAGATGCAGTTTTGACGTTTAATGTATGGAACATCTGTCAAAACTTTAAAATGCATTTGTTAATCCGAGCCTTCGTTTGTTTCCTAACCTTCAAGGGCTTATTGCATCATTAATCTATTCACCGTGACGTCATCAGACAAACCCAGTTAACTCCACGCCGGCCATAGCTCAGACATTCTGAGCACGTCCTTTTCCTATAGAAAGTGGTTGCCATAAATAGCAATGGAATTAGGTTACGTAATGAACACCTGGATAAGTGAGTCATAGGGTGACCACATTGATTAGATAATTATTATGTAAACTATTACGTATAGGATGTTGTGATTGGTCAAGATGAAGTGTACGTTTTCAGGGATTTTGTACTAATGCAGGGCCGGCGAGATTTTTTTTTTTAATGCAAGGATTTTTTGAACCCTATAGTGTTTCCGATTGAATGTTAATAATTATTTCTACGGAAGTATTTTTAGTTATGTAATTCATTGTATTTATATTTTATTTATAATGTGTTCTACTTTTATTTCAAATTTCAATAAATAAATAAATGACGCCAGACTGACACCTGTATGATCCCAAACTAAGCAACGCTTGTCCTATAATAATAATAATAATACCATTTATTTCAGGCAACGATGGCCCATATTATAAATACCTTAAAGACTAACATACATACTATAATTATTAGAACTTAAAACTAATTACCATTATTTTATATTATTATTAATTTTAATTGCTATGGCTACCCAGGACAGACAGGAAATTACGAAAAGGACATTTCCAAAATTTGCCTCTGGCGAGCATTGAACCAGCGAAGTAAGCCAAGCGGCCTATGCTCAAACCACTGCGCCAATACGCCTAATAGGTATGTATGTATAATTAGATGGTCATTGTTATTTTTTATTTTCTTTTTTTAATTAAAGATGGGTTTGCTCTTGACCTCAATCGTGCCGCAGGGCCAAAGATGAGGTCGACGATGGAGCAAGCGCACCCAGAAGAAGCCTGTTCACCCTACTTTTTAAGAGATTTGGGTGATAGTATTTAAAATTGCTCAACAGGAATAATTAAGATTGTGTATTAAAAAATGCATCCCAAATTTGAGATCGATCTTAAGATTCTGTTTTTGACAGATGTTCCATACATTAAACGTACTGTATTTTAAGATCGATCTCAAGTTTGAGATGCATTTTTAATACGAGCCTTAAAGGATGATAGGGTATAGGTAGAGTAATAGGTAATAGAATAATACCTAGGAGGTAAGGTAATAAAAACATTCATATATTTTTGATACACATTTTATTACAAAAAATAGTTTTTAGTCGACTGCGGTCGAAATAAACTCTTATTCATTGATCATTAAAGCTACAAAAATATAAAAAGTTCTATATACAATAGTGCACTAACCAGGTACGTACATGCTCGAAGCCTCTTCCAACTTTAAAGTTAATGTGACAGAGATCAAGTGAAAAACTTGAGAATGCGTAAAAATATAAAAAAAATACAATAAAATCCACAGAACATTAAAATTGATATAAAATAATTACATAAACTACATAATAATTATTAATAACAAAGTTTTTAACTGACAAAAAAAAAGTCGTGGCAAACTTTCAAAAAAAATAAAATTGTAAAATAATACTCAATACTTAGGGTATTTTTAACAAAACTGTACTATTATTATTATTACATAATTTATTAATCATTGTAGAGTATTCAAAGCAAACTGATTACTTTCACCGTATTTTTTCTGGTAGGTATAACAAAAATAAGAATCGACATTCGAATTAAAAGTCCCGAAAAATTAGCGACAACATTGTCAATGTACTTCAGAATACTCTTCAATGTAGGTTATACAAAATGGCGGCTTGGACGGGCTTCTTGTGATTGCACTTTATCCCTAACTTCTGTCATAAACCTGAACTGATATCTGTGGCCATGTTTTTACGATTTTCTGGCAAAATAAGCTGTTTTACTGATACATTTTTGTTGCTCAATTAGTTTAAATTATAAATCTAGATTTCTTTAGCTAGTTATTAAAGCTGTTAAAACGTAAGCTTCTCTTGTAAATGACATAGCACTGTCCAGATATTAGTACAAAATAGTTGAGCAACATAAACTATCATTTTCTCACACATTTTATGGTCCATAGACATCAGTTCCCTGTACGATACATTCACTCCTATATCTACACTTATCTACATCACATAATATCGTTCTGACTATTTATAAAATCCCATATGAAAACGCTTTTACATACACAATTTCATTTTTTGGTTACGTCACTCGTCTGCTAGTAGATTAAAGTAGGTCCAATGTGTCTAAAAGTGGACCTATTTTGCACAAAACATGTTCGTTGAAGTACGAGGTATACTTTATTTACTCATAAAAACCGAATATCGGTTTTCAGTCGATTCTCAGATCCTCAGAACAGTTTCCAAAAAAACTAAAACTCTAGCTAAAAACCCTCGTATTCAATTCCGAAAAAAAACCTTTTGAATTTCTAATTCCTTAAAAATCTACTACCAAAGGAGTGACGTTACGGTATACAGTTTACCATCCATGTTTGGAGTGGAGGGATTGACCATGGAAGTCATGGCCGTAGCTGTTGCCGTAGTGTCCAGCAGAGATGGGACTACTGACGTAGGACTTGAAGGCGACCGGCGCGGCCACTGGCACGGCTACGGGCCTGTGGACAGCCACTGGGTATGGCGCCGGTACTGGGACTCCGACCTGTTGAATGAGGGTACATTGTACAAAAACACAAACTAAACGTGACTAATTTCTATTACGGAGAGCTAAATAAATAACAAATATCCTGGGACATTTTTTACACACCTGATACTACATATACTACTTTTTTATTTGTAAATACATACTTAATATACATATACACCCAGACTCGGGACATACAGACATGTTCATGCACACAAATGCATGTCCCGGGTAGGAATCGCACCTATGACCTGCAGCGTGAAAGGCGCCATCACGCCAACCACGCCAACGGACCCGTCAAAATAATGAGATTCTAGACCTACATTGAATCCTAATCTGTTTTTTGTTACCTAAGCTCTACATAATGGTTTCCAAAACTATGCTTTGTATAATTAGGTATATTTAGAAATTGCTAGTTAGGCTTACCATATATTTCTTTATTTAGCTTCAAAAGCATTTCGACTGAAGTCATTGTTAGTTCTTCTAAGTAAGAACGCCTAAAAAACTACCATTGTGACTGTTATGTAAGAGGCTGGGTACTAATGGAACTACATAAACAAAAAGATTAATTATAGTTGCACATATTTCTAAGCGAGTTCTTGGTTGGTATATTACAGGTTTTTGGAGAGAATCTTATGAAAGTAAGTGCCATTGTCATAAGATTTTATAGGGTTGTTTATTTATTCCTAAACAAATATCAATGTGCAGAACAAGGAGAAAATGTAAATAACACCTTATGAATTTCTTTCTGGACACCCTCCCACCAATGATATTCCCGAAGCTAGGATAGACAATGGCGGCCTACAAAGTCGCCGAGGTTTGGCCCTTAACGAGTACCGGGAAAAAGCTAAATTGTCTTGGAACTTCCACGAATTTTATCATCGAGGGAGAATAAAGAGAATTTTTCTCCAACTCCTTCTGGATTGTTAAGATTGGCTTATCTTGTGATCGCTCATATAGAGCAGTCTTAGGCCTTGCATCCTTTCGGCACACAGAGTCAAGGGCCATTTTGGTAAGTAAAATTATGCAAAAATTGAGCTAAGTACTAAACGACACCCTTATTTTGAGGCCCAAGCCTTGGACTTCGGGGCTTGTATCTTTGTGCCCTTATGGAAAATATACGACTTCTTTTAGGTTTACTTACTTGCTTGATGACGGGCACTGGAACGGCATGGGGGACGGCCACTGGTACGGGCCTGTCGACTGGGACAGCGATGTGCTTCTCAACAGCTACAGGGTACGGCCTGGGCACTGCCACCGCGTAGGGGCGGTCCACGGGCACTGGGACGGCGACCTGCGGAAACCAACAGATTGATTAAAAATTTCAAACTTTTTTGTCTTCAAAAACATGGATACTATGGGTACGCTAGCTCTTTTATTGGTTCCTAGGAATTTAATAATAAGTTCCTAGGAATATTCTTAGGAATAATAGCACTAAAACACAGTCACCTTTCGGAAAATCTTCAGACAAGCGTGACATTAACGTGCCTTTGTGGTTTTTTTACTTTCTTAGGGCCAATAGGGGATGAATTATTATACTAAGTTGTAAGTTCTACACGAGGTCGCAGGCACTTGCTAGGTAGTAGGTAGCTGGGTAGGAATTTATTCCTTGGGACTAGGCCCACCACCCACCGCTGTTAGGGCCTCCGCGGACTAGCTACTTTTAGCATCGGCGACCGGCGATTTTGTGACGTATCGATGCTGCGTCGCGTTTCTTTGAGCGCGAACGAGCGAGACGCAGCATTAAAATCGCCGTTCGCCGATGCTAAAAGTAGCTAGTCTGCGGAGGCCCTTACTCTTTTAAGCTAGGATCGATAACGGTGGCCAACGGCGATGCCGAGTTTTGACCCTCGGAGTCTAGCAATTACAAATTCTATAGTCTTACCTTAACAGGCACAGGGTAAGGCCTGTCCACAGCGACAGGGTACGGAGCAGGGTATGGCACACCAACATGCTTCGTCACAGTCGTATGGACATCAGCGCCAACAATGGCCGCTCCAAAAGGACCCGCGGACAGCGGTCCAGCGGCTAACGCCCCCGAGGCAATTGGACCACCAAAATGTCCGGCGTATGGGCCGGCAATATGGCCCGCGTACGGCCCAGCTAAAGCCGCGCCGTGGCCTAAAGCCAGGCCGTGACCAATGAGAGGCGCGCTCAGGCCATAATGGCCGACGAGTCCACTCCGCTTCTGGACAACTTTGCTCGGTTCTGGGTCGGCGAGAACTGAGGTTGCCAGGAAGAGGATTGCAACCTGGAAAAATATGAAAATTGAATTTTAGGATCTCTTAGGGTCACTTATGATCTATTAGGATCTCTTAGGGTCACTTATGATTTCTTAGGATCTCTTAGAATCTCTCAGGATCTCTTACGATCTCTTAGGATCTCTTAGGATCTCTCAGTATCTCACAGGATATTTCAGGATCTCATAGGATCTCAAAGGACATGCATTTTAATAGAACAAACTATATTCGATAGTAACGTATCTCCCTCTTTGGTAATGTCATTGCCTTCAAATCTCCGCAAAGGTTACTGACTCTACCCAAAAAGGTCCTATGCAAATCAAATGAAAGCGTGAACACAGGACTCGCTGCCAAAACCATAGGAACAACTCCCGCGCATATATTACGGTACACAAACAATACACATGATTACTTTTACTTATTACGTGCTATGACTCCATCGATGTGATTAGTATGCGATAGGGGATGAGAACAAACGAAATTTGTATCACGATGCGAATTTTAAGTGGAATTATTAGGGTACCGTGAGTCATAGAGGAAAACGGAACTGATCTGTAGGTATAGAAGACGAAGTTTTGTTTTGTATTTTTTTTTTGTTTCTTGATATTTTTTAATACATACTATTGTTATTGTAACCATCTTTGCTCCATAAAAAATAAAGAGACCTACTTATAGAAATAGTTTTTAATTTATTTATGTAGGTTTAACTCAAGCGAAATAATTTATATTTATTAAATTCAACCCATTTATTGCAGTAAGTACGGAATAGAAAGGCACTAAGGTAAGATTTTTGTTGTGCACTTAGGGCCACCGCAGACTTGCTACTTTTAGCATCGGCGATCGGCGATTTTGATTCTGCGTCTCGCTCGTTCGCGCTCGAAGAAACGCGACGCAGCATCGATACGTCACAAAATCGCCGGTCGCCGATGCTAAAAGTAGCAAGTCTGCGGAGGCCCTTATTTAATTTAACAAAATATTTAATACACACTTGGTGAAAATAAAAACACAATATCTTAGTGTATGTGACTTTTCTATCGCTTATCAATACAATTTCTTGTACGGAACTCCGTCTCCCATACACCATTCGCACTTAACACATCTAACTCCATGTTATGGTGGTAAACAGTGTTCCAATGGCGTGGTAAGTAAACCAGTGTGTTATGAAACGACCAGTCTAGTCCAGCAGGGTTGTTTATGTGCAGACAAATTACATAATACCGCCTTTTTCTACGAACATCATGGTATGAAAAATGCTGTGCGCTGATTTCCTGGGTTTTATAAAAGTAAATTGTGATAACCCGTTTCATAAGAAAGAACCGGTCAAGTGCGTATCACACTAGCACATAAAGGGTTCCGTACCACCGTAGAATATAAAGAAACATCCCCAAAAATTGTGATCTTTAGAGTCACACGTTGAAGTCTTTTGTATGGAAGCCGACCGTTAGATAATGAGACAAAAATTTCAAGTTTTTGTATGAGGGAGGACCCCCTTTATTTTTAAATTTTATTTTATTTATAGGTACTTAGTATGTATTTGTTGTTGTAGCGGCAACAGAAATACACATTCTGTGAAAATTTCAACTCTCTACCTATTACGGTTCGTGAGATATAGCCCGCTAACAAACGGACAGATGGACAGACAGGCAGACCGACGGATAGCGTAGGCCTAAACCTACGCTGTCAAAGGGTGCCAATTACTAATAATAGGGTCCCGTAATAGGGTTGAGTATGAGACCCTAAAAAAGACTTACTATTACAAAAATGTTAAACGCATGATGAACGGGTGTCTTATCAAATGTATTTTTTGTAATCGCGGAATGCATTAAATGCTTTACAATAACGGTTCTTAGCACTACTACATGCAACGAAATTCACACATCACTGTTATCGCACTCTCAATTCAAAAATATGTTTCCATCATTATTTTCCGCGTGCGATTCAGTGGACTCGTTTAGTAGGATTAACTATTTTGGAACGTCACATTTCTCCCACTTTATTCCATATATCCATCCTTCCAGAAGGGCTAGACAAGTGGCTGACGTCTACAAGCGTTCGTTCAAATCGCTACGCTTCATGTATGGAAATGACATAAGTCACGTGATCTACATAGCAACTTGTTGTTGATCTACATAGCGACGTTTGACATTTCCATACATTGTGATGTCTATTCTATTCTATTCGATTAACGTTCATGCCACTTGTCTAGCCCTTCTGGCCTTTTAGCGGTCTAGGGTTTTTAGAGACAGTTTTTGTATATTATTGTAAAATATTTTTTAAATTATTGTTCGAAGTACCATTCTATAAGGTCTTAATTTAATAGAGAACGATATTTTACTTGGCGTCTCAATGAATGTTAAATGACGTCTAGCACAAAAAAAAAAATCTATCTTTTTTACTTTTTGTAGGTAAATGAAAATCCAATGAGTGCGTGGAAAAACTACGCGTTTCTTTAGAGCTGACCTTTGATTATTTTATTTAAAGTATTAAGTTACTTTCAATAAGATAGTTTTCGTCTACTACTAACTAGAAGGTCATCAGTTAATTCTCTTAACGAAACAAACAAAAATGTTTTGCCTCTGGCGGGAATCGAATCCGCAAACACGCGACCCAGTGAGCCGAGCGGCCGAACGACTACACCAATCGGTCATCAACAATGATGTAGTATTGTCTAAGGAAATCCAAATCGTAGTCCATATATCTCACGAAAATTGGCCGAGAATCGAACCTGGTCCCAATTTAATTTAAAAGGCAAGCTCTTTAACTATCACTGCTTTTCTCTATCTTAATAAAACCACTTAAAAAAATTATTAAACCAAATAATCACATAATAATCTAAAATTTCACTTACAAAGGCCTTCATCTTTGAAATGTACTGAAAACACGCACTTCACTGAAACTGAGCTGAAAGCTGTGACACTAAGGCGCAGAGTGCACTGTTCGATATGTGCCTCCACCGGCCGCTAGGGACTTATATAAGGCGCGGAGCACACCACCCCACTTACGCCGAAGGATTTTAACTACAAACGCTAAATTTGCGACACTTTGAACAGTGGTGTTGTAGTCATTATGAGGATTTAGACTTTATTTGAATTGAGATTTTGGTATTTTTTTTGCGTGTTCTTGCATTGCCGATCGTATGACACATAAAATCAAAAGAAAATCTACGATTTTTTTATGGAAAAATACCTAAGCTGAAGTTTTTGCCATAGTTAGGTACTTAGGTATATAAAAATCTATTTTTTTTTTTAAATACGAAATCCATTTCCAAAAAATCCTAGAGCACTAAAAAGCCAGATATAATATTTCTATTACCACCTCTGCCTACCCCTTATTTTATCATAATGTTATCGATTTTTTCTTCTAACATCTTACATTTAGTAGGTAGACTTGACATACTGCTCGTATAATATAAATGCATCTCAAAGTTGACATCGATCTCAACTTTGAGATGCATTTATTAATACAATACAAGCCTAAGATTGGCACAGACTCCAAATAATCGATAACACAATCACTCCTAATTTTCCCGTAAGGGTAAAAGATGGTAATATAAATATTATTCCTGGCTTTTTAGTGCTATCTTTTATTACACTGGCCAACTACCAAGGTAAATATTGTAATTACCTACATTAGTTCCATTATAACCAGTAATTATTGATCTCAACCATACTCAAACTTCCACCGCGACATATCAGCTTCCCAGACCATTAAAACGTGACCCCCGATTGTACTCAGCCCACGCAATCTCCTTCCAGGCTCCCCTTCTGTTGCCCTATCGATCGGCACCCAGAGGCCATTAGCACTGGTCAACTGGAATCGATCTAATTTGACTAACTACTAGGTTGTTCCGCGTTCGCCTAGTTTTATCTATACATCTATACAAATGAATAAAATTAAGGTGTCTGTTTTTAATGTCAAAATAACAGCTTTTAACTAAATGCATGAAAGTATACTAATAGATATACGGTAAGGTACTTAAACAAAACAAAAAACAATTACTAAAATTTTTGTGTGTCTGTCTGTCTGTTTCGACTAATCTACGAAACGGCTGGACCGTTTTTGTCGGGACTTTCTGGGGACGGGAGGAGTAGCTTGGACTTCTTTTATTTTATCAAGCTTTTTTACACGACTGCCCAAAAAAAGGAGTGTATATGTGTTTAGGGTTCATGTATGTATGTATGTGAGATTCTTTATTCCACCATAACTTATAAATGCCTGAACCGAATTGGATGTATTGGGTATCGTTAGAATCCTTACAAAAAATCAATATGGCGGCATTATGGCTCAAAATTCTAATGTGAAAAAAAATGTTTTTTCTTCCATTATTACAATATGGGTATCAAATTGAAGGCCTTGATGTGCACATTTCAAAAATATATAATTTATTGGCATAATTTAACATAGGTAGGGTGTACATGTAAAACAAACATTTCATTTTTGGCTGCTGTCACTAAAATACATAAAATAAAATAAAAATAAATAATTTAAAAAAATTAAAAACACGACTGCCCTGCCAAAAACAAACTAAAAAGTATAAAACAAGTGCAGTGTCATTGCAGTCGGGGGAGCTCTTAAATTAAAAAATGTTCCACGGAACGACTGAAATGACACTGCACTTGTTTTATACTTTTTAGTTCGTTTTTGGCAGGGCAGTCGTGTTTTTAATTTTTTTAAATTATTATTTTTTTAGTTAATTCCACGCGTACGAAGTCGCGGGCACAGAGTATAGTAATAACTAGCCTTTCTGATGTCCTCCACTCCTGGGCACAGGCATCCTTTCAATTCGAGGGAGAATTTTAGGCTATTTACCATGCTGGCCCAATGCCGATTGGCGAATTTCACATATCTTTCGAAAATTGCCAACGAAAGTGATTTCACAAGCGGTCTTTTTGTAATTTGCCCTGATCTGGGTGTCACCGGGATCGCCCCCAGTCCATTGTACGGTAGCCATAGTACAAGCGTTGCTTAGTTTGGGACCATACAGTTGGTGTGTAAGTCTGGCGATATACATTGGTTAGATTTTCTAAGACATGCAGGTTTCCATGATATAACCCTTTACCATCCTATCAGCAATAAAAGTTCTGAAAAGATAAGACTCCATTGCTAGTCTGAGGGCCGTATTAATAAATGCATCTCAAAGTTTTGAAGGTGGTAGAGCCAAGCTGTAGCCAATTGACTGCAGCTCATAAACGGGCTGGCTCGACCGGGGTAGTACCACCCTCTCACAGAAGATCGGCGTAAAGCAGCTATTACAGCTGCGTTTCGTACGATGAGTGAGAGAGCCGTAGCCCACCCCCCCCTCCCCCTCCCTCCATCCCACTCCCCTTCAGGTCGGCAATGTGCGAGCAATACCTTTGGTATTGTAAGCATCTATAGGGTACGGTAACTGCTTAACATCAGGCGGGCCGTACGCTTTTCGGCCACCGCAGTCCTATAAAAAAAAAAAAGTTGAGATCGATCTTAAGATGCAGTTTTGACGTTTAATGTATGGAACATCTGTCAAAACAGCATCTCAAGTTCGATCTCAATCTTTAGATCGATTTATTAATACGGACCTAAAACTCTATTATTTAGGACTTAAAATGCTATCTGTACTTATTGGATCAGGACAGTGTGATGCAACGACGGACGCAGGCGGACTGCATTTGAATTTATCTGCCCATTCTATTAAGATCTGTGGGGTTAATACCGTCACAAAGATGAATTGCGGAAATTCTGCTAAAGCAATTAATTTTTCCAACCCTCCAGCAGAATCCCCTAAATTTCCGTGAAACTGTCACGAATAGTGTAAAATGTGTCACTATTCGACAGAAATTTAGCGGAATTGCTAAGGATTCCTCAGAAAATCAGAAAAATGAATTGCAATGCAATTCATTAGCAATATTGCATAAGGACCGTATTAGGTCCGCTGGTTTCAGGATGTCGTAAAATATAAGTGTATCAAAAGGGAAAGACATAAAAGTAATTAATTTTCATCTACGTCTTGTTAGGTTTATGTAATGTGTAGTATATCTTAGATTAATTATTAGTCTCCGCGAGGCCCACTAGTAAATGCGGTAACAATTAGTACGTTGAATTCGGTGTATTTTAGTACATCTGCCAGCAACCAATGTATGAAACTGACGTTTTTTAGGGCCACCGCAGACTTGCTACTTTTAGCATCGACGATCGGCGATTTTGATGCTGCGTCTCGCTCGTTCGCGCTCGAAGAAACGCGACGCAGCATCGATACGTCACAAAATCGCCGGTCGCCGATGCTAAAAGTAGCAAGTCTGCGGAGGCCCAGTGGCAAATAAGCATACGGCCCACCTAATGTTAAGCAGTTACCATCGCCTATACATATTTGTAAGGACACGTTGTCCACCTAAAGGGAAGTGGGACAGAGGGAGGGGCAGGAAAAGGGGGTTGGTCTTCCAGCTCACTCATCGTACGAAACGCAACTGTAATAGCTACTTTACGCAGATCTTCTGTGTGAGAGTAGTACTACCCCGGTCGAGCTTGTTGCCACTTACCATCAGGTGGACCGTCTGTCTGTATGCCTTCATATGATATAAAAAATACCTACCAAGACCTTCAATAACCTTGTGGTCTGAGCCATGATCGTACGGCAGTTCAAGTCGAGACGGACCAATGACACGATAAAAGGTCTTAGGTATACATCATCACACCTCTCAACTGATCAGGTGATCAACTGATAACCTCCCTCTTGTTATGCCTTCTCACACCAGTTCCTTTTATGATAGTTCCTTCACTGTCGAAGCTGTCCGCCTCTGGAACTCTTTACCGGTCTCTGTCAGATTTGCTCCCTCCTTACACATTTTCAAAGACCGGGTAAAGAAATTCTTTCTTTCTCCATAAGTACTGCTCCTTAAATTTATTTATGTATTTATTTTGCCTATTCCCATGCTATTACGTGCTGTTATATTAATTTAGCCATCATGTAATAGGTATAAGTATATCAGTCTATGTAATATTTTCTTGTTTATGTAATGTAATTTATGTGTATGTATAAGTGGTAATTTATGTAAGTACACCCCCGTATTATTTTTTCTTTAGATCCTCTCCATCCAAAGGTTGCCTGGTAGAGATCACTATTAGTGATAAGGCCGCCCATTTTCCACTTTCTGTGTAAATTGTGTAATTATTTATAAATGTTTATTTTTCTAGTGGTGGATTAATAAAGAGTTATCTACCTCTTTGAGCTAGGCAGAAATGTCGTAGGGGATTGCAACCACCCGCTCCCCCGGAATGAGTTCCCATCGAGAGAGTTGGGTGCGTTCCATTTGGAGCTCCCGGAGCCCCTCCGGCGCGCTGAAGGAGGCCAGGCGAATATTTTTGTGCGTAAGAATCCCACATATGGCCTTTTTTCTTGGGTTTGGCTGAAAATCAGCGCTGGTGGAGTCTCGTACCCCCCCAGCACATGCTGAGCCAAATACCTTTTCGGCACAGTTCGCGCTGACCCCTTTTTTCTGTTTCCTCTGTCTATGTGTTGCGAGTGTGTCGAACAAATGTTTCTTTCTTTCTTTCTTTCTTTCTTTACATACCCCAGACCTCTCCCACAAGAGGTATCTTACAAAGATTCCCTATCCGTAAACAAAAAAAGACAAAGGTTTCCTGCTGCCACATTTAATTATCATGCAAATAGACGATTTAGGACATTGTAAGAACGGGATTGGTGGTTTTGGAGGTGTTTGGTTTCATCTTCCGCCTCTGCAGAACCTCTTCAGTTGGTTGACCGACCTTTAAAGTACAATACTGGGGGCTTACCACAAGCTCTTATTGCGATTCAATTACAGGAACGTATTAACGTTTCAGCGACTTTTTGTGCAATGACGTACCTTATTGTCATGACAATAAGAAACGTCATTAAAACGTCGTCAAAACGTTCCTATAATTTAATCGCAATAAGAGCTTGTGGTAAGTCCCCAGGTAGTTAGTCTTATGGGCCTCACCTTATTTTATCTATTTGAGTCTTAAACAATAGTGCAGACAAGTTGTCTTATTGCCCTAGTTGCTTAATAGCAGGATATAGTTGAAATACGGAGTCCAAACGAGACCGGCTGGATCGTGCTGAGAACTGCGCGAATATTTCAAATGCCCCGTGCTATAGACTGTTGGGATGATAAAGGTGCGACGATTGATTTCTAACTAGCTATGCCCCGCGGCTTCGCCTGCGTGGAAATTGATGTTTAAGATTAGCCTATGTCTTATTCCAGAGTCTACACTTTAAAATTTCATTAAAATCGGTTTAGTAGCTATGGAGATACGTGGTATCAAACATTCCCACACACAAACTTTCGCATTTATAATATTAGTAGGATATTTCTCTTCGATTTTTCATTTAGCTTGCCCTATTTATATATATCTTTTCAGCTTGATGTTTACGCAGTCATTGTATGCTATGTTTTATTGAAGCAATAGTACCTACTAGGTATGTCGAGTAGTGGGTGACTTCGAAATCGACCTATCCTATGACTCTACATTGATTTTAGGGTTAAGTGTTTCACATACCTACTCTCCTTCACGATTGTTATTTAGTTCAATTGTAAAGCTTACTTATAAAGATTCATGATTAAAATAAATAGAGTGGTTGACTATGGCATGAATTGTTCCATATTCAAATATTTTTTATTATTATTTTTTGTACTGAAATATAAACCCGCACTCTGGTAGTTCGTGCGTAGAGTTAAACCCTTGCGTCACCGCGGCATCGCTGGTCACCAGATCTGATAGCGGCACGCGACTACTAAACAACGGTCATAAAATTCGCACGATGTTACACAGTGCTTACAATACACTTACTGAATTGAAAATGAAATTGAAATGAAATATTACAAGTTCATGTTGACATTTTAATGCCTCATTTTTTTTTATAGGACTGCTGTGGCAAAAAAGCTTACGGCCCGCCTGATGTTAAGCAGTTACCGTAGCCTATAGATGCTTACAATACCAAAGGCATTGCTCGCACATTGCCGACCTGAAGGGGAGTGGGATGGAGGGACGGGGAGGGGGGATGGGCTTTCGGCTCTCTCACTCATCGTACGAAATGCATCTGTAATAGCTGCTTTACGCCGATCTTCTGTGAGAGGGTGGTACTACCCCGGTCGAGCCAGCCCGTTTATGAGCTGCAGTCACTTGGCTACAGCTTGGCTCTACCACCTTCAAAACCACCTCACCTTCCACCTCATTTGATGGTTTGAAATGTTCTATTGCTTTGTTGCAATTAATTTGTTCCATTTTTCATGGATTTCCACCACTGTTACTTCTGTCAGCCCGGGTCGACAATGGTGTCCAACGAAGACGCCAAGGTTTGACCCTCCATAATAATTAAACAATTATAGAGAGGGACCCACTACTCACCCTCGGAATTGTCAACCTCCAAAATTATAAACCAAATGAATTGATCGATAATAGAAGAGGCCAGCAAGACCTAACTCCCTGTCAGTCGAGAGTATTTCTGTCATGAGTCATGGACCCTAACAATTAGCAATCCTCCGCAGACAAAGCGAATCCAAAATAAATGAGATAATAATCATTATAAATATGAGAAATGTAGATTTGGTCTTATTCTCGTTTATTTATGAAAGAGATGGACTCAGCGCTAAATCCGCGAGATATAGTTTCGTCGCGATGACGTGCCAGGCCTACAGCACTAGCTACCTTTCTCTTCATTACATATAACGTAATAACTATCCAACTAGATGACCGAGTGTATTAATAACAACAGTTTCGTCACAGTGTCTCGACGATTTGCATATCGACGTCGACTGCACTATACATAAACATTGCATTCGAAAGGGACCATAGTTCCCACCGTTCCTGAGATCTAGATTGCCGATTTACAAAATGGCCTAACCAGCGTTTTAGTTGTGTTAGAAATAGAGCGTTATGGGTTATATTTATGGTTGCTATTTGGTTGGAGAAATCGTATCTATTGATACCAGAAGAATGCATCGATGCTCTACTTTCCACGTGGTTTCAAGGATTTTATTAGTTCCAGTTTATGTTTGTCTGTGATTTTTTCACATTCCATTACTTAATAGTGCATAAATATTTAATTGAAATTAATTTTCATCAGGCATCCTACTACCTACTTCCTACTATCCTATCCTACTAATATTATAAATGCGAAATGCGTGTGTGAATATTAGTTACTACGTATCTCCACAACTACTAATCTGATTTTAATGAAATTTGAAACGAAGATAGTGTAGGCTCTGGAATAAGACATTAGGCTAATCTTACATAAATTTCCACGCGGGTGAAGCCACGTGGCACAGGTAGTTCAAAATAAATTTAGAAAATATGTTCTTTTTTAAATTGTTTGTGTTCAAGTTCCAGATGAAATGCATCATCTCCGGACGAGATGCGTTGGGTCGAAATGCGCCTAACCAAGGGTTAACCCGTACCAAAATTTTATAAACTAGGACACGAGTAGGACCTATAGCTTCCTGTACAGACACACCCAGCATTCCTTATTGGTAGCTGATCGTATCAATTTTATTGCATTTTCACCTGTCAATGACATAATCAGTCGTATAAGGAGGCACTAGTCAGCTCAATAAAAAATATGTGGCTGGTAACCACATTCATAGGACGCTCCCTAGCGGCCTGGTGGTACAACTTTTGTATCAGAAACGTAACCAGAAAGAATTGATGTTTTTTTTGTTGCCGACCTAAAGGACAGTGGGACAGAGGTCAGAGGAAGGGGGGGGAGTTGGGCTTCCGGCTTTCTCACTCATCATACGAAACGCAACTGCAATAGCTCTTGACATTGACACCGATCTTCTGTGAGAGGGTGGTACTATCCCGGTCGAGCCCGGTAGGTTCCCTAAGGTCGTCGCCGCGTCTGCTCCCCTTAAGTTGCAAATGTCCTGGGTGACGGTTATCACTTAACATCAGGAAGGCCACCTGTCCGCGGCTTCAAAAAAATACGAAAAAAAACCACGAGAATTATCTGTAATAAATCAAATTATATTTTCACTACCCTTCAGTCGTTAACGAGTTCAATTTGCGTCCCATACCGATCCTCAAGAGTGTCAAATCGTCTCGCCACCGTAATGAATGACCGCGCATGCGCATTCGACGCATTCACTCAACATACAACTCACGCGCAGGGATTAACCAGCGGGTGTCAACATCACACGCCGAATGCGCCTTTGTCTATGCCTTGTATTCACTATTGTTTCTTTTTTACTAGCCATAGATAATTGACGCTTTTTAGTCTATTATTTTATTTTTTAAGCTAGTGTTTAGGTAACGAGCTAGGCTAAGCTACGCTAAGTATTTAGGCTGGTTGCAAGATGACTTAATCTTGAATGACAGTGGTTTTATGTGGTTAGTTAAGCATTACAAAAGGAAATCTACATGAGACCTATTTTTTATTGTCTAGCAAGGTACATGGATATACGGTACATCTGATGGTAAGTAGAAGCCGCCGACCAGGAGGTCAGCAACAGTCAGGATGTCAGGGGATTAGACGCGGCGCCGATCTTTTAGGGATCTGTAAACATGCCCTCTGAAGAACCCTGTGTTTTAGTGCAAAGGTAGGTGTAAATACTTCAGGAGATTTTTATATATTGTTGTTGACTTGAAAGGTTGACCTAGTCAGGGGCAGATACGACTTTATAGGACTTAGGTTTAGTCTGAATTAACCAGGAAATATTTTTTTGATAAAAATACGACCCACTAATGTTTCTTTTGAAAAATATTTACCGTTAAGTTAATAGAGATTATTAGACAGTTAACAATGTTTTACAAAGCATTTCTAGGAACAAACGTGATTTGTATTGTAATGCCAGTGTAAGTACATCATAACTCTCTATAAATTTGGGGGTTAGAGTATTGTCATAGATGACCATACATTATAATTGGGTGTGGTTTGTAGGTACCTACATTAAGTATAATATCAATGGAAATTCTCAATCCAGAATCGAGGTGACAAGTAATGGTACCTATTGGTACGTAACAAATAACAAAAAATGTAAATCGTAAATCGTATCGTTTGTATAAACAAATGATATGATTTTCGAAGAGAATAATTACGGACATCATCGATGTGCACTCAACCGATTAATTCTCGATGCAAATACGACATGTATCGAGAACCGTTACATATGCAATTACTCAATATCAAAGGTCCGTAATTTTGTGACTAAGGCCCTCCATGTGGTAAGAATTTATTGGAACCTAACTATGCTTGCAATAACAAAGCCATAGCTCGCACGTTGCCGAACTGAAGGGGAATGGGACAGAGGGAGGGAAGAGGGGGATTTCGGCTTCCGGTTCTCTCACTCATAAATAAATTAATAAATATCCTGGGACATTCTTTTACACACGGCTACCTAATCCCAAACTAAGCAGGGAAACCAGATAAATAATATAAGTACATATACTACTTATTGCTTGTAAATACATACTTAATATACATAAGTACACCCGGACACGGACAAGTTCATGCACACAAATGCATGTCCCGTGTAGGAATCGAACCTACGACCTGCAGCGTGAAAGGCTGAATCTAAACCAACCACGCCAACGGCCCGCCGTCCGTCATGACCGTGCACTTACCCAGTGCAGATTGGCGAACTTGGAATTACACGAGTTAATTCCCCCATCCCCATTCTACCATCGGACGACAGAACAGACCAGACCAGACCAGACGCACGGGTACAACACATCCGTACACTGTAGACATTCCTTCGGTTCGTACCAAGCGTTTTGCTTCTACCTTCATCATGCGAACTGCTATGGAATGGAACTCCTTGCCGGCGTCTTTGTTCCCCGTGGTCTACAATCTGGGTGTTTTCAAGTCGAGAGTGAACAGGTACTGCCTAGGCAAGTATGCTCCATCGTAGACCACATCGTCACTTACCATCAGGTGAGTTCGTGGTCAAATGCTTGCCTATTCCTGAATAAAAATAAAAAAAAATAACAAAAAAAACTTCACATGTCTTTCAAAAGCAATTCCTCACGACAATTCTCATCACATCACATTGCCATCTGCATTTTATAGCCAAGGTCACCTCATTTTGTCGTTACTTGCAACCTAGTTACTTACATAACGTACCTACGTGATAAAACAACCGTTTGGTAACAAAAAGCAGGGTGTTGAGATCACCATGCGCTTGCGTCGCGTCTGTGCGAGGGTTGCGTCAGCGGCGTGCGCTTGGAATTTCGTGAACATGTTCTGGATTTTGAGGCGATATGGTGACATGTTGACTTTCGTTGGTACGACGCCTTTGATTGAAAAAAAAGAATGATTTTGATTACAGAGTGATAGCCTATTGGTTAAGCACGCGTCTTGCGGGCTTAAGGTCCAGGGTTCAAACCCCGGCTCGCACCTCTGAATGTTTCGAAATCTACGTGCAAATCATAACAATAATGCGATTATCACTTGCTTACGGTGAAGGAAAATATCGTGAGGAAACCTGCATGACTTAGAAAATACGATAATGGGCCAGCGTGGTTGATTATGGATTGAAACCCCTCGCATTGAGGGGAGGCCCGTGCCCAGGAGTGGGAGGTTAAAAGGGCTAATATTATTATTACTTTATTGTTACATGAATTCGGATAAAGATATGGTCAAAATGGCTGGAAAACTTTGTTTTCTTTGCCTTGTGAATATAGCACATTGTTTCTTCACACGTCTATTATACCCATGGATTAATTACTAAGGGGACTGGCCCTAAGCAACTCGGCCGAGTGGTCGGCCTAGTACTATCATCGACATAAAACGAAGCGAGTAGTTCAACTATTTACCGGTAGATAGAACAATGAAAATGAAAAAACAATGACCACGTTTTTTTTCATACATATATCTAATAAGGGCACCTCTTTCTTTAGTCTTTACTCTGTGATTATACCCTTCGATTATAGAATTAGATTGTTGATTATATCAGTAAGTATCAAGTGTGATAATGTCACGTGATTTGGATGCGGCGCGAGCGCACAGTTGGTCGACGCATCAATTAGGTTACCGCCGGCGCGCCACGCGGAAGATCAGTAGGATTATTTTAGTCACACAGCGTTTGGTCATTGATTTTAGGGTTGTCACGAAGACAAAAGACAGGTAAGGAAGTTAGCTTTCTACTATTAACTTACTAAAATTACTACTTATAACATTCACATCAAAACATATCTTAGTCCCTAAATGTAGAGCTTTTAAAAAGTACACACAACACTATGTTTCGACAATACCAAAAACCCTTCCTTTTGGCTTTACCGAAGTCGGTAAAAAGGTTGTCAGTCATAGATCAGATATCATCGATCAGAAGATAGATTGCGAGCTCCCATCATCAATAGATCAAGGAAAAGAATCATAAGATTTACTATTATAGCCCCAATGTGGCTTAGCAAAATAAATAGGAGAAGAAATATGTACTTAGTTATGTCTCTTGGAATCTGTGACAACCCTGACTACGATAATTTTCGTAAGAATAGGTCTAGATACGTGTACAAGAGGTATCTGGGCCGCGGTTTCTGATATTTTATTCATTAATGTAGCTATTAAGTAAGTAGTTATTCAGTAGCTATTAACAAGACTAATTACTGATCGCATCTCGTAATAAAATAGAAAGTATGTGAAAAGCAAGTGATTACAAAAGATTTATTACTCATAAAGACATTAAGAAAAGGGGAGACACGTGACTGTCCCAAATAGTTTGTCCTTGGACACAGTACAAAACTCAGCTGCTCGCGGAAATAGTGTACTTAATAAATAAATCATATCCTGGGACATTTTTACACACGGCTACCTGATCCCAAACTAAGCAGAGCTTGTACTATGGAAACCAGATAACTGATATTACTACATATATTTTTATTTGTAAATACATACTTAATATACATATACACCCAGACTCGGGACATATAGACATGCGGACATGGGCTTAAATACTATTTTTCTCTACCTAGAGTTTTAATCTGGCTAGCTGGTAGAGCGCCAAAACAGATAGCGCGATTAGAGAAAAATTGTAAACCGCCTTAATTACCACTTGACCTAATAATTTGCCCAGTGACGTGCCTTTAGGAAGACACCGCACGTCATATGAAATAAAGCTCCTTGAATGCGGCAATCTCAATATTGTAATGTGTGTAACTAATTGCGTCAACGCACACAAGCATGAGTAAATAGTGTGGTCAACTTCTAAACTTTTACCCCATGAATCAAAGACTACCAAACTTAAGTGGAGATGGGCAGGCCATAGAATAGAATGGATCCTGACAAGTAGGCTAAAATTTCAAGCGAGTGGGTTCCGGAAGATGGAAGACGCGTTGCGGCAGGCCTAGAAAGAGAGGGTGCGATGATCTTGACGCCTTAGAGAAGGACTGACAAAGAGTCGTTGAGGACAGAGATAGGTGGAGGAGGATGGGAGAGACCTATGCCCAGCAGTGGGACGAAATAGGTAAATAAAAAATGGGAAACGTTTTTTTATACAGTCTACAAGTAGTAGATACTTATACCCCATTTATTATAACATTAGAAATAAGAGGCTCGTAGAAGCAGGGATCCAAAACATTTTATTTCAAAGTCAAAACAACTTTTATTTAGAGTGGTTACATTAAAATTGTTTTCACATAAAACAATGCTAAATACTTCGATAACCACTATAAAAGTACTTTTTATACTATGTTTTATTTATAATAACATCGTATCCATAGATTTATATTGGTCTAGATGGATTTGGTGTAGTTGTAAAATGCGGCAACGAATAATGCTCATATAAATGAGCATACGAGTCCAACTTGACGTAGTCTCGTAGCAACCACTCTGTCACACTGATCTGCCGTGTTGACATTTTTCTTTAATTATATTTAGATAGTAAAATGCCGGCCTGCGCCGTAAAATTATGCAGAAACAATCCATCAAACAATAAGAAAGACACTGGGATCACATATCATCAGTAAGTATTGCATAATATCCTAATTTCAACGAAAAATATCACCAACAATTAAAATGTCAAAGAATATAAATTACACCGTTCAGTGATACCGCGTAATAAAACTTAATTTCCCCAAGGTTGCGATTTTTATTGTTCTGCAAATAAATAATTATTTTTATATAAGGTCGTAAGTTATAAATAGATATTTTGCAAGGCACCTTACTAAATGCTGAAGATGATGTATCCACCCTACCATAAAAAAATAATCGCTTGGTATAAATATTTTCGATCGCTTGGTTCAGCTGGTTAGTAACGAGCATTAAAAAATCCTTGGTAACGAGTGATTCGGTCAAAGGAACCCAACATATTTCTTTTTGTGGTAAGTATCACAGGGAACATAGAGGGAAGAGTTGTTCTTTTTTAAAAACTTATATTTTTTAATTAATGGCCTCTTTCCATTCGGACCCAATGTGATTCTGCCAATTTCAACGTCTTATTAGATTTACCTAAAAACCAACGTGTGACAATTTGCGCGGGTGAAGGGGTCGTTGAGGACAGAGATAGGTGGAGGAGGATGGGAGAGACCTATGCCCAGCAGTGGGACGAAATAGGTAAATAAAAAATGGGAAACTTTTTTTTATACAGTCTACTAGTAAGTAGCTTATAAAATACATAAGTGAACAGTCAAATAAATGTCAAATGGGGAATGAATGTAGGTATATGAAAATATTTATTTTCCCACATTTAAATAATCAGGTTTAGTGGAGGGGCGTACATTTTTATCTCTACCTTCATATACATTCATTCACCATTTGACATTTATTTGACTGTTCACTTACATTATGTATTTTATAAGCTACTTACATCAAAACAGCAACTAAGTATCTACTTACTTGTAGACTGTATAAAAAAACGTTTCCCATTTTTTATTTACCTATTTCGTCCCACTGCTGGGCATAGGTCTCTCCCATCCTCCTCCACCTATCTCTGTCCTCAACGACTCTTTGTCAGTCCTTCTCTAAGGCGTCAAGATCATCGCACCATCTCTTTCTAGGCCTGCCGCAACGCCGTCTTCCATCTTCCGGAACCCACTCGCTTGAAATTTTAGCCCACTTGTCAGGATCCATTCTATTCTATGGCCTGCCCATCTCCACTTAAGTTTGGTAGTCTTTGATTCATGGGGTAAAAGTTTAGAAGTTGACCACACTATTTACTCATGCTTGTGTGCGTTGACGCAATTAGTTACACACATTACAATATTGAGATTGCCGCATTCAAAGAGCTTTATTTCATATGACGTGCGGTGTCTTCCTAAAGGCACGTCACTGATCGTATCACACATTTTAAGCTGACAACAAAAAATTAATGAAAAAAAAAATGATGGTGAATGACTCAATGACAAACACTGACAGAAAATTATTTACGTCAATTTCATAGACAACATAATCCGACAAAATTAGAAATGTCCTGCTGGCATGACCTCTGAACGGATTAGGTAACATTTTAGATTTGTTAGGATTATAGTGGAACGAAACACGTTCCCGGTATTGTTCACCCCTGCTTCTTTTAGGTTTTTAGCATTGACACTTAATTTTAAATTGGACTGAAATGATAATATTTAAATGAAAGACAATTTATTTTATAATATTTATACTTAAAATAATTACAGTTAGGTGTGACAAGCTGGTATATAAATAGATTATAATAAATTCGACGTCAATAATAACTGTAACATGTTATTTGTACTTTTGTTACAAAGTGGACACTAAAAATAACCTTTTTTAACTTCTGTCTAATGCTATAATAAATGGAGTATAGTTGCTGTTTTGATGTAAGTAGCTTATAAAATACATAATGTAAGTGAACAGTCAAATAAATGTCAAATGGTGAATGAATGTATATGAAGGTAGAGATAAAAATGTACGCCCCTCCACTAAACCTGATTATTTAAATGTGGGAAAATAAATATTTTCATATACATTCATTCACCATTTGACATTTATTTGACTGTTCACTTATGTATTTTATAAGTTACTTACGAGTAGACTGTATAAAAAAAAGTTTCCCATTTTTTATTAGGGTTCCGTACCCAAAGGGTGCCAACGGGACCCTATTACTAAGCCTACGCTGTCCGTCTGTCTGTCTGTCTGTCTGTCTGTCTGTCTGTCCGTCTGTCTGTCAGCGGGCTGTATCTAACAAACGGTAATAGCTAGAGACATGAAATTTTCACAGAATGTGTATTTCTGTTGCCGCTACAACAACAAATACTAAAAATAAAATAAAACTTAAAAATAAAGGGGGTCCCCATACAATAAACTCGATATTTTTGACGTTTTTATTTATAACTCATAAATTAAACAATATATAAAGAGAAAACTAACATTATTAAACTCTGAACTCCAACCCCTCAGGAATGATGCTGCTGGGTAACTGCCTGCTTAAAACATAAATCTGGAGGACCTGCTAACTTTGAATTAGCAATGTGGGTATCAAGTAGAAACTTCTCAGGCGAGGTCGCGTTTCCGATCCGGCGCTAGAATTTAAGGAAAACATGTAAAATGACTACTTATAAGTGCCCTCCTAGGCCTAAACAAAATAAACGCCTTGACTATTGACTTAGACGATAAACTCCGGACTCTAACTTTTTAAGCACGATGTTGCGCAGTGACTCATACCTAAGCCGTGAGTCTGGAGCACTCACTCATTTTAAATAAGGAACATGGGTATCAAGTACAAACTTAAACATTGAGCTCTGGAGTCCAACCGCTCAGTCGTGATACTGTGAGTAACTACAGATATAGATAGACGGATACAGATAGACTGGTACAGACAGAGATACTCACCTACCGATAGATTACAGACAGACCGATTCAGACAGACAGATACTTACAGCTAAACTGATACACACAGACAAATAAAGTCAAACTTTTGTTATACAACTAAGGCGCCAGGCAAGCGTACGGCCCACCTGTTGTTAAGCAGTTACCGTACCCTATAGGTGCTTGCAACCAAAGGCATCGGTAGCACGTTTCCAACCTGAAGGGGAGTGGGGTTAGTGGGAAGGGACGGGGAGGTGGCTGGGTTGCGCTTCCGGCTCTCTCCCTCATCATACGAAACGAAGGTAAATTAGCTACTTGAATGCCGATCTCCACCTTACTGGTCAGACTCTACCACCTTACTGGTATAGACTGGTACAGATAGACAGCCACGGACAGACGAACTCAGACTGATGCAGACTGACGTAATACAGATTGGACGATACACAAAATTATATTTAAGGGCTTCACCGACTGGACGCGGACGGAGTCGCGGGCACAGCTAGTTAAAAAATAAAAGTTTTTAAAAAAGAACAACTCTTCCCTCTATGTTCTCTGTGATACTTACCACAAAAAGAAATATGTTGGGTTCCTTTGACTGAATCACTCGTTACCAAGGAATTTTTAATGCTCGTTACTAACCAGCTGAACCAAGCGATCGAAAATATTTATACCATGCGATTATTTTTTTATGGCAGGGTGAATACATCATCTTCAGCATTTAGTAAGGTGCCTTGCAAAATATCTATTTATAGCTTACGACCTTATATAAAAATAATTATTTATTTGCAGAAAAATAAAAATCGCAACCTTGGGGAAATTAAGTTTTATTACGCGGTATCACTGAACGGTGTAATTTAAATTCTTTGACATTTTAATTGTTGGTGTTATTTTTCGTTGAAATTAGGATATTATGCAATACTTACTGATGGTATGTGATCCCAGTGTCTTTCTTATTGTTTGATTGATTGTTTCTGCATAATTTTACGGCGCAGGCCGGCATTTTACTATCTAAATATAATTAAAGAAAAATGTCAACACGGCAGATCAGTGTGACAGAGTGGTTGCTACGAGATTACGTCAAGTTGGACTCGTATGCTCATTTATATGAGCATTATTCGTTGCCGCATGTTACAACTAAACCGAATCCATCTAGACCAATATATATATATGAATTTGCCACACAAATATTTCACGTATACGCTAGCGACAGCGACTTCTAGCGAATGTAGAGCTATATAAACTCATAGTAGAGCTATTGTATGAAGTAACGCCAAACGGGATCCGTTACGTTGCCTTCTCATATAACGACGAAATCGCAAAAAAACAGAACTCTCATCCGTTATTTAAAAAGCAATGTCTTGTTAGATCACTGTTTTTATAATATTCTTAAGTCAGGTATATACTAAAAGCTATGTCCGTCTTAGCTAGGTCATTAAAAAGATAGTAATATGACAGATCGCCTCCGCCATTACAACCACATTTCGCAATAGTTGCAACCGAGGAAATATTATTCTTTACCTGACAGCTGCAACTAGTTGCGATAGAAGAATTTACTATATTTCCTTTTTTTATATAGGATAGGGTTCCAATCCCACACCAATGTTATAGACGTGAGCTCTTGTCTAGAACGAAGTAATTAGCTTAGTTGGAACCGGTAACGCAAAATTTAATTAGGTACATCACTATGTATCTAACTTGATTTTGATTAATTTAATTTGGACCATTCTTTTTTTTATTAATAAATCCTACTATAATATATAATATAATATTATATTATAAATGCGAAAGTAACTGTGTGTGTGTGTGTGAATGTTTGTTACCACGTATCTCCATAAATACTGCACCGATTTTAATGAGATTTGATATGTAGATAGTCTAGAAGGAGACATAGGCTAATCATAGCTATCAATTTCAACCCCTAAGATGGTAAATTTGGGGATGAAAGTTTGTATGGAGGTTCGTCATTTTTGAAGTTAGATTTATGAAAATTTGTGATTATGTGTCTTTTGAAAAATAAAAAATTATAATTTCAGCGTTTTTGAAAATTCAACCCCTAAGGGGGTAAAATTGGGGATGAAAGTTTGTTTTGAAGGTTGCATGGATGTTTGTCATTTTTAAAGTTATAATTGTGAAAATTGGTGTTTAGGTGTCTTTTAAAAAATGAGAAATAATAATTTCAGGGTTTTTGAAAATTCAACCCCTAAGGGGTTTAAATGGGGGATGAAAGTTTGTTTGAAAATTAGTCATTTTTGAAGCTAATAAGTATTTTAGTTTCTTTATATTAAAGTAATAATAATTACAGGGTTTATGAAAATTCAACCCCTAAGGTGGTAAAATAGGGGATGAAAGTTTGTATGGGACAAGTTGAAGTTGAAGTTGAAGTTTGTTGGGAAGTTTGAAGGTGGTAGAGCCAAGCTGTAGCCAATTGACTGCAGCTCATAAACGGGCTGGCTCGACCGGGGTAGTACCACCCTCTCACAGAAGATCGGCGTAAAGCAGCTATTACAGCTGCGTTTCGTACGATGAGTGAGAGAGCCGTACGTTTGTCTCCGGCGGGAATCGAACCCGCAACCATTCGATGCGACCGGCCTACGTTCCAATCACTGCGCCAGGCGGTCATTTAAAGCTAAAATATTTTTTATAGTACAGCTTAGCTTGCAAACACATGCTTAATGGAATCAAATAAAAAGCAGACGGGGAAAGGTTTACCCTTATTAGCGCAGTGACAGAACCGCATTCTGCGGCGTATACGCCGCTCGTATGTTCACAGCTACGTAACTCTTCTTTTAGGGCCATAACACACCGGGTAGCCATAGCGACGTCGCCGCCACCGTAGCCAATGAAATGTATGGCTGGCGACCGACTGGTGACGTCGCCAGTTCGTCGCCAGGTGTGTTACCTGTCATTTCAATACGAATTAGTTGGCTGCAGGCAATAGAGTGAATGGTGCATTACACTCCATGGTGACTAGCCAGGCTGTCTCAAAAAAGGCAAGGTTGGTGATTCATGATGGTGTGTTAGTGCCAACACTCATGTACGGAAGTGAATGTTGGGTATGGCAAAAGAAGCATGAAAGTAAAGTAAATGCGGTGGAAATGCGCTCCTTACGAAGTATGTGTGGAGTCACCATTGCTGACCGTATAAGGAATAGTGTGATAAGAGAGAGATGCAAGCTGAAGGATGATGTGGTGACTAAGATCGAAAAGAGTATGCTAAGATGGTTTGGTCACATAGAGAGGATGAGTGAAAGTCGATTGACGAAAGAGATATACGGAGCGAAAGTGAGTGGATGCGTCGGAAGAGGGCGCCCAAGGAGAACTTTTCACGACCAGATTAATGGTCTCTTCCAGAAAGGTCAAGTCCGTAGCACCCTCAACCGACGGCAGTGCATGAGAAGATGTATGAATGTGGATAAAGCAAAAGAGGTGTGTCAAAATCGCAGCATGTGGCAATCTATAGTCTCTGCCTACCCCCTTGGGATACAGGCGTGAGCATATGTATGTATGTATGTTAGTTGGTTACGGTGGCTGGCGACCATGGCTACCCGGTGTGATATAGCTCTTAACGTTGAGGGTACAAGAGAAAATACTTTTACAATTTTACCCTGTACCTTTGGGAAGGTATATAAGTTTGGAAAAGTTGGGGTTTGAAGCATGTTTAGGGGCAATTTGTTACTTGTAATTTTGGGGCAATTTGGATCTATAGAATTGTGCTGTGTTAATTAAGATACAGGGGCCAAGTCATCATTAAGTCACTTAAGATAAGATGACGGCGTCTCAATTGCGTTTAAGTATAAAGTTTGGGGAACTTTGGGGTACGCAGCATGTTTAGGGACTATTTGTTATTTTGGGGCAATTTGGCTCCATAGAATGGTGCTGTGTAAATTTGATATCTAAAGCGGCCAAGTCATCATTAAGTCTCTAAAGATAAGATGCCGAAGTATTCAGCCATGTGAACATAGCCTTACCCAGCTGTCTGTCAGAATAAGGAATCTCATTTTTTATCCTCGATTGAATAATTTAATTTATGAGCTAACATCCTATGGGCCGGTCTCTGCTATTACATACTCCACGGAATTTATGTTAGTAAGTTATGCTTATTTGTGGATGCTTATCATTAGTACTTATTAACATATTTAATGAAGCTCAGATTGTCCAGATATAGTGTCGTTAATTCCATTTTTTACGGGTTTGTTTGAGAATGTGCATAATTTACAGTTCGCTGACGGTGAGGGAAAACATCGTGAGGAAACCTACCTATACCTATATAGCGACTGTAGCCTAGGGGCGAACACGTTGGGCTGGCAATCAGAAGGTCCCAGGTTCGATCCCCGGTTGGGCATGCACCAATGGATGAATTTTCATCTATGTGCATAATTTACAGTTCGCTGACGGTGAGGGAAAACATCGTGAGGAAACCTACCTATCCCTCGGGATTAGGTAATAGTCAGTTCCTGTATACACGGCGACAAGGTTCACCACCTGTCACGTTGGGTTCTGACTATCTGGTGAAACGTGGGCTTTGAGTCGGTTAATACCTCCACAATGTGGTGGTGTATGGCCACTCGAGCCTCTGACTACCCCCGAATGGGGATAAAAGTCGTGACGTTACATTACATTGAGAATGTTTGACGTCATTTTCTAGGCGATTAAATTATTTGGTCTAAATCTAATTGCCAGACGAACACACCCATTGTATGGACCCAAACTTTAAAAAATGTACTACCTATGGTTACCGGTACAGTAGACTGAAGCTGATCCTAGTGACACCCAGACAAAAGCAAATTACGAAAAGACCGTTTTCGAAATTTGCCTCTGGCGGAAATCAAACCCTCAGCCACCCGATGCATTGAGCCGAGTGGCCTAGGCTCGGATCACAACACCAAGCGATCGTTAACTTACACATACTTCCTTACTACTTTAAGGCCCGTATCAATAAATGCATCTATAAGTTGAGATCGATCTTAAGATGCAGTTTTGACGTTTAATGTACCTATGGAACATCTGACAAAAACAGCATCTGAGAAATCAGCAATCAGTAATCCTAAGTTCCATCTCAATCTTGAGATTGTAGCCTTCCTTGGCGCCTTAGGGCCTCCGCAGACTAGCTACTTTTAGCATCGGCGATCGGCGATTTTGATGCTGCGTCTCGCTCGTTCGCGCTCAAAGAAACGCGACGCAGCATCGATACGTCACAAAATCGCCGGTCGCCGATGCTAAAAGTAGCTAGTCTGCGGAGGCCCTAAGGCCCGTATTAATAAATGCATCTATAAGTTGAGATCGATCTTAAGTGTCAAAAACAGCATCTCAAGTTCGATCTCAATCTTGAGATCGATTTATTAACACGGGCCTCAGACTTCTGACACTGTCTCAGATCTTAGAATAACAGTCTGAAAACCTCGAAACCATGGAGTCAAATAATCAGTAAGCGTCCATAAATTACGTGAGGCATTTATGGGGCCATATCCACCAACCCGCACTGGGCCAGCGTGGTGGATTATGGCCTGAATCCCCCTCGCATTGAGGGAGGCCTGTGCCCAGCAGTGGGACGTTAAAAGGGCTAAATTATTAATTATAATTATTTATGGGGGGGGAGGGGATCGAGCAACATCTCACCAAATCTCACGTGGGGGAGAGGGGGGTCTCAGCAAATCTCACGTTATTTTTTTACCGCAGGAAACAGTGTAAAATTGCAAGAAAACTGGGTTAAATTAAGTTTTATTTTTTAACTAAACTTAACTTCAACTTTTTTTTTAAAATTAATTTAAACTCGTTTCTCCTCTAGAATATAGCTTTTGAAAAATCTCACGTGAGATTAGAGGGGGAGGGAGGGGGTCGAGCAAAATCTCACGAAATCACACCAAGGGGGGAGGGAGGGTCGAAAAATCTCAAAACTCACCTCACGTAATTTATGGACGCCCCCTAACCCATCTTATTTCTGACCGCATTAGCATGCCTTGCCTAACCGCACCGAAGCACTAACAACTAGGCTATATCCTTTCCTATTATAACACCATGCATGCATACTGTTACATCGTTGCATAATGCAGGTATTATTACGGGCTAGACCAGCAGACCTAATCCAGTTCACCTGATTCCCATTGACGAATGACGCTGGCATGTGGGAGGAACCGGTATCTATGTGCAGGTATATATAGAGCTGTTGTTTTTAAATAAAAAAAATAAAAAATAAATATCGACTTTTATCGACGACTTTTATCCCCATTCGGGGGGTAGTCAGAGGCTTGAGTGGCCATACACCACCACATTGTGGAGGTATTAAGCCAACTCAAAGCCCACGTTTCACCAGATAGTCAGATAGACCACCAGATAGTTGTTTTTCTTACACCTATTATTATTACAATAAAAACAAGGATTTTTTATTTTCTAGTTATTCGGATTCTATTGTGATCTTGAATCTTTTAAATTAGGTGCTTAAGTTACCGGCTTCTTACGTGCCCTCCGAACCACGGAGATGCTCACTAAGGGCCCCCGCAGACTTGCTACTTTTAGCATTGTCGATTTTGATGCTGCGTCTCGCTCGTTCGCGCTCGAAGAAACGCGACGCAGCATCGATACGTCACAAAATCGCCGGTCGTCGATGCTAAAAGTAGCAAGTCTGCGGAAGCCCTAAACGGTCACCTATATCTGACTGACTTTACCAAGCTATACTTAGCCTCCGATCATTTACCGATCCGTGATCGCTGCTAGGAGCGTCTCTAAATGTAAAATGAAAGACGGGTAAATTGTATTAGTCATATTTGAACGAATGTAATAACAGCTCAGTATAGATCCACATCAACTGGTCGGTTTAATACACAGGGTGTAAACAGATACCTGTTCCGCATCGGCTCCCGCGCAGGCCAAGACATAGCGATATAAATACCATTACTTTCCTCTAGCAGATCACTTTCATTCCTTGCTCCACTTGGACTGGTTGTATTAGCTCGAGAAAATGGTACAAGTGTCTTATGTAAGTGTTTTAATTAAACTCTAGAATAATAATTATTTAAGGAAATATAAAATAACTAGGTATATTCCAATGATGTCTACTCATTCCAAAGTCTTAGACTTTTTTTTTTCCTAATTCAAAATCCCAAAATTTTAAACCGATGAGTGGTTTTTACTGAAATAAGTGCGTACAAACTTCCAAGAACCATTTTACTACTTCTATTATTCCGAGGCGATTATAAACAAAACAACATTTAAAAAGTAACTGGGTCACGATTTGGGGCACTTTATCAACACGTGACACTAATCTGACCCCTTTGTCACTGACCCAATTGTGGTAATTAATAATTATTTAAAATAATTTAAATCAATGTTTATTATTGTTCGATTAATTTACAAACTTACTTTTCATAAGCGAATTTCGTAATATATAAACAATACATTATAGCATCAGCCTGTATTCTCCGCATGGGTATGCAAAGATGCACACACATTTTGCCCCAATATTAAGACTGTACAGGCACGTAACGAGGCATGTTTGGAGGCTATCTCCTCTTAGACGAGTGGAGTAAAAATGTTGAAAAAAATATCACCGTATTTATTGAACCTTCATCTTTAAATTTTAAGCAGGAAAAAAGTGCTACATGCTCATTTAGTATGTGAAAAAAAAACCAAACTGTAGCAGTTTTGAAATTTAAATTTGTATCTTCTTCCAAGAGGTTCGGAATTACAAATTTTTTTTTTGTTCAAAAGATGGAGAAAGATAATACCTAAAAAAAATGAATTAGATTTTGGTGATGCAATAGTTTTTCACGTCACAATTAATGATATTCGATATTTTCGCAAAAAAGTGGGCGGGGTTAGTGCGCTCTCGACCAATCCAGACGGCGAAAACGCTCGGCCGGGAAGCGGGGCCTTAAATACTGCTTTGTGTTACATTGGAATTAATAGAATATCCAAATAAGACCGCATTTCGGGATAAAAACCAGTTGTGATCGACAGGTTTAGTTTGCGTATACGGGATGAAACTGCCTTCTTATAAATATGATTAAAATAACAATCACGAAGTAAGATCTTTACTACTGCACGATCCATAAAACAAGGTGCCACCAGTGACCTATAAGAAGTTCGCACTAAATAGGTTAAAACTTAAAGGTCGCGGCCCTTCATCGGACTAGTTCAAGTGCCCCTGAACTATTTGCATGTAACTAAACCACGTCATAGTAGGTTCATAGGTTCATATATGCTGCAACGAAGCTGGGTTGAGCCGTCTATGCAATAAAGGAGGATATACCTTTATGGAAAACTAAGATGCATTTATTATTTTTTTCAGATTCTTCTCTTCCTCTTCATCCAGCATGCCAGAAGTTCCACCAGTTCCACCCAAGAGAAGCGGCACCTTGGAGGTGACTTAGCATCAGGATTTCATGGAGGCTACGGATCAGGAGCTCATGGGAGCATTGGATCCGGGTTCAGTGGAGTGGGGGTAGGCGGGCAAGGAGTGGGTGGAGTGGGTGGAGTGGGGGGAGTGGGGGGATTGGGGGGAGTCGGTTCAGGCGTACCAACCCGCTACTCGTACTCTGAATACCACAACCGAGTTGCTATACCGGTGCCCCAAGCGGTCCCTATCAGTGTACCCCGAGCTGTCCCCTACCCAGTCCACGTAGGTGTTCCTGTGGACCAACCACGGCCGGTACCTGTCAGCGTACCCCATCCTGTATCCCATATAGTCACGAGACCGTACCCGGTACCCGTGGACCGTCCGGTCCCGTACCCGGTTCCTCATCCGGTACCATACACTGTCACTCAAGAGGTGAGTATTCCCGTCCCACAACCGTATCCCGTTTCTGTCCCCCAACCCGTGCCCGTATCGGTTCCTGTGGCAGGGGGCGGCAGTAGCGGTTTTGGAGGTGGGTTCAGTAGCCTTGGGGGTGGGATTGGCGGATTCGGAAACGGGATTGGCGGATTCGGAGGCGGGTTTGGCGGTCACGGAGGCGGAATTGGCGGTCACGGAGGCGGGATTGGCGGATTCGGAGGCGGGATTGGCGGCCACGGCGGGATTGAGGATGGTTATGGGTCAATAGCCTCATCACAAGTGGTTGCTAGTAGTTATAGCGAAGGAATCGGTACTGGATCGAGTTACGACGACCATGATCATGATGACCATCATTATTGATTGTATAGGTACTCCAACTATTTGACTCCAAGGCTCTTCGTTTATGAGGCAACTCAAAATAAACTGGTTAAAAATTCAAATCACCATTGAGTTGCTTTATGATGTCACGATGCTACTCAAAAGGAACTAGCCATTAACTGGTTAGTTACTAACCGCAGGCAAGTGTCTCATGCAACTGGTTTCGTGAAACTCTGCTGCGGTTGAAACTCTTATCAAAACACCGCGTAGTGTTTGAATGCTCTTATTTGTTTTCTTGTATGAAACTTGGAGAGTTCCTTTTGAGTCTCGCCGTAGTATAGCTGGGACTTGGTTAAATCTTACACATCAAGGCTGATTCTATTTTGGACTTGTGACAAACTACTGCCAAAAATAAAGCGACAGGCAAGTCTCGCACTTTTTCAGTCAGAATTAATATGGAAACGATATTTTGGCGCTGACATCTGACTAGTTTATCGCTGCATTATCATCACCTGCCATAATCTACTTTGACCTGGGTATTTATAAGAGCAATGATCCCACGAAATGCTAATGACATTTACCAATATGTAGTTATTATTAAGTTTTTTTTACTATGCTTAATTCTACGGCGCTCTGACGAAAATGTTGAAGACTGATAATCAAAATTGCCATTGTATATTAGTTAGAAAAGGTGTACTTATAGTAATTTTATAGCTTTAATTAAGCAATGAAAACGTTGTAAAACTTGTAAATAAAAATACAATTATATTTCTTTTGCTATCATTTTGTTTTTCACCCCTATTTTCATTAACTATTAGCAGGATTATAATTGTTGGCTATAGTAGGTCTAGGCTATGGAAAAAAAAAAATTTGGCCATAGTCAAAAGTGCTATGATAGTGGCTCTAGACCATGGACCAATTACTAAGGGGACTGGGCCTAAGCAAGTCGGCCGAGTGGTCGGCCTAGTACTAACATCGACATAAAATGAAGCAAGTAGTTCAACTATTTACCGGTAGATACAACAATGAAAATGAAAAAACAATGACCACGTTTTTTTTCTTACAAATATCTAATAAGGGCACCTCTTTCTTTAGTCTTTACTCTGTGCTCTAGACTATGGAAAAACTGGAAAATGGCTATAGCCAATAATGCTAGTATAGTGGATCTAGAAGTCTAGACTACGGAAAACAGGAAATTGGCTATAGCCAGTAGTGTGATTATAGTGGCTCTAGCTAGACTATGGAAATAATGGAAAGTAGTTTTAGATATTTATATATCTGCTGTCAATTTATAGCTATGAGCGCAGCTCTTGTACAGAAACTAAAAAGTGAGTTATACAGGGTTATTGGTAAAACACTAACAACCTTGCAGAGGCGTATTAATGACATCAAAAACAACAACTTTTGTTCTATGACTTTTTACAAAACAAAAAAAAAATTAACAAAAAATCACTTTCTAAAATGTAAGATTTTTTTTTCTTATCTAGAGGAAAGCCATGGTACGTGGTTGTATTCCACTTTGCCCTAAAGTATCTAAACGTACCAAAGCTATTCTCTAGATGAGCATATTTTCTTGTTTCATACATTTTAGAGTGTGATTTTTTGTTATTTTTTTTTGTTTTGTAAAAAGTCATAGAACAAAAGTTGTTGTTTTTGATGCCAGTAATACGGCCCTGCAAGGTTGTTAGTGTTTTACCAATAACCCTGTATAAGTACGCATGAAAAATGTGCTGGTACGTAACAGTATTTTTTCAGGAAGTAATAAATTCAGGAATCTTGTACCTATTACGATCATTGCGCCGAAAAAAGGTAAATGGTCCTATTAGCATACCAACTTACCAAGTTATCATTAATTACCCTACTTTCAGATGAACTGTGTGACCTTATCAAAATAATGATTCCTCGCTTTCATCTCAAATCATTCACCACTCGAAACAGAACAAGCTAGTAGTTATCATCAAAAGCATCCATATTTTTTTTAAGAACGGAAAAATATTGTGTATTGTCATTTGTTTTGAAATTAGAAACCATTGTTTTCATTTTTCAATTCGTAATGACTTAATCATTTATCGGTGCACGTTTCGTTCATTAAGCGGATAAAGGATTATCGTTAATAATAATTAGTGCTGTTACTAATTTCGATATTTGCTTGATAAAGTGGCGGTTTATCGAAGTGTTGATACTGTATATCAGTGTATCCCTTTTAGGCGCAGAGTTAGCACTGCTGACGAGAATTTTATAATTACTTTCTGCTTTGTTTTTATATAATTGTTAGTTTCAGTGGTTCAGTGACCGTGTTAAGTGTAAATCAAAATGTATTCAAGTAAGTATTCTATTTGGTAGACAATTGAAGTCCTTCAATTGGACGTAGGGAACTTAATTTCACTAATTTTATTATTGTCAAGATTTATGGACGTAATTTTCGCACGAAAAAAACTAATGTTTTAAGGGAATTTACACTCCAAAATATGTACAGGATGTCGGCTTCGTGTACATATTTTGGAGTATAAATTCCCGTAAGTTTAGTTATTTTCTGTGCTTGTACCTATCTAAAATGTAAACCAGAATGTGACGTTTGTAGACAGTATGTCAAGTACTAAAATGCTAATAATTAATTGATTATAAACCCCTGAGAAAGTAAGCATTGCAAGAACTTCCTTAAATTGGTGCGTAGTATTTTAGCCTAGGCGTATTTCTAAATGAACCTCAAAGTTATGGCATGGAGAACATTGTTTTTTTTTTGTGTTTCAAAAATAGGTACGAAATTTTAATTAAACTATGTACATGTTATTATATGGCAGCTGATTGGTGCCGACTATAGTTACTATAATAGTGACGCATAGTGATATTAGTGACAACTTTCGTGTTGCGGTCTTAGAAAACATCAAATGGCCTAGAATCCAATTTAAACTGAATTCAGGAGTAGAAACCACCAATATTCAAGAAACGGTTTGTGAGATTTTTTGCAAGAAATAACATATATGTGATTTTTTTATACCAATTATCGACAATCATCCAAATCCCCAAGTATTATTTCTCACTATTAAAACAGCCTGTAGATATGTAGTTAGAGTTTATAAGGTCCCGTTCGCATAATGTCACGCCACGACTTGTGCCAAGAAGTCCCTTTCGCATATTGTCCCAAACTATTTAACTAGCACACCTTCGGACAGGAATCAAAACATTATGGTTTGATAAAAATAGATAGGTGTAACTCGAGACCGTGAAATTTGCGATAAGATTATCGATAATGTGTCACCTTTTAGGTATTAGTATATATTCTTATTTTGTCCCCAATACACACAGAAATAACAGAACAAGTGTCAATTGACCAAGGTAGCAAACCTGTAAAAACAAGTTAAAAAAATAGTGAAGTAGGTATTAACGTCGGTTAATATTTGGGATTCAAATAGATAAGGTATGTTAATAGTTTCATTTTATCACTATTATGTGAAACTAACTGCCTTTATAGAGATTTTAGGCAGTTTACAATGGTTTTTAAAAGCATTTCTAGGAACAAAAGTGATTTATAATGCCGTTGTTAGTCCATCATAACTTTCTATAAATTTGGGGTTATACGTTTCTGGTCAATGAATCGTTGAAGTCTTTAAAATGTGCTATATTTTCTGAAATTAGAATTAAGTCCTAATGTGAGGTGCTGAGGTTTTTTGTGTGAAAGGGGTTTACCAGTTAACTAGTGTTAGATAACAGGCTGTTAATAGTCAGCCATTCTGGGGGTTTATAAAATAATGATTTTACTGGTGGTAGAGCTAAGCTGTAATCGACTGCGGCTCATATGCGGGCTGGCTCGATGGTAGTACCATCCTCTAACAGAAGATCGGCGTAAAGTAGCTATTACAGCTGCATTTCTTGCGATGTGCGGACCGGAAGCCCAACCCAACCCAATCCAATTTATCAATGGAGATTGTTATTATTTTTCCAGAGTTCCCGCTTTCAATGGAGAACATTCCGAGACAGAAAAGCTTCGCGTGCCTCTCGCTGAAGTTCGGGTGCATATTTTCAGCTTTAATAATAATTGTAAGTAAGAGCAATCATCCAGTTAATTAAAATCATCATCGTATCTTTGAAAACTGTTCGGAACAGTGGTTTGAGCGTTACCCGTTCGGCTCCCTGTATCGGGTGGTTGCGGGTTCGATTCCCGCCAGAGGCAAAATTTCGGAAACAGTTTTTTTTAAATTTGCCCTGATCTAGGATCTCCCCTAGTCCATTGTATGGGTATCCATAAGCATTCCTTAGTTTGGGACCATACAGTTGTTTGTAAGTCTGGCGATATTTATTTATGAACTTTGAAGGAAGTTCAATGCTATGTGTTTGTTATTTTTGTCTTTGACTGTACATATCTGTCGTCAGACATGTTTGATCTGCTTATCTTAATGACAAATTCTTGTAAGTCGGGCTCTAAGGATTCCAATGGACCAGCAGATAAGAGACAATAATGTTAACAAGGCGATATAGTAACAGAATAAATAATAATAGTCAATATCGGCAGCATACCAACTGGGCCTCAAGTCTCCAATAATAATTGTCCATTGCGTTGCCAGAGGACTGCTAATAGACAACATTTCGATTGCCATGAATTTGCGATTTATAATGAAGAATTCAAAAATATAATATTAGAGATTAACAGTTCCGCAATGTACAATTGCTAAAAGACTCAAGGCCCCGTATGCTTACAGCTTACAGATTTAGCAACGCTTGCACTATGGACATCCTGTATGGTTATGGGTATCTAATGGGGGCGATAACTGGGGCCCTACCACCACCTCTTATAGCAGTATTGTTTTAAAGATTCAGCGGCCATTTGTGCAATGACGTTTCTTATTGTCATGACAATAAGAAACGTCATTAAGAAACGTCACAAATGCCCGCTGAAACGTTAAAACAATACTGCTATAAGAGGTGGTGGTAGGGCCCAGCTAAAAGCGGCTTACGCTTAAACTACGGAAACGGTCATCGAAGACAATCGTATTGCAAGCATCTATAAGCTTACAGTAACTGTTTAAAATCAGGCAAGCCGTAAGTTTGTTTGCTTAGGTTTGATTATGTTTGTTATATAAAAAATGTGGTACACACATAGAAAAAAAAACTGGACTCCGTTTTATAAGTCAGTTAAAAATCCCGAAATCCCGAGTCCCGAATGGGGATAAAAGTCGTGACGTTATATATATAATATATATTTTTAATGTACATCAAATATTATCAGATTCTTCTCTATCGTCAGTACAAACCGATCTACTAACCTATTGGAACAATATTTCAGCTGTACTCAGTGCTCGGTCTGGCGCAATGCATCGCGACAGTGGGCGACATGGCGCCGCACCTCAGCAACAAGAGCTTAGAGAACATAATGGCTTACGGGGTCGTCATTAGCGTCGCAATCATCCACTGCGTCACCCTCTTCCTCACTGCTGTCATGCTGATTGGCACGTTACGAGTAAGTTATCGTTTTTATACGTATCTAGCTGTCCCGGCGAACTTCGTGCCGCCTTAGAACTAATAAATGTTGTATTAACTTATTAGCCGAAAAAGAACTATACCCCCCGTTCCCCTGTTCGTCGTCCGTTCTTCCCTTTTCCCGGCAAATATTAATAATGCTTTAACCCCAGTCTGATGATATAAAATGAACAATTAGAAAAAGCTGACCCTGGGAACTTCGTACCGCCTCAGAGTTAATAAATGTTGTATTAACTTATTAGCTGAAAAAGAACTAAACCCCCGTTCTCCCGTTCGTCGTCCGTCGTTCCCCTTTTCAGATAGGTAAATATTAAAAATTCTGACTGATAAAATTTGCAGGAATTTGTAGTCGCCATTTGACACTGGCGTTCGTTACGCCATCTATTGAAAGTAATTTGAATCATAATTTTTACATAAAATAGGTGTTTTTAGCGTTTTCTGGGCAATTTTTCAAATTTTTTTAAATGTATGAACCTTCCTTGAACTTCACAGAATATTCTAAAAAAAATCATCTAAATTGGTCCAGCCGTTCTCGCGTCAAGTCATGACAACGGGAAATAGGATTCATTTTTATATATAGAAAAGATAGCACTTCTTCTTCTTATCGTATGGTAAGTGGCCAACCTGGTGTCAGAGTTGTTCAATCCGCCCGTCAGTGATTGCAGCTGGTTATGAGTGGCTCAATGTGCATGTACTGCAGGCACTGCTTTCCCCTTAAGCCGGCTCTATACTCACGCCGCGAAGGCCCGTGAACCTATTGTTCCCTTGCATTAGTTTAGCGAGCGTTAGCGGTCAATGACGTTTTATAAAATAGACACGAAATACACGAATGTTAGTCCGAAGCACTCATAACCAGCGGCAATAACTGAATGATAAACGAACGGAGGCTAAGCAGCGTCCGTCCGTCAGTGCGTCCGTCAATCCCTCCTAGCTATTAGATAGCTTATATCAGCGAGACTTTTTAATAGAGATGAGGTTTTTAAAGACTAATGCTTTGTTCAGGAGAAGCCACACCTGATGAAGCCCTGGGTGATCTGGACGTCGCTCCTGGTGATGGGGTACCTGTTCCTCTTCGTGTTCTGGACCACCATGAACATGATCAACCATGTCGCTGACAACTCACTACTCGTCTACGTCATCGACTTCTTGGGGCTGTGTAAGAATCCTTTACTTCTATTATCAGAGATGATGGTTAGAAACCAAAGCCCGCGAACGCATTGTTCTCGCCAATGGGTTCGCGGGCCTTCGCGGCGTGAGTGTAGAGCCGGCTATAGGTTGTCTGTCTAATGATCGTTAGCTCGGGACTGATGGCTCAAAAATATACTTCGTAAATAACAGTGTCAAAGTGTAGCGTGGCTTGTCTGAGGGTCGTGCTATTATATTGACCCCGAAAAATTACCCTCTTAGGGGTTGATTCCAGAAATTGTTTTTTTATGGGAATAATCCGGAAATGTGACCTACCGAGCAACAAAAGCATTTTCTAAATCGGACGGAGAAATAGCGTAACATAAAAAAACATACATTCGAATTGAAAACCTCCTCCTTTTTGAAGTCGGTTAAAAACTTCTTGGAGTCGGCTAAAAAGTCTTCTAAATATTTGGAGTCGGTGCTAATCACCGACCTCAAATACTCGATAAGAAACCATCATGGCTGATTTAATATTATTTCAGAAATATTATTTCAGCCTTTTTAGTGCTTCAGGAATTTTAGAAGTCGATTTTGGTTATTTGTTTTTTCCTTTTAATGTAAAAAAGACAACCCCCTTTCAGTGGTACGTTTCTACATGCTGATGCTAGTATCCAGTTATCACAAGCAGCTCGAAGAGGAGATGTTTGGCGGGGAACCTTTGAAGCGGAGTTATAACAGCAACGACACCTGGTACACTACAGCGTAAAATATAACTACAATATTTAGTGAATAATAATGTAATTACAGCCCCGGATCCATGGGGGGGGAGGGGGGCAAAACAGGGCACTCGGCCCGGGTGACATTTTCAGGGGGCGCCAAAATTATAATATAGTATATGATTAAAAATAAAAAACTTGCTCCACAAAACGCCGATTTGTGAGTTTTTTTAGTAATTTATCTCAAACGCTGGAGAGAGGGGCGCAAATATCAAGTTTCTGCCCGGGTTAGAAAAAATCATAGATCCGGGGCTGTGTAATTAGGTAATAATGATTAAAATAATGAAATGTAAATGTAAATGTAACGTCACGACTTTTATCCCCATTCGGGGGTAGTCAGAGGCTTGAGTGGCCATACACCACCACATTGAAAATAATGAAACTCTTTGTAAATAATAATTCAATGTTTTTACCATGGTGCATGTTTTGTAAGAGTAAAATAAAAGATTTTATATTTATTTAATTTATTTATTTGGCATAACGTCACGTAAAAATTACACTTACGTACTTTAAAAACAATAAAAATAAGTATTTACAATTCCTTAAAATTTTACATACTTACCCACGGAAGAAAAGATAATTGATACTTATTTAGTTTTTATTACTACTTACTATTGGACATAACTTTGAGCTGACAAGAAGTAGTTTTTTTGATAAAAAATTGTTACTAGATGGCCTGATTTAGATTAAAAAACAATTGTTTGTGTTGTAAAAGTACAAAAATATATTATTTATATAATTTTTATAACAAGGTAACTTTATTCTCTATATCACTTTACTAGTTAAATACCTCTATGTATTTATTTACAAGGCACTTTTTATTATTATTTTATATTCAAGACTTTTGTAGTAACGAGAGATCTATTTCAGGATTTTTTAGCTACCTACATACCTGCCTTCTTACTATAATTATTGTCAGTTACTCTTTTTATTTCGAATTTAGTTAATTTTAACCTGAGGTTCTTAATGCCCAAAGTAACTTAAACCTATTATGGTAATTATATTATAACTATTACGTAAACATATTTAGGTAAATACGTATATACAAGGTTCAACATTAATAATGCTTAATATTTATAATGGTTCCACACATATATTTTTTACGATTGTTTTTACTATGATTGCCTACTACGTTTTTTTGAGTAGAAAAATATCTGTAATATCAAGCATCATTAACAGAACACTAGCTGGTACGTATTTTTGTCATTATCATTACTTCATTCACGTCATTACGAACACTCATGAACAGTGCGGTATTTGAGCAGCTGACTGTACCCGCGGCTCAGGCCGCGCTGGTCTCGCGGGAGTATTTCACCGTGCCGTCTCGCTCCATCTTCACTATCGAACTCCATATGAGGATCACCACGTACATTTGTAGCACTGGAATTAATTTACAGTGAAATTAATTTACATATACGACCGCTTGGCGCAGTGGTTGAGCTCACTGCATCGTGTGGTTGCGGGTTCGATTCCCGCCAGATACAAATTCCGGAAACGGCCTTTTCGTAATTTCTCCTGGTCTGGGTGTCACTGGGATCGCCCCCAGTCCATTGTATGGTCGCCATAGTACCTACAAGCGTTGCTTAGTTTGGGACCATACTCATTGGTGTATACGTCGTGCCATATTTATTTACCTTCGGACAATACATCATTCGTATGGTCAACAATCAACATCGACCTCATAGCCAATAGACGAGTAGGTAATATATTCATTAGCAATGCAAACTTTTCTGTCAAATAACTGATGCACGGGCGCGGGGACAAGGTCACTACAAATCCTGCCACACAGACACAGATTGGTACCCAGTTATTGGCCAAAAACTGGCACGTGGGCGTGGATTTATGTAAGATGTAACTATATTCCTAATTAGGTGTATTTCCTAACCAACAGATACCAATCTGTTGGTTCGCCCTGTACTAGGAGTATGAAGTCGATGGTCCTAAATTAAACAGCTAGGTCTAATTGGTAGGTAGCACTTTATTCTTAATCTTATATTGGTATTCTTTATTGGTGGTAGAGCCGAGCAGTACTCAATCGACTGCAGCTCATACTCCGGTTGGCTCGACCGGGGCAGTACCACCCTCTCACAGAAGATCGGCGTAGAGTAGCTATTACAGCTAAGTTCCGTACGATGAGTGAGAGAGCTGGAAGCCCAACTCCCCCCTTCTTCACCTCCCTTCGTTCCCACTTCCCTTCAGGTCGACAAAAGATCGGCGTAGAGTAGCTATTACAGCTACGTTTCGAACTGAGTGAGAGAGCTGGAAGCCCAACTCCCCCCTTCTTCACCTCCCTTCGTTCCCACTCCCCTTCAGGTCGGCAAAGGCTACGGTAACTGCTTAGTATCAGGCGGGCTATACGCTTGTTTGTCGCCTCAGTCCCATAAAAATCTCAAATACCGAGGGGGGCACTTACTAAGTTGGAACAGCACTAGGAAGAGCTCGCTCGCCGTTTCCCTGGTGAGGAATACCATGCTGTACACGAAGCCTATGACCGCGTACACTATCTCGAAGTACAGATACACCTTCATCATCAGCACGTGCTTCTGGAAATGGGGAAAATACCAGTAAGATGCTGTGAAGTCTGCTTTATGGTAAAAATTTGGTTTTAGTTTTAAGAGGGGTCATAGTTGAAAGAAAGAGGCTCTTTATACTCGCATTTCCTCTTAATTTTGAGGGTGTATGAGCGTATTGAGGGGGGGGGACACAGACTCTTTTCATTCAGAACTTATATTATTTAGTTCTAATATACATCATTTACTAAATACCTGATTAAACTACCCCTCCACGCACTTTGGACCAAAAGTTTTGAACGTCTATTCAGACCCAGTTCAGGCTCTGAACCAATACCGAAGCGACTGTGCAGTTCGCTTTCAGTAGGATGGCAGTTTTGTTGTGTTTCGCCTCATCCAAACTACAATTTTGTAGCCGCCCTAGGCCCTAAGTCGCTTAGCCATTGTGGCGTTTTGCTATAGTAATCGACCCTCTGATTGGTCAGTTGATTCTGACCGACCAATCAGATGGTCGATCACTATAGCAGCTCAATGGCAATGGTTAAGCGACTAATGCTTCCATTTCACTTGGCGTTTTTGCACAAATATTTGCATAATTCGGCCAAAACAAAACAAATCTACCTTCATCCGTATTAAGGGTCATTTTTATTTGGCATGATAACGCAAATATTTGTGCAAATACGCCATGTGAAGTTCCAGCATTAGGGCCCTGCAGTCTGGATAAAGATCGTGGGAGCACTATGCTGTGTACTAGATAATAAATATAACAAACCCTATGTAGAGCCACGATGAACGTGACGGTCATGACGACTTCAATGATCAGCGCGACGACGTCAACGATCAGTCGCGCGTACTCTGATGCGAATTGCGCCTGCACTTCCGGAGAGGTGTTCCGGATGTACGCGATGTATGTCGACAGGAAGGACGTCACCACCACCGTCAGCGTCTGAAACATCATGGAGATACTTGAGGATATCATAATGATGGTAGAGTCTAGCTATAGTCAATTGACTAGGGCTCATAGACGGTCTGGCTTGACCAGGGTAGTCGACCCACTTTAGAGTAGGCCTCCGCAGACTAGCTACTTTTAGCATCGGCGACCGGCGATTTTGTGACGTATCGATGCTGCGTCGCGTTTCTTCGAGCGCGAACGAGCGAGACGCAGCATCAAAATCGCCGATCGCCGATGCTAAAAGTAGCTAGTCTGCGGAGGCCCTAAGGGCCTATTCTTTTACAAACGAAAACGAAATTTCGGACGAAATTGCGCCTATTTCCTTCTGTGGTTCTCATTCATTCCGACATTTCTTACGAACGAAAATTGTTTGACGTCTTCGTCGTCGTCGAATCTAAACGTCAAATAATTTTCGTTCGTTAGAAATGTCGGAATGAATGAGAACCATAGTAGGAAATACGCGCAATTTCGTCCGAAATTTCGTTTTTGTTTGTCCGAACTACACTCACACCACTGCGCCAAGCTGTCGTCATTATATTATTAGGTAGCTATGTTTGTTTTTATTTAAGTATTTTTGTTTTTATTATCATTGAATGACATAGATTTAACATTGATAAGTAGCTTTTAAAATGTATCTATTGGGTATGACGTATATTGTATGTACATACCAAGTTGATATATGCGAAGGCGATCAAGCCCCTTCGGAGCGGGAAACAGAAGCAGCATCTTGTCAGGATCGGAATCTCCACTGATTCCTTGATTTTATTTCTGGAACACGGTAAAATGTTATGTTACCTTATGGTATAGAATAATAACATTAAATATACAACATACAGTCGTATTGAGAACCTCCTAATTTTGGAAGTCTGTTAAAAAGTGAAGTCAATAAAGTCACCTTTTCTGCAAGACACTTATATGCCGGCTTAACAATTATCCATTGCAAAACCTCTGCTCTCTAATATTATGTTCGTGAATTCTTCATTATAAATCATAAATTCTTGGCCGTCGACATGTTAGGCATCTGCTAGCAGTCCTCTGGCCGACAAAATGCCGGCCGCTAAGAGTTTGCGATTTACAATGAACTCACGAACATAATATAAGAGACCAGTGGGCTTAATACCGTCACAAAGATGAATTGCGGCAATTCTGCTAAAGCAATTCATTTTTCCAAACCTCCAGCAGAATCCCCTAAATTTCCGTGAAACTGTCACGAATGGCGTAAAATGTGTCACTATTCTACATAAATTTAGCGGAATTGCTAAGGATTCCTCAGAAAATCGGAAAAATGAATTGCAATGCAATTCATTAGCACTAATGCATAAGGACCGTATTAGGTCCGCAGTAGTTTCACAATGGACAATATTGTTAAGAGACTAGAAGCCCAGGCGTAAAACTACTCCGAACGAAACGAAACGTTTCGGCTGATGGATGGTACATTTTCCTACTCCGGAAGTGGTTCGGAAGTGTTCCGGATTATTTCTGAGTAAGGTCCACGAAAGAAACGTCAAACCACGAACGACTATCGAATCGAAACTTCTCCGAAATACTTTCGGAGTGTAGGATAACGTACCATCCGTCAGAGGAAACGTTTCGTTTCGTATTTCAGGGGCCCTACCTCCACCTCTTATAGCAGTATTGTTTTCACGTTTCAGCGACTTTTTGTGCAATGGCGTTTCTTATTGTCATGACAATAAGGTACGTCATTACACAAAAAGTCGCTGAAACTTTAAAACGTTCCTATAATTGAATCGCGATAAGAGGTCGTGGTAAGCCCCCAGAGTAGCTTCTCGCTTCTGTAGACACAACCAATTTCAATATTGTAATTTGACTCATAATGTAATACGAGTAAGCGGAATGTGTAACCATATAGTAACAGGACAGTAGGTACAGTGTACATCACTTAGGGACACCGCAGACATGCTACTTTTTGCATCGGCGATCGGTGATTATGCGACTGTATCGATGCTGCATCGCGATTTGGCGACTCTCTGCGTTCGGACGCAGCGACTGCTGGCCTACTCCGAAATACGAACCTAACGTTTCGGCTGACGGATTGTCGTGATTTGACATTTCTTCTTTCGTTTTTCTCTACGATTTGTCATTGTTTTGATCGTAAATCGAATCCGTACTTCGGACGATCCGTCAGCGACGTATTTCGGAGTAACCGCTCCATAAAGTGCTCCGATGCTAAATGCTACTAAATCGCCGATCGCCGATGCAAAAAGTAGCGTGTTTGCGGTGGCCCTTATCGCAGTCATTTACCGACATAAGCATAACAGTAATAATGATCATTTTGTCATGAACTCATTCCTTCCATTTTCTTCTTATAATAACCGTTATTGCCTACATCATAGAGTAGTTATTTCATGGTGCCAGCATCTACCGTGAAATCAGTTGTCGTTACGCAACCGAGTACCTAATGGGATAACCTGTGTCGAGAAAAATCATTCTACAATACGGCACAAGTCATCAGCGGAATTATGTGTGAAATTGAATTATTGAAGGCAGTAAAAATATATGAATTTTATACACCTACGCACGCTCGGTCGTTTTTCGGCGTGACCTCGTGATCGTCCGCATGCATGCACGCATATACTACTTCACCAAGCCAACTAGGAGCCTGTCAAATGTGACGTCACCCGCACAAAATGTCGGTGGCGGAGTGCGAGAGGTGCGGCGGGCGGGTAGCCGTAGGCAGTGGCGGGTGTGCGGGCGGTATGCGGGCGCGGACGCCGCATTCCATCCGAGTTCCTAGTTGGCTTGGTAGTTTAGTATGCATGGATACACACGCTGACGCATGTATGCACGCATAGACGTTGTATCTGCTACTGGTACTAATTTGGTTGGTACTAATATTATAAATGTTAAAGTTTAGATGGACCGATGGATGGATGGATGGATGTTTGTTACTCAATCACGCCAGAACGGCTGAACGGATCTGGATGAAATTTGGCACAGAGATACATAATTATATTATAGTCTGGAATAGCACATAGGCTACTTTTTTTTTTTAATTATGCGCAGACGAAGTCGCGGGCGAAAGCTAGTACTAAATATTACAAAGAGGTAAAGTTTGTAAGTTTCTTTGTAGGCGGTAATCTCAGGAACTACTGATCCGATCCTAAAAATTCTTTCACTGATAGATATCTACACTATCCCTGAGTGATATAAGCTATGTTTATATGTATCACGAGGGCGGAACCGCGGGCAATAACTACCTATATACCACATACCTATAGCGGAATAGTTACCTAATTTACCTATTTGGATCCTACGGTGGTTGGAATGAAGGCAGGTGAATACGCCAGCTCTTAGGTTAGATAACGAATGATTAACGTGGTTACATAGCTGTAACCGCGATTACCGTCACACGTTATGACAGACTGCGGATCTTGGTTAGACAATATTGCCATGCCTGGCGGGTTGAAAACGCCACATTATATCAATTCTGCAAAACAAAATTATTTTCGAGTCTAGAAGTATTGCTAAGGGCCCCGGGTAGCCATAGCGACGTCGCTGGCTAAGTATCCCACGAACGTAAATACATGCTGGACTGTTCACTACTGCGCAAAAATCGTGACTATTGTTAATATGATAAAACAATAGTCACGATAAATAATAAATTAATTTATTTGCTTGATTTAAAACTAACAATCACTACCCAACGATAATATTATTTTGGCATGGCAACTAGAAATGAGAGGGACACGGTCCCAACTAGGGCCTCTCGCTCGGCTCGTTTTTCTGTCTAAGAATTGTCAAGGCATAATAGACCTTAAGGCAGCAGAGTAAAATTGAATTTCTTCTTAACCAAAAACTCAACTTGTCTATCCTCTATTAAAAGATCCTTGGTTAGACAATATTGCCATAGGTATGCCTGGCGGGTTGAAAACGCCACATTATATCAATTCTGCAAAGCAAATTTATTTTCTGGTCTAGAAGTATTGCTAAGAGCCCCGGGTAGCCATAGCGACGTCGCCGGCTACGTATCCAAACAATTTGTATTGATGGCGACGTCTCCAGTCCGTCGCCATGTGTGTTACCTGTCATACATTTCAATACGAATTAGTTGGCTACGGTGGCTGGCGACGTCGCCATGGCGTCCCGGTGTGTTATGGCTCTAAATCCGCTAAATTTCTATAAAATGGTCACGAATGGCGTAAAATGGATGATTATCAGAAAATCGAATTGCCTTTGCAGAATTGCTATGTGAAATGAACTAAAGGGGAGTGGGACAGAGGGAGGGGAAGGGGGCTGTTGGGTTTCCAACGATCCAGTGAGACGCAAACTAGGCAAGGGCCCTGTATCTTGGTCTTGTAACAGATAACAAAATACCGTCATTATAAAAGGGCTTATTGAAATAAGGAACTGAGTACGACACATACTATGAATAAGGCTCGTATTATAGGTATACCGCAAGCGCGGTACCGCGCCTTAGGTATGCGCGGGGAGGTGGGAGGGTGGGATGGCAAGAGCGATGAGCCCCCCCGTCTCGCCGCTCGCGTACCTAAGGCGCGGTACCGCGCTTGCGATATACCTATAATAATAACTTGAAATCGATCTTAAGATACTGTTTTTGACAGATGTTGCATACATTAAACGCCAAAACTGGATCTTAAGATCGATCTCAAGTTTGAGATGCATTTATTAATACGAGCTTTAGTTCGTTGTGTTCGGCAAAACAGTAAAATGTGTTTATTTAACTGCCTAATGATATATACCGAAATAAAGTAAACATGGATGTCCGTTTCCCATAAGTAAGATAGATAAGGGTTATCATAGCGTCCTCTGGCCTTTGAACTGTCTGTCTATCGACCCTGCAGGCATGTTGGTGCAGTATGTACGATGAGTGAGAGAGCCGTAAGCCCACCCCCCCTCCCCCTCCCTCCATCCCCCTCCCCTTCAGGTCGGCAATGTGCGAGCAATACCTTTGGTATTGTAAGCATCTATAGGCTACGGTAACTGCTTAACATCAAGCGGGTCGTACGCTTTTTTGCCACCGCAGTCCCGTAAAAAAAAAAAAAAAATGTTGTGCAAACGAAACATGCATCAGTTAGCTGGAAGACATTTTTTAAAGTTGCCTGTATAATATCGCCAGATAAACACACTAATAGGAGCCCGAGTCCGTTAACAATCAACCATTACGAAACCACTGGTCTCTAATTCTTCATTGTAAATCGTAATTTCTTAGCGGTCGGTGGAGAAAAAAACCCGAATACTGAAAAAACGCGCTCTAAAATGTATGAAGTAAGAAAATATTCTCATCTAGAGGATAGCCGTGGTCCGTGGTCATATGCCACTTTGACCTAAAGGGCCTTAACGGACCACGGCTATCCTCTAGATGAGAATATTTTCTTGTTTCATACTTTTTAGAGCGCGATTTTTCAGTAGTCGGGTTTTAGTTTTTAAACTTACTTTTTATTTAATTATTTTGGAGTTATAGGTAAAAAAATATATATTTTAGGGCGCCTTATGCAATTTTATGTGATGTCACATAGCCTATAACCAGCGCGCCATTAAGCCACTTCTAACGATACCTAATTTGTTAAATTACGACAAGTAGTTTGGAAGTTAGGTGGGAACAGATGCACATACATACATACCGGTCAAAATCATAACCCTCCGCCGTAGTCGGGTAAAAAAGGTAGCACGCGGGACCCAGTTAGGTTCCAAACTAAGCAGTGGTTGAATTATGACCAGAAACTAGTATTAATACACACTATTAGTAGGATTGGTGGATCCATTGCTGGTAGAGCCAAGCTGTAGCCAATTGACTGCAGCTCATATATGGGATGACTCTCCTGGGGTAGTACCACGCTCTCATAGAAGATCGGCGTAAAGTAGCTATTACCTGCGTTTTGTACGCTGAGTGAGAGAGCCGGGAGCCCACCCCCTTCCTCTCCCTCTGACCCACTCCCCTTCAGGTCGGCAACGTGCGTGCGGCAGGGTGCAAACATTATAGGCTGCGGTAACTGATTAACATCAGGTGGGCCGTACGCTGGTATGCTACCATAGTGACATAAAGGAATGAATAAGGAAGGAAGTATTAACTATTTGGGACAGTCACACGAGTGGTCACATGTTTCCTAGAGGTGAGTCGTATTTACTAGAACAGGGGCGAAGATTAGGTATTTTACGAGACTAGGTGGCACCTATTCCAATTTTGACAGTACTTAGTCCACCTATTATTAGCACTCAACACGTCCGCTGACGCACCAAGTACCAAGTACCGTACCGTATTGCTAGAGGACGACGCAATCAATATATTATGGAATAATTTTAATCTAAACAAGTTTGTTTACATAATTACTATGGAGAATGACATATTGTAAGCAGTACCGACATCTGAAATGAGCAAAAGGCAGTTTTTGTGCCTATTTGATCTCATTTATCGAGTCCTATTATGGATCTAAGGACTAAGTACGCGAACCATAGCCGATAAGTACTTGAGACTAGGTGGAATATGTGGAACAGGTGTTTGGATCACGTATTTTTAAATACTAGGAATAGGTGCACCTAGTATCCAATTTACCTAGTACAACCCATTTCTAATGTTTCCCTCTTCCTTGGTTCTCCCTCCCCTCTCTAGTTCTCCCTCCATGTCACGTTATGTCATTGAAGCCGCATGACCGGCAGAATGAACTAAAATGATGATAGTTCATTAATGAGTGAAGGCCGAATGGAAATTAGATGTAATTCCGCGTATGAACTAATGCTCGCCAATTTACTCTGGACGTAGGCCATTATTATCCTATTGTGTGGCTATTTGAATGAACCGAAGTACGTTACGTAGCTATTAACGTTAAGCGTCGGTTAGTAAGAGCTGGTTGAGGATGGGTCGATCATACTTTAGACAAGTTTTGATAGTTCTGTAGCGACTTCACGTCTCGCTACCAACAGATGGCGGAGTGCACGCTCCACGGTCCTGAATCGCGGTATTCAGATTCACAAGGCGTATATACAGGGTGAATTTTTCAAGTGTGCGTGGATGGCCAAATCCGTAACTATGAGGAATAGTGAAAAGTACTCAAAGGAGTCTCGGGGCCGATTTTGATGAAAACTAAAACTGCATTATTGGATTTTTGGAAAAATAATATTCGTAGCCAGGAATCAAACTAGTTGATTTTGATAAAAAAAACACACTGTATTATTACACCATATGATAGTGTCGCTGATAAGGAACGAATTCTGGGAAGTAATGACATACGGCAAACTTGAGGCCGACCCCGCCAGGCATACCACCCGCCTGGCCGGAAGATCTTCCCTTTTCCGCTAAAGTTCATTGTTCATCTTATCATAAAATCAGTAGGTCGTTTGTGGAGAGTTTCATTCAAAAAACTATGAAATCCCGATTTAGTATTCAAAATGATGCATAATGTGTTAAATCATACATATGTAATTTTAATATTTTTTAAAATTTGGTTTAGCAGTTTACTCGTGAAAACGTAACTAACAGATAAGTGACTGACAGAGTCCAATTTGAGCATCAAATCCTTCACTAATGAACCGAGGCAAGCAAGATAATCAAGGATTTAATAAATAGCCGTCGAATTCGACAGAGTCAAGTCTTGGAATTTGATAGTATAGACATTGACCTTTTCTTTGCTTCCTAGGCCGTGTTGAGTGGTCTAAATGCGGCAAAGCTGTGTCATGTGACTGAGAAATTAAGAAAATAAACATTTTAAATAATAATAAATATCGCCAGACTTACATACCTAGGTATATGGTCTCAATCAAAGCAACGCTTGTACTATGAGTACTCTACAATGGACCGGGCGCGATCCAAGTGACACCCAGACCAGGGTAAATTACGAAAAGGCCGTTTCCGAAATCTGCCTCTGGCGGGAATCGAACCCGCAACCACCCGGTGCACTGCGCCAAGCGGGTGTCAATTACGACGTCAACTTATAAGTGGGTTGCTCGGAACAAAACAAACGATTAGACTTAAAACAAAAACCTAAAAATCCAAGTTATGATAAGGCCATTTCCGAAAGTATTCCCCAATGGAATTGAACCCGTAATAACTTGGTGCCGAGCCGAGCGGCCTACAGAACCACTGTACCTACCACCCGGATCTCATTATTTATTTACCAATAGCTTTTTAAATAATTATACAATGGTATAGGTAACATGAAGCCAATTAGAGGTTTCTACGGATAGTTATGGACCGGTTAACATAGTTTTTAGCGATCACTAGCAAACAACAAAGCACATTTTAAATTTAAGAATAAAAAAATAAAAAAGTTTTTAAAGTTATTAAGGTACTTAATGACAGAAGATCGGCGTAAAGCAGCTATTACAGCTGCGTTTCGTACGATGAGTGAGAGAGCCGTAAGCCCACCCCCCCTCCCCCTCCCTCCATCCCACTCCCCTTCAGGTCGGCAATGTGCGAGCAATACCTTTGGTATTGTAAGCATCTATAGGCTACGGTAACTGCTTAACATCAGGCGGGCCGTACGCTTTTTTGCCACCGCAGTCCTATATGCAATATGCAAAAATATTACTTAAAGAACTCAAGGTTCAGCCGGTTCAGCTCAAGGTTATTATGTACGTAATATGTACAATAATTAACTAAATTTTAAATTAATGCTAAATGGTTATGATTGTTGAGCAAAAACTGCATCAAAACAACTCGTTATCGAGTTATTATGAAATCAGACTCACAAAAAGCGATGCATCAAATTTATTTCCTAGTTTTTTGCAATTAAACTTTAGGTAGCACCTAATTATGTTTTCAAAAACAATAACTAATATTTCTTTATTTATCAGTTTTAGGCCATTCGCTTACGGCGCTACCACAGAATAGATAACGTAGCGCTACTCAAATGAAACTAGTTATTAACTTAAATAACTAATGAGTTGCTAGTATTCACTAGTATTTCTATAGCGGCTCGTAGAAGACGCTACTCAAAAGAAACTGGTTAGTAATTAAGTAGTAATTAGTAGCACGTGACTCCCTATACTGGTCGCGTGCGACTGGTTTCGAGAAACTTGTCTGCATCGTGTACTTTTTTGATTATGTTATGTTCTTTTTATATGGAATTTGGGGAGCTTCCAAACCGGTTACGTTTCTTTTCAGTAGCGCCGTATACGAGCCACGCGCGACTAGCGTTACAAATTAGTTAGTATTTTTAATTGCATACTAACCAGTTCCGTTTCTTTTAAGTAGCACCGTGGACGAATGGCCTTAATGCAAAAAGATAGAAAAGTTCATAAGGTTTATTATAAAACACGATAATAGAATATTATAATTATACCATAAACAGAGATAACTTTAGATGATTACGTATAATTTGCTAGCGTTAATTAATGATTTGTTGACTGTTTTACCGAGAATCTCAGTCGTTATCATAACTAAACTGTTCAAGATTTAACAACAACTCAAGTCGTGATTACGTGTAGCTAGTTATAAAAACCGCTACTAAATCTCAAATAACCCGTATTATATCAAACAATGCTGCCGAGCATTGTTAAATAATATATACGTTGAAAAATTTGAAAACTGCAATCTGTCTCGTCTAAAAAATTCATGAATATAGGTAGTTTAATCGACAAATTGTAATACTATAAGGACCATAATACACCTAATAGCCATGGCGCCAGCCACCGTAGCCAACTATTCGTATTGAAACGTATGGGAGGTAAGACACCTGGCGACGGACTGGCGACGTCGCCAGTCAATACAAATTGTTTGGATTAGTGGCCGGCGATGGTGCCTGGCGTCCCGGTGTGTTATGGCCCTAATACTATACTAGTACCACTATACCTATAATATTATACTAGCGTAAGTATTATTATTATTTTATTTTTGCGACCACTTAGTCTAGAGTCCTGGGGCCCTACCACCACCTCTTATAGCAGTATTGTTTTAACGTTTCAGCGACTTTTTGTGCAATGACGTTTCTTATTGTCATGACAATAAGGTACGTCATTGCACAAAATGTCGCTGAAACGTTAAAAAGTTCCTATAATTGAATCGCGATAAGAGGGCATGGTAAGGCCCCAGGTAGCGCGCGCGAAGAGGTTTGGGATCGACTTCCCTCGGAGCAAATGTCTGAAATGGCCTTTTTGTAATTTGGCCTGGTCAATGTGACACTGAGATCGCCCTAATACCTAAAGTACAAGCGATGTTTAGCTTTGGTGGGACCATACAGGGCCTCGAGTCTGTTAACAATTGTCAATTTCAAGAATTATAATGAAGAATTCACCAGTGATTTTGCAATGGGCAATTGATAAGAAACTCTTGGCTTAGTTGGTATGTTGTCTTGCGATATTTATTCAGTTGACTAGCTTGGTCAAACAAACCCACATCTACGGCAGAACGCTGTGGGTAGCTTAGTCATAGTGGCGCCACTGTGGCATTTTGCTATAATGGTCAATCTTCTGATTGGTTGGTTGATTCTGACCGACCAATCAGAGGCCGATCATCAGATAAGCGAAAATATTCAGACAGCACTGTAAAAAATCAAATGCTTCGCACCGCGGCATGGAAAGTGCATGCTCTACATGCTCTACATTGCATTATTATGTGCGATCATGCACATTGTAATGTTGTCTATTTTAAGATTTTCTGCACAGGAAGCCGCTTGTTTGTATGTAAACTAGAGCTAGCTGGAATTAGTGCACGTTAATTAGTAGAGTATTTCTTTAGATTGTTTACAGTACCTAAACTAATAGTATACCGTGTGTCCACTGGCAAGAAAACTTGCACAAGTTTACTTGCGCAAGCGACTTCTAATGTGTAAACACTCACGCAAGTGGACTTCTGCGACTTGCCGAACTTACTGCAAGTCCCACATGTACACGATTGTTCAAAATTGCAGTCAGTGGAAACACGTCGGCAAGTGACTTCTGCAAGATATTGCGGAAGTTACTTGCCAGTGGACACACGGCAGTAGTGACTTGTATTATTAATTAGAAGGAAACGTCTTTATTTATACGATGAAATCTAGTTAACTAACTTAGTTCACAACTAAAAAATTGAAGTTTATAATAATTTGAACATGCTACCTTTTGCCTGCGACTCTACGCCTTGGGTTTAAGTTATGACCCCGCTATACCATCAAATCTATCTACAGTGCTCCCCACACAAATTAACGGTTATTGGTCACGAAATATCAATAAAAATTGGTGGCAAACGTTGTAAAACAATTCGTAGAGTTCATCACTCGCTTTCTCTATTGGCCCTTGCTTAACTCTACAAGTGGGTCGTCGGCCGGGTGACCGCTCAATGTCGCGAGTGAAAATAGATAGTATTCTATATCCTTTGCATACCAAAGATCGACGATTGCAACGTGTAGTGGTGTTGATGGGAAAGTTCGTCACACTCGTGATGAACTCTAGGCGTTGAACAAAATTTAAAAAAAAAAACATAATTAAAACGTTTATTTTGTTTAGGCCTACGGGGGTACTTACAAATTGTCTTTTTACACTTTTTCTTAAATACCGCCGGATCGGAAACGCAACCGACTGAGAAGATCCGGCAAGCAACTCAGCGGGCTTGTCTTTGGCTTGTCAAATGAAGGCTGTATCACAACTGTTCACATGTTAATTGGTGCGTCCAGATGCCTCGCCCGAGTCCACATGTTATGATTTGTATCCATGCGTTCCGACGTCAAAACTGAGTGTTTGGTCACGGCATGCGTGTGATGAAGACGCAATGAAAACCATTTAACACGCACCCATTTCTTATACTTTACAAAGCGTTTTACAGAAAAATGTCTTGCATTGTAATAATAATTGTTGTTATTTTATGTTTAACCACAGTCTTACACCACAGTAAGAACCATTATTTCGGTAAAGCTATGGGTTCCTCCAATAGCGGTGCCGTCATATAACGGCCGCACTAGAACATTGGCTACGTAAACAAACCGTTGTATACGTAGCCTATGTTCTAGTGCGGCCGTTATATGACGGCACCGTTTTTGGAGGAAACCAGCGCATTAGGCATCCTTGTTTATATACTAGTCAAAACAAACAAGATAACTTGTGCATTAGCCAGGGAAAACCGCGTACAATAACTTGTTATCTAATGTGGTTATTCACGATGAGACATGTTTATAACGGGTTTTCAGAATTTAATACAAATGTTGTTGTAAGTAGGTACCTATTATTATTTTATAGTCTTCTTTGTTTATGTGATAGCTTGACAAAATAATTGAACTGAATAAATCGCAAATTCTGGGAAGGTTGTTCGCCAAAGGATTAACTGATGGCCGACAATATGCGACCAAGAATTTATTGGATTGGATTCCTATTCTTATCGTATGTTTAGTGGCCAACCTAATGTCAGAGTTGTTCTAGCCACCCGAAGGCCTCTGACAAGGCTTAACGACTGCTGCCTAGATGACAACAACCGGGGACCGACTTTTTACATGCCCTCGGAATAACGAAGACGCTCAGTTTAAATGCCACTAAATGGTCACCCATCTCTGACTGACCTTGCCAAGCGTTGCTTAGCCTTCGATCGTTTACCGATCAGTGATTGCAGGTAGTTATGAGCGCTTCATCGTGAATTGGGTTTACAATGCAGAATTCACGACCATAATATCAGAGGCCAGTGGTGTCGCAATAGATAATTAATAATAAGTAATAATAATATCCTGGGACATTTTTACACACGGCTACCTGATCCCAAAATAAGCAGATAACTGATATTACTTACTACATATACTTCTTTTTTTATTTGTAAATACATACTTAATAATATACATATACACCCAGACTCGGCACATACAAACATGTTCATGCACACAAATGCATGTCCCGGGTAGGGATTGAACCTACGACCTGCAGCGTGAAAGGCGCCATCACGCCAACCACGCCAACGGGCCCGTCAAGAAACTTGAGGGCCCGTCATTGTTAATAAACTTGAGGCCATGGCCTTACTCATGCTTTGGAACAAAAGCCTAAGATAGGTTTTAGGGAAATCAGGCGTGATGGTGTATTTAATGCCCTCATCTTAGAACGGCTTAACTCAAGATGCATCAATGAGGAGGAGGAGGTAGCCTTGATGAGGTGACGTCAACTTATAAGTTTAAGAATTGCCAAACCAGAATTTTAATTTCCTTATTGTAAAAAACAGAATTGAAGATTATCGAAGTCCATTCTATTTATAAATAATACATGACGCACTCAAGTAATTATATTTTTATTTTATTCTGAAGTTTATAAATTAATACTGAATGTTCTTTAAGGCGAAGGCTAGACGTAAAGTATATACTGTGGTCTGTCAGTATGGACCATAATGATGGATGACATTTCGTCGACGCAGGCTACACGTTCAGTATTTATTCCATCAGTATCGTGACGTAGTTCGTACAGTGCAGACGTCAAATGAAACACGAAAGTTTGTATGGATATTCCCTTAGCGCTTGGTTTAATCCGCAATCTCAGAATACATGTCCACTCTATTGCTTTCGCGGCGTATTTACCACACACTGTCATTCCGGAATTGAAATTTGTGGTAAATACTGACATCCATCAGTACACTAGCCAACAAGATCAGTTTGGACCACGGTTTTTAATAAATAATGACGGACCACAGTATTTACTTTACGTCTAGCCTTCGCCTAAGTATGTAATAGTACTTTATGTTGTCTAGTAAGGCACGCGGACGCAGACGGTCCACCTGGAGTGAGTGGCAACCGCCGCCCAGGGCCTCACTTCTTTTAACAATTATCCATTGCGAAACGACTGGCCCCTAATACTCATATTTCTTATAAATCGAAAAAACAAAATAAAAAAATAATAAAAGACAAGTCGACCGCTAGGAATTTGCGATTTACAATTAAGAATTGACGAACGTAATATTAGAGACCAGTATTTTCGCAATGGACAAGAGGACATCGGCAACTTAAAGGTAGGAGTTCGAGCAACGCGGTCGGCTTCATACAAATTGTGGCGATGACATGTGCCGCGACGGCATACGGCATTCAATTTCTATGAGATCGACTGACGTCTGCCGTCTGCCGCGTTTTTTTTACCGCCGACCTTTTTTTAACTCCTACCTTAAGAGTATAATTATGTTAACATGCTTTCGCCATAGATTTTTAAAAATGAAGAATGCTATATTTTAATGACATGAACATGTTTTTGAAGAATCCTATATTATAGTAACTTGCAAATATTTATGTGATAAATAAACCCTACGGTCTGGGTGTTACTGGGGCCATCCTCAGTACATTTTACGGTACCTATTATACCCTAGTAAAAGCGTTCCTTAGATTGGGACCATACAGCAATGGTGTTTAATTGCCGATATATTTTTTTATCTAGATGTAAAAATTGTTCTTAAAAGAAGCAATGAACCATTTACTTAGGTAAGCAACTAAATAAATATAACGATGTTTATGCTTAGTACATAAAATACATTATTATTTATGCATGCGATGTGCATATGTGACCTGGATGAGTCAACGTGTTTTCAGTCTGCTATAAAAAATGAAAGAACATTAAACAATCAATAAACTCAGATAATAGGTATAGTGTAGGCCTAGACAGTTAATAGACCTAATATTGTTATCCTTCTCACACACTAAGAATTCGAAAGAGACGGAAGTAGAATGACGTCAATGTTTTCTACATGAATGAAGCCGAAATGCTGAGCCGATTACAACACAACTTTCACTGATGCGTGACTCGTTGACCTCGACCCAGATTTCGGATAGTTTTCTTTTTGTCGGTATCTATTTCATCATTATGATTCAGTAGATAGATAGATAGATCATCTATCTATCATAGATGATAGATTGATGTAAGGTAAGTTAGTAACGAATTCGATACCCAACGAAAATAGATGCGTCTACATCCCGAACACTCAGGGCTATATCGCAAGAGGACACCAGTGGTAGCGCAACCAGTCGCTCCACTAACAAAATGTATAGAGCTGTATGGAGGATATCGCACCTGGTGTCCGCTTGGTAGCGCAAACAAATCGGTGTTGGCTACCGAATCACCTACTGGTGTTGCCACCATGGTTGCCTCTTGCGATATCGCGCTTAGTTTTGACGTCGAAATTTATAGACATACGGCCGAATACTCAAAGGCTACTTAAACATTTAAGTCCCACTTGGAGACGTCGTTAACTGTCATTTTTTGTATGGCGCGTCGAAGTTAAGCAGCTCTCAAATTTAAGTTGCGTACGAGTATTCGGCCAATAGTGTCGTATCGTGAGTGCACGGGCGAGGCAAGCGAGGCATTGGGACGCACCAAATTACTTGTCTTGCTAGTTAATTAATTAATTTATTTATTTTATTATCTTCTTGAATTTGTTCATCGTTCCTAAATCGTAATTTTTTGACAGTCAACATGCTGTCGGCCATCTGTTAGCAGTTATCTGGTTGACAACGTGGCAACTGATAAGAATTTACGATTTACGTTTATGACCAATGGACGCCAATTGGTTGGAAATTAACAGACTTGGGACCCAGAAGGGCTAGCCAAGTGGCATGAACGCTATTCGAATAGAATAGAATAAACTTCACAATGTGTGGAAATGACAAACGTCGCTATGTAAATCAACAACAAGTCGCTATGAAGATCACGCTTGAGATCACGGGACTTATGTCATTTCCATAGATGAAGCGTAGCGATTTGAATGAACGCTTGTAGACGTCAGCCACTTGTCTAGCCCTTCTGGTCTGGTTGTCAGTGGGATCGCCCCCAGTCCATTGGTCATACCGTAGTAGGAACAAGGATTGATTAGTTTAGGACCATACTACAGTTGTCTGTTGTTGAGCTGGCTTTTGTCTGGCATATCGAAAGATACCTGTTTCTTTAAATTATCATTTTTTCTACATTTTTAATTCATTCTCATTTATACATTTTATACAAAGTTCATAAAAATTGCATCTCCTTAATTATGGAATCATGATGAACTTTGTTGCCATCAAAATATCATTTTGTATCATTGTTTTAGTAAAATAAAATTATCTTTATCTTGTGCAGGAAGTAGAGTGTTAATAAAATACAATTACCAGTTAATTTTATTACCAAATTCATTTACAAGTTGACAAAACAAGGAACGACCAAGCGTACATTGGACGGTCTAATGGCCAGCTGTGCAAGCAAGAAGTCTGGCTATACTGACGTATGCATAAGATTAATTGTACCTATTGGCGGCGTCTTTATCAGGCGCATGCCTCGCGCGAGCACTCAGTTTTGACGTCGGAACTCATAGACGTCATGTCATAATATGAGTGCTCGGGTGAGGCATGCGCGCCATATGGACACATCTAATCAATGGCGGCGTCTTCATCAGGCGCATGCCTCGCGCGAGCACTCAGTTTTGACGTCGGAACGCATAGACGTAATGTCATAATATGAGTGCTCGGGTGAGGCATGCGCGCCATATGGACACATCTATAGTAGAATAAAGATATCGCGATATATCAAGAAATCGCGACGTTTTGTATTGGGCTGGGTCGACCGGAGTAATACCAACCCCTCACAGAAAATCGGCGTAAAGTAGCTATTACAGCTGCGTTTCGTACGATGAGTGAGAGAGCCCGAAGCCCTACACCCTTTTCCCCTTCCTCTGTCCCACTTAGGTTCCTTCAGGTTGGCAACGTGCGAGTGATGCCTCTGGTATTGCAAGCATCTGCTTACAATAAGCATAAGCATAAGCATTAAGCATTTAGCAGTTACCGTAGCTAGATAGCTACGGTAACTGCTTAACATTAAGCAGGCCGTAAGTCAGCGGTACATAAAGATAGGTTAATGGAATGACTCTACCTATCCCTTTAAGGAACACATGCGTGGTGGTGTAAAAAATAGAGTTCTGTAATCGTCTATGCAACAGTTATCTGGTGACATTGACCCTATTTCTATGAGATCGTATAATTTGTGCTAATAATATCATCCTATCTGCGTATGTAAATGTCAGTTAGCCTTTGTCCACTAGCAATAGTATCCACCACATAATTACATCGCACATTAGTAGACCCCGGCATAACGGTAGAGTCAGGTGAGATCGTCAGAACAACATTGGAATATTTCCTAATGCTGAATTTTGTATTTTTTTAACTAACTCATAACACCAAACCTTTTTGACATATTATTGTGTTTATTTTATTTTATATAATAATAATAATATCCTGGGACATTTTTTACACACGGCTACCTGATCCCAAACTAAGCAGAGCTTGTACTATGGAAACCAGATAACTGATACTACTACAAATACTACTTTTTTAATTGTAAATACATACTTAATATACATATACACCCACGCAGACACACCCCACACCCAGACTCGGGACATACAGACATGTTCATGCACCCAAATGCATGTCCCGGGTAGGAATCGAACCTACGACCTGCAGCGTGAAAGGCGCCATCACGCCAACCACGCTAACGGGCCCGTCAATATTAAAGTATTGCAACGAAAATGTCGCTATAATAATAAATAGCTGATTTTGACGTCAAAGTCGCTAGTCTATCCTTTTTTCGAAATTTAACACGTATTTGGTGAACCTCAAAGATATTTTGAAAAATATTCTACTGTTTACGAGACATTTTTTTTAACCTCTTTTTTTAGTCCCAATGCTGGGCAAAGGTCTCCCCCATCTTCTTCCATCCATCGCGGTCTTGGGCTCTCTCGTACCGTCCGTCGAGATGAGCGTTTCGAGACATACTCTATATAATTTATGCAATAAAGGAAATAGTCGACTTCCGAATACATAAAATTACACTTTCACTTTCTCGTCGAAAATGATATTATTGCTCTACAAAAGAAGAATAGAGGACGACCCGCGGGTCACCACAGATAGAGCTAATTGTTGAGTGGCTTTCTTATCTAAACAGGCCGAGTTTGGGTTAGGGGCTAATGGAGGGGCTGAGAGGGGCTAAGAGGACTATAACAAATGTGATAACCTTCTAATAACCAAACGTTCTGTGGAACATATTTAATTTAAGAGGGCCCCGACTGCAATTAGACTGCACTTGTTTTATACTTTTTAGTTCGTTTTTTGGCAGCGCAGTCTGTTTTTTTTAATGCATTTTAGTGACAGCAGCCAAAAATGAAATGTTTGTTTTGCATGTATACTCTACCTATGTTTAATTATGTCTATAAATTCTACAGATTTGGAATGTGCCATCAATTTGATACCCATATTGTAATAGTGGAATAATAATAATAATTATATCCTGGGACATTTTTTACACACGGCTACCTGATCCCAAACTAAGCAGAACTTGTACTATGGAAACCAGATAACTGATATTACTACATGTACTACTTTTTTATTTGTAAATACATACTTACTATACATATACACCCAGACTCGGGACATACAGACATGTTCGTGCACACAAATACATGTCCCGGGTAAGAATCGAACCTACGACCTGCAGCATGAAAGGCGCCATCACGCCAACCACGCTAACGGGCCCGTCAAGTTGATTTGCGATTTATAAAGAAGAATTCACTAAAATATTAGAGACTAGCGGTTTAGCCAATTGTCAGAATCCGGGGTAGTACCACCTGCTTACAGAAGATCGGCGTAAAGATGCCTATGGTATTGACAGCATCTATAGGCTACGGTAACTACTTAACATCAGGTGGGCCGTACGCTTGTTTACCACTTTGGTTTAATAAAAGTTATGTTTGCTAGCTGAGTTATTCTGAACAGTTCTGATTCTTATCTGATCTTTAAACAAAGGCTTCACTGATAAGAAGCACACTAATTATATAGAAATGTGTGCCTTATCTTAATAATAAGGGTCATGAGAATTAATTCTAAAGGACTTTAAATAACTCTCCATTTTGTAACATTATACGCTTTGGAGTTGCAGATGTTAAGCCGGTTTACAACCGGTTGTAAGACGTCATGAGGTAAACTTGTGTTTGAAGGGCGATTAGAAGGGCTTTTGCGTACAGCGAGAGAGAGATTGTTTAGGGATCTACCTATTTATCTTTATACAGGGTGCTATGTACGACGAGGAGAGTGTTCAGTATTAGATTCTCAATTTTTATGTAATTATCCAATAAAATACGAATTAATTAAAAATTAATGACGGGCCCGTTAGCGTGGTTGGCGCGGAGGCGACATTCACGCTGCAGGTCGTAGGTTCGATTCCTACCCGAGACATGCATTTGTGTGCATGAACATGTCTATATGTCCGGAGTCTGGGTGTATATGTATATTAAGTATGTATTTACACATAAAAAAGTAGTATATGTAGTAATATCAGTTATCTGGTTCCCATAGTACAAGCTCTGCTTAGTTTGGGATCAGGTAGCCGTGTGTAAAAAATGTCCCAGGATATTATTATTATTATTATATTATTATTATTATCTACCTATTTATCTTTATACAGGTGCAGGGTGTGTGGTAAGGAAAGGGACGTATTGAAGGAGTGTATTCAGTATTCAATTCTCATTGCAAATATGAAAAATATATTTACCTTAATTTTTTACTATCTAATAACATATTTGAACCCATGACCTTCCGCAAGACGCGTGCTTAACCAATCGGCTACCACTGCTTTTACCCTGGCTCACACCTCTGGATTTTTCGAAATCTATGCGTGAATCATAACTTTAATATGATTATCACTTGCTTACGGTGAAGGAAAGCATCGTGAGGAAACCTGCATGTCTTTAGACATGTGAAATCCACGAACCCGCACTAGGCCAGCGTGGTGGATTATGGCCTGAATCCCCCTCGCATTGAGGGGAGGCCCGTGCCCAGCAGTGGGACGGTAAAAGGGCTAAATTATTATTATTATTGAAAATGTAAAAATGTAACGTCACGACTTTTATCCCCGTTCGGGGGTAGTCAGAGGCTTGAATGGCCATACACCACCACATTGTGGAGGTATTAACCAACTCAAAGCCCACGTTTCACTAGATAGTCAGAACCCAACGTGACAGGTGGTGAACCGTGTCGCCGTGTATACAGGAACTGACTATTACCTAATCCCGAGGGATAGGTAGGTTTCCTCACGATGTTTTCCCTCACCGTCAGCGAACTGTAAATTATTATTATTATAATAACATATTTATAAATAAAATTAAGCATGAAGATAAAACGGATTACGGTTATTTATACGAGTAACCCTTTGACAAGATAGCTCATAGACGCTCGCTAGCGTAAGGATGGCCAAAGTTGCGAATCTTTTTGCAATATTTTTGGAAAGTTTTCTCAGTTATTTTTTTTTATTTATTATCATTGGTTTGAATTCGTCCGTCGTCTCACCTAACACCCTGTACAACGCCATTAATTGTTTGCAGTAAAAACTGTTTGTTTGTACAAAAAATACTGATTAAAACAGTTTTTGTGAGACTGGCCTTTAGCCAAATTGAAAATAAGTTGTAACGATAAATTTCCCAAGAACTATCTTGAAACGTTTTAAGCTGGAACATCAACTTGAACGCGGGTAATCTTTTTTCTAAAATTTACGCGTACGAAATCGCGGGCACAGCTAGTTATAAAATATGCTCATATACATGGTTATTGGTAAAACACTAACAACCTTGCAGGGGCGTATTACTGACATCAAACACAAAAACTTTTGTTCTATGACTTTTTACAAAAAAAAAAAAAAAACTTTCTAAACTATTAAAAAAATATGTTTTTCTCACCTAGAGGAAAGCCATGGCACGTGGTTGTATTCCACTTTGCCCTAAAGTACCTAAACGGACCACGGCTATCCTCTAGATGAGCATATATTCTTGTTTCATACATTTTAGAGTGTGATTTTTTGTGTTTTTTTTTTGGTTTGTAAAAAGTCATAGAACAAAAGTTGTTGTTTTTGATGTCAGTAATACGCCCCTGCAAGGTTGTTAGTGTTTTACCAATAACCCTGTATACAACATTCGAAATTCGAAGTCCAAACGAAACAGACTATATCGGGTTCGTAATATTAGCCCAGACTGAGGGCGTATCCACTAGATAACTTTAATACCATGGTAACACATTGTAAAGGAGTATTAGGTAAATAAATAAAATAAAGCCAGACTAACACACCAACGGTATGCTCCCAAACTAAGCAATGGTTATATGACTAATAATACAATTGACTGGGGGTGTTCCCAGTGACACCCAGACCAGGGCAAATTACGAAACGGCCGTTTCCGAAGTGTGGGGTATGTGAGTTTCTAATGGGTATTGCTTCCAAAATATTTTTCTGTTTTCAAAAATATTTAGCGCATAACGAATAATACTTTGCAAAGTGAGTATAAATAGTGAATATTAATTATTATTTCATAACAATATCTCGGTCACAAAAATCACATAATACAACCTTTATCCGAATATAACATAGAAAAAAAAAAACAAAGCGAAAGATCGCTGCGAGTGCAACATTCTGGATTCCGCAGTGGCTAAGGCCGTGAACAACTTTACCGACGTCACAGAAAAAACTAAATTAAAAAAAACACTTAAACACGACACGTCAAATGACCCCGATTAAAAAAAACTTTTATCGATCACTTACTTCAAACTACTTTCGATTGCGGTCGACATTTTCGCGCGCTCGCGTTGCAGTGGTACGTGCGCTAGCGCATACAATCGTCTAAACACTGTCGCCTCTTTGCTGGTTGCAGCGATCCACTGTTTTCTAAGCGCCGGTATTAATATAGAGATGTTTTATGTCGCTGTTATATATTGTACCTACTGCGCATGATATTACTTAATTTTTAATCCAACTTGTGTTAATACTGAGCTGAAAAATAAAAGATTTTGGTAGGATGTAACGCTCTACATCCCTAACTCTGCTATTCATTACCGATTTAAATTAATTGACCAATGATATTATTTTCGATAATCTATTGACGACCACTTGGCGATGTGGTTCGAGCTTAGGCCGCTCGTCTTACTGCATGGGATGGTCGTGAGTTTGATTCCCGCCAGAGGTAAATTTCGGGAATGGGATTTTCGTAATTTTCCATGAATCATGATATGAGTGTGGGATCGCCTCCAGTCCATTGCATAGTAGTCATATAACCATTGCTTAGTTTGGGACCATACAGTTGGTGTGTTAGTCTGGCAATATTATGATTGTTTATTAATGTAAGCAAGTTTATATTCAGTGGTTAAAACAGCTCTATAGGTGTCCTCAAAGAGCTGCAGATTGCATTAACAAGTCTTGTAGGCGGCGCGGCGCGGGCGCAGATGCCGTGGGAAGCCGCATTGTTTCGTGTTCAGCCACTGCATTTCCACGTTAAACTATTTCTAAGTAATACACTGATAACCTTTGACAGGTAAATATTATTTTTCTAAGGCTCTTATAAAGCCCGCCACATACATACGGAATTTTCCGTACGGAATTGCGTTTCGAAACATCGAATCGGGGATTCCGAACGCAGTAAATCCATCCAAATATATGGACGTATCGCGTTCGGAAACCCCAATTCGATATTTCGAAACGGGATTCCGATTCGGAATTCCGTATGTATGTGACCGGAACAATTTTGTGACAGCTCCAGGTTGACCGCTTTTTGCTCGAACAATGCCGTATGACCGCGAGTTGAATTTTTTGAATTTAGAATTTTAGAGACGCCATGACCACGGTAATTATATCATACAGTAGTGGAACTGGGGCCTGTTCTTGAAATAACTACCTACAGCTGCGCCACGCTGCTCGGTACGTGAACACGCGATAGGGCTACCCGCCTAGAGTATATTAATTTCATCTACCTACCTATTAAAAAATAATCAAATTACGTACTAGTAGGAATATTAAAGTTATTTTATAGGGGTAGGTATGACTCGCTTTCCGTCCGTTTCTATGAAGATGGACTACTGTAGATATGATTACCGTGCCATGACACAACATAAAAACGACATGATAAATCAAAAACAGAAGTGACATGTACCTACTAAATTCGTATCTTGCCTACTTTTATTTAGGCCCGTATTAATAAATCGATCTCAAGATTGAGATCGAACTTGAGATGCTGTTTTTGGCAGATGTTCCATACATTAAACGTCAAAAATGTATCTTAAGATCGATCTCAACTTGGAGATGTATTTATTAATACAAGCCTACTTAGTTGAGATCTTAGACGTTTTGCTTGAGAGGATGATTTTTAAGGTTCTGTACTCCCTACGAGGAACCCTTATAAGATCATTCAGGTCGTCTGTGCATCCCAGTCTGTAATTTCAAAATAAAAGTATGCATATAAAAGTACCTATATAAGGTACTTATAACAAATAAGCAATTTTTAAAATTATTGTCTGTGTCTCCGTCGGTCTGTCTGTCTGTTTGTCTCCGAAACGGCTGGACCGACGACTTTCACTGGCAGATAGCTGATGTTATGTGGAGTAACTTGGGCTACATTTATTTCAGCAAACATTAACCTTTTTCTGAAAAAAAAAAACTAAAAAAAAATGAAAAATCACACCCGTCACCGCCTGAAGCTTACCACCCGCCACACCTCCCGCACACCGCCACCACCTTTTTGTGCGGGTCACGTCTCATTTGACAGGTTCCTAGTTGGCTTGGTGGGGTAGTAGCAGGTCATCTGTTCTAGTATCCAATAAACTATTAAATAACAGTACAAGAATAATTAAATATTTATTAACGCATTCGATCATCTTATTCCCTGCTCTGGTTGCGCACGCGTTGATACAGCCGCTCCAATCAGACGCTCGACCGGTGTTCCTGATACGCGATGTACTGCACCTCTCTGCTACCCTCGGTCAGGTACACCACGTTATGTACCAAGAACAAGAGGTAGATATTTGTCACTGAAAAAGAACATGAAAATATTATTAGTACACATACATACATATACCCACGCCTAGGGCCTACTCTGATTCAAACGAAAACGAAATTTCGGACGAAATTCGCGTATTTCCTACTACGTTTCTCATTGATTCTGACATTTCTTACGAACAAAAATTGTTTGACGTCTTCGTTTTCGTCGAATCTAAACGTCAAACAATTTTCGTTCGTAAGAAATGTCGGAATCAATGAGAAACGTAGTAGGAAATACGCGTATTTCGTTCGAAATGTCGTTTTCGTTTGAAACAGAGTAGACCCTCTATATCCCACGGGGGCGGGTAGGGAGAGACTGATTACCACATGTTACTATTTTGATACACCTCTTTTGCTTCATCCACATTCATACATCTCTTCATTCACTGACGTCAATTGAGGGTGCCACGAACTTTACCTCTCTGGAAATTACACTGGAAGAATCTGGTCGTGAAAAATCTCAAATCAATTTTAGAATATTTTTTTTTAATATTTTTATTAGGGCCTCCGCAGACTTGCTACTTTTAGCATCGGCGACCGGCGATTTTGTGACGTATCGATGCTGCGTCGCGTTTCTTCGAGCGCGAACGAGCGAGACGCATCAAATCGCCGATCGCCGATGCTAAAAGTAGCAAGTCTGCGGAGGCCCTTAGAAGTTGTTAAAAATGCTTTAACTAGCCGCTAGAGGCGGTGTATGATTTACCATACAAACTTCATCGTTTAAAGTATAAATGGAAATCCCACTAAGCACACTTATTGTGAACTTACGCAAGAAGAAAACGTAAATAGCGTTTTCCCTGTACTCCGCGAAGTCCAGGAAAGGCACGTCAGTGATGACGGTCACCAGCTCGAACACCACGCCGAAGTAAAAGTATATCTTCAAGAGACGTTTGTTATTCTGAAAATACACCATAAGCTTGCCGTTATGACAGGTAAGTTGTAGCATGATCTCCTCCGACATGGGGTTCTTTAAAGAGTACCAGGAGCCCCCCTGACACCCTTTGAAGAACTCCATGGCACCATTATGCAATGTTTTTATAGGACTGAGGTGGCAAGAAAGCGTACAGCCCACCTGATGATAAGCAGTTACCGTAGCCTACCGTAGCCGAAGCAGCAGTTCTGCAAAAGTAACTCGAGACCCTCCAGCAGAATCCGTGAAATGGTCACGAATAGCGTAAAATGTGTGGCTATTTTACAGAAATTTAGCAGAATTGCTAAGGATTCTGCTAGAAAATAAGAAAAGTGAATTGCATTGGCAATGTTGCATAGTGGCGCCATTAACCCTCCAGATCCCTAAAAGTTCAGAATATGCCGTGCATCAAGCCACGCGGAATGTCATCTATGCAATGGACTGACCAGATTAAATCTTGCACCAGAGCCGGCACCAACAGAGACAAAATAATGGCGAGAGAATAATGGTAAAGTCATGGCTTACAACCCTGTGTTCAACGTTGATACATCGGTGATATATCACTTTTGACAGCTCTTTTATAGCCAAGGATGGCACACTGGTAGACGGTCCACCTGATGGTAAGTGGAAGCCGCCTCCCAGGACATCTGCAACTTAATAGGAGCAGACGCGGCGTTTGTTATTTTTAAGGGTGAAGTTTAGGTTTAAGCATCCGCGACTTTGATGTAAAAATTATAGAATCACACCCCAAAGGCCAACAGCTTGACCAACTCTAGCACCAGCCCCCCTAGCCAAGTGGCTTCATCTTCGAGCGTTTCTACAAAACGCTACGCTTCATGTATAGAATATTAATAAGTCACGTGATCTACTGATCGACTTGTAATGTCATTTCCATACATGAACCATAGCGATTTGTAGAAACGCTTGTAGACGAAGCCACTTGGCTAGGGGGGCAGATTACTGACCATACGATAAGAAGAATTACCTTATGTATCCCAACCAGTAACACGACGGTCATAGATATGTCGACGAGCGCTATGGCCATGATGAGGGGCAGGTGTATCAAGGGGTTCACGTAGTATATCTCCTGCTTCGGCTTGCTGCCCGTCACCTCGTCCACCAGCAGGTACACTAGCCATGGGAACGCGATCACTGACAGGATCTGAAACCATCGAAGAAAGTTTTTGGTACAATATCGACTCTTCCGTATTTCTTGTCGTGCGACGGAACTGCGATCAGTTTACGACCAAAAAGTATTGCTTGTGTGGAGTCGACGTTTCGAAGTGTCATTCATAAGTCATCGACGTATACAACCATACACGATACGATCAACATATTTAGAAATAGATTAAAGGTGAATTTAATTTGATAAACAGGATTAATGAAATGGATTTTTGAGTTTGAGGATAAAAAGAAACTCATAACATTGATTTTATAATCTTGTCACCTGCTAAATTCCAAAAGATATTTTCTTGCTAACTTTGTATGTTTTTTTGAGAAATAAACTGTTTTAACCGAAGGAAAAATTTGCTTTGGCTTTGAAGTTTTTTGGCACAATGGCGAAATTTCCGCATTTTTAGTCGCAACGACGGAACTGAGACTAGTTTACGACCAAAAATATTGCTTATGTGGAATCGACGTCTTGAAATTTTTGGTGACGACTACCAAAAATAGTTATAGTGGGTTATCCGGCCCGATGGTGGTATCCAAGCTGTAGCTAATTGACTACAGCTCACAGGCTGGCTCGTAAAGTAGCCCAACCACCTTACGCCGATCTTCTGTGAGAGGGTGGTACTACCCCAGGCCGTATATCATCTGCAGTTAATTGGCTACAGCTTGGCTCTACCATCTACCAAAAGGTACCACGGTTATCCTAACTAGATTTTACCCGCTGCGTCGCTTGCGCAGATTTTCGATCGTTTCTCGTGGTTCTCAAGGAGCTAAAGGCTGAAACGAACATTGATGCCAAATTTCAACCCCCAAATTTGTAGAAAGATATGATGGACCTATGGCATTACAAATCACTTTTTCTCCTAAAAATACTTTGTAAATCCATTGTAAATTGACTAGAAATCTGTATAAATTTGGCAGCAAGTGTCTAGATATTGTGGCGAGTGTTGTTATTGTCAGATAACTCACTAAATTAGCGTATCCGAATATAGCAATTCCAACCCGCGTCGGTATACAAAAACAGCACTTCCTAACCACAGGCACAGTCGGACACTTCAACTTGCACAGTTTTATCATCATCTTAAAACATTCCATCTGGGCCACTACAAGGAGACTGACTTGATACTTTAGTTCTCCACAAAAATTGCATCCTACGACGGCCTTTAAATTAGATACTTCCTGTTCACACGACTTCGTTTAATCTTATTCCTACCGTGTTGATACATTGCGCGGTAACCATGAGACCTTGATTTGGTATGTGATGATAACGTCCAATGGAATGTGCAGTGATGAAATGGATCATCGTAGTATGTTCCTGGGATTATGGTAGGGATTTTGTTAAATGTAAAATGCCAGAAAATAGCACATGGTACCTTCTATACAGGGTTATTGGTAAAACACTAACAACCTTGCAGAGGTGTATTACTGACATCAAAAACAACAACTTTTGTTCTATGACTTTTTACAAAACAATTTATTTTTTTACAAAACATCACTTTCTAAAATGTATGAAAAAAATATTTTTCTCTTCTAGAGGAAAGCCATGGTACGTGGTTGTATTCCACTTTGACCTAAATTACCTAAAAGTACCACGGCTATTCTCTAGATGAGCATATTTTCTTGTTTCATACATTTTAGAGTGTGTTTTTTTTTGTTATTTTTTTTTGTTTTGTAAAAAGTCAAAGAACAAAAGTTTTTGTTTTTGATGTCAGTAATACGCCCCTGCAAGGTTGTTAGTGTTTTAATGAAGGAATTTTGATGCGAATTATATTGTTCACCAAATGTATTGACAATACAGACATGCTTTTCAGATGATGTTTAATAGGTACTGTGTCCATGGACTCCGTTTAGTAGAACAAAGCCAGCGCTCATAGCCAGCTGCAATCAATAGTATCTGCAATGTAGCGAGAAGTGAACTCGCTACAATTCTTAAATTCTAAGCGAACGATTACATACTAAATGATTAAAATATAATGTAACTAGCATGTGTACCTATAGTACATCATATCGAAGCTTACAGGTATAGTTCGCGACAGGTCGAGATGACATTCGGGTTATGAGCTTTTTGCAGAATAAAATCCGAATCAAAATTAGCAGGACCCGATAAACAATTAAAATTGCCCACAAAAATTATTAAATTAAATTATTTTGTTGCGTTGCGGGTCCTGGTAATTTTGATTCGGATTTTATTCTGCAAAAAGCTCATAACCCAAATGTCATCTCGACCTGTCGCCTACTATACTTATGTGTTTGCAATAGTTTAAGTTTTATAATCAGAGAAGAAGCGAGAGACTATGAATAGGGGACAAAAAATCCGCCTATAGATTTTGAATAGCAATGATCATTGGTGTGGTAGAGTCAAGCTGTAGCCATTGACTATTGCGAAACTACAGCCCCCCGAGCCAAGTGGCTTCGTCTACGAGCGTTTCTACAAATCGCTACGCTTCATGTATGTAAATGACATAAGTCACGTGATCTACTTATCGACTTGTATTGTCATTTCCATGCATTTCAGCGTAGCGTTTTGTAGAATCGCTTGTAGACGAAGCCACTTGTCTTGGGGGACAGGGGGGCTTACCACAAGCTCTTCTTGCGATTCAATTACAGGAACGTATTAACGTTTCAGCGACTTTTTGTGCAATGACGTACCTTATTGTCATGACAATAAGAAACGTCATTAAAACGTCGTGAAAACGTTCCTATAATTGAATCGCAATAAGAGCTTGTGGTAAGCCCCCAGGGGCCCTACCATCAACTTTACAATGAAAGTTCAAACGCAAGGCAGTTGAGTTTAGATTCGTAAAATGAAAAGCTTTCTATCGTACCATGACATTCTTAAAGTTGAGCAGAGTTTAAATCATTATTAATGAATGAATGACCGATATTTGTCTCTGACCGGCATTAAAAACGCCTTGTGTGAAAGCGACAGAGTTATAGCTGTACCACGTAAGTTTGTCTCGTTCTCACAAGACTGATGGATACGTTCAAAAACTAATAAATGCTTAGACTTTCAACTTTACCGGTTTTTAAAAACAAGAAAGAAAGTACTTTTACATTCGAAATTATAAAAAAAAACATTAGCGAAAAAACTACTAGTAAATCAAAATAGACATTATTTTGTTTATTACCTATTTATTTAACAAAAATAAAACGTTACTTGTGGTGTTAACTAATATCGTGTGTGAAAATATTTGTGATTTGAACGTACCTACTTTCTTGTTATAAAAATACCTAGATGACGGTTGTCGGTAAAGATGTGATAAACGGCTTTATATTAAAAGCACGCTGTAACGCCTGTGCTTGTTTTTAAAAGTCACTGTAAAAAGCGCGGAAGTGCTTTTCTGCTTTTTACTTAATTTTCTGCTTTCTACTTTTTTTAGTGCTTTTGTGCATTGAACTTTTAGATAGCAAAAACTTATCTGCTGAAAATTTTATAGTGAGCCTTATGTGCATAGAAATATGGTTGTCAATCTAATATAATTTAGTATCAATGTATTGCTTCTTATGGGTAAAGAAATAAGGTTCAATTTAATTAAATATTGATTTGAGCTGTATTTATTTCATAACAATAAGGTTAGTTTTTGTAAATTTTTGGCATTTCTTTCTCTTTCTGGCCGTCATTGCTTAAAAACCACACGTTTATGTTTGTAAGCGCGCTTGTGTGCTTACTTAAAAAAACGAACTTTTCAAACGGCTTTTCGTTTAAGCACCCACTTCTAGTTGTCGGTTCGGTATGTCAAATTGTCAGTCTTGTCATTTTCGCGGCGAATTTAATTTTAATATTTGTTGCGTTGTATTCATAAATTTGTAAGTATTATTAATTTGTAAGTTCTGGAGCTTAAAAGAAATAATGATATCAAAATTACCTTTGAAACTGAAAAAGAAAGTTATGGATGGATGTTTGCTCCCTTGCATGTCATACGGATCACAAACTTGGAATTGGATATACAACAACTATGCAAAGGATAAAATACAGAAAACCCAACGTGCTATGGAAAGGAGTACCTATCCTGAATATCAGGCTAAAAGACAAGCAAAAATCAGAAAACAAACGCAAAAAAACCAAAATGATAGATGCTCTCCAGTATATGAAACGACTGAAGTGGAAGTTGGCAGGACACGAGGCAAGATCAACAGATGGAAGATGGATAGAATTGGTCACAAATTGGTCAGGTCCATGAGGTAAGAGAGCCAGAGAACGCCTCAGAGAACGATGGATACACGAGATTAATAAAATAGCTGGAAGAGACTGGACAAAGAAAGCGATGACAAGGACAACTTGGAAACTGTTGGAGGAGGCCTATACCCGTCAGGGGCCTTAACTGAATAACTGTGTAAATGCATATTATGTTATTAACTTAATGGTAATGTTTAATGAAATAAAAGGCATTCATAAATTTGTGGAGATTACTTTTATTTATAAACTAGCTTTTGCCCGCGACTTCATCCGCGCAGGATATAAATTTAAAAAAAAATCCGTTTCCCTTTGAAATCCCGTATCCATATATCCCTGATTCTGTATCCCATATTCCGTATCCCGTATCCCTTATCCTGTATCCCGTATCCCGTATCCAGTATCCGGTATCCCGTATCCCGTATCCGTATCCCGTATCACGCATCCCACCTCCCGTTTCCGTATCCCGTATCACGCATCCCACATCGCGTATCCCGTATCCGTATCTGTAAAATAAGGTGATTTATGTATCTGTTTATGTATTAATTGAAAATAACAGTAACGAATAACTATCTAAATATAATTTAGGTTTATTATTTACGTTACCGTTTCAATGAAATTCACAACGGGCTGCAAAAAGAGCAACTTTTACGGAATCGTCAACTTTGACAGTCCAGCGTCTCAGTTTATGTTTTCTTAAGAGGTCATGGTACCGATTAAACGAATGAAATGAGCATTAGCGCACGCAACTTGACAGTGAATCGCTATCAAAGAGTTGGGCGTAAATGTCAATCGCAATTATGACCTTGTGGTACGAATAAGCAAAATAATTCAATTGAGGTCCCTATTTGCATCGCGCTAACAGCTTGTGGTAAGCCCCCTGGTCTCTAATACGTTTTTCGTGATTTTTTTGTTATGAATCCTAAATTATTGGCGGTCTACATGTTGCCGGCCCTCTTTTAGCAGTCCTCTATTAGCAGTCCGCCATCTTGGGTGTTCCGCCATGTTGGATTTAGAATGACGTCACACAGCTAACCGTGCATTGTCATTTAAACTTAACGTGTATACAAAATTTCAGCTCAATCGGTTGAAGATATGTGCTTCAAAAGTGCTGAGTTGCAAGATTCCAACATACATACATTGCAAGTTAAATAATATGTATGTGTGTGTAACGTCACGACTTTTATCCCCGTTCGGGGGTAGTCAGAGGCTTGAGTGGCCATACACCACCACATTGTGGAGGTATTAACCAGCTCAAAGCCCACGTTTCACTAGATAGTCAGAACCCAACGTGACAGGTGGTGAACCGTGTCGCCGTGTATACAGGAACTGACTATTACCTAATCCCGAGGGATAGGTAGGTTTCCTCACGATGTTTTCCCTCACCGTCAGCGAACTGTAAATAAAACCTTTTGAAATAGCTAAGATTACCAAAACCTTAACCATACCTACGGGGAAGTTGGGTAAAAATAAGCTTACTCGCAAAACTTCAAGCATACTATAAGGCCCGTATTAAGAAATAGATCTCAAGATTGAAATCGAACTTAAGTCGCTGTTTTTGACAGATGTTCCATACATTAAACGTCAAAACTGCATCTTGCAATCGATCTCAACTTTGAGATATAGATTTATTAATAAGGGCCTCAATGTCGTGTTGCCGTACCAAGGGGCGGCAACCTTATCACTTAACCCGTTGTTTTATAATATTTTTAATGATAAACCCATATTAAGCTTCATGGAATTCCCAAATAAATAAAATCATTATTACGAATCAAGCCCTTATCTTTTTACATAGGTCAATATTATTAAAATAAAAAGTGTATGTCTGTCTGGGTACCAGTACCAAAACATCACTTCATTGTCATCATCATCAGCTGTGACAGAAACGGGGCAAACCACGAGAACAACGAATATTCAAACCAAAGACATTACCAAGAAAGAGGGAAACGTGATTATCCAAAATAGTATGTTCTACTAAACTGAGTCTATGGACACAGTACGACTTAGTTGTGTGCGGAAAATAATGTTGGAAACATGTAGGTATTACCAATACATCACATCTTCTGATGAATAACACGCGTCAAAATGCCTTGAAGTTGATTGTGAGAGTGAAAATCGATCGATATCGACTTTTCTCATTTTACCATTGATTTATCGATTGGTAACACCCTAGATATACCTATTTTCATATCCAATTTAAAAAAGCAGCTGGATATATATATATATTTTTTTTTGTAGCTAGTTTTATAGCTTTGGCAACCAAAAATAAAATTTAAGGAAAATAAGACGAATTCCGGGCACAATTACTAGTTCATTGTTAATATGTATAAATAATATCGCCAGGCGTTTGTTAGCCACATACGATTTTTATAATCGCACGCGTCAAGCTAGCGTAGTGGATATTCCAAATAATTAGATATATTCCGAATAATTAAAATTAAACTTAATTAATAAATTACGTTTGAGTTGAGTGTTTAATGTGTTAAATCAAAATGCGTGTTGAATTGCCTGAATTTAAAAGGTGTTGCTGCTGCGTTCCTCTGCGCTATGGACTCCTTGCGTGGACTTATATCAGAATTGTGAGTTATTTGTTTCTAAACTAATATACAGTGTGTTAAGAAAACCCTGTCCGATCCGAAACCAGTATATAGGTTTCTCAATTACATGACCAAATATAATAAGAAACATTCAACATTCGTGATAGTAAAGAAATTAATGAAAATTTAAAATACCATTTCTTTGTGCTTTTTCCCCCAAAATGTAGCAAATTTTTATTAAAATATGACAACACCGCTCCGGCGGTAATATGATAAACCATGTGGCGGCTTTTTGACCACAAAGTACATAACGGCATCATTTTATTAAATACTTTTAAATTTAATGCGGGTAATTATTTTTTTTACTTTGAAAATTGAGCCATAATGCCGCCATATTGATTTCTTTTTAATAATATACCCAGTGTTACCTGGAATGATGTAAGGATTCTAACGATACCCCATACATACAAATCCGTTCAGGCATTTATAAGTTATGGTGGAATAAATATCAGAAGATCGGCGTAAAGCATCTATTACAGCTGTGTTTCGTACGATGAGTGAGAGAGCCGAAAGCCCACCCCCCTCCCCCTCCCTCCATCCCACTCCCCTTCAGGTCGGCAATGTGCAAGCAATGCCTTTGGTATTGTAAGCATCTACAGCCTACGGTAACTGCTTAACATCAGGCGGGCCGTACGCTATCTTGCCACCACAGTCCTATAAAAAAAAACCGTTCCTTCCACTCGACACCACCAAAACGACACCATCGGTGGTGTCGTTTGGAATCTCTAGTCCATACGACACCACCCTAGTGATGTCCAGAAACGCGTGTTTTTGACAAACAGCTCCCAGTTCATTAAAATAAATAAATAAATATCAGACAACATCACATACATTGATCCGACCCCAAAGTTATTATTTCAAGTTATCTATAGTTAAACGATAATTAATAAAACAGAGTTTATGAAATAAATATAAACTAAACTAACTAAACTAACAGATAAATATAAACTTTATCAAATGACATACCTCATTAATGAAACTGCTTGAACTTAATTGGAGTTTTCATATCAACAACTTTGTATGTAGGTAACCTCACCAATAGTCGGTGGTGTCGTATGGACTAGAGATTCCATACGACACCACCGGTGGTGTCGTTTTGGTGGTGTCGAGTGGAAGGAATGAAAAAAACTATGTTAGGAACCTTCTTTTAAAAAGATCCTTCTGTACCCAAAACCTAGCTATATTGTGTTTTATTTGTTCCAGTTATATCTCATTCCATTGATAATAATGAATATCGACGCTTGAAAGGCAATCCTGACTAAGCGACATATAGGCCGATATTGAGTTATATATACCATTCGAACCGCAAAATTTTTCTACGTCGTTTGGTCTGGGTCCCATAGCTCTACGACGAGTTTTACTGTCGCTTAGTTATAGCGTGATTTCAGTCAATTTCACATTTTTGTGCTCACTTAGCGACAAAAAAAATATGATTTTTTGGACTGCCGGCGGTTAGGACATAGACTGTTCTACTGTTTGGCTTTTACTCCTTTTTACTTGTAATGAAAAAAACTTTTAAATTCATTTAGTAGTTTTTACTTACTTAAGCAATTAAAACTTATGACGCTTGTGTATTTTAACCAGGGCTGAAGTCCTTTTATTGATGTGGTTGGATAATTTAACCTGATGTAGTATATTTCCGTAAATTTACTTGTACAATTTTACTTGAAATAAAATTGAACAATATCGTCGCTTAGATAGTTTTACCTGTATAATATAAAAAATATTTGGTCAGCCTTAGATAATTTTACTTGATAACTTCAAATATTATTGACGGTGGTTAGATAATCTTAGCCGACTTCATGAGATGGTTGTGACTGTCGCTTAGATATTCTTACCTGAACGCAACATATATTTTTGTTAGTCGCTTATAACTTCACTTGTCCGAATGGCGTCGCTTGCGTATGCGCGTGACCTCGCGTAATACGTATCGGCAGGTCGACGTTTGGGCGCGAGGTGTCGTTTACGGTGGACGTGCGACACGGATTTTTATAATTTTGCAGCGTAATTCGCTTAGTAATGGAGAGAATCCAAACAAATTACTTCAAAATAGCATTTTAGGTTTAACATTATTTTTTACTTACTTATTTTAAAACAACTTCATGTAAGTTTATTTTTGGTTTGTTTAAAAGTTGATTATAGAAAATGAGAAAAATTGAGATAGACTATATCATTACCAAGAAGAGACAAATATTCAATGATGTTTCCGTGATTCATAAGGTGGAAACCGAAAGTGATCACCGAATGGTGGATAAATTCCAAGTTGGAAAGGTCTCGTCTGATGAAGTCTACGCTCCGACCTGATGCTTCTCAAATCCAAAACCCCGAGAGCTTTCAACTCAAACAAAAAAATATATTCGAAAGCCTAGAGAGCTGCGCCTCAGTGGACGAAATAAATAATAGGTTGGTGGACACTGTCCAAACAGTAGGGTCTAAGTACATTAAAACTCGCCGCACAAATAGTCCGCAAAAGCTCTCCAGCCATACTCTCAACCTCACGGCTGATCGACGCTCCATGATGCTACAGTCTTCGGATGATGCCGACGCATATAAGCAGCTCAATAGACAGATATAGAAGTCCTTGCGATGACATGACATGTGTAACTTTAATACAAATTGTATTAAGGATACGATAGAGCAGAACAGAAGCTCCAAAGTGTTCGCAAGAGCTGTATCTATTGGGCAAAGCCGGTTGACGAAGCTGAAAACCGAGAATAGTGGCATAACGTCGACCAAGGCAGAGGTATTGAGAGAGGTTGAGACGTTTTATGGACAGTTGTACACCTCGGTAGCCAAACCTGTTACTGGTGTGACTAAAGACCCTAGAGCCACACTGACCCGACATTACACTGAAGATATCCCGGATACTAGCTTGTATGAGCTAAGAATGGCCCTCAAACAGCTCAAGAACAATAAGGCGCCAGGGGAGGACGGAATTACCACAGAACTTTTGAAAGCGGGTGGAACACCGGTACTTCGAGTCCTTCAGAGGCTGTTTAATTCCGTCATCCTCGAAGGTGTTACGCCAGAAGCATGGAATAGAAGCGTGGTAATACTTTTCTTCAAAAAAGGTATGAACCGACTGGCGCGCAGGTTCGATGACTTCCAGCCTCCTGAACAAGTCTGTTTCCGAAAAGCCTTCAACACCATAGACCACATCCATACGCTGTGGTAGGTTATACAGAAAACCGAGGAGTGCCACTTTGCTAAGCATTAGTGGACTATGAAAAAGCCTTCGATTCGATCGAAACATGGGCGGTACTACAATCACTCCAGCAGTGTCCCATAGACTACCGGTACATCGAAGTGTTGTAGTTCTTGTACAGTAACGCCACTATGTCGGTCCGAGTATGGAAACAGTGCACGGGGGCAATTCCACTGCAGTGAGGAGTCAGACAAGGAGACGTAAATACTACGAAACTGTTAACCGATGCATTGGAAGATCCTTTCAGACTCCTGGAATGGCAGGGATTTGAAATCAACATAAACGGCGAGTACAGGACTCACCTTCGATTTGCCAACGATATTGTGATCATGGCGGAATCGCTAGAGGATCTTGGCATAATGCTCCATGGCCTCAACACAGTCTCCCAACAAGTGGGCCCTAAAATGAATATGGCGAAGACGAAGATCATGTGAAACGTCCTTGTTGTGCCCACTTCAGTTATAGTTGGTAGCTCCACTCGCAAAGTCGTCGATGAATACGTCTGCCTAGGGCAAAAGGTCCGTTTAGGTTGATCTAACTTCGAGAGAGAGGTCAGTCGTCGAATCCAACTCGGCTGGGCAGCATTCGGGAACTTACAAAACGTTTTCTTCTCAAAACTACCTTAGTACTTAAAGACAAAAGTCTTTAACCAATGTGTGTTACCAGTGATGACTTATGGCACAGAAAAGAACTGCAGTGGGCCTCATAAGAAGGCTCAAGGTCACTCAGAGAGCTACGGAGAAGGTTATGCTTGGAGTTTCTTCACGAGATCGAATCAGAAATGAGGAGATACGTTGACACACCAAATTCACCGACATAGCCTTGCGAATCGATAGGCTGAAGTAGCAGTGGGCGAGGCACATAGTCCGAAGAACCGATGGCCGATGGGGCAGAAAGGTACTTGAGTGGCAACCATGTACCGGAAGATGCAGCGTGGGTAGACCCCCCCACAAGGTGGACCGACGACCTGGGAAGGTCGCGGGAAACTACTGGATGCAAGTGGCACATAACCGGTCGTTATTAAAAAACTTTGGGGAGGCCTATGTCCAATAATGGACGTCTTTTGGCTGAAATGATGATGATGATATAGAAGATATTAAATATGACTGACTGTGTTGTTTTGATGTTACAAATAATAAGATAGTCACAACACCGTGGGATGAGAACTGACAAGAGCTATTAATTAGTGCAGGAATAAGGTCTGAATAGACCATATTCGTGCACCTAAATAATAGCTCTCGTCTCTCGTCACGTAAAATAAACTTGTCTTGTCTTATTTGCCTTTTCTGTATAAGTAAACGTGTTTTTTTTTTCAATAAATGTTGAATTTCTATTTATTTCTAATTTTCAGTCTTTAATTAATTTTATTATAGTATGTTAGTTGAGGACTTTATGGTTGAACGTCGGTTACGAAGGGAGAGTTTGGGTGTCAACATCTTCATAAGTTATATATTCCGCGATCATGTAAACTATTCGATGACGCTTAGAGGACTTTACTTGAAATAATTTAAATATTTAGATTTCCTTAGATGATTATTCACATAACTAAATTTAAAAATGTACGAGTTTACTTATATTTACCTGTTACCGCTAATCTTACAGTGATGGCTTAGATAGTTTTACTTGTTTTTAAATAGAGGTAACTTTTATATAAGCGACATAAATGTCTTAAATTAAAAGTGTCTGGTACGTTAATCCAATATCTTCAATAGCTTAAAAAAATAAGATTTCCAATGCTATTGAAATTATTTTAATACGACTATTTATAAAATTTATATGATATTTTTTGTAAAAATTAAAACTTTAAATCACTCTCCTGTAAAGTTCACCTAATGTCGCTTAGTAAGGATTGCCTTTCAAGCGTCGATATAATGACACTGCACCACATGGCTACTGCCGACTACTCCTCGGTGTTCCGCTCACCCATAAGGATCACGATTCAATGCGGTTTCTTGGTGATGTTTATACTGGATGTTGTATTCAATGTCGTATTTGTGGTTGGCGGCCATACTGTAAGTTTGAAACTACGCATATGATAATAGAGATAAGGGACTGCAATCCCGCACCCAAATTCTAATCCCGCAGTCCCGCGGGACTGACTTCCCTAGTCCCGCGGGATCCCGCGGGACCGCGGGGTTGGCCAAAAAGATAGAGCATAAATAACACCATTAAGTAGGTAAAATCATTATGGAGCTTTTTAATAAATTTGGTGTAATTATTAGGAATTTTTCAATAAAAATTAAATAACTAAAATCCAAGGATCTTTTAATAGAGGATAGACAAGTTGAGTTTTTGGTTAAGAAGAAATTCAACTTTATTCTGCTTCCTTAAGGTCTATTATACCTTGACAATTCTTAGACAGAAAAACGAGCCGAGCGAGAGGCCCTAGTTGGGACCGTGTCCCTCTCATTTCGAATTGCCATGCCAAAATAATATTATCGTTGGGTAGTGATTGTTAGTTTTTAAATCAAGCAAATAAATTAATTTAGTATTTATCGTGACTATTGTTAATATGATAAAACAATAGTCACGATAAATAAATAATAAATTAATTTATTTGCTTGATTTAAAAACTAACAATCACTACCCAACGATAATATTAGTTTGGCATGGCAGCTCGAAATGAGAGGGACACGGTCCCAACTGGGGCCTCTCGTTCGGCTCGTTTTTTGTGCAGTAGTGAAGTATGTATTTACGTTCGTGCTAAAAATCAAGACCATCAGCAATGACATTCATAATGTCTATATACTCTATATCTACCTACATTAGAAGCATACATTTATGATTGGTCCTGTTTGTGACAGTATTTTCTTAAAAATCACAATGTGTTGATAGTTTTTTCATTAAGTTCTTACTTTACTGCATGCGGCAGAAAATGCACGCTCAGACTCTACGCTTGTACTTAGGTGGGATGGATTTCACATATTTGTGCACCAAATCGAGGTATTTTCCTCTATTCCCTCCGCATTCGCAAAGCGTCACTTCTTTTTTTAAATGCCGTCATGTGAAGTGCTTCATCTCGCACGTAATTTTACGTAACTTAACGATTTACTTCCAGTCCCGTAAATCCCGCGGATCCCGCACGCCTAGGCCCGCAAATGCGATCCCGCAAAATAAGCGCGGGATCCCGCATTTTGTGGGATGCGGGACTGCGGGATTTTTTATTTCGTTATTATTATTTTATTATTGACTCCTTAGTCGATGACGTTGTTTGATGGTGGTAGAGGAAGGGCGAGGCCCCACTAGTGCGTTGCGCTGCGTCGTCGCAACGGATCAAAGACTCGACGGGCGAGAGACGAGGCGGAGGGTGATGCGCCAGTACAAAATCTTGCGACGACGCAACGCAACGCGCTAATGAGGCCCGGCGCTTATTTGGTATTTATTTAGAAAATGATTTCAATTGGGATTTTTTTACAGAAAAATGTGAAGCTGTTAAAAGTGCAATACTACTACAATATGGTCTCATTGGGTATGTGCGTGCTGGTAACCGCTATCAACGAAGTAACTCTAATGATGATATATTACCAATTTGCCAAAAAGATGTCTTATGAGTTTATGGAGATGACGATTGTTATGTTATTTAGCTACATTATTAGCATCCGTGAGTGAATTTTAAACCCTTTTGTATTAAACATTAATATAAGTCTGCAGTAAGGTTCTTCAAAGGATACACTGAGAAAAAACTAAAACCCGACTACTGAAAAATCGCGCTCTAAAAAGTATGAAACAAGAAAATATTCTCATCTAGAGGATAGCCGTCGTCCGTGTAGGTTCTTTAGGGCCAAATGGCATATGAACACGGACCACGGCTATCCTCTAGATGAGAATATTTTCTTGTTTCATACTTTTTAGAGCGCGATTTTTCAGTAGTCGGGTTTTAGTTTTTAAACTTACTTTTTATTTAAATATTTTTGAGTTATAGGTAACAATATAAAATATATATTTTTGAAATGTGCTCATCAAGCTCTTTCATTTGATACCCCACACGGTTTTATTAAAAAAAGTTTTTTTTTAGTTCATGACATTATGTCCTCTAGAGGGCGCCATATGCAATTTTATAAAAATAAATATAACGTCACGACTTTTTTATCCCCATTCGGGGGTAGTCAGAGACTTGAGTGGCCATACACCACCACATTGTGGAGGTATTAACCAACTCAAAGCCCACGTTTTACCAGATAGTCAGAACCCAACGTGACAGGTGGTGAACCTTGTCGCCGTGTATACAGGAACTGACCATTACCTAATCCCGAGGGATAAGTAGGTTTCCTCACGATGTTTTCCCTCACCGTCAGCGAACTGTAAATTATGCACATAGATGAAAATTCATCCAATTTTATGTAACGTCACATAACCTATAACCAGCGCGCCATTAAGCCGCTTCTAACGATACCTCATTTGTCAAATTACGACAAGTAGTTTGGAAGTTAGGTGGGAACAGATGCACATACATACATACATACATACATACCGGTCAAAATCATAACCCTCCGCCGTAGTCGGGTAAAAAAAATAGGTTAAATGCAAAACCTAATGTGAGGTTATTGCAAAAAGTTAGTTAAATACTACCTAGTTTTTTAGGTTTTCTGAACCTATTGTAGGTAAAAACTATTTACCTACAAACGCTACGCTTAAATGTATGGAAATGACATAACAAGTCGATAAGTCCATACATGAAACGTAGCGATTTATAGAAACGCTTGTTGACAAAGCCACTTGGCTAGGAGGGTGGATGCCTCGCATGCAGTCTATCCGACGGCAAAACCTAGTGCTCGGGCGCGGCATGCGTCTGATGTAGACGCAGCCATTAATACTACTTAAGTAAACTTTTAAAAACAATTTAAAAAATCTTGTATTTAGCCATAGCCAGTAAATCATACTTTGGGTGGTGACAAGAGAGATAGCAACAGTGATCACTAACTCCATTCTGTTTTCTTATACGGGCCCGTTGGCGTGGTTGGCGTGCGATGGCGCCTTTCACGCTGCAGGTCGTAGGTTCGATTCCTACCCGGGACATGCATTTGTGTGCATGAACATGTCTGTATGTCCTGAGTCTGTGTGTATATGTATATTAAGTATGTATTTACAAATAAAAAAGTAGTATTATGTAGTAATATCAGTTATCGGGTTTCCATAGTAGGTACAAGCTCTGCTTAGTTTGGGATCAGGTAGCCGAGTGTAAAAAATGTCCTAGGATATTATTATTATTTTACAGTAATGCAAGTGTACGTATTACTACTGACCAGAAGCGAGATAAGGAAGCTAGCCAGCAATGTGGAGTTCCGGTTCCAGAACAACGCCGCTGAGGCGCAGTGTGTCGCCGTAGCCGACGAACCCGGCTTCGACCCTTGCAATAAGGGTGTACCAGCTTAAGAAGCTCCTCAGCTCCCACATCGATCGACGCGAAGACGGATCAAGCTAGATTGGATAAACATGCGCTGCATTCGGCCAGGTGGTGAATTTTGGATCTTATACCCTCGCATTAAGGATCCTAGCAGGATAGCAGATTACACTGGCCCCGAAATACCATTGTAGAACCAATAAGCCAAGCCAACAATAAGCCAAGAATCCATAAGCCAATATGTACGAGCGGTATGGTCGTCTTTATCAAACCTTCTGTGCGGGTGTTACTTCATAATAGTTTGTGAAGTACTAGTATAGAAGCTATGTCAAGTATAATTATCATTTTGGTTGTACTATTAAATGGATCGTGTGTCGCTGGATTATGTTTACATTTCCATACTTAAACCATCCACTGTAATCAAGAGCTAGGCACTTAGAGCCATTACACACCGGGACGCTATGGCGACGTCGCCGGCTACGTATCCAAACAATTTATATTGATGGCGACGTCGCCAGTCCGTCAAACATTTTAATACGAATTAGTTGGATACGGTGGCCGGCGACGTCGCCGTGGCGTCCCGATGTGTTATGACCCTTACTTTTTTATTTATAGAGAGTTAGGTAGCGAATTAGATAATTGTGAAGATTTTGGAGTAAAAACGTTTTGTTATCAAATCTCAAAAAAAAAAAAAAGGAGTTTGATCGCTGTCGCGATACAGTCGCCTAACCAGCCCCCCAAGACAAGTGGCATGAACGCTAATCTAATAGAATAGAATAGACTTCACAATGTATGGAAATGTCAAACGTCGCTGTGTAGATCACGTGACTTATGACATTTCCATACATGAAGCGTAGCGATTTGAATGAACGCTTCTAGACGTCAGCCACTTGTCTAGCCCTTCAGCCCCTCTAGACAAGTGACTGACGTCTACAAGCGTTCTTTCAAATAGCTACGCTTCATGTATGGAAATGACATAAGTCACGTGATCTACATAGCGACTTGTAATGTTATTTCCATACATTGTGAAGTATATTCTATTCTATTCGATTAGCGTTCATGCCACTTGTCTTGGGGGCAGTGCGGCCCCGACTTATACCGAGAGGCGGATACGTTATCACAAATCTCCATACGTCATAACTCCAATTATTATATTATGTTTATAAACAACAATTTCTTTCATAGACAGGAATACCCAACCGCATCAAGGGGCCATCCTAGTTTGTATTGCAGTTATGAATAAAATCGTCATTACGTCATCAAGCTCTTATCGTGCGGGGTTATAACAGATGGCACAGCATTCAATAACATAAAATGAATTTGAATGTTTGACTGTCTTGGTACTACACCACCAAGCCAACTAGACACTCGGGTATAAAGCCTAGTTTACATTGGTCAAGTAGGCGACCGAGTCGAGTAGCGAGCGATAAAAAGCAGGCAAACTCGACCAATGTAAACGCAAGGGCGAGTAAACTGGGCCGAGTACTGGGCGAGTCGGGTGGTCTCGCGCGGAGCGTAGTTGCTCGGCCCAGTTGTTCCCCCACCACCTATTTTACTCGACTCGGCCTGCCTACTCGCCCATTGTAAACCGTCGACTCAGTCCGAAAGCGAGTTGAATGTTACATAGACCAACTGGGCCCAGTACTTTTACCAGAAGCTACGGGGCCCAGTTACTTTACCAATGTCAATGGTGGAAGGCGAGTCGAGTAATGCCCGAGTAACTGGACCCAGTTTGCTCGGCCGAGCTGCTGGCGTAATGTAAACTTAGCTTTAATATAAAATGATAATAAGTCAATAATTCCGCAGTCCTTTCACCGCGTAGTGGGAGCTACTGCCACAGGAGTGCCCAGGCATTGGCCCAGGCTTACTACTTTGTGGACGGACCGCGGAATCATTGACTAATTAAAATTATCATTTGATATTTATACCTGAGTGTCTAGTTGGCTTGGTGGATTAGTACAAAACGATCATATAAGGCGCGTCCATAAATTACGTGAGGCATTTAATTTACGGGAGGGGGTCGAAAAATCTCAAAAATCACCTCACGTAATTTATGGACGCCCCCTTATTATTATAAGGTTGTTACAAAACTTGCAGAAGTTGACTTCTGGCATCGATATCGATGACTTCCGCAAGCAATGCCTCCTACTAAAGTGAGCTGCCGCAATTATTTCTTCTTCCTAGCCTTAGCCCATTATGAGGAGTCGGCTTTCAGTCTACCCTGATTTGGCTGATAACTGATATTTACACGGAGCGATTGCCATCTGCCCTCCGAGACCCAACTAGTGGGACTATCGGCAACCTAAGGGTAAGACCATTTTTGTCAGATTTTTCAGGCTTCTGACTGCCTGTAAGGACTGTCAGAGATCTTTAATTATTTACATTATTACTAATTATTTACATTATTGCCGCAATTATTTACATGGTGTGAATTGCTTGCTGTAGTGAAGTTTAGAAATTTTCACGCTAGTCCCTAAGATTGGACTTTAGACAAATCTATACATATAATAAGAATGTAAAATTGGTCGCGTCTGTACATTCGAAATATTTAAAAAAAAAATAGTGGGGGTGACTTAGATGGACCAGCAGAATTCATTTTTATCATTTTTAGAATTTTTGTCTGTGGGTATGTTTGTATGTTTGTATGTTTGCTCAGATTTTCGAAAGAGCACAACTTCGAATCCACCGGATGGATTTCAATGAAATTTGGCATGGATATGACTAATAGTCTAACTTAACATCTAGGATACTTTTTTTTTCGAAAATGTTTAGGGTTGCCACAGAAAATTCAAAAAACTACTTAAAAATTCAAAATGTTTGAAAGAGCACAACTTTGAATCCACCGGATTAATTTCAATGAAATTTGGCATGGATATGACTAATAGTCTAACTTAACATCTAGCATTTTTTTTTTTCGGTAAAGATAAGGGTTGCCACAAAACATTCAAAAACTACCTAAATATTCGAACACGCACAACTTCGAATCCAATGGATTGATTTCAATGAAATTTGGCATGGATATGACTAATAGTCCAACTTAACATCTAGGATATTTTTTTCTAAAATATTAGTTTGTAAATTTTTATGACCACACAGAAATTCTAGCAAAAAATAAGTTTTAGTTATTGAAATACGTCTATTTAGAGCGGAGCCCTACGGAGCCCTACGTTGTGTGTGATCCGTCACTATTTGGAATAGATAATCTTAATTTTAATAATAATAATAAATATTTTATTGCTGCGTTCTACAATCTTAAGTTTCGTTTTTCTTAACTAGATGTCGCTATACTTAAAATCAGACAATACCTGCCTTGCACCACATGACAAAATTTAATATCTTCCTTGCTTCAAGAAATTTAGTTTTTTTATTCCTAATTACGTATAAAAAAACATTAAGCGGGTCTTTGTATCACGCGGAATCTTAGACGTTAACTCTGGAATTCATCTCCACAGTACTAATGCCGCAGGGAAGCTACCTACCTAAGAAGTAAGTCTAGAGGACCTGCTGATTTTGAATTAAGTAGTAATAGAAACATAGACATTGAACTCTGAACTCCAACCCCTCAGGAATGATGCTGCTGGGTAACTGCCTGCTTAAAACATAAATCTGGAGGACCTGCTAACTTTGAATTAGCAATGTGGGTATCAAGTAGAAACTTCTCAGACGAGGTCGCGTTTCCGATTCGGCGCTAGAATTTAAGGAAAACATGTAAAATGACTACTTATAAGTGCCCTCCTAGGCCTAAACAAAATAAACGCTTTGACTATTGACTTAGACGATAAACTCCGGACTCTAACTTTTTAAGCACAATGTTGCGAAGTGCGCTCACTCATTTTAAATAAGGAACATGGGTATCAAGTACAAACTTAAACATTGAGCTCTGGAGTCCAACCGCTCAGTCGTGATACTGTGAGTAACTACAGATATAGATAGACGGATACAGATAGACTGGTACAGACAGAGATACTCACCTACCGATAGATTACAGACAGACAGATACTTACAGCTAAACTGATACACACAGACAAATAAAGTCAAACTTTTGTTATACAACTAAGGTGCCAGGCAAGCGTACGGCCCACCTGTTGTTAAGCAGTTACCGTACCCTATAGATGCTTGCAACCAAAGGCATCGGTAGCACGTTTCCAACCTGAAGGGGAGTGGGGTTAGTGGGAGGGGACGGGGAGGTGGCTGGGTTGCGCTTCCGGCTCTCTCCCTCATCATACGAAACGAAGGTAAATTAGCTACTTGAATGCCGATCTCCACCTTACTGGTCAGACTCTACCACCTTACTGGTATAGACTGGTACAGATAGACAGCCACGGACAGACGAACTCAGACTGATGCAGACTGACGTAATACGATAGACAAAATTATATTTAAGGGCTTCACCGACTGGACGCGGACGGAGTCGCGGGCACAGCTAGTAAATAATATCCACGAGAACTATCAAACCAATAGATATTTTTAGAGATAATCTGTCCTATAGGTATTCTAGATATCCGTGCTTCGGAGAGAACATTAACTGGTTGGGTTTCCGGCCCTCGCTCTCATCGCTACGCAGCTGTAAGAGCTACTTTACGCCGATCTTCTGTGAAAGGGTGGAACTACCTCTGTCGAGCCAGCCCGTATATGAGCTTCAGCTACAGCTTGACTCTTCCACCAATTAAACCACATATTTTGGAAAGTCACGAAAGACAACTTAGCTTTTCCCCGGGACTCGTCGAGGGTTAAACCTTGGCGTCATCGTTGGACACCATTGTCGATCCTGGCTTACAGGAGTAACAGTGGTGGGAGTGTGTGGCGGGCCTAGTCCCAATAAAAAAAATCATACTTCTTCCTCTTTCTGAGTTTTTGATATTTATTAATCAATACTTACATAAAACAACAATACATAATATAAAATACATGTAGACTACTTAAGTACCTAAAAAACAAAAAATAAATGAAAAAGATAAACCTAAATTGTCATAGATATACATATTGTATTTGCTACTCACTCAAGTTTAGAATAAATGTAGTACAACACTGAGAAAAATAATAAGGTGGATTCGGGGAAATATTACTAGTTCATTATTGATATGGATAAATTATATCAGCAGGCGTTAATAACATTAGTTAATATATCATAAGCGGCTAGCTAGCGCAGTGGACATACAGAACATAATATTATATTAATAATATCTTAAATTGAGTGTTTAATGTGTTAAAACAAAATGCGTGTAGAATTGCCTGAATTTAAAAGGTGTTGCTGCTGCGTTCCTCTGCGCTATGGACTCCTGGCGTGGACTTATATCAGAATTGTGAGTTTTTTTATCAGTCAGTACACGCCCACTGCTTTTAGAAATAGGAAAACATTAAACAAGCATTAAAAACAAGTAAACAGTTACTACGCCGCCAAGCCAACTAGGCACTCGGTTATAAATATCAAATGATAGTAAGTCAATGATTCCGCGGTCCGTCAACAACGTAGTGAGCCTGGGCCAATGCCTAGCACTCCTGTGGCAGTAGCCACCACTACGTGATTGAAGGACCGAGATATACCCGAGTGCCTAGTTGGCTTGGTGGAGTAGTAATGTTTCATTCATTTATTAATGTTTTCTTGGGATTAACTAAGTCGCAATAAAACTCAGGTATGTTTAACTCCAAAAATAATACGAGTGCTTGGCACTTTGGCTTGGCCTCAAACCTGGGCACCGAGTCCGGCCATTTAACTACTTCGAAACCACTGGTAACGACTCTAAAATTATGTTCGCGAATTCTTCACTATAAATCGTAAATTCTTGGCAGTCGACGTGTTGTTAGCCAACTGTTACCAGTCCTCTGGCCGACAATATGCCGACCGCCCACAATTTACGATTGACAATGAAGAATTCACGTAGATAATACTAAAGACCAGTGGTTTCCAATAGTTAATTATGGACTCGAGACAGAAAGTCCATGGAAGAACTGTCAAAACGCTAATATTTATTTGGTGGTTAAGAGTTATCTGACGATTTTGGAATCGGCCCTAAGTCTGGTTGGTTGGTTAGCCCATGTTGCCATATTTATTTACAATTTGCACTCGGAGAAAATGTTACTAAATGACAACCAACATTTTTTGTATTTACTTTTAGTATTATTACTAAACTTTTTGTAATTACTATAGTCAGCTACAGGTCGACATGGCAATCGGAGTATGAGCTTTGTCCAGAATATAATCCGAATCAAAATTAGCTATACCTACAAACTAGCTTCTAAATAATATATAGAAAGTTATGATGAACTTATACTGGCATTACTTTTGATCCTAAAAGTTCTTTGTAAAACCGACTAAAGATCTCTATAAAGGCGGTAAGATTACATTAAAATAATGACAACAAATGATTTTAGTATTATTGTAATATAATTTACGTATTGTACTATATGTGTCGTTTTGTTGCAGATATATCTCGTTCTACTGATAATAATGATATCAACAACATTATACAGAGAGGCGGTGGGTGTCTACCCGTATCACCATAGCACAGCCACATACATCGTGTTACAAAGTGGTTTCCTGATCTGGCTAGTACTGGATGTAGCATTCAATATTGTATTCTTAGTTGGCGGCCATACCGTAAGTTTTTAATATTTACAAATAATAATAATACCGATCTCAAATGGGGCCAAACTAGGCAACGCTTGTACTATAGGCACCGTACAATGGCTTGGGGGCCTAGTAACACCTAGACTAGGCCAAATTACGGAAAGGCCATTTCCGGAACTTGCCACCCTTGCCAGTTGCTACTATCTTTGGTTTCTTTTTAGCATGGGCAGTTCCTTTTTGTATTAGATCTTCTAAAAAACGTTTCTAATAATTGGGTATGTTCTTCTTTGTTTACAGAAAAATGTAAAGCTGTTAAAAGTCCAATACTACTACAATATGGTCTCACTGGGTCTGTTCGTGCTGGTGTGCACGGTTACGGCTATTAATATGATAATCAATTACTACCAAGTTTTCTTCTATATACATTTCTTATTTATAATAATGATATCAGATCTATGTGTCTGCGTTGTTGGCGTTGGTGAGTGACTTTTGAAGCCTTTGAACTTTTTTCTTTCTGTTACCCCATAATATTTCTGACTGCATTCTGTTTTTACAGTAATGCAAGTGTACACATTACTACTGACCAGAAGCGAGATAAGGAAGCTAGCCAGCAATGTGGAGTTCCGGTTCCAGAACAACACCGCTGAGGCGCAGTGTGTCGCCATAGCCGACGAAACCGGCTTCGACCCTTACCAGGGTATACCACCAGCTAAAGGAGCTCCTGCAGCTCCCACATCGATCGACGTAAAGACGGATCAAGCTAGATTGGATGACCATGCACTGAATTTTGGCCCTAATTAATCCCCCTGGCAATAAGCATCCGATATAATACCAATACCTACCAAGGAAGAGGGAGACATGCGACTGTCCAAAGTAGTTTGTTCTAATAAAATGGAGTCCACTCCATGGGCTCAGTACCTGCGGAACATCACCCTGAACGCATGTATATTTGTCAATACGCCTAATAATTAATTTCGCTACAAAATGCTTTAAGGGTCACTTGTACTACCCATAAATATGTTTAAGTTCTAATTAAAAAACATATTGTCTGATTTACCTAAATCAAACAGGTTTCTTGCTCCAAAATTATTTTGGAGTTACAGCAATATATATTTTTAAAATGTGCTAATTAAGCTTTTTTATTCAATACCCCGCACGGCTTCATTACATATAATATTTTTTTATTTCATGATATTATGTCCTCTAGAGCGCGCCATATACAATTTTATCTGACAAACTTATAATTCCTTGGACATTATATAGCCAGCGGATGATATGAGTATTATTTCATGTTTAGTAAGCAAAGGAATACTGAGGTAACTTTTTATAACGTAACGTCGATGCAGATAACGTCATTAGTTTCACAATTTAATTTACTTATTAAAAAATATTAAGCAGTAAAATATACATTCAAATGGGTTGATATAGAATCTGAAGGTTAAAACATTTTGACACTGCAAATTTAAATTATTTATTCATAAACAAAATTAGATAGACAGCCGTACCTATCATGGCCGTACCTATCATGGCCATCCCAGTTTGTATAGCAGTTATGAATAAAAAATCAACATCACGTCATCAATCCCTTATCATGCGGGGTTATAGCAGATGTCACTGCGTTCAATTAAATAATATGAAGTTGATTGTTTGTCTGTCTTGATGCGAAACAATCATCGAATCTCCATAAATCAAAAGCTCTCGAGCTCATATCATTTGAGCCTCGGCAGAGAGTATGGAGAGGGCTATGCTCGGAGTTTCTCTACGAGATCGAATCAGAAATGAGGATAGTAGGCTGAAGTGGCAGTGGGCGGGGCAAATAGCCCGAAGAACTGATGGTCGATGGGGCAGAAAGGTTCTTGAGTGGCGACCACGTACCGGAAGATGCTGCCCCACAAGGTGGGTAGCCCCCCACAAGGTGGACCGACGACCTAGTGAAGTTCGCGGGAAACCGCTGGATGCAAGTGGCACGGCACTGGTCGTTGTGGAAAACCTTGGGGAGGCCTATGTATAACAGAGGATATCTTTTGGCTAGAACGTTGATGACGAAACTAAGGTTAGACCAATAAAACTTGCAGAAGTTGACTTCCGCTATCGATATTGATGATTTCTGTCAGAAATTCCTTGCCGCGACTTTTACACGGTAGGAGTTTCTTGCGGAAATCAACTTCAGGATTTTTCCAAGTCTAAAGTTCAGTAGTTACCGTAGTCTATAGATGCTTGCAATACGAAACGCATCGACCTGAATGAGATTGGGACTGACGGTGGGGAAGGGAGGGGTTGGTCTTCCAGCTCGCTCACTCATCGTACGAAACGGAGATTTACGCCAATCTTCTGTGAAAGGGTGCCTACTACCCCGGTTGAGTTAGCCTGTATATAAGCTGCATTCAATTGGCTACAGCTTGGCTTATAAAACTTATACAAAAAAACATTTTTAAATCGTTTGTCTGGCTGTTTGTTTGTTTGTTCCGGCTAATCTCCGTAAAGCTGCACCGCTGATGCGGAGCTAACGTTATAAAGAGTTACTAAGGCTACTTTTATTTTAGCAAAAATTAAGAAAAAAAAATTCGGTCGTTTTTGCTTATAAGGCACGGCGCACGCAGCTTAGTCGCTCAGTCGTAGTCCAGCTTTCCTGAGGATGCCTCGTTTAGAGGCGAAACACGTGTCGAATTTATTTAGGATTCGCTTTGTCTGCGGAGGATTGCTAATTGTTAGGGTCCATGACTCATGACAGACATACTCTCGACTGACAGGGAGTTAGGTCTTGTTGGCTTCTTCTATTATCGATCAATTCATTTGGTTTATAATGTTGGAGGTTGACAATTCCGAGGGTGAGTGGTGGGTCCCTCTCTACAATTGTTAAAAAAAAATTGTTAAATTCTTTTCGGACGAACGCGCGGGTAAGAGCTATAACCAGCTCTTACCCGCGTTAATATGTATGAACAATATCACCAGGCGTTAATAACATTGAGGTACCTACTATATTACAAGTGACAAGCTAGCGCAGACCGCGCAGTAATCATCCCGAACATAATATATTAATAATATCTTAAATTGAGTGTTTAATGTGTTAAAACAAGATGCGTGTTGAATTGCCTGAATTTAAACGGTGTTGCTGCTGCGTTCCTCTGCGCTATGGACTCCTTGCGTGGACTTATATCAGAATTGTGAGTTTTTTTATCGGCCAGTACACGCCCATTGTTTTTGGAAATAGGACAAAATACTCTCTACCGTGTATTAGTAACAAACACTATTATGCTCAATTAAAACAAGTTAACAGGTATACAACATGTTAAGAAAACCCTGTCCGAGCCGAAACCGGTAATTAGGTTCCCCAATCACATGACCAAATAAAATAATTTAAAAAAAAAAACATGATAGTAAACATATTTATGAACATTTAAAGTGCCATTTTTTTTTGCCTTTTTCCCCACATAATGTAGCTTATTTTAAAAATATGACAACACCGTTACCGGAACTAATTATGTTAGATCGTGTGGCGTCACCTCAGACCACAAAGTATGTGATGACGTCATTTTATGATTATTTTTTTTATGTAAACGGGGTATTTGTATTTCAAAAAAATATGGGAGGCCTTTGCCCAGCAGTGGGACACATACTATGCCAAAAAAATTAAAAAAAAAAAAAAATAAATAAAAAAAAAAAAAAAAAAAAATGTTTTTTTTTACAAAAATGGAATCTAATCTCGATACCCAACAATACGTTTTCGGGTCGGACAGGGTTTTTGTTAACATATTGTATAAATAAATACTACCGGGATTAACTAAATCGCAATAAAACTCAGAACAATATACCACTCTGACCCAGTCCGGGTTGGGGGATTTCAACGTACTTCGAAAAAAATTTAGGTTTCCTAAGACATGCCGGTCTCCTCATGTTTTCCTTCACCGTAAGCACGTGATAATTATACAGGCTGACTGGTTGAACACTTTACATATTGATATAGAGAGCTCAGTACTCGATTCTTGTTCTAATTATGTAAAAAATAGGTGCCTAATATTTGCCTAATTTGAAAAAAAAAAAAAAACAATACTCCACTCAAAACAATAAGCGTGGTCAGGATCGTACCTCCTTGATTTGACGAACCTATCAAGTGTCATTAGTGTCATTAGCACTAGCGATTTACGCGAGGCACTGCGGTGTCCACAATTTCTGAGTTTTAGCACAATTTAATGAAGGTTTTCTCTGTAGTTCATTGGTATTTTCTTAATTTTATTTTTTTAAACGTTTTATGTTACCATAAATTATCATCTCCTTCAATATGTAAAGTGTTTTTAACCAGTCAGCCTGTATATATTATGATTCGCACAAAGATTTTGAAAAATCCAGAGGTGCGAGCCAAGGTTTGACCTGGACCTTAAGCCCGCAAGCGTGCTCAATAGTTTACCACTGCTGTTGATGTTAAATGTATGAATAAAGTTAAATGTTTATTGTTTTTGCAGATATATCTCGTTCTACTGATAATAACATTATACAGAGAGGCCGTGCGTGACTACCCGTACCACCGCTCAGCCACAGACATCGTGTTACAAAGCGGTTTCCTGGTCTGGCTAGTACTGGATGTATCATTCAATATCGTATTCTCAGTTGGCGGCCATACCGTAATTTTTTTATATTTGCAAATTCTCCACCAAGTCGACTAGGAACTCTGATGGAATGCGGATTCCCCGCCCGCATACCGCTTGCACACCCGCCACCGCCTGCAGCTTCCCCCTGCGGCTTCCCGCCTGCAGCTTCCCCCTGCGGCTTCCCGCCCGCCACACCTCCCACGCACCGCCGCGCCACCGCCTTTTTGTGCGGGTGACGTCACATTTGACAGGTTCCTAGTTGGCTTGGTGGAGTAGTAATGGTAATACCGATCTCTTAACAAATGTCGTCAGACTAACACATCAACAGTATGGTGCCAAACTCTTGTACTATGGGTACAGTACAATGAAGGGCCCGTTGACGTAGTTGGCGTGGTGGCGCCTTTCACGCTGCAGGTCGTAGGTTCAATTCCTACCCAGGACATGCATTTGTGTGCATGAACATGTCTGTATGTCCCGAGTCTGGGTGTATATGTACATTAAGTATGTATTTACAAACAAAAAAGTAGTATATGTAGTTATATCAGTTATCTGGTTTCCATAGTACAAGCTCTGCTTAGTTTGGGATCAGGGGCCTTACCACCACCTCTTATCGCGATTCAATTATAGGAACGTTTTAACGTTTCAGCGACTTTTTGTGCAATAGCTACGTCCATAAGTGTCACATGCCGCGCGAGGAAAATTTTCCTCGCGGTGTTTGACTTGCCTCACGTGAGGCAAATGCGCGCCCTGCCTCACCTGAGCACTCACATTTGCGTCGCCTAGTTTGGCAGTCGTGAGACAGAACGATGTCAAACGTGTCAAACTGATTGATCGGGTATACCTTTCCCTGTCTAGAGTGTCAGTTGCCTCGCCATTTGCCTCGCGCGGCATGCGACTGAGGCAAACGTCGTGCTTCGCGAGGCATGTGGGTGAGCAGCCTCGCGCGGCATGTGACACTTCTGGACGTAGCTATTGACGTACCTTATTGTCATGACAATAAGAAACGTCATTGCACAAATGGCCGCTGAAACGCTAAAACAATACTGCTAAAGAGGTGGTGGTAGGGCCCCAGGTAGCCGTGTGTAAAAAATATCGCAGGATATTATTATTAATGGACTGGGGGCAATCTCAGTAATACCTAGGTGGTCTAGTTGGCTGGTCTAGACCAGGACAAATTCCGGAAAGGCCGTTTTCGAAACTGGCTACTGCATTTTTATATTAGATCTTTTTGTATTAGATCTCATAAAAAATGTTATGTTAATAAGTAGGTTATTATCGATGTTTTTTTACAGAAAAATGTGAAGCTGTTAAAAGTCCAATACTACTACAATATGGTCTCACTTGGTCTGTTTGTGCTGGTGGGCACGGCTTTGGTTCTTAATATCATGATCGATCACTACAGATATTTCTTCTATTTTGTTTTCGGTCTTATAGTATTTTTAACCTATCTATGTTCCTTCATCATTGGCGTTGGTAAGTGATTTTTGATGCCTTTGAACTTTTTTCTTTCTGTGTACTTTGGTTGGGGACAAATGGTCAACCCATGACATAGTACCTATGACTTGAAGTACTAGTACCTACTATTAAAACTAAGGGTGTAAAATAGGGAATGAAAGATAAATAATAATATAACGTCACGACTTTTATCCCCATTCGGGGGTAGTCAGAGGCTTGAGTGGCCATACACCACCACATTGTGGAGGTATTAAGCCAACTCAAAGCCCACGTTTCACCAGATAGTCAGAACCCAACGTGACAGGTGGTGAACCTTGTCGCCGTGTATACAGGAACTGACTATTACCTAATCCCGGGGGATAGGTAGGTTTCCTCACGATTTTTTTTTTCCCTCACCGTAAGCGAACTGTAAATTATGCACATTGATGAAAATTCATCCATTGGTGCATGCCCCACCGGGGAAGAAAAGATACTATGGGGTTTAAAATGTTTAAAGCTGAAAATAAATGAAAATTAGCACCTACTTATATTCATTAGATACAGGGTGGAAACATAAGGGTTCAGTATCGATTATTTTGTAAAAAGTGACATATTATTTGTTAAAAGTCTACCCGTCTGAACCCGGGGTAGGGTCTAATTGGCTGTGTCTACAAGAGGCGAGCGGGGTGCCCGCGTTCGAGCTGTCAGTTTTGAATTCTAAACGCGTAGACATAGCGAGACGGCTCGGGACTTGTATCCACACGCAATATAATAGATGGGCCATTTTTTTTTAAATAATTCTGACTCCATTCTGTTTTCTCTCACAGTAATGCAAGTGTACATATTACTACTGACCAGAAGTGAGATAAGGAAGCTAGCCAGCAATGTGGAGTTCCGGTTCCAGAACAACGCCGCTGAGGCGCAGTGTGTCGCCGACGAACCCGGCTTCGACCCTTGCCATAAGGGTGTGCCAGCTTAAGAAGCTCCTCAGCTCCCACATCGATAGACGTGAAGACGGATCAAGCTAGATTGGCATAACATGTTTTACATATAATATATTTTAATTTCAACCTTTGTCCAAAACACGGTCACACGCTGATAATGATATCCTGGGACATTTTATTTTTACATTAATGATAATAATGATAATAATAAATCACAATTTCATTTACCCTGGAGTCTGAGCAACGTTCAACCCTTTTACTGAAAGAAAGAAAGAAAGAAAGAAGCAAGAAAATCTTTATTGCGACGAGCAAAAACAACGAAAAAAAAAGTTACAAAGATTTATATAGACTACTTACTAAATGTTGCTTTCAACATTTTCCCTTAGCCTGTCGATACACGCGACTGCTTGTAGCTGCCCATCTCGACCGCTTGAAGCAGACGCTGCACGGCGAACAGCAGTTTCAGTACAAAATTGCCATTTACCATACACGGACTGCTCAAGCAGTCGGTGAGCGGTCGATGCGTATTTCCAAAATATAACTTATGGCTTTTGCCCGCGACTTCGTCCGCGTAGAATTTCAATTTAAAAGAATGGATCCCGGATCCCGGACCCCATTTCCCGGATCCCGTCTTCCTGATCCCGTATTCCGGAAATCCCGTATCATGGTTCCCGGATACCGTAACTCGTTTTCAGGCTCCTGGATCCCGTATCCCGACTCCCATATCCCGGACCCCGTATCTCTGATCTCAGATCTCGTATACCTTATCCCGGATCCCGGAACCCGTATCTCGGATTCCGTTTCCCGCATCCCGTATGGCTAATCCCGAATCCATTTCCCGCATCCCGTATCCTGACTGCCGTATACCTGATCCTAGATCCCGTTAGGTTAGGGTTAGGTTCGAAGGTTACGACGTGGGTTACGTGTTAGGTTACTGGTGACCCTAAATGCAAGGGGCTCCGTCGACCTTGTGATGGAGTAATATGGTTGATAAGTGAATGTACCTACTTATTCTGTGTTGACTTGTTGGCTTACTCCAACCTGTAACCGATCATAACTTTATGGAGCGCTGACATTATAATTTGTAAATACGCCGCTCTCTGACAGGTCGTTTCCACGAACGTAAATGAATACTGGACAGCTTACTGCAGCACAAAAAACGAGCCGAGTGAGAGGGGCCCATAGTGGTACAGTGTCCCTCTACTAGGGTGTCCACGCAATAATAAAATTTTAACGTACTTATTGTATTATATAGGTACATGAGTAACGCACATGATTGATATTTTATAACTCTAACGGAGGTTTCTCTATGCCTGTCGAAGATATAAAAGAAAGTACCTTATTACTATGTTTCATCTTCGCGTTGGTAGCCACTCTACAAGTAAAATAAACATTTCAAACAATGGATAAATAAATAAATATCTCCAGACAATACATCAACTATTAGGTCCCAAACTAAGCAACGCTCGTACCTACTATAAATACCGTCCAATGGACTGGAAGCTATCCCAGACCAGAGCAAATTACGAAAAGGCTATTTCCAAAATTTTCCCCGACGGGAATCGAACCAATCGGTGCAATGAGCCCAGCGGCCTACGGTCAAACCACTGCGGCAAACTGATGACAAAGTCATGTGGTTTTATGGCCACCCTAGCTGAGCATTATTACCAATGTTACCATCTAAAGATAAAAAAAATCCGATCTTTTACAAAATATAAATAATATTCAATATTACATGCTATAAAAAATATATGACTACAAATTAAAAATGATCATTATGAATCCAACATGTTTCGACGAAACAATAGTCACGACACGATAAATAATAAATTAATTTATTTGGTTGATTTAAAAACTACCAATCACTACCCAACGATAATATTATTTTGGCATGGCACCTAGGAGTGAGAGGGACACGGTCCCAACTGGGGCCTCTCGCTCGATTCGTTTATCTGTCTAAGAATTGTCATAATAGACCTTAAGGCAGGAGAATAAAGTAGAATTTCTTAATTTCTTCTTAACCAAAAACTCAAGTCATCAATCCTTCATTATACATCCGTGGTCGCTTCAGATCAAATCCCCAATGTTGCCAGGTGACCATGTGAATTGTTCCCAACTTTTTTCGAAATCCCTCCAAAGATTCGTTTCTGGAAAAAAAAAAAAAAAATTGGTTTTGCTCATTTAGGAGAAATACAAAATCAAAAATACTCTCTTAATTTTTATATAAGTTCAACTACATATTTATTTCAAGTCCGCATTCTTAGTAACGAGGAACCGTACTAGATGTCGCTAAGTCGCTAGGGCAGAGATTCCCAAACTATTTTGGCAAGACGCCCCTTTTCCTAAATGAACTCAACAAAAAAACTGTGTGATTCAGTCATTCTTATAACAAGTTGGTATACTTAATAGTTACAACTTATACGGTATCTTGAAAGTTTCAAATAAGAACTTGTGTTAATTAATAGGGGTCGATTTTTAGACGTCGTCGACCCCCAAAATCAGTTTTCGTTTATGTCGATATGTAACCAATATCGACCACTTTGGGAATCCCTACGCTAGGGCAACTAAATATGATTGTTTAGATTGGGTTACCCCTAAAAATATAACGCCCCTAAAAAAATCCCATCCCACTTATTTACCCCCTAAATTTGACTCCTTTAAAATTAGTAAAAACTATTTAGGAGGTTTTTTTTATAAAAGTGAATTTTCGGGGGAGTTCGAATAAAATTGGTGGGAAATTCACATGGTCATCAGCTGGCCATACCGGTATTATATAGAATGCAACGCGCAGGCGCGCGGACCGCTACAAGCAGTTCGTGTATGGTAAATGGAAATTTTGTATTGAAACTGCTACTCGCCGTGCAGCGGCAGCTTCTAGCGGTCGAGATGAACTGCTACAAGCAGTCCGTGTATTGCCGTAGAGTATAACAGTTAACCGATTTACTTAGCGCGGCAATACACGGACTGCTTGTAGCAGTTCATCTCGACCGCTAGAAGCGGTCGCTGCACGGCGAGTAGCAGTTTCAATACAAAATTTCCATTTACCATACACGAACTGCTTGTAGCGGTCCGCGCGCCTGCGCGTTGCATTCTATATAATACCGGTGTGGCCAGCTGATGACCATGTGAATTTCCCACCAATTTTATTCGAACTCCCCCGAAAATTCACTTTTAGAAAAAAAACCTCCTAAATAGTTTTTACAAATTTTAAAGGAGTCAAATTTAGGGGGTAAATAAGTGGGATGGGATTTTTTTAGGGGCGTTATATTTTTAGGGGTAACCCAATCTAAACAATCATATTTAGTTGCCCTAGCGTAGGGATTCCCAAAGTGGTCGATATTGGTTACATATCGACATAAACGAAAACTGATTTTGGGGGTCGACGACGTCTAAAAATCGACCCCTATTAATAAACACAAGTTCTTATTTGAAACTTTCAAGATACCGTATAAGTTGTAACTATTAAGTATACCAACTTGTTATAAGAATGACTGAATCACACAGTTTTTTTGTTGAGTTCATTTAGGAAAAGGGGCGTCTTGCCAAAATAGTTTGGGAATCTCTGCCCTACCGACTTAGCGACATCTAGTACGGTTCCTCGTTACTAAGAATGCGGACTTGAAATAAATATGTAGTTGAACTTATATAAAAATTAAGAGAGTATTTTTGATTTTGTATTTCTCCTAAATGAGCAAAACCAATTTTTTTTTTTTTTTTTCAAAAAACGAATCTTTGGAGGGATTTCGAATAAAGTTGGGAACAATTCACATGGTCACCTGGCAACATTGGGGATTTGATCTGAAGCGACCACGGATGTATAATGAAGGATTGATGACTTGAGTTTTTGGTTAAGAAGAAATTAAGAAATTCAACTTTATTCTCCTGCCTTAAGGTCTATTATGACAATTCTTAGACAGATAAACGAATCGAGCGAGAGGCCCCAGTTGGGACCGTGTCCCTCTCACTCCTAGTTGCCATGCCAAAATAATATTATCGTTGGGTAGTGATTGGTAGTTTTTAAATCAACCAAATAAATAAATTTATTATTTATCGTGTCGTGACTATTGTTTCGTCGAAACATGTTGGATTCATAATGATCATTTTTAATTTGTAGTCATATATTTTTTATAGCATGTAATATTGAATATTATTTATATTTTGTAAAAGATCGGATTTTTTTTATCTTTAGATGGTAACATTGGTAATAAATGCTCAGCTAGGGTGGCCATAAAACCACATGACTTTGTCATCAGTTTGCCGCAGTGGTTTGACCGTAGGCCGCTGGGCTCATTGCACCGATTGGTTGAGGGTTCGATTCCCGTCGGGAAAAATTTTGGAAATAGCCTTTTCGTAATTTGCTCTGGTCTGGGATAGCTTCCAGTCCATTGGACGGTATTTATAGTAGGTACAAGCGTTGCTTAGTTTGGGACCTAATAGTTGATGTATTGTCTGGAGATATTTATTTATTTATCCTGTTTATTGCGTTAAGGTTCAGTATGGCTTAGCAGATCGATGTGATTTTATTAGATAAAATAAACGACCGTTCCCTTTGATTGTTTAATTTGCACTGATCGCTAATTACAGGTAAACACGTATTTAAATCGATATCGAACATACCGCCAGCCAAAAACAATAGTTTTTAAATAAATTACAAAAAAAGTAAAATAACAATGTATATAAAACATTCAGTGGACTGTAAGATATTTGTAAAGACTAAAACATTGTACAGACTATTTTTGTAAATACAAGTAGATAAAATCAAAAGATAGTTCAATAGAAACTTGCATGCATAAATTAATTAAATCTTGTAAATAGTAAATGATAATATGACGTTACTTTAGAAACACGTAAATTATTAGCAGGAACATTATGATCTAAACTCGCTTTCTTTAGGTAATACAATCAGTTTGTATACAGGTCTTTTTAGCTCATGGTTACCCTTGCACTGTACTGTTACCACTCTTACAAGGTTATCCGCTCCAGGATGTAGATGTTTTATTTTTCCCAAAAGCCATCTGGTTGGGGGCAGACCATCCTCCTTGACGATCACAATGTCTCCGATATCAGGTGAGGGCGTGGTGACTTGCCATTTATAGCGTTGTTGGAGAGTGTTGAGATATTCGGTTTGCCATCGCCGCCAAAATTCTTGTGTTATTTTTTGGATAAGTTGCCATCTAGTCAAAAGACTGACTTTCTCGTGCTCAAAACTTATATCAGGAACACCGATTAAGGGTTCACCAATCAAAAAATGACCAGGTGTTAAGGGTGCGTCTGTGCTATTATCTATTTGGCATAGAGGGCGAGAATTAAGACACGCCTCAATTTGGGCAAGTAGGGTGCTCATCTCTTCATAGGTCAGCTTGGTATCTCTATTCACTCTGTTCAAGTGTCTCTTTGCTGACTGAACACCGGCTTCCCATAGACCTCCACAAGTTGGCATTCGGGGCGGTATAAAATGCCATGTAGTACCGTCATTAGCCAACTGTTCAGCGACTTCTCCGACCATGTTTTTCTTGCCACTCTGAAACAGGGCCTGGAGTTCCTTGGCAGCGCCCACAAAGTTCGTCCCATTGTCGCTCCATAGATGGGAACAGTGGCCTCTTCGTGCCACAAACCTCCGGAATGCGGCTATGAACGCTTCTGACGTCAGATCGGTTACTGCTTCTAGGTGGATCGCACGAGTCGCCATGCATACAAATAAGCAGATATATCCCTTGGTAGCATGATGTCCACGACCCTTAGATGTCCTTATCAAAACAGGACCGGCATAGTCAACTCCACTATTTTTAAATGGGCGGTGCTGGTTGACTCTTACTGCTGGCAATTGACCCATGAATTGATTTTTCACCTTGGCTTTATCGACTATGCAAATCTTGCAGGTTCGAATACATTTCTTAACCGCTGACTTCAGTCCAATCACCCAGTATCTACTTCGGATATAAGCTAACATTAGCTGTATACCACCGTGGAGAGTTTTCAGGTGAGCTTCGTTAATCAACAACTTTGTAATATGCTGATTACAGGGTACAATAACAGGATGTTTAGACGTTTCTGGTAATGAAGCATTCTGTAGTCTCCCTCCCACTCTCATAAGACCTTTCTCATCCAAGAATGGTGAGAGTGCGATAAGAGAACTTCTTTTCTTTACTGTTCCATCCTTTCTTATTTCTTCTATTTCTTTTCCATAAATTAAATTTTGATAATACTTTATACATTCTTCTAATATTTTCTCCATTTCATCTGATTTTAAATATGTTTGAGTTCCTAATCCGTCTCTCTTACAAAATCTTCTGCAGTAGGCTAGTACTCTCTTCATTTTAGATATTGTAGAGAATCGTTCCCAAATAGGCCTTTCAGCTAATATTGTGTGAAGCGAAGTTTTCATTTCTAACTCCGTCTTTGGAATTTCACATATGTCAAAATTAAATTTTCTATATTTCAACCACTTCGGTCCAGTCCACCAAGTCTCATGAGCTGCTAGGTCGCATGCTTTAATGCCTCTGGTTGCAACATCCGCAGGGTTCTCGGCAGACTGAACGTGTCTCCATCGGTCGTTGTCTAAAACTCTAGTTATATCTCCGATCCGATTAGCAACAAATGTTCGCCAACGACTAGGCTGCGATTGTAGCCACGCTAGCACGACCATTGAATCGGTCCAGGCGAATATTTTTTCTTTAGGTATTTTTAAGAGTTCTACCAGATCGTCGATCAGCTCGGCTAGTAATGCCGCAGCGCAAAGCTCTAATTTTGGAACGGAAATTTGCTTCAACGGTGCTACCTTAGTACGAGATGCAATCATAGTAATGTGTATTTCATCGTCTTCAATTATTCTAAGATAAGTAACTGCAGCGTACGCTTGAGTGGATGCATCTGCAAAACCGTGTAACTCGACTTCTGCCTCATTGTCTGGTGTAGTTTTTAACCAACGTGGTATCTTTATGGTTTGCAGATGTGTTAACTCTTGTCTGTACTTCATCCATTCTTCACTCAACTCTGGGGGCAATTCATCGTCCATCCTAAACTGCATAACCAGAGTTTTTGTATTAATATTTTAGCCGTGATGATAACTGGTGAGAGCCATCCGAATGGATCAAACAGACGAGCTACATCCGAAAGAATTGATCTCTTGGTTATAGGGAACTTTAGCTCAGATAAATTAACTGTAATTTTAAATTGATCATCTTTTCTATCCCATGTTAATCCAAGAATCCTGATTATCTTATCCAACTTTATATCTATTTTGTCTTTAGTATCTTCTTCACCGCCTTGTAAATATTTTATCACTTCTTCTGAATTACTCGACCATTTTTGCATTTGAAAGCCTCCCCTCTTCAGTATGTTTATTATTTCTTCACACATCTTCTTTACCTTCTCAATATCATTGCTTCCAGTCATTAGATCGTCCATATAGAATGAGTTTTTAATTACAGGTGCAGTGTTAGGATGTTCAGGCGCTTCATCATCAGCTACTTGACTTAAAGTTGTACAGCTAGATATGGAGCTGCAGCTGTACCAAATGTGACAGTCGTTAGGTTGTAGCTTTCTAGTTCATCATCAGGGTTTTCTCGCCATAAAATACGTTGTAAATTTGTATGTTCATCAGTCATTGCTATCATTCGATACATCTTTATAATGTCTCCAACAATACATTTTTTATGGGTACGCCAAATTATAATTAAACTCCTTAGATCGGGCTGTATAACAGGTCCAATCATCATAGCATCCTTTAATGAATGTCCGTTAGAACCCTTGGCCGAAGCATCATAGACCACGCGGACCTTAGTAGTGTCCTTGTCTGCACGTATTACCGCGTGATGAGGTAAATATATTGCGTTGCTGTCATCTGTATCTACGGACCTTCTCATATGACCCATTGTTCGGTATTCATTTATGACCTCGGCATACTCTCTTTTGAACTCCTGGTCTCTTCCAAATTTCTTCTCTAAATGTTTGAATCTGTTAATAGCTTGTTGTTTTGTACTTCCACATAAATTGAATGTCTCTTCAACGCTTTGTTTCAGGGGTAAATGTACTACGTATCTTCCATTTCATCTCTTTTGGTTGTATTCTTGTATATCTCTTCGCACATTTCTTCTTCCCTTGTATGTAACTTCTTCTTCTTATACAAATCTGTTTCTATTTCCCAGAACTTGCGTAACATATCATTATCTTCTGCGACCACTCTTGTAACATGTAGCGTAGTTATGTTAGGTTTCTCTTCCATACATTTTTCATCTCTCTGACCTGAAAGTATCCAGCCCAAACGTGTTTTCTGAGCCACTATCCCATCAGGAAACTTTACCAATCCATCTTGTATTATTTTACAAAAGATATCGGCCCCGAGCAAAATATCAATCTTACCCGGTGTATGATAGGTAGGGTCAGCCAATGATAACATTTGGAGCTCTGACCAGTTCATCGTGATGTGTTTAGAGGGCAATCTTGTAGAAATCGTCTTTAGAATGTAAGCCCTGACTTCTATTGTTTCATCCTTATTAAATCGCGACGTAACTGATAGGTCTACTACATGTTTTATTTGTATTCGGTTTCCTTCTCCGACTCCAGAGACTACACCGTTGATATGGGTTTTCGTCAAGCCCAATAGTTCAATTGCTCTCGCAGATACGAATGAAGCCTCTGATCCCTGGTCAATCAAAGCACGAAGTATGTATGTTTCTCCGTTCTTCGATCTAACTTCTACTTGTGCTGTTGCTAATAATACTTCATGACCGGGTTGTTCTCTAGAGTAGTGTGCTATTGTGATGTTTTGTTCAGGTTCTTCTGGTTGTGGTTGTTCATCCTTCTCTTGATTGTTCTGTCTTTCGTGATGTAAGAGGGAATGGTGTCTTCTTCTGCAGACTCGGCATGTTTTCTTTTGTTTACATCTGTATACATTGTGGTTCGGTATGAGGCAATTGTAACATAAATAATTCTTCTTCACAAACTCTAGTCTTTTTTCCACAGGTTGTTTCACTAACTCCTTACAGTTAAATATGTAGTGGTCACCATTACAATACGTACATATTGGCTGTGGACTCATATTGGCATGTGTCGATTGAATTATTGTAGACTGGTTATCTTCTTCATCTTGTTCGGTTGTGACGTGGTGCAATTTGTGTATTGTAGGCTTCTCTTTGTTCGCTGTAGTCATTGGAGAAATCAGTTCGAGTGTACGGAACTTAGCTTCCAGAAATGTCTTCATGTCCTTCCATTCAGGTAACTGGTCACCCTTCTCCTTGTGTGTATTCTTCCCAGCCTTTTAATGACTCTGTATCCAACTTCTGTCCTACCAGAAATATTATTATTGGATCCCAAGAATCAGTACTTAGTTTCAAATTGTTTAAACTCTTCATACATTCAGTTGTCGTATCTAACAATGATTTTATATGGCTAGCCGACTGGTTAACTACTTTCTTTTGACCAAATAACCTTTTCAACAGAGAAGTCACAATCATTTTCTTATTTCCAAATCGTCCCTTTAATATGTCCCACGCTTGTGTATAATTGCTTCCAGTAGTTGGAATCTGCCGTAATAACATCTCGGCTTCACCGGCGACACTAGTCTTGAGGTAATGAAGTTTCTGTACGTCACTTATAGAAGTATCATGCACCAGCGCTATAAACAAATCTTGATAAGTAGGCCAATCTTCATATCGTCCCGAAAAAGTAGGTAATTGTATCCTGGGTAACTTCGCGAAGGATTGCTGCTGACCCTCAACGCTTGAAGTCGAGTTCAATTTACCTAGTAAATCGGTCAAGTCCGCTTGTAAACAAATATAAAGATCTTCATAGGTAAAGTATTCTTCATTCAGGAAATATGGTAACACTCCCTTATGTTCTCGCGGTGTACACTTCACAAGATTGTTATGAGCTTGCTTAAATGAGTCCCAATATTCATCAATAATCTTCAATCTCGCTTTTATATAACCTTCTGTTAGTCTTTGCTTGGGACACTTCTTTAAGTTTATTTGCGCTTTCTGTAACGTACTTGCCAAGTCTTCTAATAAAGCCAGAAATCCACTTTGTTCCAAAGTCGGTGGTGACATTATAATAACCAAACAATTAAATGTCCACAAATAGTCAATTCACTTTCAATATTCGCTAATTACTCACTTCGTTAAAACTGCACATTTGATGTAAACAACACCTCGCGTTATCTAAGGAATGCGGTTCTATTGTTCTCGCGCGGCCGAGTGCGCTCATCGATCTCTTCAATATAATCCGGCTCGTTACGGCCATATGTTTATTGCGTTAAGGTTCAGTATGGCTTAGCAGATCGATGTGATTTTATTAGATAAAATAAACGACAGTTCCCTTTGATTGTTTAATTTGCACTGATCGCTAATTACAGGTAAACACGTATTTAAATCGATATCGAACATATCCATTGTTTGAAATGTTTATTTTACTTGTAGAGTGGCTACCAACGCGAAGATGAAACATAGTAATGAGGTACTTTCTTTTATATCTTCGACAGGCATAGAGAAACCTCCGTTAGTGTTATAAAATATCAATCATGTGCGTTACTCATGTACCTATATAATACAATAAGTACGTTAAAATTTTATTATTGCGTGGACACCCTAGTAGAGGGACACTGTACCACTATGGGCCCCTCTCACTCGGCTCGTTTTTTGTGCTGCAGTAAGCTGTCCAGTATTCATTTACGTTCGTGGAAACGACCTGTCAGAGAGCGGCGTATTTACAAATTATAATGTCAGCGCTCCATAAAGTTATGATCGGTTACAGGTTGGAGTAAACCAACAAGTCAACACAGAATAAGTAGGTACATTCACTTGTCAGCCATATTACTCCATCACAAGGTCGACGGAGCCCCGTGCATTTAGGGTCACCAGTAACCTAACACGTAACCCACGTCGTAACCTTCGAACCTAACCCTAACCTAACGGGATCTAGGATCAGGTATACGGCAGTCAGGATACGGGATGCGGGAAATGGATTCGGGATTAGCCATACGGGATGCGGGAAACGGAATCCGAGATACGGGTTCCGGGATCCGGGATAAGGTATACGAGATCTGAGATCAGAGATACGGGGTCCGGGATACGGGAGTCGGGATACGGGATCCAGAAGCCTGAAAACGAGTTACGGTATCCTGGAACCATGATACGGGATTTCCGGAATACGGGATCAGGAAGACGGGATCCGGGAAATGGGGTCCGGGATCCGGGATCCATTCTTTTAAATTGAAATTCTACGCGGACGAAGTCGCGGGCAAAAGCCATAAGTTATATTTTGGAAATACGCATCGACCGCTCGCCGACTGCTTGAGCAGTCCGTGTATGGTAAATGGCAATTTTGTACTGAAACTGCTGTTCGCCGTGCAGCGTCTGCTTCAAGCGGTCGACATGGGCAGCTACAAGCAGTCGCGTGTATCGACAGGCTTACTCGAGCAATATTTTTTTATCAATAGTTTTTTTTTCTATTTTCCCAAAATATTCTGAATCATGTTTAGAGTCATAGTATCTTAATAGACAGGTGCGTTATTTTAATCATACTGCGCACTTGAAAACAGATCACCTTGCACAACTTCTGACCAGTTCTGATACAGCTTGGGTCATAGGCCACCTCGATAAGCGCAAATCATGCTATAATTGCGCGTATTTTGCATTGATATGCCAGTCTGTGCCGAAGTGAAACGATTTTTATGTGCAATAATGTTTTCTATAGAAAAATGTTGCTTTTGTGTGCCTAGACGCTTGGGCTTTGTTATTATTGGATGTTTAAGAGTGGTAAGTTTTTTATTGCTTAGAAGACCAGGGGGCTTACCACGACCTCTTATCGCGATTCAATTATAGGAACGTTTTAACGTTTCAGCGACTTTTTGTGCAATTACGCACCTTATTGTCATGACAATAAGAAACGTCATTGCACAAAAAGTCGCTGAATCGTTAAAACAATACCGCTATAAGAGGTGGTGGTAGGGCCCCTGTTGATAAGTGGGAACATTCGTTTGGGACTTTGGCAACTTAAGGGGAGCAGACGCGGTGCTAGCCTTTAAGGGACCTGTAAGCATGCCCTTAAAGAACCCCAGGTGGTAGTGCAAAAATACTTCAGGAGTACCTACTGATATTTCAAAAGTACGAAATAATACCTACTTGGGGTTTGGATGAGAATCAGGAATAAAAGTAAAATAACTCAGACATTATTAGTTAGCGACTGTAGCCTAGGGGTGAACAGGTTGGGCTAGCAATCCGAAGGTCCCAGGTTCGATCCCCGGTGGGGCATGCCCCGATGGATGAATTTTCATCTATGTGCATAATTTACAGTTCGCTGACGGTGAGGGAAAACATCGTGAGGAAACCTACCTATCCCTCGGGATTAGGTAATAGTCAGTTCCTGAATACACGGCGACAAGGTTCACCACCTGTCACGTTGGGTTCTGACTATCTGGTGAAACGTGGGCTTTGAGTTGGTTAATACCTCCACAATGTGGTGGTGTATGGCCACTCAAGCCTCTGACTACCCCCGAACGGGGATAAAAGTCGTGACGTTACATTACATTACATTACATTACATAAACGACGACAATAGACACTAAAACACTAACCCCCTAATTCATAGAAATTTAAGATCGACTTGCAGTGGAATTACAAATCACATTAAATTTGTTCCTAAAATGCTTTTCAAAACCATTGTAAACTGACTAAAATCTCTATGACTTTGGGGGTAAGTGTATACATCGGGTGTCTAAATGTGTACACCACTGTAACACCTTATTAAGCGCTGGATTCCTCCAATAGCGGCGCCGTCATATAACGGCCGTAACTAGAACGTTAGCTATGTAAACAAAATGGCGCGGTTTCCTAGACCGCTACCTGTTTACGTAGCCAAAGTTCTAGAGCGGCCGTTATATGATGGCGCCGCTATTGGAGGAACCCATAGCATTACAGTCCGTTGTAGTTGCGGCGTCGATACACTAAAATACACTGACCTAGTGTCGTTGCGCTGCGTTTGCGTTGGTGCTGCGTGCTGGGAGGTGAGCGCGCCGTACAGCTCCGGTACTATTCAGGAGAAATGGTAGTCGGCTTCTCTGGCGTCCCCAGCGGGGATTGAACCGTTAGCATTCCATGGAGTGCGGGTGGTGAGCGACTCACGGCTCCGGTACCATTCTGGATAAATGGTTGTGAGCGATCACGGTGCAACTCACACGTTGAGTACGAGAGTGGATGCTCTGGCGGCAGGACCTACCGTAGATGGTCCCTGACGCCTCGTAAGGGGTTGCCAGGTATCGTGTGCCTCTTTTTGTAACCTTACGGTTGGTAAGGGGGCCACTATAATAAATCTCTTTTCCTAATAGGTATGGGTGTTGACCAAGTGTCGTCGTGTATACTTGGTATTACAGTGCACATCCGCCTGTCCCTTTGGGGATACAAGCGTGATGATATAGATTATTGTATTTTTTTGTAGGTAATATTGATATCGGCGTTATGGCTATTAATCTCTGTCATGATTGGATCCGGTGAACACTCGTCCGATACCGAGCCGACTCACAATAGAAGTGTTATTAAGGATGTATCAATTATATCATCGATTACAGTGGATATGGTAATGTGTGGTCTTCTTATAATGGCAGCCGTAAAGGTAAGATGGACAGCTAATTAAATATCTTCAAATATTGTTTTATCCTATCCTATCCTACTAATATTATAAATGAGAAAGTAAGTGTGTGTGTGAATGTTTGTTACCACGTATCTCCGTAACTACTAAACCGATTTTAATGTTTGAAACGTAGATAGTGTAGGCTCTGGAATAAGACATAGGCTAATCTTACACAATTTCATTACGGGCGAAGCCACGGGGCACAGCTAGGATCGAATAAGTAGTGATAGCCGATTGGTTAAGCACGCGTCTTGCGGGCTTACGGTGCAGTGTTCAAACCCCGGGTCGTGACTCTGGATTTTTCGAAATAAATGTGCGAATCATAACTTTAATATCTGAGTTTCTTGCCGGATCTTCTCAGTCGAGGTCGCGTTTACGATCCGGCAGTAGAATTTAAGGAAAAAATGTAAAATGACAATTTGTAAGTGCCCCCGTAGGCCTAAACAAAATAAACGCTTTGACTTTGACTTTGGCTTTGACTTTGACATTATCACATGCTTACGGTGATGAAAAACATCGTGAGGAAACCTGCATGTCTTAGACATGTGAAATCCACCAACCCGCACTATGCCAGCGTGGTGGATTATGGCCTGAATCCTCCTCGCATTGAGGGGAGGCCCGTGCCCAGGAGTGGGACGTTAAAAGGGCTAACATTATTATTATATCAATGATGTAAAAATTGTGGCTTCCTCCATATTTGCTCTCATCTCCAATTTATTTGTTACAGAGTCATCTCAAGTTATATCAAGTGTTTTACCACTACAGCATCGCGGTAGCGTTCTGCACTTTAATAGGAGTTGTGGCTTATATCGTCACATATGACCACAATTCGGCAATCACGATAGAAATGAACAGAAAAGTGATTCTTTTCGAAGCAATTGTTGTATCTACAGTTACAATTATATGTAAGTAACCCCAAATGTAAAGTATGATGGACTTACAGTGGCATTACAAATCACTTTTGTTCCCAGAAATGCTTTATAAAACCATTGTAAGCTGGTTTATATCTCTATAAATTTGGCGGTAAATCTTTTACCCAAGTTCCTAACATACAAGTTTGAGAGCTCATGGACAAGAAACTGGAATTTATCCAGACAATAAAGCAGGAAAGGTTGCTTGTCTTGAAAATGCCTTAGGGGGCGTCCATAAATTAGTTGAAGTGATTTTTGTGTTTTCAACCCCCCCTCCCCCTGGTGAGATTTGGCTGGTCCCCCTCCCTCCCCCTCTAATCTCACGTGAGATTTTTCAAAAGCCATATTCTAGTGTAGATACATGTTTTACATAATTTAACCCAGTTTTCTCGCGATTTTACACTGTTTCTTGAGGTAAAAAAATTACGTGAGGTTTGCCGAGACCCCCCCTCTCTCCCACGTGAGATTAGGTGAGATTTTGCTCGACCCCTCCCCCCATATTTATGGAGGGATGCCCCCCTTAGTAAACCACACCACAGCTGCTGCAAACGATACTGATAGGGAAAGTATCTCAAATGGAAGGTTGGAAGGCGGCTCCGCCACATCAGACATGCATCAAGATGCTGTTTAGACTGACTCTTATCAAAGTGAAATTCTATAAGCTGACTGCCAACCTCCAGCCGTGGAGTGGCAAGATAGTATCTTATAGGGGCAGGAGTGGGGCAGGGGTAGCTGCCTCACTCCTGCGCTGCACTTTAGGGGTAGTGGGGGGGGGGGGGGGGCAAATGATGTTGAAATTTTGTTGGAATATTTTTTTATGTCACTAAGGTTGAAAACAAGCGTGCGGCCCGCCTGATGTTAAGCAGTTACCATAGCCTATAGATGTTTGCAATACAAAAGGCATTGCTCGGAAGTTGCCCACCTGAAGGGGAGTGGGACAGAGGAAAGGGTAAGGGAAGGGGGTTGGGCTTCCGCCTCTAGCACGCATCGTACGAAACGCAGCTGTAATAGCTCCTTTACGCCGATCATCTGTGAGAGGGTGGTAGTACTACTCCGGTCGAGCCAGACCATAATTTGAGCTGTAGTCAATTGGCTACAGCTTGGCTCTACCACCAATAAATATTTTTTTTCAGGGTTACTACAATTGTACATAATTTTCCTGACCAGAAGTGAAATTATGAAAATCAAGAAGACTCAGTTCTGGGATCCGAGGACTGGGAGTAATGTTTTACTATGAAACAGAATTCAAATAACTACGGCTATATAAATACTGCGAAACATTACCATAAATAAATGAATAAACCTACAACAATTCGATTTTAATTTAACGTCCCCCCGTTTTACCACTTTGTACCATCCTAGTCAGGACCATATATGAAGAAAAAGAAGCTACCTAAATGTGCATAAGCTCAAATACCTTTTTGCTTAGGCCCTTCGTCGACGGTGCTAATCAAAAGAAACGGAATTGGTTAGTAATTAAAATTACTAACTAATTAGTCGCTCGACTATGCGCTACTCAAAAGGAACGCAAATCTCTAAGCTCTATAAAAGATAACAAAAGACAATGGCGGCGTCTTCATCAGGCGCATGCCTCGCGCGAGCACTCAGTTTTGACGTCGGAACGCATAGACGTAATGTCATAATATGAGTGCTCGGGTGAGGCATGCGCGCCATATGGACACATCTAATCACTCAAGAACGCAGCGCTGAAAAGTTTCTCGAAACCAGTCGCGCGTGACCAGAAGGGCAAGATAAGTGGCTGACGTCTAGGAGCGTTCTGTTATATATGGTTTATGTATATAGAAGTGCTGGGTCTGTAGTCTGCTTTGCAGTGTCAGCATTTCAGATAGTTCTTTAGATTCACATAGTACTTTGGTCTGATGGACAAGTCAGTTCGATTCCATCCTCCGTCGGAGACACTTGCCCCAAATTAAATAGTTTTAATCTTTTTAAAATAAATATTGACCTTGTAAAAGTAAATTTAGTTTTTTTTAAAAACGGCTTTCGCAAAATCCGTATAACAAATTGGTGGCAGCGTGATTGGGATACAATTCAGCCGTATCCCCGGTTCGTCTCCGTGAACCGTGTCCGTGTCCGTGAACTTTCTACGGGAGTTAAGTGTCTACCTACTGTCGAACTCAGTCAATCTTCGTGTGTCCCTGTAATCTCCGTGTCCGTCGTGTCCCTGAAATCCCCGTGTCCGTGTTCGTCGTGTCCCTGAAATCTCCGTGTCCGTGTTCGTCGTGTCCCTGTAATCTCCGTGTCCGTGTTCTTCGTGTGTCCCTGTAATCTCCGTGTCCGTGTTCTTCGTGTCCCGGAAATCTCCGTGTCCGTGTTCTTCGTGTGTCCCTGTAATCTCCGTATCCGTGTTCTTCGTGTCCCGGAAATCTCCGTGTCCGTGTTCTTCGTGTTCCTGAAAGAGCCAGTTACCTGAAAGAAAAGGTGATTGGACCAGCATGTTCCCGTACGTCTTCTGCGCATTCCTGTAAGTGATTTTGTTTTCCAAATAACCCTCAAGTGATAGTGCAAGGCCAATCCTTTTTTTTAAATCAAAGTGAGTGTATCAAGTGAAAACATTAATTTTAACAACCATTCCGATTACTTTAAATCTAAATTTAGTCACTACAATTGTTTTATCATAACTTTCCCATAGCTATTGTGTCTCATATTTACATTGTAAGTCAATTCTTAGAATCAGCGTGGGCGCTCATCGCATTCACGCTTATCAGCACGGTAGCGGTAACTTGGTTGGCCGCCTTTTACACCGTATCGTAATTTAAATTGTTATTTACTTGTTTTAATATTTATAATAGCCATGTCTACCAAAGAAAAAGTAAAACAAGAGGAAGTGGAAGTCCAAATTAGTACATTGTTTAAATTTATAAAATCTTTTGATGGTTCACGCGAGAAATTAAACTCATATGTGACTCATTGTGATAATGCCATAAGTTTAGCCTCTGAAAGTCAAAAATCGATTTTATTTAAATATATTCTCTCTCAATTAGATGGTAAAGCTGAAACTGCTTGTTCAATCAAGGAGTTTGATTCGTGGGAACAATTGCGTGAGTTCTTGAAAACTCAATTTGGAGAGAGGAAACATTATACCCATTTATTGGCGGATTTGCAAGAATGCCGGCAACAAACAACCGAACCGGTTACTCAATTTGCTTTACGCGTCGAAACCTGCCTTTCAAAATTATTAACTGAAGTGACCTTGTCCAATAAGAAAAAGACCGAATTAGTTGGCCGTACAGCAGCAATGGAAGACCTCGCTCTTCACACCTTCTTACTTGGCCTTAGGCCCAACATATCCAACTTAGTCCGTGGTAAAAACCCCTCAAACCTTAATGAAGCCGTTAACCTAGCTATATCGGAAGAGAAAATCCTAAATCTGCTGTATAAACGCAATTCCCAATCTAATAATACTCCAATGCCTCAACGCCCCGTTCAAAAACCCCAATATACCTTTAGACCTGCAATTCATAACGTAAATACTAAGCCCCAGATGCCAAGACAAGTAGACCCAAATACTGAAATCCCTGTTTGCCGATATTGTAAAACCCCAGGTCATACCCTTAACGTCTGTAAGAAACGTGAATATAACAATAACCGATTTAATGTTCCGCAAACATCTCAGTTCCAACAACGTCCAAATGCAGGATACACAAATCCCAGACCCGTTCGTGTTAACTGCGTAGCCAATGACGATGACAATGACTATTATGATCCTGAGACAGAACCATATTACAGTGAGGACAACCCTCAACACCCCGACGACGAACAACCCAATGACGATAATTTAAACGAATAATGGGCTCACGGAGGTGTCTCGTGAGGCCCAAACCACAACCTTTAGCACAACCCATAAATTATAACGACACCCTTTCGATACCCAAGGACCACACAGGTAACCAGCCCCAGGCAAGCGTCCATCCTTCTAAATCCAAGGACCACACGGGTAACCAGCCCCAAGCAAGCGTCCATACTTCTAAATCCAAGGACCACACGGGTAACCAGCCCCAAGCAAGTGTCCATACTTCCAAATCCAATGATCACACGGGTAGCCAGCCCCAAGCAAGTGTCCAAAACAACTCAAGATCCAAAAATGTCCATCAAAAGCCTTCTAATAGCCAAGAAAAAGAATCATACGTATTCCCAAATCAAATCATGACCGAAAATAAAGTATATGAAATATTATGTAAACCAACTAAAGTATCCTTACCACATGTCCTTGTTCAAACATCCGTATCCGATAGACCACTTACCCTACTCGTCGATACTGGTTCTTCGGTTTGTCTTATCCGAATGTCAGCCATCCGATCACTCTCCAACCTGAAACTAAATAAAAATAACATAATTAAATTAAAAGGCATAGATAATTGCGAAGAAACTGTATCAACCCTCGGTAACCTTGATATGAACCTCATATTCGGTAGGGAATCAATCCCCTTTTTATTTCATGTAGTAGAAAAGATCCATCTTACCTATGACGGCATAATAGGAAATGATTTACTTACCCGTTTCCAGTGTTCCATTGATTATAACCGGCAAGTCCTTAACCTAGGAAAAAATAAAATAAAACTTAATTTTACTGACCCAATTTACCAGATTCCGCCTCGTTCCGAAATTACGGTAGAATGCTCAGTCATTAACCCTGAAATAAAAGAAGGTCTCATAGTTGACCAACACATCAGTGAGACACTGTTCATTGCAAATTGCTTAGTTAAAGTAAAGACTAATAATAGAGTTAATCTCACAGTTTTAAACACGTCCGAAAATCCTATCTCCTTGAACTCGAATCTCCAACTTACCTTACACCCAGTCGACCATGACTCTCTTCACATAACCCAATCAAACCAATCCTGTTTGACCAGAACTCTAGAAACCCTTAAACTACTCCGTGTCTCGCACCTAAATCCTGAAGAATCCGAAGCTCTTTATGAAGTATGTTCTAAATACTCCGACATTTTCCATCTACCTGGTGACCAACTTACCTCAACTGACGCTATCCAACATGAAATCCGTATGACCTCTGACCAACCCATCAATGTCAAGTCGTATCGCTTTCCTGAAATTCACAAACAAGAAGTTAACTCCCAAATTCAGAAAATGTTAGATCAGAAAATCATTCAGCCATCTATATCACCCTGGTCTTCTCCAATCTGGATTGTCCCAAAAAAGATCGACGCTTCCGGTCAAAATAAGTGGCGAATCGTCATAGACTATAGGAAGTTAAACGAGAACACAATTGGCGAAACATACCCAATTCCAAACATTGTTGAAATCCTTGATCAACTAGGGAACTGCAAGTACTTCTCAACCCTTGACCTTGCCTCAAGGTTCCATCAAATTAAAATGACTCCTAATGATTCCTGTAAAACTGCTTTCAGTGTGCCTCAAGGACATTTCGAATTTACCAGAATGCCATTCGGCCTGAAAAATGCACCATCAACCTTTCAACGTCTCATGAATAATGTCCTTACTGGTCTGCAAGGAGACCGATGTTTCGTTTATTTAGACGACATCGTTATCTACTCCCATGACTTAAACTGTCATATCCAGAACTTGACTGCAGTTTTCCAAAAACTCCGCTCCTTTAACCTAAAATTACAACCCCATAAATGCGAATTCCTGCGCAAAGAAGTAGGGTACCTTGGACACGTCATCACCGAAAATGGTTTAAAACCAGACCCTAACAAAATTAAAGCTGTCCAACAATTCCCAATCCCAAAGTGCCCAAAAGATATAAAATCCTTTTTAGGCCTTATATCCTACTACAGGCGCTTTATTCCGGAGTTGTCAAAAACATCCAAACCTCTCACATCTCTCTTGAAGAAGGACATCCCTTTTGTTTGGACCAATGAACAGCAGTTGGCCTTTGAAAATCTAAAAGGTAAACTCATAACCGCTCCTGTCCTCATTTATCCCGACTTTACAAAACCATTTGCACTCACCTGTGACGCATCCAATTACGCAATCTCCGCCATACTCTCCCAAGGTCCCGTTGGTCGAGATCACCCTGTTGCCTATGCGTCCAGAACCCTAAATAAAAATGAAATCAACTACAGTACAACTGAAAAAGAATTATTGGCCATAGTCTGGGGTTGTAAAACCTTTAGGCCTTATTTGTTTGGTCGCAAATTCACCATCATAACTGATCACCGACCTTTAAAATGGCTTTTTAACCATACAGACCCAAGTAGCAAACTCCAACGTTGGCGTCTTCAACTCGAAGAATTTGAATACGAGATCGTATACCGAAAAGGCAAATTAAATTCAGCAGCCGATGCTCTCTCTCGCTACCCCGTCAATCCTGTTCAGCTTGAGAACCCCGAAGATGATTTAACAGATCTTGGTGGTCTAGACTTCAGCCCTTTTAACGCTGATATTGCTGATTTTACTCCCTTAAGTCCTCCAAGTCTAAATGATCTCCCTGATCCTATTTCATTGCCTCCAACTGTGGAACTAGCTCCTGAAATTCAAAACGATCCTCCACCTTCCACGAGTGGCCAAGCCCCAGTCTTGCGATATCCAAACACCGAAATTAATCCTCAAATTCAAAGCTTACCTGACCTCGCCGATACATACACAAAATTCCTGAAGACATTTTCTACAAGACAATATGACTCTGACATCATCGAACATAACGATAGTTTATTAAAAAGCCAAAATAAAACTTTTATTATTCCTACCTCCCTCGATTTTGATGAATCTGTTCCATATGTCCAAGAAATTCTATCTAATTCATTGGACCCCGAATCATTCATCGACTCAGAAAGGACATTACACTCATACAAACCCCTCTCACACAATGATAAAATTTATTATTTTTTATTTACTAAAGTACATCATTTTGATGACTGTAGTTATAGTGATATATTTGAGTCTCTAAAAAATCTCCGAGATCATCTAATATCTGCAGGCGATCCCATAGAAAAATTAAGTATAACCGATTTTAAAAACCCTTTTGACAGACACACATATATGAGGATCTATAATATACTAGCCCATTTATTCCATAACACCAAAATTCAAATTCATATTTACCGTAATAAAATATATTATCCCAGTCCTAGTGAAGCTCTCAAAATTCTCAAAGAAAATCACGATATCCCAATTGCAGGGCACCTCGGGTCTAACCGAATGTTTAATAAAATTAGAGAGCAATATTACTGGAAAAACATGCGTAGCGATATTGAAAATATTGTAAAAAAATGTACACAATGCCAGACAAACAAAGCTTTACGGAAGGTAAATAGAGCACCCATGCAAATTACCAGTACTTCTGTTACCCCTTTTGAAAGACTATCCCTGGATATAGTCGGCCCTCTTCCCGAAGCAGGCCCAGGTAAATTGAAATATATACTCACCCTTCAAGATGATTTAACAAAATTTTCTATAGCCTACCCTACTAAAAACGCTACTGCCGAGGAAAGCAGTGAGTGCCTTGTTCATTTCATATCTTTGTTTGGCATCCCTAAATCAATTTTAACCGACCAAGGCACCAACTTTACCGCTGAACTATTTAAACAAACCTGTTCCTTCTTGAAAATCAAGCAGCTCTGGTCCTCTCCTTATCATCCCCAAACACAAGGTGCACTAGAGCGCAGCCATTCAACCCTAAAAGAATACCTAAAGTCTTATGTCTGTGAGAATCAAGACAACTGGCCCAAATATGTATATACAGCAATGTTAGCATATAACACAGCTATACGTATGTATAGCTTACTATACAACCAACTTTACACCTTACGAGCTGATTTTCGGTCATAAACCGTTTATACCAAATTCTATATACGATCCTGCACCAAACGCTACTTACCCGGACTATGTCAAAATGTTACAACACCGATTCAAATTAGGGCGTGCAGTTTCGTAGATTTTCAATTTCGGAATTGGCCTACGAAATTGGGCTCGTCAGTTTCGAAATTTCGGAATTCCGAAATTGAAACGACATTTTGGTAAATGGATTATAAATTGCAATTTTACTGTAAATTTGAAACGTTTAGTATAAATTTGTGTTTAACGGCTAGTTTCATTAAAAAAAACAATAGATATGTCGTTTTCGAATCATTTTACGACGAAAAATTGCTTTCAGCTGCAGCTTCAACTAGTGCTAGATTTTATTCTGTAGCTCGACCCCTAATATTGTGATGACATGTTTAGTGAAAAATTCGTTAGAATCGGTTGAGCCATTTTCATGTGATGCTCGAACATAAGTACAGATATACAGACAAACAGACAACAAACCAAGAACATTTCATTCAGTCACTTTCAAAAATATTTTCACAGACCAGCTCAGGCAATTTCGAAATTGTATAAATAAAATAAAGCGTAGCGCTATATGGGTGTGAAACGTGGACCCTCATTGAAAGAGACGAGCATAGTGTAGATTGAAATGTTTGAAATGTGGTGATGAAGGATAATGGAAAAAAAACTGTTACAAATGAGAGTCAAATAAAGAAGAACGTTTAGAAACAATACTTAGTAGCAGAAGAAAAATGTTTTCATCTCATACAATATGACAACTTTATGAAAGTCATCTTAGAAGAAAAGATAGGAGGAAAGCGATGATGAGGAAGACGCAGGACCAGGAATAAATTACATGAGCCTGATTTATTTTAAGGTTGATATCATATCGTATCAGGAGGTGAAAGATACTGCCCTAGACTGGGAATGATAGAAAGAGCTTCATCAGCTACGATGACAAAAGCCTTCGGGTACTTAAATAGGAGAAGCAGATAAAATAAGCAAAGTCTCCACATTGCTGGCGGTCTCATCGGCGTAATTAGATCAATATTATTAAGCGAAAGACCTCAGCAAGCTGGACCATTGACCGTTAGAAACCATAGCAAAGTCAGGAAACAAGTAACCTGCCTCAAATTGAATGAAGGACTTGTCATGTTAAGCAAAATCAGGGATCTTGGTGCAAATCGCTACTCTAGTGGAGACTCGAGACTATCGAAAAATAAATCTCCACTAAGGGGACCTCAAGTGCTATGAAAAGATGACGTTAAGAAGGCCGCACGAACTGGAAAGGTCCTGTTAGACAGATAAATGGAGGATACTGAAGGAAGTCTATGCGAAATGGTTAAAGGAGAATCAGGATTTTTTGGGGAAAATCTCGAAAGGACAATAAAAACAGTCTGGGCTCTTTCCTTACCCGACACTGATTTCACTCCTGTGTCGTTGATCTATTCCACAAATTTCTAGCCTTCACCTTCATGATATAGTACTCTGTACGTGCCTCTGCCTAACCTAATCTCATGATTAGCAAATAGGGTATTCTACTATTGATCAAATTCGGATTAATAAGAAACAAGTTCAGGACAGAAATACACCCTCGCTCTATAGCTATTTCGTGCCTCAATGTTCAAACGATTTCTTGGGTTTGGTTTCATAGACTCTAGTTTTACGCATCATGTTTAGGCTCAATAATTTAAAACTGAGAGAAAGTCCAGGCTGACGCAAGCCTTTGATTTGAAAGACTTGATGAAACTTGTCGAATTTTGCCCCGCCTTGATAAACCCCTCCAAGAAATATGAACAGTTTTGGGAATATATGTAAGTAGTATGTAGTATCCCTCTCACATAATATTTTTGTACTTTTATTCTCAATATTTAGGTCGCGGGATATTATTCTACAGGCATTTTAATAGTTCCATAATGTTCCAATTCCAATATAAAGACTCTAGGATAGCGCACGAAGTGGAAAAATGATTCATTCAAGAATTACGGCGGCTGTTAAGAAACTAAATTTAATTTCGGATTCCGAAATTGAATGGCCGAAATTCCGAAATTGAAAACTATGCAAAAATAGTCCGAAATTTCGAAATTATGAAATTTCGGAATTTCGAAATGCACCCCCTAATTCAAATACACTAGAGACAAAGCAGTTGAAAATATTCGCAAATCAAAAGATTCTTCCAAGGCTTATTATGACACTCACACACGTCCAGTGAAATACAAGATCGGCGACTACGTTTATTTAAAAAATCATGTCAGAATGCGTAAGGCCTTATCATCAATCTGGAAAGGCCCGTACAAGGTTGTGAAAATAAATGGCAGAAACAGCCTTACTCTATTAATAAATAGACGCCACGTGACTCATCATTTTGATGAAGTCAAGCTCGCGCGGCAACAAGATTCTTAAGATTTAATCAATTAAGTTTAATTTTTATTAGATAATAATTAGATACTTTAATGTTCTATTACAGTTCCCTGTCCTTGGCACAGGAAAACTTCATACAGCCTGCAGTGAATAAACCTGGCATTTACTTTGACCCTATGGGCTCCCTAAAAATAATAGACGGCTATCTTAGTGTAATAATTCCTATTGACATTTCGTTTATACAACCACACATTATAAATCTGAACGGTGTGATAGGCACCTCCAAGTATTTGTGTAAACAAAGTAACGTCTTTAGCGATATCGAATGTCTCAACATGCTCCAACCTCTTTCAGTTCGGTATCAAGATATAATTCGTGATTTTGAATCAATTTCCCACCTAATAGAAATTAGATCCAGAAGGTCAGCCTGGTTTGGTGGCGTTGGTACCTTATTTAAACATTTGTTTGGAGTAATGGATGAAGACGACGCTATAAAGTACAGTAATGCTATAAAAGCTATCGAAAACGATAAAACTAAATTGTCAAAATTAGTTAAAGAAAATATTCTCATCACCACTTCAACACTTTCTTCCATAAAGGATGTTGTGCACAAAATTAATATGAATGAACAACAATTGAATACCGCTGTTGAAACCTTATCTCTTAATCAAAAGAATTTGACTTTGTTATCAGATAGTTTATTACTAAGATCAAAAATGAATGAAATAATTAACATGTTAGAAAGTAGTTTGTTAACTTTATCGTTTAAATTAGAAGATATTATAAATGGAATTATGTTTAGTAAATCGCATATTTTATATCCTTCTATTATTACCCCGAAGCAATTGTTTTCCGAATTAGTAGAGAACTACAGATTTCTGGAAGATTATCGTCAAATTCCTGTAAGTTTGTCGCTAGAAAACATATACCTGTTAATGAACATATCCGAAATCGCTAGTTACTATAGTGATAATAAAATTGTGTTTGTTCTTAAAATACCTCTTGTAACTTCGAAGGATTTTAATTTGTATCACTGCATTCCATTTCCGGTTGCAATAGTAAATAGCACATACTCTACCATAGTTCCTTCTACTAAGTACATAGGTATAACTAGAGATAGGTCTTTCTATTGTAAGTTAGATAGTCTAAATAGCTGTAAGACAATATACAATTTATATTACATATGTGAAACTTTGGACGTATATTCTAGTTCCGCAACTCCGATCTGTGAATCGGAAATAATTTCTAAAGCCTTGACCACTGTGCCTCATCAATGTGAAACTAAATTTCTTCAAGGAAATCTGGAAATTTGGCAAAGAATAACTAATAATAAATGGATATACGTAATAAATAAACCATCTAGATTATCTATAGATTGTCACAATACAAGTAGTACCGAAATTACCGTTTTAGGCACAGGAATAATGAACCTTCCGATACAGTGTATTGCTTATTATAAAGATTCAAGGTTAACACCAAAATATACAAAAATAATTAAACTTCAACAAATCTTCTTGAACTTCGACTTGTTAAATGATTTGTGTTGTAATCTTGAAAAGATCCTGAAATCTAAAACAAATATCCCAACCTTAAATTTAAAAAGCATTAACCTTGATTCCATTATATCAGAGCAAAATAAAGCAACAAGCCAAATTGTAAAAGACCTTGATAGTGTCATTGAAAAGCCACACATTGTCTTATATGGCGAATATTATTCTTATACGACAATTATAGTTACTATTATAGTTATAATTTTAATTTCTCTTATTTTATATAAACATATAAAATCGGGCACATGTCACCGACTCCTGAATAAACATAACAAAGGCAAGCTTGAAATTGAACAAATAGAAGAACTATCAGAAATAGCCCTTGATTCTCCTAGAGTTTCAGCACCTAAAATCCGAACATCCCTTACATAAACTTCACCCTTCAGGTATAAGTTTAGTCTTAGCCCGGGGGCTGTTATATATGGTTTATGTATATAGAAGTGCTGGGTCTGTAGTCTGCTTTGCAGTGTCAGCATTTCAGATAGTTCTTTAGATTCACATAGTACTTTGGTCTGATGGACAAGTCAGTTCGATTCCATCCTCCGTCGGAGACACTTGCCCCAAATTAAATAGTTTTAATCTTTTTAAAATAAATATTGACCTTGTAAAAGTAAATTTAGTTTTTTTTAAAAACGGCTTTCACAAAATCCGTATAACAGTTCGTTCAAATCGCTACGCTTTATATATGGAAATGACATCAGTCACGTGATCTACACATACCAACTTGTTGTTGATCTACCGACGTTTGACATTTCCATACATAGTGAAGTTTATTCTATTCTATTCGTTTAGCGTTCATGCCACTTGTCTTCCTTCCGCATGTGGAGTCGTGAACTACTAATCGCTAATTAATTACTAACCAGTTTCTTTTGAGTAGCGTCGTGTATGAGACGCGTTACAAATACTAGTGTTATTGGTTAGTCCTTCGAAACTAAATAGTAATTTAGTAGTCCTTTTCTTTTGTTGTTAGTCAGATGAACTTCTATTTATCAAAATTAGTTTACTTTAAGTAACTGAAGTTCAGTAAGGTCGTCGGCAAACCTTTGGTCGTCGGGTAAAACGGTGAAAAAAAAAACTTTTTTTATATTATTTTCTTTTATTTTATATCACAAATAATGTTCCTCTTTACATAAGTAATATTTACACATTAAATAAAACTAATTAGCTTTGGTATTACATATCACATATCATTTTGCTATCGTGCAATATAATACGCAATTTCTGCAATGATTACTATGTACGGGGGCGTAGGTATGCCTATAATATTTCCTGTTTATGCCAGACCAAACATGGCATTGTCTGAAACAGTTTCACGCCCCCCGGATAATAAAAACAGTAAAAACGACACTACAAGTAGGTACTTTGATTTCCAAATAGCAGAACTAGAACGATTTTAACGTAATATTTTTGTTTTCAGAAACTCTACCATTTATTTTACGCCCTCTAGTAGCTAAAATATGTGTATGGACAAATTGTAGAGCTAACTACTAGAGAAAGTAACAATATGACATCAAAATATTCATTCCTTCCACTCAACACCACCAAAACGACACCACCGGTGGTGTCGTATGGAATCTCTAGTCCATACGACACCACCGACTATTAGTGAGGTTACCTACATACAAAGTTGTTGATATGAAAACTCCAATTAAGTTCAAGCAGTTTCATTAATGAGGTATGTCATTTGATAAAGTTTATATTTATCTGTTAGTTTAGTTTATATTTATTTCATAAACTCTGTTTCATTAATTATCGTTTAACTATAGATAACTTGAAATAATAACTTTGGGGTCGGATCAATGTATGTGATGTTGTCTGATATTTATTTATTTATTTTAATGAACTGGGAGCTGTTTGTCAAAAACACGCGTTTCTGGACATCACTAGGGTGGTGTCGTATGGACTAGAGATTCCAAACGACACCACCGGTGGTGTCGTTTTGGTGGTGTCGAGTGGAAGGAATGAAAATATTTTACGTAGAAGCTCAAATAGTGACTCCAGCGAACGTAAAAGTAGAGTATGGTAGAGTCATGGTAGAGCTAGAGCGGTACTGCCGATAAACAATATAAATAAATGGTGCTGCCCAATAGCCGGTTGTGTCAGACATGTCATCATCAGTGCCGGTTATAGGGCACCATAATTAAGGGCCTCCGCAGACTAGCTACTTTTATCATCGGCGACCGGCGATTTTGTGACGTATCGATGCTGCGTCGCGTTTCTTCGAGCGCGAACGAGCGAGACGCAGCATCAAAATCGCCGATCGCCGATGCTAAAAGTAGCTAGTCTGCGGAGGCCCTAAGGGTTTATGGGTCATGTGACCAGTTTTTTAATACTCTAACTAAAGTCACTCAATTCTTTCGAGCCTTACCATTAAACGTTTTTATGCGCATATTTGAACAAAAATCGGAAACATTCGAATTATTTTTTTGGCAAACCATAAATTTCTTTCTTATGTACGGTAATCCTTAAAATAGCCAGCGGTAACAGCAGGTATAGGAGCTTAGCTATATAATAGCTAGCTTTCGTCCGAAGGTATATTGTGTACCTTGGAAGATTGCTCTTCAATTGGGGACCAGAACGTTGTGGGGTCGTTATAGACACCGTTTGGTGCCATTTTCCCTTCGTACACGATCTGCTGCAAGGGATTCTCGTGACCCTCAGGGCCTGCTGAGTGCTCCATTTTCCGTAGGAGGCTTCGCACGAGGATTATGAGGTACAACTCCAGTACTGGAAGAAAATAAGTTGTTATTATAGCTTCATAAACCTGATGAGCTACAAGACAGTGACGCAGTGGTTAGAGCTCACTACATCTAGTGGTTGCGGGTTTGACTCTCGTCAGAGGCAAATTTCGGAAACGTACTTTTTGTATAGTACGTTTTTTTATACTTGTCCTATTTGGTAAGCAAAGATGGCGTCCAGCGGGGCGATTGCGTAACTTTTTTTCAATGTTTCAATTGGTTTCGTATATAATTGACACAGGATGAAAGAAACCAATTAAAACATTGACAAAAAAGTTACGCAATCGTCCCGCTGGACGCCATCTTTGCTTACCAAATAGGACAAGTATAAAAAAACGTACTATACGTTACCCTTGTCTGGTGTTACTAAGATCAACCCCAGTCCATTGTATGGTAGCCATAGTACAAGCGTTGCTTAGTTTGAGACCATACAGTTGGTGTGCATATCTGGTGATATCTATCTATCTAATATTCCCTCCTACAAATACGTCACTCGCCTTACCTAACACCCTGTATAAATGGGCGTACCTACTTTAAATCATTTTAATAAAATAATATTGGCAGATAATACCCCGTTGCGTTGTCGCAGACATAGTGCGTCATTGCAAGTATTATTGATATGCGGTCAGAGGTCGAGTGATTGAAGATATTCCTTGCACATAAACTTCTCAATTAAATAAATATTGCAAGACAAACACGCAAATCGTATGCGCCACTTATTACTCGTATAAATTAATTTCCTATTTACCAAAACACACTGTATTAAAATAAGCAATTAAGTTGTGATTTGAAAAAAGAACAATCAATATAAAATTGACGGGCCCGTTAGCGTGGTTGGCGCGGAGGCGCCTTTCACGCTGCAGGTCGTAGGTTCGATTCCTACCCGAGACATGCATTTGTGTGCATGAACATGTCTGTATGTCCGGAGTCTGGGTGTATATGTATATTAAGTATGTATCTACAAATAAAAAAGTAGTATATGTAGTAATATCAGTTATCTGGTTTCCATAGTACAAGTTCTGCTTAGTTTGGGATCAGGTAACCGTGTGTACAAAAATGTCCCAGGATATTATTAAAAAAAAAAAAAAAAAAAAAAAAAAAGGACCAGCCCGTTGAGTTTCTTGCCAGATCTTCCAAAGTCGCGTTTCCGATCCACAGGTAGAATTAGGTCGGGTCAGTAAGTATGTCTACCTCCTGTAAATGTAACGTCACGACTTTTATCCCCATTCGGGGGTAGTCAGAGGCTTGAGTGGCCATACACCACCACATTGTGGAGGTATTAACCAACTCAAAGCCCACGTTTCACCTGATAGTCAGAACCCAACGTGACAGGTGGTGAACCTTGTCGCCGATATTTTATGGATAAAGGGATAAAAGAGGCGCTCATAGCCAGCTGCAATCACTGGTCGGAAATTAAGCATCCCTTGGCAAAGCAGAGGTGGGTGACCATTTATTGGCATTTGTACTGAGCGTCTCCGTGCTTCGGAGGGCACGTAAAAAGTCGGTCCCGGTTGTTATCATCTAGGCAGCAGTCGTCAAGCCTTGTCAGATGCCTTCGGGCGGCTTGAAAAACTCTGACAGGTAGGCCACTAACCATACGATAAGAATAAGAAAAATAAAGGTGTGTACTCACATAATGAAACTATCAGCAGAGGTAATGCTTCCATAATCATGAACGGGATGAAATACGAGCCGCGTGACGTCATAGCGATACCAATGATCTGAAGAAGCAAGCTGGCGAATATCGTTGATATTGAGTAGTAGTAGTATACAGTCAGGGGGAGCTTAAGTACCTGGAAATAAAAGTAAAAAGTAGTAATTAAAAAAAAAATAACAGTCGAATTGAGAACCTCCTCCTTTTGGGAGTCGGTTAAATTGGGTAGGTCTTCAGCTATACATGGTGTCTCAAATGTCAGAAATAGTAAATTAGGTAGTTATACGGTAGCTGACATGCAGTTACCTAGTGAAGACTCGTAACTGTAATATTTTCTGAGCTAGGGCCTTTGAATAATTGTAACAACTTAGAGCCAGGGCCCACTAGCGCGCTGCGCTGCGTCGTCGCAACGGACAACGCATTGTATGCCACACCTGCGTTGCGACGACGCACGACGTCGCAACGCAAAAAGGCGACACAACGCCGTCGTATACGTCATTTCGCATATGCACGTCTCCCTCTAGCAGCGGAACGCTGTGCGTCATCGCACCGACAGTTCAGCGCATCACCCTCCCCCGCTTCGTCTCTGCGTTGAAACATCGCATGCGACGACGCAACGCATAAATGTGGCATGCCACTATAAAATATATGTAAAACGACGCAGCGACGACGCAACAATGACGCAGCGAAGACGCAACGCAACGCAACGCGGTAATGGAGCCTCGCCCTTACTTACTTACCACAACTTGACACAAATTTTTGTTCTCTATTAGGCTTTAGTTATAAGTACTATAGTGAGAGGCTTTGTTTATTGTAATATCACTTGTACTATCACTAACCATATTTGTGCAATATGTGGAAGCTTATTGTTAGCTTATATCTAATAAATAAAACAAGCTATATTATAGTCGGTGGCTAATGGCGTTTTGTATTTTAGAGAGTGAAAAAAAAAGCGGGAAACAACCATAGATAATGTTACATTACTTTGATACCTAGTCTATGGATAAACTATAAGAGATGTATAAGGAATGCTGTTCATTAATTTACTAACACCCCCACTTATCAAAATAATGCTAATTCACAACTAAACTTCAGTTTAAACAAAACAAAATTACTACCATACAAAACAAAATTAAGTTTCTGTCAACCCTAACATCTCGACAAATTTATAATGTTTTACAGTACAAAGTGCTTTTGTAAATATATCAGCTGGCATTTCAGCTGTAGGTACATAGGCTATCTCTACCTGCTTATTAGCTATACATTCTCTCACGAAATGATGACGGACATCAATGTGTTTTGTTCGCCTATGATACAAGGGGTTACAGGCTAATTTTTGTGAACTTTGATTATCACTAAATAATGTTGTGACACTGTGACACTGTATTATCTCATAAAGTAAATTTCTTAAATATATACCCTCTTTACATGCTTCACTTAGAGCCATGTATTCTGCTTCAGTGCTAGACAAAGCGACCGTTCTTTGCTTCCTACACTCATAAGAAATTGCACACCCTGATATCTGAAAGAAGAAACCGGTATATGACCTCCTATCTAATGTGCATGATCCCCAGTCAGCGTCAACAAAACCTATTAATTTACAATCATTCTTAACATACTTTAAACTATAATCTTTTGTCTTCTGCAAATATCTAAGTATTCTTTTTAAATGTTTCCAATGATTTTCATTAAAACAATTATTATACTGACTTAGGAAACTGACACTAAAACATATATCTGGCCTAGTCAATACACATAAATACATCAAGCAACCTAACAGCTGTTGATATGGATATTTATGACATGTAGTTTCAGCTTTCTCTAGTTTTAAATTGCTTTCCATTGGAGTATCGGAGCTTTTACAATCATACATTTTAAATCTTTTTAATATAGATTCTATGAACTGTTTTTGATTAATAGTTATACTGTCCTTCTCTACGATGACATTCATTCCCAAACAATATTTTACCTGACCTAAGTCTTTAATCTTAAATTTGGACTTGAGTTCACACTTCAACTCTTCATAACTATCTTTACAATTACCAACTTCAACCCTCCTCCTTTTTGAAGTCGGTTTAATAAAATACAAAGAAATCGTCAACAAACAAAGCTATATATACTTTAATACTGCCTTGACATTTCATAAACAAACAAGGTTCAAATTTAGACTTACTATAACTTAAATCTAACAAACATTGCTCAACACGCTCATACCAGGCTCTGGCTGATTGTTTTAGCCCATATATTGCTCTTTTCAACTTTAAAACTTTATTGTTACAGTTAGAAAATTCTGAACAAGCCGGTATTTCCATAAATACAGATTCATTTAAAAAACCATTTAAAAAAGCTGTAGGTACATCCAGATGAACTATATCTAGGTTAAGATTAACACTCAAAGCAAAAAGTAATCTAAGTGTAGAGTGCCTAAGTACTGGTGAAAAAGTCTCTTTAAAGTCTGTACCTTTCTTTTGGGTAAATCCTTTTGCCACCAACCTAGCTCTGTATCTCACTTCACTTTCACTATCGTGCTTTCTTTTGAACACCCATTTGCACTTCACAATTGTACTGTTCACTGGTCTGTCCACTAGTTCCCATGCTTCATTATCGCTAAATGACTTCAACTCCTCTTTAATAGCTGTTTGCCATTGTACTTTCTCTGGTCCATTCATGGCCTCACTGAGAGAGATTTCTTCTCCTGGGACTTCTTCCACACATGAGCTTGCATACCAACCATAGCGATCCGGTTGGCGTATGATGCGTTTTCCTAGAGGTTGTAGCTCAGGAACCACCTCCGAGTCTCCTTCATCTGACACCACAGAGTCATAGGTGCTCTCCTCTGATTCACAAGACTGTTCTGGTACATAGGTGTCAACATCATCATCCGGCCTGCTGGTATCTAGCTCTGAAGTTGATATTTCTACTTGTTGGTCTTCCCCCACTGCATCCTGCTCTTCTGCACCTTCCTCCACTGTCACCTGCGTTGTTGTGATGTCACTAGGATTTTCCATGATTACAACATCTCTCGCCACAGTCACTGAGTGCGTAACAGGGTCATACAGTCTATAACCTTTGACATTTTCTGGGTATCCAACAAGAAATAGTTTTTTCGCTTTCTTGTCCCACTTCTGGCGTCGTTCCTTTGGGATATGAACCATTACTGGACTGCCAAACACACGGATATGGCTTATATTTGGTTTGGAACCTGTCCATAATTCATATGGTGTCTTCTGGTTCAGTCCTGCAGCCAAGGTTCGATTCTTTAGATATACTGCAGTATTAACTGCTTCTGCCCACATTTTCTTCTCAAACTGAGCATCAAATAAAAGACATCTGGCTTTTTCTACTAAAGTGCGGTTATTACGCTCACACAATCCATTCTGCTCCGGTGTGTATGGATTGGTCTTCTGGTGTATAATCCCTTCATTCTTCAGATATAAATCAAACTGTCTATTACAAAATTCTGTTCCATTATCGCTTCTTAATATTTTAATTTTCTGACATGTTTGGTTTTCAACTTGTGCTTTAAATTCTTTAAAGTAACCAAGAGCTTCACTTTTATTTTTGAGAAAGTATACGAAAGTCATGCGAGTAAAATCATCTATAAATAGGATAAAATATCTGGAACCAGCAATAGATTCATTCTCCATAGGGCCGCATATGTCTGTATGGACTATATCTAATAATTTGGTACTGCGTGAACCAACAGGAAAAGGTAAGCGGCACTGTTTGTCTTCGCAACACACTGTGCAGGAGAACTTGGTGAGGTTAACTGTCTCATCCAGATCCATCCCTTCTACTGCACTTTTCATACCATTTAGGTATCTGCTGTTCACGTGACCGAGTCTCCGATGCCAAGTGCTACCAGATACTGCCGCAGCTGCTAAAAACTGTCTCGGCTTTGCTATGTTTAGTCTGTACACACCATTTATAAGTATTGCTTCACCAATGCATTCATTCTGTCGATTATAAATATGACAAACATCTTTCTTAAAAGATACTCTGTTGCCACTCTCTATGATCTTGCTGACTGAAAGTAGATTGGTGGTAAGGTTATTAATGCACAAAACATTGTTAACATTTATGTCGAACACTGAGTCTCCAACACATGTTGTTATTTGTAGATCTCCGGAACATAAAACTGGTACACTCTGTTTATTAGCCACAATAATATCTTGAATTGCAGATTTCGACACATTGTTCAGTATATCTTTGTTATTTTCTGATATGATATGAGCACTTGCACCCGAGTCAATATACCAGTCGCTGTCATTGTACTTGCCGGTTAAAAACATAGCACTAAATGCATTTACTTGCTTTTCTTTGGATGTTTCCTCTCTACACTGGTTCTTGTAGTGTCCTATGCGCTTGCATTTATAGCATTTAATCGTTTTCTTCGACTTATTTTCAGTTGTAGGCGTTTGATAATTTTTCCCGCCATTTCCTTTGTTGTTCTGACGCTGGTTACTTTTGGCGATAAATGCACCTTCGGATTTTGTAATTTCAGTATCAGCACTCATATCTAATAGTTTCGTTTTAATACAATCTGCACTGACGCTTATACCTGAGTGCTCAATGGCCATTATCATCGGCGCGAATTTGTCTGGAAGGCCGGCTAGCAAAAGTGATCCAATCCATTCATCACTTATAGTGAATCCAGTCCCCTTCAGCTTCTGAGCAGTATCCACCATGTTTGTCACGTAGCTCGTCATTGACTCGCTGCTTTCTAGACGAATTGAGATGAGATGCCTCAGTAAACTGATGCGACGTGTGAATCCAGAGTCGTCGAATAAAGATTTTATCTTGGTCCACAACTCGTGCACTGTTTTCTCGTTCTTTATGTGAACATACAGCGACGGATCGATGGTCATGATCATCTTAGCCTTTGCTTTCTTGTCTTCCTGGTCTGTTAAACCTTCTTTGCACTTATTGATGTCAATGCCTTCAAGTACTAGGAAGTTTTCGACTGCGAACGCCCAGTCGTCGTAATTATCCCTTCCCTTCAGCTTGGGCACATTGATTGAGTAATTCGTCGTCATTTCGGTGCTATATATAAAAACTATCTAAACTATTAAATTGGGACTGAGCCCAAAACCTAATAAATAAAACAAGCTATATTATAGTCGGTGGCTAATGGCGTTTTGTATTTTAGAGAGTGAAAAAAAAAGCGGGAAACAACCATAGATAATGTTACATTACTTTGATACCTAGTCTATGGATAAACTATAAGAGATGTATAAGGAATGCTGTTCATTAATTTACTAACAATATCATTATCCACTTCATCATTATATATATTTCACTAGTCGGTAAGCTTTCCTATAATTATATTATAAAAAAAAAAACCGACTTCAAAAAAACCTGGATCACTAAAAAGCCTGAAATAATATTTCTATTACCACCTCTGCCTACCCCTTTGGGAAAACCAGACGTGATGGTGTGTTATCGAGTATTTGCGGTCGGTGCCAATCTATCTTCTTACTTTTATAGTAGGTATACTTGGCATACCAAGATTGGCACCGACTCCAAATACTCGATAACACACCATCACGTCTGGTTTTCCCAAAGGGGTAGGCAGAGGTGGTAATAGAAATATTATTTCAGGCTTTTTAGTGATCCAGGTTTTTTTGAAGTCGGTTTTTTTTTTATAAAAATAATTTTATTTCACGATTTTTAGTGGCGCCATACCAATGAACATTTTGGCATATTGAACTGTATCTAGTAAGCCCAACAAAAGGTAACTGCTGTAAATCTTTGAGGAATTCCCTCGACTGTCTATGGTCTCCATCATTAGACCTGTAATGGCACTTATAACCCATATGGGTGCAAAGTTCTCTCCAATACAAATTAATCAAGCCCAAACACCAGGTAATTGCTGTAAATCGTTGAGGAGTTCTCTCGACTGTCTTTTGACTCCATCATCAGACCCCTAATGACAGTCACAACCCATCTAGGTGTAAAGTTCTCATCAATACTAATTAATCAAGCCCAAACACAAGGTAGCTACTGTAAAACGTTGAGGAGTTCCCTTGACTGTCCCTCGTCTTCAACATCAGTCCCCTAATGACAGTCACAACCCATCTAGGCGTAAAGTTCTCATCAATACTAATTAATCAAGCCCAAACACAAGGTAGCTACTGTAAAACGTTGAGGAGTTCCTTTGACTGTCCCTCGTCTTCATCATCAGTCCCATAATGACAGTCACAACCCATCTAGGTGTAAAGTTCTCATCAATACTAATTAATCAAGCCCAAACACAAGGTAGCTACTGTAAAACGTTGAGGAGTTCCCTTGACTGTCCTTCGTCTTCATCATCAGATCCCTAATGACAGTCACAACCCATCTAGGTGTTAAGCTCTCATCAATAGAAATGAATTAAGTCCAAACACAAGGTAGCTACTGTAAAATGTTGAGGAGTTCCCTTGACTGCCCTTCGTCTTCATCGTCAGATCCCTAATGACAGTCACAACCCATCTAGGTGTAAAGCTCTCATCAATAGAAATGAATTAAGTCCAAACACAAGGTAGCTACTGTAAAACGTTGAGGAGTTCCCTTGACTGTCCTTCTTCTTCATCATCAGACCCATAATGACAGTCACAACCCATCTAGGTGTAAAGTTCTCATCAATACAAATTAATCAAGCCCAAACACCAGGTAATTGCTGTAAATCGTTGAGGAGTTCCCTAGACTGTCTTTCGGCTCCATCATCAGATCGACTCCAGACCTTCATAAAATAGTAGTGCTTTAAAATACTTAATGAAAAAAATTACAAACGCACTTGTCGCCCCTACGATTTTCGAAGATTCCCCTCGATTTCTCTGGGATGCCATCATCAGATCCTGGTTTCCTTATCATGGTACCACCCCCGGAAAATCTCCTTTCCAACAAAAAAAGAATCATCAAAATCGGTTCATAAACGACGGAGTTATCCACGAACACACGTAAAAAAAAAAATATATATATATATACGGTCGAATTGAGAAACCTCCTCCTTTTTAAACCGACTTCAAAAAAGGAGGAGGTTTCTCAATTCGACCGTATATATTTTTTTTTTTTTTATGTGTGTTCGCGGATAACTTCGTCGTGTATGAACCGATTTTGATGATTCTTTTTTTGTTGGAAAGGAGATTTTCCGGGGGTGGTACCATGATAAGGAAACCAGGATCTGATGATAGCATCCCAGAGAAATCGAGAGGAATCTTCGAAAATCGTAGGGGCGACTAGTGCGTTTGTAATTTTTGTCGTTAAGTATTTTAAAGCACTACTATTTTATGAAGGTCTGGAGTCGATCTGATGATGGAGCCGAAAGACAGTCGAGGGAACTCCTCAACGATTTACAGCAATTACCTGGTGTTTGGGCTTGATTAATTTGTATTGATGAGAACTTTACACCTAGATGGGTTGTGACTGTCATTATGGGTCTGATGATGAAGACGAAGGACAGTCAAGGGAACTCCTCAACGTTTTACAGTAGCTACTTTGTGTTTGGACTTGATTCATTTCTACTGATGAGAGCTTTACACCTAGATGGGTTGTGACTGTCATTAGGGATCTGATGATGAAGACGAAGGACAGTCGAGGGAACTCCTCAACGTTTTACAGTAGCTACCTTGTGTTTGGGCTTGATTAATTAGTATTGATGAGAACTTTACACCTAGATGGGTTGTGACTGTCATTAGGGGATTGATGATGAAGACGAGGGACAGTCAAGGGAACTCCTCAACGTTTTACAGTAGCTACCTTGTGTTTGGGCTTGATTAATTAGTATTGATGAGAACTTTACACCTAGATGGGTTGTGACTGTCATTAGGGGACTGATGATGAAGACGAGGGACAGTCAAGGGAACTCCTCAACGTTTTACAGTAGCTACCTTGTGTTTGGGCTTGATTAATTAGTATTGATGAGAACTTTACACCTAGATGGGTTGTGACTGTCATTAGGGGTCTGATAATGGAGTCAAAAGACAGTCGAGAGAACTCCTCAACGATTTACAGCAATTACCTGGTGTTTGGGCTTGATTAATTTGTATTGGAGAGAACTTTGCACCCATATGGGTTATAAGTGCCATTACAGGTCTAATGATGGAGACCATAGACAGTCGAGGGAATTCCTCAAAGATTTACAGCAGTTACGTTTTGTTGGGCTTACTTCATACGGTTCAATATGCCAAAATGTTCATTGGTATGGCGCCACTAAAAATCGTGAAATAAAATTATTTTTATAAAAAAAAAAACCGACTTCAAAAAAACCTGGATCACTAAAAAGCCTGAAATAATATTTCTATTATCACCTCTGCCTAACCCTTCGGGAAAACCAGACGTGATGGTGTGTTATCGAGTATTTGGAGTCGGTGCCAATCTTGGTATGCCAAGTATACCTACTATAAAAGTAAGAAGATAGATTGGCACCGACCCCAAATACTCGATAACACACCATCACGTCTGGTTTTCCCGAAGGGTTAGGCAGAGGTGATAATAGAAATATTATTTCAGGCTTTTTAGTGATCCAGGTTTTTTTGAAGTCGGTTTTTTTTTTTTTGAAGTCGGTTTAAAAATAAAGCTAATTCTTTTAGCCATTATGTAGTAGGTATAAGTATATGTCATATTTTCTTGTTTATGTAATGAAATGTATATGTCTATAAGTTGATTTATGTAAGTAAACCCCCGTGTTATTGTTCTTTAGATCCTCTCCATCTTAAGGTTGCCTGGTAGAGATCACTAAAAGTGATAAGGCCCATTTTCCACTTTCTGTGTTTATGTCATAATGTATAAATGTTTGTTTTTTTTTCCTAGTGGTGGATTAATAAAGAGTTATCTATCTATCTATAAATAAACTTTCATGTTGCCCTCAGTCCATTAATGGTAGCCATAGCCACAAGTGTTGTGGGGCCATCCATTCATTACGTCACACGAATTTTCATGATTTTTAGACCCCTCCCCCCTTGTCACAGCTGGTCACATTTTCGAGACTCCCCCCTCCCTGTGTGGCGTCAAACGTCAACGTCGTAATTTATGGATGGCCCCTGTTCTTGTTGCCTGCCGATTTTTTTTGACCCTTTGTCCGATAGTCATGTGTCCTCGTGGACTTTACCTTATGTGCTCCATATATAAGAACAGCGTTGAAGACCAGGTCGATGCAGTGTAGAGCGATGCAGAGCTCGCTGGGCAGGCTGGCGGTGCTGCCGCGGAAGGTCACCATCTCAGGGTCACCGAATTGGAGGAAGTAGCTGAACAAGCCTATCAGAACAGCACTGACGACCTGAAAAGATACACATATTTTGAAGAGTTGTTGAATGAATCATCAAAATATTGGATTATACAGGGTGAATTTGAAATCATGAGCATCCTTTTTAACTATGACTCTACACATGATTCAAAATTTTAGGGAAAAAATAAAAAAAATATAATGATAAAAAAATATTGCTCAAGTAAGCAAATAAGCAAACCAGTTAACTGTTATACCTTACCTGGGCAATATTTTTCATCAATTGATTTGTTGATTAATATTCGCTAAATATTCTGAATCATGTGTAGACTGTTTAAAAGGATGCCCATGATTTCAAATTCACCCTGTATAAAGTTAGGGGCGACCCAGGCACAGTACATTCTTAGGTGCTGTGTTTTCTCCCTTAAGAAAAATAACTGCTCTAAGGCCCGTATTAATAAATCGATCTCAAGATTAGGATGGAACTTGAGATGCTGTTTTTGACAGATGTTCCATACATTAAACGACAAAACTGCACCTTAAGATCGATCTCAACTTTGAGTTGTATTTATTAATACGGCCCTAAGACTTTAGAGTCTAAGGAAATAATAAACTGCTAAGTTTAGAGGTATTTACGGAACCAAAAGACTTCGCAGGATAATCCTTTCGTTCGTTCTCATTAATTCTAGAGTAAAAAAATACTTACAATATTAATGTACCCAAACGTAAGGATACCCCTCCTCAAGGGCATGCAGAAGCAGCACCTCCCAAGCACAGGAAAATCACAATACATGATCACGAACTAAACTAAACTATGACAGCAAAAAACTAAACTAAATTAAACAACAAAAATATAACAGTCGTATGCGATCGGACGAGCGTTGTCGGCGCGACGCTCTGTTGTACTGTGGCACCGGCTATCTGATGAGCTATTTATCCAATAGAGATGTCGCCTACACAATACATCTCGGTGGACTGGTGTAGTAGAACACTGTACTTGTTGATACAAATATTTCAATAGGAATACAAATACAACCAGTGGCGTAGCTTGCCTTAAGCCGGGTCCAAATATGTATCATTTGCCCGATTCGATCATCGTATCCGTATCGCCGACGCGTATCATGATCGCATATGTGGACGGGTGATGATACGCGTGTCATGATACGCGATCTCGATACGCCGTTATGATACGGCCCGAACCATGTCGTGTCGGTTTTTGTCGGATCATCAAAGGTGATACAGATACTATTGTGAACATACGGATACGGAGCAAATCGAGGCGTCCACAACTTGATACGGGGCTTGATACGTGATACGCTGATACGGATATAGTGACCGGATCGGGCAAATGATACATATTTGGACCCGGCTTTAGACGGGCCCTGTATCAAAATTTGTTAGGGGGCCCAAATTAAAGGTAAAGATTTTTACCAAATGAAGCGTAAATAATTTTCACACACGTACAGGGGGCCCCCTGTAGCCCAGGGGCCCCGTATCATTGATAAGGCTGATACCGCGGTAGCTACGCCCTGAATACAACATAAGTTAAGTCAAGAAATAGGGACAAACCCAGGCGAAACTTTTTTAGACAGTCACATGTCTGATTGTCCAAAACAGTTTGACCGGTTTAAAAAGTCCATGGACTCAGTACGACTCAGTCGGTATTGGCAAATAATGTTGAAAACATGTCGGTGTTACCAATATGGCTCATCTTCTGGTGAAAACCGATGAATTTCGCTGGAAGTAGTGCCGTTTTGTGATTGCGATGTTAGAAGGGGTACCATAAAAAAAAAAACGTCCCACTGCTGGGCACGGGCCTCCCCTCAATGCGAGGGGGATTCAGGCCATAATCCACCACGCTGGCCCAGTGCGGGTTGGTGGAAGGTATCATATCTACTAAAATAATACATCAATGAGCAGAGCTCTATTTATTATTGACACACGAAATAAAGACAGCTCAGCTTATTTTGGAACTGTTACCATAGACGTGCGGGCAGGTACCTACTAACGATTCTGAGCTTTTGCGTTTTGTATCAGAAAAGAGTCCTTTGTGTTTGACCTACATAAAACAAATCAACTCAAAAGCAATGTATGTATTATTTTGACGACTGTTAGGTGCAGTGGTTCGTGGGTAGGCCGTTGCGGTTTCGATTCCCGCCAGAGGCAAATTCCGGGAACGGCCTTTTCATAATTTGTCCTAGTTTCGGTGTCACTGGGCATTTGCTCCCAGTCCATAGTACAAACTTTGCTTAGTTGGGACCATACAGTTGGTCTGTTTGTCAGACGATATTTATTTATTTTAGTTATATATTTATGTTACGCTTGCTTACGGTGAAGGAAAACATCGTGAGGAAACCTGCGTGTCTTAGAAAATCTAAAAAAAATAAAATGACATGTGAATTCGACTAACCCGCAGTGGGCCAGGGGTGGTGGATTGAATCCCCCTCGCATTGAGGGGAGGCCTGTGCCCAGGAGTGAAGGGCTAATTTATTATTATTTATGTTACATACAGCGTTCTCAGTCATCCCATGATAATCTGTAGTTCGGGAACTACACAGACGTAAAAACAAACAAAAAAACCATTAAATTCCACACGGACGTAGTGGCGGGTAATCTTTTTCAAAAATATACGCGTACGAAGTCGCGGGCATAGCTAGTTTAAACATAAATGACCACATTTTATTCCTGACTGTATGAAGTTTAATGTGGTATATTTTATAAAGCACGTGGGTCAACGGATTCATCAATAGGTAATTTTAATTTTGCGTAAAGTCATCCTTTGAGCCTTAGTAAGCCCGAGGCCCCATTTGTCGTTGCGCTGCGTCGTCGCAACGGATCAACGCATTGTATCACCAGCGCATCACCCTCCCCCGCGTTGTCTCTCGCCCGTCGACCCATTGATCCGTTGCGACGACGCAACGCACTAATGGGGTCTCACCCTTACTGGGGCCCTGCCACCACCACTTATAGCAGTTTTGTTTTAACGTTTCAGCGGCCATTTGTGCAATGACGTTTCTTATTATCATGACAATAAGGTACGTCATTGCACAAAAAGTCGCTGAAACGTTAAAACGTTCCTATAATTGAATCGCGATAAGTGGTCGTGGTAAGCCCCCTGGTCTCTAAAATTATTTTCTTGAATTCTTCATTGTAAATCGTAAATTCTTGGCGATAAGCGTGTCTCTGGTCTCTTTTCTCTTGAATCCATTAGCAGTTGAGTACCCATTAGTATCATAATATTAATTTAAAGTACCTATTTATTACTTATCTTCTTATCTTATTTACGAGAACATTCTAGGAACGAACGCTTTTAACCATCCGACTTTGATTGCTATTCATGTTTTTATGTCAACATGTTTTTTCCGTCGTTATGAACCGAGCGGTGTGACCGAGCAATCAGTTTTGACGTCTATCCACGTAGAATAACGGAGCTTGCGGACGCGGCAATCACTTACATGGGTCACAAGAATCATAAATCTATATCTCCCATGGATCTGAGGCTATTCGTCCACGGTGCTACTCAGAAGATACGGAACTGGTTAGTAAATAAAATTACTAATTTATTAGTAATCGCACGTCGCTCGTCTACGGCGCTACTCAAAAGGAAAGTACCGGTTAGTACCTAGTAGTACCAGCCGGCTGTGGCAAGACAAAATGTGAGAACTGTCAATTTTGTCTCGTTTTAAATAATTCGTCAGAGCGAGCGCGAGTGACAAAATCCGTGTGATAGAGTTTTGTCGTGATAGGGCTGGGCCCCATTAGCGCGTTGCGTTGCGTCGTCACAGGATTTTGTACTGGCGTATCGCCCTCCCCCGCTTCGTCTCTCGCCCGTCGACCCTTTGATGCGTTGCGACGACGCAACGCAACGCGCTAGTGGGGCCTCGCCCTTAGTGTTCTAGGCCTACTGGGCGATGTAGAGTCTATGTAGAGTTCATAAATATTGCCTACGATTTTGAATTAAGTAAATAGGTATGTTTTTCAGTTTTCGGGAATTCATATCGCGATGTTGTGATACGCCCCCTTAATTATATTTATTTATCCTTCAGTGCTTGATTATAGAGTTGTTTTGATTTGATAATTATTATCAAATTGGTACCCTACTTATGTAAAAACCCATACCTACGCTGTATTTCCGATATAGAGCATCGAGTATTTTGGTATTGTGAGCATCTATAGGCTACGGTAACTGCTTAACATCAGGCGGCCGTACGCTTTTTTGCCACCGCAGTCCTATAAAAAAATAGAGATTTATTGTGACAAAAGAAAAAATATAATACTTTTTTATTTATCTATGTAGGTAGGTACAGTCAGCAACGAAAGTCGCTGAACATTCTGAATTTTTCAAATCGGTTATACTCTTTATTGTACAAACGTTGGTAAACCTTTATAAAACCAAACATTAGCAACATGTCTACACTTTGTTTCGATAAAGAAAAATTATGGATTTGATGCAAAACAAAAGTGTGCAAGCTATTTGAAAAACTGAGAATGTTCAGCGACTTTCGTTGCTGACCGTACCTCTAAGTGTTAAGCAATATCAGCACAGTATCACATTATTATAAGTATAACTTAGGCTCCTTTTATTTTAGAAAAATAATTAGTGTTCCGCGTTAAAAAGTATAAACTCATTACCCATCTCAGGTAATATTTCCAACATTAACTAGTCCCTCTTTATTATTAACAGCCCTAATAAAGAGAGCTCAGCTTTTTTGGAAATGTTACTAGAGACGTGCAAGCGACTGTATCTACTATTTGAGTGTCATTTCTATAGCGGGGAAATCAGTTTTACGACATGGACCAATTATTAAGGGCACTGGCCCTAAGCAACTCGGCCGAGTGGTCGGCCTAGTACTAACATCGACATAAAACGAAGCGAGTAGTTCAACTATTTACCGGTAGATAGAATAATGAAAATGAAATAACAATGACCACGTTTTTTTTCATACATATATCTAATAAGGGCACCTCTTTCTTTAGTCTTTACTCTGTGGTTTTACAATCTATTTTATTTTACTTTCTCTATGTGTCTCTATCAAATTGTTGACATGATTTAGTCAATGCATAACCTATATACTAAAGGTTATCCACGTTTTTATATTATTTATTATGTTATTAATGTTTGTTAATGCTATTTGTTACTTGACCCTGGCAAAATACCTATTAGCCTTGGAGGCATCATTCTGAAGAAAGAGGGTTCAAGAAAAATATAGTTATAATTTTATAAATACTCCCATATAATTATCCAAGAAGAAAAGTCCCTAAAATTTACATCTACAATAGTACCTGACTACCTACTGCACTGCCTGTTTAAATACAGTTACTGTTATTGCATTCACTTGCCTGAGTTTATTTATGAAAGTTCTTTGAAAATCATGCCCAACAATCCGGAAAAATGTGTTTAAAAATCTTTTTGTCTGAATATTATAGTCAATAGATGAAACTGACTCGATGAAAGTGTATTAGTTAGGAACTGTGCGCATTGTTATAAATATTAGGTATGTGCATTTCTCGTGTTAATCTCCCCACCGTGATCTCATTCCTGATGCTGTATTCTCTAAGATGCGGATGCGTGACCATCATCCTGTGGACCGCGGTGAGTCAACAACCATTCAGTCGACTATAACGACCACGGTGCGGAAACCAACGATTTTACGCGAACGGTGGTGAATTGGTAGAGCCAAGCTGTAGCCGACTGCAGCTCATAGACAGCTTGGCTTGACTGGGGTAGTACCACCCTCTCACAGAAGATTGGCATAAAGTAGCTATTGCGTTTCGTATGATGAGTGAGAGAGCCTAGCCTAACCCCCTACTCCTAAACACCATCCAAATCGCGACGAAACCATGAAAATCGCAACTAAAAACTGCACAAAATAACCCCTTTGACTCAAGTCAAAGGACCCAAAAAAAAAAAAAAAACCCCTACTCTGTCCCGAGTGGGACAGAGGAGTAGGGGTTTTTTTTTCAGGTCAGCAGCGTGCGAGCGATGCCTTTGGTATTGCAAGCATCTATAGGCTACGGTAACTGTTTAACATCAGACGGGCGGCCACTTGTTGTCGGCCATCTGTTAGCAGTCGACAACATGCAGACTGCTAAGAATTTGCGAAGATAATTAGAGTCCAGTGGTTTCGCAATGGACAATTGTTATGAGACTCGAGGCCCAGTTGGTGTTAGTCTGGCGATAATCATATTAATTTCTTGCATATTAAGCGTTGCTTAGTTTGGGACCATACAGTTGGTATTGTCTGGCGATAACTTTAAAAACTTTGTTATTTTTTTTATTCTTAAATTTAAAATGTACTTTGTTGTTGCTAACTAGTGATCGCTAAAAACTATGTTAACCGGTCCATAACTATCCGTGGAAACCTCTAATTGGCTTCATGTTACCTATACCATTGTATAATTATTTTAAAAAGCTGTTGGTTTTCCTTAAATTAAATAAATAAATAAATATTTATTTATTTATTCATATCTTTCCTCAGTTCCGTTCAATGCTCTGCCTTTTCTTCTTCATGGTGAGCATCGTAGAAGTGTTTGTGCCGAAAGCGTCCCCGTTCCCAATGAAACTGTTCCTGCAATCTGATGAGGCACTCGCCGAGCATCTGGAGTTCTACATATTCTACACGTATATCTTCATGATCATCACTGAATCAGTACTTCTGGTTCACCTGATATATCTGGCTGTTGGGTTATTCTGCGTAAGTTTTTATCATTTGGGTTGTCCATATGCCGCGCATGCCTCGCCCGAGCACCATATTATAACACTACGTCTATGCATTTCAAAGTCAAAACCGAGTGCTCGGGCGAGGCATGCGTTTAATGTAAACACAGCCATTCACGAATTCTAGTGTCGTTTTTAGGGTTCCGTACCCAAAGGGTGCCAACGGGACCCTATGACTAAGCCTACGCTGTCCGTCCGTCCGTCTGTCAGCGGGCTGTATCTCACGAACCGTAATAGATAGAGACTTGAAACTTGAAACTTGTGTATTTCTGTTGCCGCTACAAAAACAAATAAAATAAAATTTAAAAATATAGGGGGCGCAAACCCACAGCGGCGCATGCTGTGCACGGACAGAGTTGAGCTGCGCGGGCGTCATATCCAAGCAAGCCACGCGTGTACCAATGACGTCAATTCGTGCATAGCGTGTCCGTGCGTTGCAGCGGACACGATTACATACAATTATTTTCTTGAAAAGCGAAGCTTGACGCACGTGCGTAGCCTCTCAGTGCGCCGCGGTGGAAAACCGGCTTTAGGGCGGAAACCCACCGCGGCGCACGCTACGCAAGAAATGACGTCAATGATGATCATTTTGTTCGACAATGACGTCAATGACGTCATTTCGTGCGTAGCCTCTCTCTCCGTGCGCCGCGGTGGGTTTCCATCTTAAGGAGCTTATTACACCTTCCTAAATGTAGTCACCAAATTTAGAACCTAATTTAAAAAGCTTCTGATTATTTAGGATTCTAACTTGCTAAATGCGATTACAGTCACGACTAAATTAAGTATCCTAAATTTAGGAAGGTGTAATAAGCTCTTTAGGTATGATTATAAACTTCAGTTGTTTTTCAGGACACGTCAGCGCCGATTGAACTGTACCTAATATGTCGGTTCTTCACGTTGCTCTCTGAAATCGTGTTCCTAATCGTGTCGAGTTTATCCCACCATCCGCTGATTGGATGGTATTTGGGTTTCCTTATGTTTGTTGGTGAGTATTATTAGTTATGACGGGCCCGTTAGCGTGGTTGGCGCGGAGGCGCCTTTCACGCTGCAGGTCGTAGGTTCGATTCCTACCCGGGACATGCATTTGTGTGCATGAACATGTCTGTATGTCCGGAGTCTGGGTGTATATCTATATTAAGTATGTATTTACAAATAAAAAAGTAGTATATGTAGTAATATCAGTTATCTGGTTTCCATAGTACAAGCTCTGCTTAGTTTGGGATCAGGTAGCCGTGTGTAAAAATGTCCCAGGATATTATTATTATTATTATTATTATAATGAATAGTGGTATTTTACGTAAAGGAACCCATAGGCAATGATGATGGTATTAAACAATCGGGCCATCCAACAGCCAGATCATTATCCCAGTCGTTACCAAAATTTTGAGGATCATGACGTTTATGTACCTACAATAATTCCACTTCTGGATAGCAATTTTCTTCCACCGGCTTCCGTCGCAACGTGTATCGCTTTGTGCAGTATCAACAGATAGAGCGACATAAACAAGAAAATGATAATATATTAGAAGCTAGATAAGATATATTATTTTAGAATAAGAATCGGGGGAGAGATTCCTGGCTCTACCACATTGAGCTACTATGTACTACGTACTAGAGACGCCAAGTCAAGCAGTCGCCATGCCACACGCAAGTCGGAAATGCGCAAGCGGATGAGAGAGAAGTAGGTAGACTGAATGAAGAGCTTAGTAATGTGTCGCGTCTACTCTAGTACGTAGTCCATAGTAGCTCAATGCTCTACCATGAGTTTACGTATTTCACGCTCGCTACTCGAAAACGTCTACGTTTTTCTATTATTGTGGGTAATATTGTAAAGTGCCCATGTCTGTCGCAAGATTTGATAGCCCGTCGAATACTCGATAGCGATACCACAGCGTTTATAAATTGTTATTTTTCCTTGCAGTGCTGGAGTTCTACGCATTCATTGTGGTGTACAGTTACTACGTTGATGTGAAAGAAGACGAAGATAATGCCAAATGCAACTTTCGAAAATAGATGCCATTCAAATTTCAATACAGTTGTAAAAGAAGGAAATGGATTCTATTTTTTAAATTCAGTTTTAACGTTGGAACAGGTCGGAACGCAACATATGGACCAAAATGTTATACCTAACTAATATAATTGCTCGGGCGACGCATGTGTGGCATCTGGACACACCAATTTACTTTTTAACCCCCGACGAAAAACGAGGGGTGTTATAAGTTTGACGTGTGTATCTGTGTATCTGTGTATCTGTGTATCTGTGTATCTGTGTATCTGTGTATCTGTGGATCTGTGGATCTGTGTGTCTGTCTGTGGCATCATACCGTCTGAACGGATGGACCGATTTGGATTTAGTTTTTTTTGTTTGAAAGGTGAGTTAATCGAGAGTGTTCTTAGCTATGTTTCAAGAAAATCTGCTCAGCCGTTTGAAGACCATCAGCTCTTTTCTAGTTGATGAAAAGATATAAACAACTTCCACAGGTCTGATCGATACGAAATTTGAAATCCTGTCACTTGTCAATGATATTACAAAGTATGACAACCTTGACCTGATGCGCAGGCATCATCAGAAGAACTCCTCAACGGTGTACGGCATCTACCTTGTGTTTGGGCTCATACGATGCGTTTTGACGAGTACATGCTAATACAAGCTGGGCAGTTACTACACCGGTAATATAAGTTTAAAAAAGCATGAAATAAAAATTAAATTAAAAATTTAAAAAACCCCCGACAAAAAAAAACCTTTAAAAAGATAAAAATAATACCTGCATATTTTCACCCAAGCGTCGTCGTTGCGTCGGGGGACCGCTAAGTACATTACATTTAGAGTAACCTGTAGATTATAACCATGACCGGCGTACTTAGCGGTCCCCCGACGCAACGACGACGCTTGGGTGAAAATATGCAGGTATTATTTTTATCTTTTTAAAGGTTTTTTTTTGTCGGGGGTTTTTTTTTTATACCTTCCTACGTACAAAAGTAAATAAGAGGCGTACGCAACGCAAGCACAGAATAGAACGCAAGGATGACACAACGTCATACCGCGATCTAATTTTGGCATAGCGACATCTAGTGAAAGTTTTACAACTGAACACACACCTTTTTCGCCTGCCGCAATAATCAGTACCTATATGAGTCAGATAGATAACAACAAAACCAAATCTAACACAATAAACACGAATTCAGTACAAAATGCACACAAATAGGTATCTAAGTCGGTACCTACCTACTACCTAAGTGCAATGTGCAAACATTAAAAAATATTAAGTCTATGATGCAAACAAAACTTCCACAAAAACCTTAGAACTTGGATATTGTTTGGTAACCTAAAAAAATCTAAAATACCAATCGTTTGGCATAATACCATTGGTCACCATTATCACCGTCGCCCTTTCATTATCAGATAAACGATAAACCGGCTAAAACTGTTATCAAGAGTGAACGCATTCATAAAACATTGTTGATACATTTCACTTGTTGAAAGTGCCGCAAGATATACTATTCTTTTTTTGAAAAAGTTAAATAGGTACATTTTTAATCTGTGTCTTAGAATATCTATCTTTTTAAAAGTTTTTTTTTATTGTTGTGCAAAGCAATGGCATTTCAGCTACCGAGATACGATAAATGCTGTTGTTGTATCCCGTTAAGAATTGGATCGTTACTTATTGGATATGTTTCCATTGTAAGTACCTTTTTACATGTACCTTTTTATCGTTCTTAAAAATGCCGCCTGATGTTTTTATAGAGCAATGTTGTTACTGTATTTTACTTGCTATAGGTATACCGCAAGCGCGGTACCACGCCTAAGGTACGCGAGCGGCGAGACGGGGGGGCTCATCGCTCTCACCGTCCCACTTCGCCACCCGTCATCGCTCTCGCTATCCCACCATCCCATCTCCCCGCGCATACCTAAGGCGCGGTACCGCGCTTGCGGTATACCTATAGCACCTTTTTTTGTTTGATACTGGCAACATTGTGCCTGAAATTATAATAACCGTAAATAGGAACCATCAGCTATTTACAAACTAACTAGTTTAGGTACCTATACCTACAAAATTACTCATTGGCATACCTATCTACTTGGTCAACCAAAATAGTCTAATAGTAGATAGATAACTCTAGATGACCTAATTTGATAACACTAATCCGTTTTAAAGTTACGGTGTTTGATTATCTTCAAAGCAGGACCTACCTTACCTATCTGATAGGTATAAACATCTACTTTCCAACCAATAAGAGAAGATTCTACTTATTTAATATAACTGGCGTAGAGGTCCCACAATAGCCAGATTCTTAGCATATACGAATGTGAAAGTTTCGATGTTTGTAACTCAATCACGCAAAACGGCTGAACGGATTTGGATGAAATGTGACAATCAGATAGTTTATTACCTAGACTAACACATAGGGTACATTTTATCCCGAAAAAAATTTAGGGTCCTGTGGGATTATTGAAAAATTAACTACAGGACGTTCTAAAGTCAACGCGGAAGAAGTCGCGGGCAGGAGCGATATATTATAAAGTAGCTTTTGCCCGTGACTTCGTCCGCGCACAATTAAAAAAAAAGTAGCATATGTGCCATTCCAGACTATAAAATATCTCTGTGCCAAATTTCATTCAGATCCGTTCAGCCGTTCTGGCGTGATTGAGTAACAAACATCCATCGATACATCCATCCATCCAAACGTATAATATTAGTGGCATTATTTACTTATTTCAGTTCGCTTCCTGCCTAACCCTAGCCATGGTCTCATGGTCCATCTACAAAGTGGCGTTGTATGTGGAAGAGAATAAGAACAACCCTCGACCCGAGCACCCTCCGGATGACTTCGCGAAGGCCGCGTTAGGCTTGTACATATCGTTCGGATACTACCAACTCGTGTTCCTCTACAATCTAATCATTGGTGTTATTCTCGTCGTCGGAGTCCATACGGTGAGTCCCAGGGCTTATTAAACTCTAGGGTATGTTGGAGGCCTTCTGCAACTCCGACACCAGTGGCACAATCCACTATGCGATTTGTAGGCTTCATCATCAACATCATTTCAGGCAAAAGACGTCCACTGTTGGACATAGGCCTCCCCCAAGGTTTTCTACAATTACCGGGCCTGTGCCACTTGCATCAGCGGTTTCCCGCGACCTTCGCTAGGTCGTCGGTCCACCTATGGGGCCTACCTACGCTGCGTCTTCCGGTACGTGGTCGCCACTGAAGAACCTTTCAGCCCCATCGGCCATCAGTTCTTTGGGCTATGTGCCCCTCTCATTGCCACTTCAGCCTACTAACTTGCAGGCATAGATTTATGATTGGTCGAGCCGTCGAGCGTCGAGAGTCAATGCTTGAAGGCGTGAATTAACATAAAAACGGTAATTATCGTAGCTGCTCCTGGCAACACTGCTTCATGACAGCATAACTGCAGACGGTGGTCTATCACCTAGGTACCTTCCTATACCAACATAAGAAGGTGAATGTTATTTTTGTTTCAGAACAATACCAAGTTAATGAGGCTGTATGTCAAGGGAGCGTTATTTTTATTTGTACTGAGTCTGGCACTAGTAGTGGTCACGTGTGTTTTCATGGGATTCCTGGCGACCGTTCCAGTGCTGAAGTGGTGCTGTAAGTTGTAAAAGTTTTAATTTATCTTTTTTTTTCTGTCCGTGTAGGAATGAAGGTGCTAGAGCCAAGCTGTAGCCAATTGACTGCAGCTCATATACGGGCTGTCTCGACCGGGGTAGTTCCCTCTCACAGAAGATCGGCGTAAAACAGCTATTACAGCCGCGTTTCGTACGATGAGTGAGAGAGCCGGAAGCCCAACACCCCCTCCCCTTCCCCTCCCTCCTTCCCACTCGCTTTCAGGTCGGTAAAGTGAGAGCAATGCCTTTGGTATTGCATCATCTATAAGCTACAGTAACTGCTTAACATCAGGCGGGCCGTACGCTTGTTTTCCACCTCAGTCCTATAAAAAATTACCTTTTTTAGTAGGTACATAAAGGCGCCTAACTTTATTTTCATTCTTTTCAGTTACACTTTTAATATGCGTGATCATTGTAAGGAGCACTTATCTACAAATGGAGGAGAATGAAAAACCACGGGTTTATGAAATGCAGCCGTTCAACTCCCCGGAAGCCCCAATGGCTGCATAAAGTTCTTACTATTACAAAACTACGGAGTACTTAGTATTAAATTTATTACTACTAATTAGTTGATTTATTTAACTAGAAATATACTTATCTCAGGATAGTGAAACAGATACTAAGGGACTGGGTCTAAGCAACTCAGCCGAGTGGTCGGCCGAGTACTAACATCGACATAAAACGAAGCGAGTAGGTAGTTCAGCTATTTACCAGTACATAGATGCCACGCATCCCGGGAAAATGACCACGCGTTGTTTCATAGAGATATCTACTAAGAACGTCTCTTCTAATTAAAATCTCTGGTACTACCACTAATTCAATAAGTACCTATTTAGGTGTAAGAGCTGTAGGTGTAAGGCTCTAAGGGTTCGTTCACACCGACCGGCTCGGAGAGGAGAGCACATTTTTTTATAGCGTTTAAAAAAGAGTTTTAGGACATTGAAATAAGGTTGTTTTTTTTCATTTCACTACTTTTTGGAATTTGAATGTTTAAGAGCTGACCTTACGAATTCAGTGTATGAATAAACCCGATAAAAATAATATGCTCTCCTCTCCGAGCCGGTCTGTGTGAACGGACGCTAATGCGGAGTATTTTTCCCTGTGTAAATCCTTTGCCTACCTCCTTGAAAATAATTGCATGCATTTTATTTATTTAATTTGAGAAAGCATTCATAAGCTCTGTATATTTTTATGTACTGGCAATACTTTCTTTGAAATGTCAAATTATTATGCCACAAAATGTAATGGTCGCTATCAGTGCAGGTACTATCGGATATCTCTTTCTTGCTTGGATACAAGTGCAAACAAAAGCATATAACCTGTCACTCTCACTCATGACTGTGAGTTTTTTTTACTATAACCGCATAATACTTAAACGTTGCGTTGCGGCCAATCTTATCGTATAATTTTATTTGCAAAAATTGAAAGCAAGGCGATGAAATTGAATTAGTTTTTGATAGAAAACACAAATATACGTTTAAAATGTCTAATAAATATGCACAAGGTAGCAATCCTACAGCACGAAAGCAGGTTTGTAGACACTAAGAGGCGCCAAGTCTAAACATTTTGAATTCTTATGTTTATTGCTATTTATAATGTTTTTAATTACATTATTATAACTTGGAAACGTTTTTCATTTATAACTTTCGTATTTAAAGCTGGTACAATGGATAAACGACGCGGGAATGGCGGAGGGGAACAGAAAAGCGGATCTGTTGAGGAAGATAATAGAGATTTTGCTTCACCAATGCTCTCATATGATCCCTGAGTACATGGAGCATATCCTGAGCTACGTGAACGACAAGTCCACGGACGTGAAGAAACAAGTTATAACTTTTATTGAGGAACTAAGGTAGGTAATGAAAGTAACCTCTAATATTTACAGACAGCGGTCACTAAAAGTACTTATGTACGTAAAGTACCGCCATAGTGGTTATCCATGGTCAATAGTGACCTAATAAAAGAGTATGCTGATGGCTGACCTGCTTCGTTTGCTTGCTAGCCTGCTACCACCTTTGTTTTCTGTGGACGTTATGTAGGTACGTTACGTCTACTTTATTTCTTTACTAATCATGCTTGTACAGCCGCAAAGCTCAAATGGAAATGGGCTGGCCATATCTGCCGCATGCCAAACACCCATTGGGCTAAAATGATGACCGATTGGGTCCCACGACTAGCCAAACGGCATTGCGGCAGGCCCAGAAGGAGATGGCGGGATGAGTTAGACTCCTACTTGAAGGATTGGCCCAGTATTGCCATAAACAGGGAGGAGTGGAGGAAGGAAGGGGAGACCTTTGCCCAGCAGTGGGATGACACAGGTTGAGAAAAAAAAACATGCTTGTATATTTATTTATTTATCTAATTAGAATGGTCTCTGACCAATTACACTAATTGTCATACAACACAAAGAAACAATAAGTAAACATAAACAAGTAGGGAGTACACCTAAGTATTTTTTTTTATTCCGCGATAGGCAAGCATTTGACCACAAACTCACCTGATGGTAAGTGATGATGTGGTCTACGATCGAGTACAGTCATAAAAATAAATAGCCCCAACGTAAACCACCTTGGAGGCCTAGTTTTCTGCCGGGAGGAAGTTTTAGACACTAACCAGCAAATTTATAGAAAGTTATGGTGGCATTACAAATAACTTTAGTCCTTGAAATGCTTTGTAAAACTATTGGGAACTGGCCAAAATTCTCCATAAATATGGTGATATCTATCTTTTAAATCATGTCATATAATTTACAGGCCCGTTGGCTAAGATTCGGCCTTTCACGCTGCAGGTATAGGTTCGATTCCTACCTGGGACATGCATTTGTGTGCATGAACATGTCTGTATGTCCCGAGTCTGGGTGTAATTATGTGTATTAAGTATGTATTTTTTTTTTTTTTTTTTTTTTTTTTTTTTTTTTTTTTTTTTTTTTTTTTTTTTCGGCCGTCAACTGTCAAACTGCGAACATCAAGTAGATCGCGAGTCCGGAATTTTATTCGAAGAAAAGTGCTAAAGCTGTTTATTACACTGCAAAACGCGTTCATCACAACAATAAGATAGTGCGGGACACTTTTAAATAACAAAACCAGTGCGCGAACAACTAGCAAGTGAAATAAACATTTATCAAAAACTGACATCACTTTTTGAGGTTATAAATATCACAGTCAAGATAGACCCGAAAAACTAGTAAAGGGCCCCATCCATGCCCATTTCCTGCTGTCTTGAATACTGAGTATTGCCTGTAAAAACAAAAACTACTACTTGGTAGAAAAATAACCCGACCAACCCAACAATAAAATGGATGAACAAATGAAACTACTATGGTCCAATATGAAGGAAGAGATAGAAAAACAAAACTATAAACAAACGCAAATCATAACCGAAACCATTAGTAAAACATTAGAGGAGCATCTGATACCCATTAAATTGGAAAATGAAGCCTTAAAGAGTGAAGTCGAGACTATGCGGTCTAAAGTTAAATTCTTAGATCTAGAAGCAAGGAAAAATAATATTATCTTGCATGGAGTAGAAGAAAATGAGGAAAACAACAAGATAGGACTCATGAATATAGTGCTACAATTACTGAACAAAACTAATGAGGGTAGAAACGAAACCCATGAATGGGACAAATGGGAAATAAATAAACTGTACAGGATTGGAAAAAGGACCGAAAATAAAAACAGACCTATAAAAATTAGTTTCACCCTTACATGGCGCAGAAACGAAATTCTCAAGAATAGTAAAAAACTTCCAGAAGGAATATACATAACGGAAGATCTACCAAAAGAAGAGCTAGAAATAAGGAAGGCATTGATACCTAAACTAATAGAAGCCAGAGAGTCTGGAAAATACGCAATTATAAGAAGCGGTAAACTTATAATTCGAGAGAAAGGGACAGAAAAGAGAAAAAGAACTCCATCCCTATCACCCTCGACACCCCCCAATAACTTCAGCAAAGCTCCCGAGAACCCAAGTTTAAAACAACCTAATAAAATATCCAAAATTAATCCATTTGAAGTAATGAGAAACAAAACAAATTCGCGAACAGAGGAGAAATCAAAAAACTAAGAAACGACAACAACCGAAAAACAAAAACAAATATTAAAACAACTAGCAATGATAAAACTAACCTAATATTCCCCAATCCGGCTGGTCCCCGTGGGGAATTAGACCAGAACCCTCCATCAAATAAAAATCAACAAAAACAACAGAATGATACAAATATAAACAACTATGATAATGAAAACAAGTGCAAGAGTATAAAACCAAGAACAGAACAAGGCCTAAAAATATGCACATTCAATGTGAGATCACTATCAACAAAAGTAAGAACTTTAGAACTAAATAACGCAATAGATAAGATAAATTGGGATATTATTGGACTCGCAGAAGTTAAAAAAAAAGGAAATACCATCGTAGAACACAAAGATTATATATTCTGCTATATAGGAGAAACGCAGGGACTTCATGGTGTAGGCTTCTTAATTAAGAAATCACTAAAAACAAACATAATAAGCTTTTTGGGTATATCGGAAAGAGTGGCTCTACTAAAACTGAAGTTCAAAGAAGGACCACTATCTGTTATTCAAGTATATTCTCCTACTGAGAGTTCAAGTGAGGAAGAAATTACAAAATTCTACACTGATTTAACGAGAGCACAAGAACTGGCTGATAAGAACAGGATAGTCATGGGAGACTTCAACGCTAAAATTGGACATCCCAAACCTCACGAAAACTTAATAATGGGCAAATATGGCTACGGAGTGCGGAACACCAGAGGTGAACGTCTAATACAATATGCATATGAGAACAAACTGTCAGTGATGAACACATATTATAAGAAAAAAGCTTCCAGAAAATGGACTTGGATATCACCAGACCATAACACGAAAAACGAAATCGACTTTATACTGAGCTCCACACCAAAATCTATATCAAATATAGAGGTTCTGAACAAAATAAGTTTCCCATCTGACCACAGGATAGTAAGATGCTCCATGAACATTCAAAAACATAAAACCAGTCGAGGAACATTCAAAACCCTACCTAATAAATTGAAGTCCATGGATGAGAAAAACAATTACATACAAAACCTGAAAAAGAACTTACCCACACTGCAAGAATTCCTAAAAGAAAATAAGACCATACAATCCCTTGGGGATAAACTAGAAGAAGTAATCATAAAAAGCCTTAAAATTAATGAAAAAGCAAACAACAAAAATAAAGAAAATATCATTAGCAAACATACACAAAATCTAATCTGCAGAAGAACTGAACTGATGTTTACGAAAAACAAGTCAAAAGAAATTAGAAAGGAACTAAAGGAATTGTTTAAACAAGCCAACAGATCAATCAGACGAGATTATGATAACCACAGAAGAAAAATCATAGTAAAAAATATGTCATCATTCCGAAGTTCAAAAAGAGCCTTTAAAGAACTATCTAATCACAAAAATTGGGTACAAGGTCTGAATTGTGGGAAGGGCGAAACCAAAGACAGAAAAGGTATAATAGAAGGTGCAACAGCGTTCTATGCATCTCTATACAAAAAACCAGAACATAAAACGACACAAGAAGATGAAAATAGTAATATAACTAAGGAAGACATAGCTGAAACACCATTAGACTCAATAACGGAAAATGAAATAATGAGCCACATAAAACGATTGAAGTCCGAGAAGAGCCCTGGAGAAGACAACATCACTAACGAAGCCCTGAAAATCGGAGCGCCTATCCTAATTACATATCTAGCAAAGCTTTTCAACTTAATACTGGAAAAAGAGCAAGTACCTGCGCAATGGAGTAAATCAAACATAATACTACTGTATAAAAAAGGGAACCCGCTTGACATCAGCAACTACAGGCCTATTAGCTTATTATCCACAACATACAAACTCTTTTCATCAATAATTCTAAGTAGAATAGCACCGGAAATTGATAAAAATCAACCAATAGAACAAGCGGGATTCCGCCCATACTACTCAACAATAGACCACATCCATGCAATAGAACAAATTATAGAGAAATTTAAAGAATTCAATAAATCACTTTATATAGCATTCGTGGATTACTCTAAGGCATTCGACAGCATAGTACACCCATCTATATGGACTGCTCTAAGAAATAATAATATAAACAAAACATATGTGAATATCATAAAGAACATCTATTCTAAAAGTGTAAGTAGAGTGAAACTGGAAAGACAAGGGGAGGAGTTCATAATTGGAAGAGGCGTACGGCAGGGAGATCCACTGTCTCCAAAGCTATTCATAGCTGTACTGGAAGACATTTTCAAAAACATACACTGGAAAAATAAAGGTGGAATATGGATAAATGGTAATAAAATGACACATTTAAGGTTTGCCGATGACATAGTTCTTTTTAGTGAATCTGCCACAGACTTAGAAAAAATTTTACAAAGTTTAAACTATGAAAGCATGAAAATCGGATTACACATGAATGCATCCAAAACAAAAATTATGACAAACAGCCACAAGAAAACAATCAAAATAGAAGAAAACCCTATAGAATACACAAACGAATATGTGTATCTAGGAAAATTAGTGTCTTTTAACGCAAATAGCAATGAAAACGAATTGGACAGAAGAATAAGTATAACATGGAAAAAGTACTGGGCACAAAAAGAAATTTTAAAAGGGAACTATAACATAAACATAAAAAAGACTATCATGGATTCCTGCATTCTCCCAAGCCTAACTTACGCTAGCCAGACATGGGTCTTCACGGAAAAAGTAAAAAACAAAATTTCATCTTGTCAACATGCTATGGAAAGAAGTATCTTGAAACTGAGAAAAATACAAAAAACGCGAAACACAGACATCCGCATGAGAACCAAATTGACCGACGCACTCCATTTTAGTTTAAAACAGAAATGGAACTGGGCAGGGCACTTGGCAAGATACGAAGATAAAAGATGGACTTACCAAACAACTAAATGGCCGGGACCAAAAGGCAAACGAAGCGTAGGAAGACAGAAGAAAAGATGGGCTGATGACATAGTGAACAAGGCAGGAGACAATTGGATGTACACAGCTAAAGACAGGGAAAGGTGGAGAGAGATGGAGGAGGCTTTTACCCTCAGGGGCCACATAACAAAGAAACAAGGAAATAGTCAAGCGTGATATATAATGAAATATAAGAATTGTTAAGTGGAATAAAAAGCTAATCAATCAAGTATGTATTTACAAACAAAAAGTAGTAATATCAGTTATCTGGTTCCATAGTACAAGCTTTGCTTAGTTTAGGATCAGGTAGCCATGTGTAAAATAATGTCCTAGGATATTATATTATTATTATTATTTCATTCAGTAAAAAGGAACCTCAGCACTTACCGAATGTCATCGGCCAGCTCCGACTCCTCGTGATGGACAGTGTGGTCGCAGTCCAGAAGAGGACCATCCAGGCCTCGAGCATCGTGTACAGGAACACACTGCTGTGGATATGCGATGGCGAGGCCAGCATCTCCGAGATGCAGATAGTTTGGGACAACCTTACTCAACTGAAGGTGAGATATGAGAGATTTCTTCCATTCATTCTTCTTCTTATCGTATGGTTAGTGGGTTAGTGGCCAACGTAGTGTCAGAGTTGTTCAAGCTGCCCAAAGGCCTCTGACAGAGCTTACAGACTGCTGCTTAGATGACAACAACCATGACCGACTTTTTACGTGCCTTCTGAAGCATGGAGACACTCAGTTCAAATGCCACTAAATGTCATTTAGTGGCATTTAGTAAATGGTTACCTAGGAATGGACCTAGGAATTTGGGATATCCCTGTACCATGTGGAGTCCTTCAGGACGGCCTTAGTCCAACTGTGGATTTCTAGATGATGATCATCATGGTGATCATCGTCATTTTATTGGTGGTAGACCAAGCTGTAGCCAATTAACTGCAGGTATTACCACCCTCATAGAAGATCGGCGTGAAGTAGATATTACAGCTGCACTTTCTCCGTCCCAATCCCGTTCAGTCCAGCAACATGTGAGTGATGCATTTGGTATTGCAAGCATCTATGTATAGGGCTACGGTAACTGCTAAACATAAGGCCGAATGCTTGTTTGCTAACTTAGTCACATAAACCACACAAACATGATTTGATGACAGTAAGATATTAAGTCTGAAGACTGATCTTAAGATCTTAAGACCCGTATATTAATAAATCGATCTCAACATTGAAACCGATCTATGATGCAGTTTTGACGTTTAATGAATGGAACATCTGTCAAAAACAGCATCTTAAGTTCGATTTTAGTCTTGAGATCGATTTATTCTTCTCCTTATCGTATGGTTAGTGGCCAACCTGGTGTCAAGAGTTGTTTAAGCCGCCCGTAGGCCCCTGACAAGGCTTAACGACTGCTGCCTAGATGGCAACAACCGGGACCGACTTTTTACGTGTCCTCCGAAGCACGGAGACGCTCAGTTTAAATGCCACTAAATGGTCACCCATCTCTGACTGACCTTGCCGAGCATTGCTTAACCTCTGATCGTTTACCGATCAGTGATTGCAACTGGCTACGAGTGACTACTAAGACTATTCTATTTTTCCAACAGCTCCTAGTGTTAAATATGATAGACAGTGACAACGAGGGTATCAGGACGCACTCCATCAAGTTCTTGGAGGAGGTGGTGTTGCTGCAGACGCCGAGCGATGGCACGGACAATGAGTTCAGCCTCGACAGTCTGCCGGCTGACCTGCCCTTTATCCACAGGAAAGCTTTGGAAGAGGAATCAGAGTGAGTAACTAGCTTTATAGTCATATTTGTAGAAACTGCGGACTGATTATTGTGATTTTATAGTTATACTAAGTAGGTATGCAAGTATTTGAAGACCGCTTTGCGCTGTAAAATAATGATGGATGACCAGTTGTACCACCACGGATAGTAATTTGACTATTTTGACCTAGCCTCATGAGCTGGTGATACTCTATGTTCCAACCATAGGCAGCTAATACAGCTGCGTTTCGTACGATGAGTCAGAGAGCCGAGAGACCACCCCCCTCCCCCTCCCTCCATCCCACTCCACTTCTGGTCGGCAATGTGCGAGCAATGCCTTTGGTACTGTAAGCATCTATAGGCTACGGTAACTGCTTAACATCAGGCGGGCCGTACGCTTTTTTGCCACCGCAGTCCTATAAAAAAAGCGCCTGAACGCACGGAACTTGCACACCAACTACTAAGCAACGTTTGTGCCATAGCAACCATTAAATGGTCTGGAGGCGATCCCAGTGACACCCAGACCAGGGCAAATACGAATGGACCGTTTCCGAAATTTACTTCTGGTGGGAATCGAACTCGTAAAAACCTGATGCAGTGAGCCGAGTGTCCTACTCTCAAACCACTTCGCCAAGCGGTTGTCAAGTTTTCTATTTGCTGATAATGTACGACCAGGATTAGCATCGATGTAACTCCATTGATGTAATTAATTTCCAGGCACATATTCGAGCTGTTGGTAAAATTCCACAACTCTCAACACATATCTAGCGTCAACTTGATGGCTTGTATGACAACACTATGCTTGCTAGCCAAATTCCGACCCAAATTCCTGCCGCGGGTCATACAAGCGTTAGCGGATCTCCACACGACACTGCCACCAACTCTCTCGCAGTCGCAAGTGAATTCCGTGCGAAAGCATCTCAAAATGCTACTCGTAAACCTCATCAAACACCCTTCGTCTAATGACATGATGCCACAATTGACACAGTTGCTAATAGATATAGGGATGACGACACAGGAGATTAACAAAGCTGTTCCTAAAGAGAAGAGAAACAAACGTTTGGGAGAAATTAAGCACGTGGAAAGCACTGCTAAGCGGGTCAGGATAGATTCTCCTCAGAGTAATAGTCAAGGTAGCGACAGTAACAGTCGGAGCGATTTAACTCCTTTCGAAGACGATACCACCCAACAGACCCAACCTGTCCAACCCATCCAACCAAGTGTTACCAAACAGAATGTAACAGAAGATACCATACTCGAAGGCCTCAACAACGTCGACAATGTCGTCAACCTTGTCTCCAAAACGCTCGTAAATTGCTTACCAAACGAAATGCCTGAAAATTTCGTCACAGCATATAAACCTATACCGAATTCCGGCAGCAAAGCGCAAAAGAAGCATTTAGCTAAAATGCTACTCTGTGTCATAAAAGATGAGCCTCTCCCACAAATGCCTCCACAAACGAGTCTATCGGATATAGCCGCGAAAATACCACTGCTTAGAGACGACGAAGAAAAGGTGACCCTGAAAAATGCGGTCGCGAAACTCCAAGAATCGTCGAAGGAGAGGCAAATAGAAACCGCAGTGTCCAAGCTTATGGAGGAAACAAGACAGGACCAATTAAAGGAAGAGGAGAGGAAAATGAAGGAAAAAGAGAAAGAAAAGCCGATACCGCCTCCCACTCCGACGGTTCCCAAATTAAAACAGAAGGTTAAGTTGCTTAAATTGCAGGAGATCACTCGTCCTATACCTAAAGAAGTTAAAGAGAGGCTGGTGATTCAAGCAGTTGGCAGGATCTTGAAGGCGGAAAAGGAGAGTGTTATCGGTGGAGCTGCTCATATTAGAGCCAAGTTTATAAGCATTTTTGCATCAAGTTATACGCCAGAGTTGAGGGAGTTAGTGTTGAATTATATACTCGAGGACCCTGTTAACAGGATAGACTTAGCACTGTCGTGGTTGTATGAGGAGTATGCCTTCATGCAAGGTTTTAACCGTCACCCAGTCACGTTACAGCCTAAGATGCACGAGAAACATGACCAGAATTATAACCAGTTGTTATGTGCGCTGGTGACCCAGATATCGGAGCGAGGCGATCCTATTATGGAAGGGTCCAAGGAAATGTTGTTGAGAAAGGTTAGTGAATTTTCTTTTATCATATTTTGCAACTTTAGACATAGCGACTTTTTGCTTGGATCTTATTAGTTTTACTATGCGCCCGCGATTATGTTGTATGCGTTTAATGGCCGGCGCACAGTGAGGACTGGATATCACATTAGTAGTTCGCACATAAAATATTATTAAATTATATTCAAAGGTGTTGCCACGGGATTGCTTTTTTATTTTGACTATTTTAACTTTACGCCTACACAGATACCGCTAAAAACACCGACACCGAAGCGATGTTGCCACGCTTGTATTTACAGGTCAGTCTATGAGGTCGGTAGACGTTTATAAAGGATGTTGTGTTTCGTTTAGACTATTTCCGAGTTTAATTTGTTGGAAAATTTGAAATTCTGGACTTTGATTATAAACCTAATTTTATAATTTTAATGTGTTGTGATTGACTAGGAGAGATCGTGTTTTAATTTATTGTCACTATGTCGTCACCACCCTGTATATTTCAATGCTCGGTGCTCGACCTCGGAGTATCGCGGAGTATTTTCTCGGTGCACCCGCTGGAGCACCTTATTTCGATTGGATAAGTATTAAATTCGATTGATAAAAATTTAAATGCCATGCCCTGCCGTCCTCACTGTGCGCCGGCCATTAATCGCAACTAAAGTGACGTCCATATTTATAGTACCCAATCTGAAATCTGGGACGATCACTTGACGCGTAGGCCGCTCGGCTCACTGCATCGTGTGGTCGCGGGTTCGATTCCCGCCATGCAAATGTTGTGAACGGTGTTTTCGTATTCGGCTGGTTTTGTGTCACTGAGTCTCCCAGTCCATTGTATGGTAGCCATAATACAAGCGATGCTTAGTTTGGCACAGAGAAAAGACTAAAGAAAGAGGTGCCCTTATTAGATATATGTATGAAAAAAAACGTGGTCATTGTTTTTTCATTTTCATTGTTCTATCTACCGGTAAATAGTTGAACTACTCGCTTCGTTTTATGTCGATGTTAGTACTAGGCCGACCACTCGACCGACTTGCTTAGGGCCAGTCCCCTTAGTAATTGGTCCATGGTTTGGCACCATAAAGTATTGTAATTGTGTAGTTTCTATCTCCTAGGGCTGGATACTCGCCAACATTAAATAAGTCTTATATAAAACTGCAGCACACTTGTATTCACGTGGAAAATGAAGGGAGAGAGAGGGGACAGGGTTGCCAGCACATCATCAATTTGCGGTTTGTCAGTCTGGCAATACTAATTAATATAAAAATATATATATATAATAATAATATTCTGGGACATTTTTTACACACGGCTACCTGATCCCAAACTAAGCAGAGCTTGTACTATGGAAACCAGATAACTGATATTACTACATATACTACTTTTTTATTTGTAAATACATACTTAATATACATATACACCCAGACTCCGGACATACAGACATGTTCATGCACACAAATGCATGTCACGGGTAGGAATCGAACCTACGACCTGCAGCGTGAATGTCGCCTCCGCGCCAACCACGCTAACGGGCCCGTCAAATTTTAAACAATGTTTAAAGGTTTACACCGAGTGTCCATTTGTGACTGACGAGGCCGTGGATTATTTGAAGCACTTGGTGACGGAGGATAGGGTGGCTTTACTGGCCCTGGAGCTGCTGGAAGAGCTCTGCATCACGAGGCCGCCGCGTGCGCACAAGTACGTGACGTCACTGCTGTGTCATGTCTGTGAGTATTTGAAACAAAATAATATTAGTTACTAGCTGTGGCCGCGTTACTAGCGAGGAAATTTACAAAAAAATGTATAATAATGTTTGAAAAAAAAAGTTATCACCCCGGAAAAAAGTCGGAAATAGAGACCTTAGGGTATGTGTGATTCTTACCTCTTAAAATTCAAATACATTTTTTTTAACTAAAAAAAAAAATATTGATGAAAATATATTCTTGGTTTTACTTGCGAGGCATTTACTTAATATTTCGGTCATGAAACCTCCAGTATATTAATTTGCCTATAAGTATCCAGCAGTTGAAGTCATTTGTCTGAAACATTGATGATATTTATTTATTAATAACTTACTGAATGTTGCTCTGAAACGAACCTACAATTCCAGTAAGTGAGAACGAAGAGATCCGCGAGGTAGCCCTCAAATCTGCGCTCAAGATATACAAGCGCAGTACAGAAGCTGTGCGGCGCGTGGTCATAAAGCACGCTCTGCTGTACCTGGGGTTCATTGCCCTGGCCTCGCCGCCGCCCGAGCTCACCGACTCCAGGGCGGGTCGGATGCCCTGGAACGATGACCTGTACAAGATCTGCCTGAATCTTGTTATGGCTCTGTTCCCGGAGAATGAAGGTAGGTGTACTTACACAGCCCTTTGTTCTGTTTTGAGGGTTACTTTTTTGTCCGTCTATTAAGACGTGCACAGCCCAAATCGCTGCAACGGTGTAAAAAAAGTGGGTGGTTTGTATGGGGTCACAATTTTTTTGTAGCTAGAAACATGTTTTTTTTTATGTAGGCTACTCATTATAAATTAGAAATATTAATTTCGGCGTTTTCGAAGACTACTTAACTAAGCTTCCTCATCAATATAATTTTGAAATCATCGAAATTGGTCCATCTGTTGCGATTTTATAATAGATTTTATATAATGTGTGGCCTGTACGTCACATGGCCGATCGGCTTGAAGGCGGGCTATACCCGCGCCGGCCTGCGCCGCCATTCACCATTCACTACAGAGCGCGCGTGGCCCATGTGATGTCACAACAACCGCGCGCGAACTTAGCTAGTAATTTGGTCATAACGTCGTAAATTATTTTCGTAGAACATTTTTTTTTGCACTGTATGATATGGATTTCATAGCTCTTTAAATCTGCATATTCAATTAAATTCGTTACGGATTCTCATTTGCATCGATTTTCCAGAGCTGATAATTGAAGTGGCCCGAGTGTACGGGTGTGCGGGGTCGGAGGCCAAGCGGGTGGTGCTGCGGGCGGTGGAGGGGCCCGTGCGGGCGGCGGCGCGGGGGGCGGGCGCGCCCGCGCGCCTGCCGCCCGCCTTCACCGCGCTGCTGGACGAGTGCCCGCGCGGCGCCGAGACCCTGCTCACCAGGCTCGTGCACATGTTCACCGAGCAGGGTATGTACTAGACACAGCGCCCGCGCCTGCCGCCCGCCTTCACCGCGCTGCTGGACGAGTGCCCGCGCGGCGCCGAGACCCTGCTCACCAGGCTCGTGCACATGTTCACCGAGCAGGGTATGTACTAGACACAGCGCCCGCGCCTGCCGCCCGCCTTCACCGCGCTGCTGGACGAGTGCCCGCGCGGCGCCGAGACCCTGCTCACCAGGCTCGTGCACATGTTCACCGAGCAGGGTATGTACTAGACACAGCGCCCGCGCCTGCCGCCCGCCTTCACCGCGCTGCTGGACGAGTGCCCGCGCGGCGCCGAGACCCTGCTCACCAGGCTCGTGCACATGTTCACCGAGCAGGGTATGTACTAGACACAGCGCCCGCGCCTGCCGCCCGCCTTCACCGCGCTGCTGGACGAGTGCCCGCGCGGCGCCGAGACCCTGCTCACCAGGCTCGTGCACATGTTCACCGAGCAGGGTATGTACTAGACACAGCGCCCGCGCCTGCCGCCCGCCTTCACCGCGCTGCTGGACGAGTGCCCGCGCGGCGCCGAGACCCTGCTCACCAGGCTCGTGCACATGTTCACCGAGCAGGGTATGTACTAGACACAGCGCCCGCGCCTGCCGCCCGCCTTCACCGCGCTGCTGGACGAGTGCCCGCGCGGCGCCGAGACCCTGCTCACCAGGCTCGTGCACATGTTCACCGAGCAGGGTATGTACTAGACACAGCGCCCGCGCCTGCCGCCCGCCTTCACCGCGCTGCTGGACGAGTGCCCGCGCGGCGCCGAGACCCTGCTCACCAGGCTCGTGCACATGTTCACCGAGCAGGGTATGTACTAGACACAGCGCCCGCGCCTGCCGCCCGCCTTCACCGCGCTGCTGGACGAGTGCCCGCGCGGCGCCGAGACCCTGCTCACCAGGCTCGTGCACATGTTCACCGAGCAGGGTATGTACTAGACACAGCGCCCGCGCCTGCCGCCCGCCTTCACCGCGCTGCTGGACGAGTGCCCGCGCGGCGCCGAGACCCTGCTCACCAGGCTCGTGCACATGTTCACCGAGCAGGGTATGTACTAGACACAGCGCCCGCGCCTGCCGCCCGCCTTCACCGCGCTGCTGGACGAGTGCCCGCGCGGCGCCGAGACCCTGCTCACCAGGCTCGTGCACATGTTCACCGAGCAGGGTATGTACTAGACACAGCGCCCGCGCCTGCCGCCCGCCTTCACCGCGCTGCTGGACGAGTGCCCGCGCGGCGCCGAGACCCTGCTCACCAGGCTCGTGCACATGTTCACCGAGCAGGGTATGTACTAGACACAGCGCCCGCGCCTGCCGCCCGCCTTCACCGCGCTGCTGGACGAGTGCCCGCGCGGCGCCGAGACCCTGCTCACCAGGCTCGTGCACATGTTCACCGAGCAGGGTATGTACTAGACACAGCGCCCGCGCGCCTGCCGCCCGCCTTCACCGCGCTGCTGGACGAGTGCCCGCGCGGCGCCGAGACCCTGCTCACCAGGCTCGTGCACATGTTCACCGAGCAGGGTATGTACTAGACACAGCGCCCGCGCCTGCCGCCCGCCTTCACCGCGCTGCTGGACGAGTGCCCGCGCGGCGCCGAGACCCTGCTCACCAGGCTCGTGCACATGTTCACCGAGCAGGGTATGTACTAGACACAGCGCCCGCGCCTGCCGCCCGCCTTCACCGCGCTGCTGGACGAGTGCCCGCGCGGCGCCGAGACCCTGCTCACCAGGCTCGTGCACATGTTCACCGAGCAGGGTATGTACTAGACACAGCGCCCGCGCGCCTGCCGCCCGCCTTCACCGCGCTGCTGGACGAGTGCCCGCGCGGCGCCGAGACCCTGCTCACCAGGCTCGTGCACATGTTCACCGAGCAGGGTATGTACTAGACACAGCGCCCGCGCCTGCCGCCCGCCTTCACCGCGCTGCTGGACGAGTGCCCGCGCGGCGCCGAGACCCTGCTCACCAGGCTCGTGCACATGTTCACCGAGCAGGGTATGTACTAGACACAGCGCCCGCGCCTGCCGCCCGCCTTCACCGCGCTGCTGGACGAGTGCCCGCGCGGCGCCGAGACCCTGCTCACCAGGCTCGTGCACATGTTCACCGAGCAGGGTATGTACTAGACACAGCGCCCGCGCCTGCCGCCCGCCTTCACCGCGCTGCTGGACGAGTGCCCGCGCGGCGCCGAGACCCTGCTCACCAGGCTCGTGCACATGTTCACCGAGCAGGGTATGTACTAGACACAGCGCCCGCGCCTGCCGCCCGCCTTCACCGCGCTGCTGGACGAGTGCCCGCGCGGCGCCGAGACCCTGCTCACCAGGCTCGTGCACATGTTCACCGAGCAGGGTATGTACTAGACACAGCGCCCGCGCCTGCCGCCCGCCTTCACCGCGCTGCTGGACGAGTGCCCGCGCGGCGCCGAGACCCTGCTCACCAGGCTCGTGCACATGTTCACCGAGCAGGGTATGTACTAGACACAGCGCCCGCGCCTGCCGCCCGCCTTCACCGCGCTGCTGGACGAGTGCCCGCGCGGCGCCGAGACCCTGCTCACCAGGCTCGTGCACATGTTCACCGAGCAGGGTATGTACTAGACACAGCGCCCGCGCCTGCCGCCCGCCTTCACCGCGCTGCTGGACGAGTGCCCGCGCGGCGCCGAGACCCTGCTCACCAGGCTCGTGCACATGTTCACCGAGCAGGGTATGTACTAGACACAGCGCCCGCGCCTGCCGCCCGCCTTCACCGCGCTGCTGGACGAGTGCCCGCGCGGCGCCGAGACCCTGCTCACCAGGCTCGTGCACATGTTCACCGAGCAGGGTATGTACTAGACACAGCGCCCGCGCCTGCCGCCCGCCTTCACCGCGCTGCTGGACGAGTGCCCGCGCGGCGCCGAGACCCTGCTCACCAGGCTCGTGCACATGTTCACCGAGCAGGGTATGTACTAGACACAGCGCCCGCGCCTGCCGCCCGCCTTCACCGCGCTGCTGGACGAGTGCCCGCGCGGCGCCGAGACCCTGCTCACCAGGCTCGTGCACATGTTCACCGAGCAGGGTATGTACTAGACACAGCGCCCGCGCCTGCCGCCCGCCTTCACCGCGCTGCTGGACGAGTGCCCGCGCGGCGCCGAGACCCTGCTCACCAGGCTCGTGCACATGTTCACCGAGCAGGGTATGTACTAGACACAGCGCCCGCGCCTGCCGCCCGCCTTCACCGCGCTGCTGGACGAGTGCCCGCGCGGCGCCGAGACCCTGCTCACCAGGCTCGTGCACATGTTCACCGAGCAGGGTATGTACTAGACACAGCGCCCGCGCCTGCCGCCCGCCTTCACCGCGCTGCTGGACGAGTGCCCGCGCGGCGCCGAGACCCTGCTCACCAGGCTCGTGCACATGTTCACCGAGCAGGGTATGTACTAGACACAGCGCCCGCGCCTGCCGCCCGCCTTCACCGCGCTGCTGGACGAGTGCCCGCGCGGCGCCGAGACCCTGCTCACCAGGCTCGTGCACATGTTCACCGAGCAGGGTATGTACTAGACACAGCGCCCGCGCCTGCCGCCCGCCTTCACCGCGCTGCTGGACGAGTGCCCGCGCGGCGCCGAGACCCTGCTCACCAGGCTCGTGCACATGTTCACCGAGCAGGGTATGTACTAGACACAGCGCCCGCGCCTGCCGCCCGCCTTCACCGCGCTGCTGGACGAGTGCCCGCGCGGCGCCGAGACCCTGCTCACCAGGCTCGTGCACGTGTTCACCGAGCAGGGTATGTACTAGACACAGCGCCCGCGCCTGCCGCCCGCCTTCACCGCGCTGCTGGACGAGTGCCCGCGCGGCGCCGAGACCCTGCTCACCAGGCTCGTGCACATGTTCACCGAGCAGGGTATGTACTAGACACAGCGCCCGCGCCTGCCGCCCGCCTTCACCGCGCTGCTGGACGAGTGCCCGCGCGGCGCCGAGACCCTGCTCACCAGGCTCGTGCACATGTTCACCGAGCAGGGTATGTACTAGACACAGCGCCCGCGCCTGCCGCCCGCCTTCACCGCGCTGCTGGACGAGTGCCCGCGCGGCGCCGAGACCCTGCTCACCAGGCTCGTGCACATGTTCACCGAGCAGGGTATGTACTAGACACAGCGCCCGCGCCTGCCGCCCGCCTTCACCGCGCTGCTGGACGAGTGCCCGCGCGGCGCCGAGACCCTGCTCACCAGGCTCGTGCACATGTTCACCGAGCAGGGTATGTACTAGACACAGCGCCCGCGCCTGCCGCCCGCCTTCACCGCGCTGCTGGACGAGTGCCCGCGCGGCGCCGAGACCCTGCTCACCAGGCTCGTGCACATGTTCACCGAGCAGGGTATGTACTAGACACAGCGCCCGCGCCTGCCGCCCGCCTTCACCGCGCTGCTGGACGAGTGCCCGCGCGGCGCCGAGACCCTGCTCACCAGGCTCGTGCACATGTTCACCGAGCAGGGTATGTACTAGACACAGCGCCCGCGCCTGCCGCCCGCCTTCACCGCGCTGCTGGACGAGTGCCCGCGCGGCGCCGAGACCCTGCTCACCAGGCTCGTGCACATGTTCACCGAGCAGGGTATGTACTAGACACAGCGCCCGCGCCTGCCGCCCGCCTTCACCGCGCTGCTGGACGAGTGCCCGCGCGGCGCCGAGACCCTGCTCACCAGGCTCGTGCACATGTTCACCGAGCAGGGTATGTACTAGACACAGCGCCCGCGCCTGCCGCCCGCCTTCACCGCGCTGCTGGACGAGTGCCCGCGCGGCGCCGAGACCCTGCTCACCAGGCTCGTGCACATGTTCACCGAGCAGGGTATGTACTAGACACAGCGCCCGCGCCTGCCGCCCGCCTTCACCGCGCTGCTGGACGAGTGCCCGCGCGGCGCCGAGACCCTGCTCACCAGGCTCGTGCACATGTTCACCGAGCAGGGTATGTACTAGACACAGCGCCCGCGCCTGCCGCCCGCCTTCACCGCGCTGCTGGACGAGTGCCCGCGCGGCGCCGAGACCCTGCTCACCAGGCTCGTGCACATGTTCACCGAGCAGGGTATGTACTAGACACAGCGCCCGCGCCTGCCGCCCGCCTTCCGCGTTATTAAGTTATGTGCAGCTTAAGTTTGCCGTATGTCATTACTTCCCAGAATTCGTTCCTTATTAGCAACACTTCTAAGGCAGTAATTGAACCAATTGATTATGAAAAAAAAAAAACACACTGTTATATACACCATTCGATAGTGTCATGTGGAACGAATTCTGGGAAGTTGATAGGGCTAACTTAAGCTTATCGAATGGTGTAATAACAGAGTATTTTTTTCAAAATCAATGGTATCGATTACTGCCTTAGAATATTGATTTTTCAAAAATTCAATGATGCAGTTTTAGTGTTCATCAATATTTGGGTCCGAGACTCCTTTGAGTACTTTACGCTATTCCTCATAGTTTCGGATTTAGCCATGCACACCCACTTGAAAAAATCACCCTGTATACTGATGCCATATAAATTTCCCACACTCGTTAGTATCATGTTGCGTGTCCGCGGAAGTAACTATTCTCGTTAAATCGTTAAACAAGCGTACCTACAGTATGGTGTTCTTTCCTCTGTCACAGCGCCGCCGTCTCAGGAGTTGGTGTCCAAGGTTCGCGATCTATACGCAACTCGAGTGTCCGACGTTCGATTCCTGATACCGGTCCTCACAGGACTCTCCAAGAAGGAGGTAAATTATTGGTTACAAACAAACAATCCACCGTATTATATTTGATACTAGCTTCTGCCCGCGACTTCGTCCGCGTTAACTTTAAAATCCCACAGGTACCTGAAATTTTTCCTTGATAGTAAGAAGCATATGTGTTAGTTAATCCAGGTTATAAACTATCTGTGTTCCAAATTTCATCCAAATCCGTTCAGAAGTTTTTGCGTGAAAGAGAAACAAACATCCATCCATCCAAACTTTCAATTTATAATATTTTTTTAATAATTGAAATACAGATTCGTTGTTCACTGGAGGACATTTTGAAACGTCCCTATAGATGTACCTATTACACTCACATACTCACACACTCAACACTCACCCTTCCCTCTCACACTTCACACACACTCCCTCCCTTAAACATCTTCCAAAACAACTCCGCCACACTCACTCATACACACCCCTCACATAACAGACAACTGTTACCACAACTCCTTGGCCTCATGATACAGGTGGCCTAGTTTGAGGACCACCAGAAATCCCACATAACATAACATATACGTCACGACTTTTATCCCTATTCGGGGGTAGTCAGAGGCTTGAGTGGCCATACACCACCACATTGTGGAGGTATTAAGTCAACTCAAAGCCCACGTTTCACGAGATAGTCAGAACCCAACGTGACAGGTGGTGAACCTTGTCGCCTTGTCGCCTTGTTGTCAGAAATCCCACTCCCACTAATATTATAAATGTGAAAGTTTGGATGGATGGATGACTGGATGGATGTTTGTTACTCAATCACGCAAAAACTACTGACCGGATTTGGATGAAATTTGGAACACAGATAGTTTATAACCTGGATTAACACAGTATACTTTTTATCCCGATAGTATGTTCCCGTGGGTCAAATTCGCGGACGAAGTCGCGGGCAGAAGCTAGTTTATTATATGTGTGCCTTTTTATGATAAATATTTTTTTATGTGTTTATGTCCTAGATACTGGCAGCTCTACCCAAGTTCATAAAACTGAATCCAGTGGTCGTGAAGGAGGTCTTCAACAAGCTGCTCGGCTTGCAAAATCCTTACGAGGAAAATTCCCCGGGTGAGTTCATTGCTGCATCATAACATCTCTAGTACGATATAGATCCTGACTTACAGGAGTAACAGAGGGACTACTCTGTTTCAAACGAAAACGAAATTTCGGACGAAATTCGCGTATTTCCTACTACGTTTCTCATTGATTCCGACATTTCTTACTAACGAAAATTGTTTGACGTTTAGATTCGACGACGACGAAGACGTCAAACAATTTTCGTTAGTAAGAAATGTCGGAATCAATGAGAAACGTAGTAGGAAATACGCGAATTTCGTCCGAAATTACGTTTTCGTTTGAAACAGAGCAGGTCCTCTGAGATGGGAGTGTGTGGGCCCATTTATTACCCGACTACGGCGGAGGGTTATGATTTTGACCGGTATGTATGTATGTATGTATGTATGTATGTATGTATGTATGTATGTAAGTATGTATGTATGTAAAGTCTGTTTCAATCAGAAAAAAAAACTTTGTAAACAAAGAAACGTCAAAGTGCTTAAATAGTTTTAGTGATGTGCCTATTGTATACTATAACGAATATGAACGAATGAGTGAATGGATTATTTTCATTCGATGGAATAAACTTGATTAGAAGGTATCGGGTTCTTTACGTCAACTTATAGAAATATAGTTATGAAATGAAATCAATAACATATGCATAATAAAACTTATTATAAATTTAATAATAGTATAGCGCTTTTCTTAGATTTTAACTATTGTTATGCATTAAAATATAGTGTGTACATAATTACAATAAACAAAAGAACTAATTTATTAGAATCATCAGTAAGTATGATGCCGACGGTCGAGATAAATACGGGCTGGACAATAAATCAACAAAATAATAAACAAAAGAGGTAAATTTTACTATGATTATAACTACGCTCGCACCGATATAGCACTGCGAATTAGTAGGCTGAAGTTGCAGTGGGCGGGGCACATAGCCCGGAGAACTGATGACCGATGGGGCAAAAAGGTTCTTGAGTGGCGACCACGTACCGGAAGACGCAGCGTGGGTAGGCTCCCGACAAGGTGGACCGACGACCTAGTGAAGGTCGCGGGAAACCGCTGGATGCAAGTGGAAAACCTTACGGAGGCCTATGTCCAACAGTGGACGTTTTTTGGCTGAAATGATGATGATGACCTAATAACATCAAATTTATCTCTATGGGCCTCTACGTGATGGACCCATGTCCTCATGCAAGCCTTCTAAAGGTCCAGGTTTAACCCGAGTGGTCAAAATAGAGAAACATAATAATAATTATTTATTTCAAGTTGAAAACTCAATATACAGTCAAAAAGACATTTAAGTAAAATAAATTTGAGATTAAAATATAGTGTAAAAGGCAAATTGCACTCGTTGTACATAGAAGTAGAAACAAATCGGTAAGAAATAAAAATTAAATGAATTTTCTTAATTTCTGTTTTTAAAACTACCTGAAAATGCAGTGGGCATATCGGCATAATAGCCTAGAATTCCTTTGCCTTTACACTTTTTTTAATCTGTTTTTCATTCATTCAATATGGTACAAATCGGCACTTCACTAAAGCATTGGAAAGAAAAAACGACAAACTTATTACAATTTTACAAGTTCTTTAATTTTTACGTGTTTTAGTTGAAATTACAATCCAAAACGAGTGTAATATGAAGGCGACAGTATTTCCGAAGATTCCCACATCAGAATGTAATGTAGTGAAAACGAAATAAGTGTGAAATCGACGATTTTGTGTTGAGTGATGGTTTGTTTACAAAGTTTTTTTTTCTGATTGAAACAGACTTTATGTATGTATGTATGTATGTATGTATGTATGTATGTGCATCTGTTCCCACCTAACTTCCAAACTACTTGTCGTAATTTGACAAATGAGGTATCGTTAGAAGCGGCTTAATGGCGCGCTGGTTATAGGCTATGTGACGTCACATAAAATTGCATATGGCGCCCTCTAGAGGACATAATGTCATCATGTAAAAAAAAAACATTTTTTAATGAAACCGTGTGGGGTATCAAATGAAAGAGCTTGATGAGCACATTTCAAAAATATATATATTTTTACCTATAACTCCAAAATAATTAAATAAAAAGTAAGTTTAAAAACTAAAACCCGACTACTGAAAAATCGCGCTCTAAAAAGTATGAAACAAGAAAATATTCTCATCTAGAGGATAGCCGTGGTCCGTGTTCATATGCCATTTGGCCCTAAAGGACCTACACGGACCACGGCTATCCTCTAGATGAGAATATTTTCTTGTTTCATACTTTTTAGAGCGCGATTTTTCAGTAGTCGGGTTTTAGTTTTTAAACTTACTTTTTAAAATCTCTAGTTTTCTTTTTTAAATTAACAATTGGCTTGCTCTTGACCTCAGTCATGCCGCAGGGGCAAAGATGAGGTCGATGGTGGAGCGAGCGCACCCAGAAGATACCTGTTCACCCAACTTTGAAAGAGATTTAGACCCGCCAAATACATCCGGATTTTCGTACGGAATTCCCTTTCGTAATATCGAATCGGGGTTTCCGAACGCGATACGTCCATACATTTGGATGGATTTACTGCGTTCGGAATCCCCGATTCGATATTTCGAAAGGGAATTCCGTACGGAAATTCCGTATGTATGTGGCGGGCCTTAGGTTGTACGCACTCGGAAATACAGACGCAGGCAGGGAGTTCCACTCCTTGGTTGTGCGCATTAGTACTAGTATCCCCAGTAGAATTTTGATTGATCCAAATGCTATGCAGGATTACTAGTGGTAGAGCTAATCTGTAGCCAATTGACTGCAGCTCATATATGGCTCGACTGGATTAGTACCACCCTCCCACAGAAGATCCGAGTAAAGTTGCTATTACAGCTGCGTTTCGTACGATGAGTGAGAGAGCAGCTATGCCCTATGCTATGCTCGGAGTTTCTCTACGAGATCGAATCAGAAATGAGGAGATATGTAGACAAACCAAGGTCATCGACATAGCACTGAGAATTAGTAGGCTGAAGTGGCAGTGGGCGCGGCACATAGCCCGAAGAACTGATGGCCGATGGGGCAGTAAGGTTCTTGAGTGGCGACCACGTACAGGAACACGCAGCGTGGGTAGGCCCACAAGATGGACTCACGACCTAGTGAAGGTCGCGGGAAACTGCTGGATGCAAGCAGCACAGGACCGGTCGTTGTGGAAACCCTTGGAAAGCTTATGTCCAACAGTGGACGTCTTTTGGCTGACATGATGATGATGATCAAAAGTCGAACATATTTTTTTAGATCTGTCGTGAAGTTATTATTTTTTTTACAAAAAATGTTCAATATTAGTAGCTGCTACTACTGAATGCAGTTTACACAGTTTTAAAGGCCATTTGATGTGTTCTAATGCCGCAACACAAGAGCTATTAAAGTCAAAGGCCGGTAACTCAAAAATAGGTATTACAGTTACGAACGGTCGCCTAAACAATAACATTTCCAACATAAGCGGAGCTCTCTTTATTATTGACACCCTTACTTAAGAGATCTCAGCTATAGTCTTCATGCATGTACATATCAGCTACCATAAGTACCTTAATTATTATTTCAGAATTTTATTACACCCAGTATAATGCGCCGAATGTTGTTGTAATCACCCGTCTGCGGATTTGTGCCTAAATTTTGAGCACAATCTTGTTCAACTATTCATTGAGTATTTTCTTCCTTTCAGTGTACTCTATAATTATTTGTAAGTAGCTTGTGTTATTTTGGGGAACTATTTGATCGGCCACAAACACAACAAAGAAACGGCCTGGGGTTGTGTCTCGTACTTAAACTATTTTGTTTTTTTTTTGTGTTTCGTTAGTGTTAGTCTCAGGAAGTTTTGCTACAGGGCGTTTTAATACTTTGTTTTTGGTTTTTTTGTTTTCGTGAAGTCCTAATACGGTGGAACGTAGTTTGAGCTCTTGACGGGAGTTGGGATCGCTTTGAGAATAGGGATGGTGACTAATATCAAATTTATTAATTTTTATTGTTACTCATAAATTATTTCTTGGAATTTTCTGAAAAAAAAAAAAAAAAAAAAACAAAATTAAATTATTACAAAGATATTCGTTATAATAACGAGTGTAAGAGCAACGTCCTCGAAGCCGAAACTTTTTACCGACGGATTTTTTCACGTATTTTTACACTTATCAGTAATCACCAGCACTATCACCTATCTTCGTTTTCGGTAGAGTTTCTCTTACACCCAGTATATTATTAAGGAAATGAAAAAAGGTCATCATCCCTTCTTCTTATTGTATGGTTAGGGGCCAACCTCACGTTGTTCACGCCGCACGGCCTCTGACAAGGCTTAACGACTGCTGCCTAGATAACAACCGGGACCGACTTTACGTGCCCTCCGAAGCACGGAGACGCTCAGTTCAAATGCTACTAAATGGTTACCCATCCCTGACTAACATAATTTATCATCATCATCCATCATCATCATCATCCCTATAAGTGGCGGTTACGTGTCCCCTGATGAGCTAATTTTGTTTCTAGTATCCCCGTCCGAGCTGTTGGTAGCGCTGCATCTGATCGACCCGAGCAAGGCGGACCTCAAGTACATCATCAAGGCCACGGCGATGTGCTTCGCTGAGAAACAAACTTATACACAGGATGTGAGTATTTTTTACTATTTTACTTAATTACAGTATTACAGACACCCTTGATACATATAATTGCATTTTCTTAGAATGAGCTCTTTAATTTGCCGGTTGGTATTACTTTATTATTCCTTTCCTGTTGTCTGGAGGGATGGATAGAAGCAGCGTCTAATAGACATGGGGAGTATAATGGGGGAGGCCTTTGCCCAGCTGTGGGATAGTATAGGTTAATAAAAAAAGAGACGCGACTGATAGAGTAGCACAGACAAGATTTTTTCTTTTTTCAAAACCTTATCAAACTTAGCCCCAAATGTCATTTGAAAATCCATCGCTTTTCCATATAGTTTCGGATTACATCATCTACGACTGTTCAGAAATAAAAGCTTCTCTCTTCTTAAATGGTTTAATTTCTTATTTGACAGTAGCAGGATATCAATAATTAAGTGAATTAAACATTATTTATGGCAATAATCGTAGCCGTGAAAATTCGTGTTGACGTATTTGTCGTAACGTTGTAATGGCCGCCGGAAGTCTTCCTTTTTTTTAAAATAGTGATGTGACGTGAGCCAGTGTTGCTCCAACATCCTCCCGGGCCTTGAAATGCGTGAGGATTTCAAAAGGATTCTTGGCTGTCCACCTGGTTTATAAGGGGACAGAGTCGAGTGATGGCGCGGCGGAGATCTCCCTTTATGGTGTGAACGTCTGCGACTCGGACAGCTCCGTCTGGTCCCGGATAAAGCCGCATGACTCGTCCAAGTGGCCACTTTAATGGTGGGTTGTGATCGTCCTTGATGAGTACCATTTGACCCAGTTCCAGATTGGGCTGACCAGTTCTCCATCTTGTGCGCTGCTGTAATTCACAGATGTATTCTTGGCTCCATCTGGCCCAGAAGTGCTGACGTGCTTGCTCGATCTTGGCATAGTGGTGCAGGCGATTTGGCGAAGCTTCCTGCAGGTCAGGAGCTGGCAGCGAAGTCAGTGGTCTTCCTACCAGGAAGTGCCCTGGGGAAAGAGGGGAAAGGTCATGAGGATTGGATGTTAAAGGACACAGGGGACGAGAGTTTAAAATTGCCTCGACCTGTGTAAACACCGTTGCTAGTTCCTCAAAGGTAAAATGAAGATTTCCTAAAATTCGTTTTAAGTGAAATTTGGCCGATTTAACGGCGGCTTCGTATAACCCACCAAAATTAGGGGAATAAGCTGGGGAGAATCTGAACTGGATGCCCTCATTGGTAAAATGTTCTGACATTGAATGATTGTTTTCATTTATAAACTTACCCAATTCCTTACTTGCACCTACAAAATTTTTTCCATTGTCTGAAAATATTTCTAGAGGTTTACCCCTTCTAGAAATGAAACGACGAAAGGCTAAAATAAAACATTGAGTGGATAGATCACTTGCAATTTCTAGATGAACTGCTTTAGTTTTAAAACATACAAAAATACACAAGTAAGCCTTATGCAACTTTGCTCCTCGACCTCTCTTGCTAAGAATGAAAAAAGGACCGGCATAGTCGGTTCCTACTACTTGAAAAGGAAAACCTGGTGTTACACGTTGGGCAGGAAGGTTTCCCATGATCTGGCCAGCAACTTCTCCTTTCACACGTTGGCACTTCACGCATTTATTGTATACTTGCCTAGCTAAATGTCTGCCATTGATTGGCCAATATTGTTCGCGAATACTTGAGAGAAGCAGTTGCGGACCAGCATGCATTAACTGAAAATGATAATATTCGAACACAAGCTTAGCGAAGTAATCTTTAGAATCTATTATAATAGGATGTTTTTTATAATAATCATATGAAGAGTTACCTAATCTGCCTCCCACGCGCATAACACCATTCTCATCAAGAAAGGGGTTTAGACTGACAAGTCTTGATTTGTTGTTCAAAGGAATATTATTTTTTAATGAATTAATTTCACTATTGAATGAATTTGCCTGTGAAAGAGAAGCCAATTTCGATTCAGATGCCTGTAATTCAGTTACAGTGAGTGGACCTTGTAATTTATTATCTGGGTTCTTGCAATTATTTAAAAATCTTAAAACATAAGCAAACATCCTTCTTAATTTAGTAAACTTAGAAAATCGCTCTATCTTAATAATATTAAAGTCACTAGTTTGTTCAACAGTCATGGTGGCAACCCTAATTTCGGGTAACTCAATATCACAATCAGAAGTATTAGTTTGTGGTGGCCAATGTGTATCATCATAAAGTAGAAAGGATGGCCCTTGCCACCATAGATCAGCTTGAACAATTTGCTCGGGAAACACACCTCGAGAAGCGATATCCGCTGGATTAAAAGATGAGGGAACGTATTTCCATGTCCCATTCTTAGTCAGATCATTGATTTCTGATATACGATGCATCACAAAAGGTTTCAATTTAGTAGAATGAGTTTTTTGCCACGCTAAAACTATTTTTGAGTCGGTCCAATAGGTGACCTCATCAATGTTACATCTTAATGCCTTGATAACCTTATCACACAAGCGGCTGGCTAGTAATGCCCCACACAATTCAAGCCTAGGAATTGTGGTTGGCTTGAGAGGGGCCACCTTGGACTTGGCACAAAGAAGTTTGACAACCACAGAGTTCTTATCATCAATTGTACGAATATACACACAGGCAGCATAGGCCTTTTGTGAAGCATCTGAGAACGCATGAATTTCTATTCTAGTTGGATTCTTACACATGACATGACGATCAACTTTGAACATACTTAACATATCAAAACCTTTAACACATTCTAACCAAATTTGTAGAATATTATTAGGTACTGGGTCGTCCCAATTTGATTTCAATGACCATAGTTGCTGCAGTAATATCTTTAATTTAATGGTAAAAAGACTAAGGACCCCCAATGGATCAAAAATACTAGCTACAGTGGACAAAATGATACGTTTGGTGCAAGTAGACATACTATCTAAAACCTTGGAATTAGAAGAAGTTATACTTAATTTATCCGAAGAAGGGTTCCATAATAATCCTAATGTACTACACTCTTTGTTGAACTCTACAGGTTTCTGATCATAAAAATTAGTTGTGTCATCGTTGAATAGTTGAATACTGTTTGATTTAATTTTTCTTAGATTCATTTGAGCTGATGTAAGTAGTGTCATTATAGACTGTAAAATGTATTTTAAAGCATCTAAATTGTTATGACCGGTACACAGATCATCAATATAATAGTCTTGCTTCATTGTATTACGAACTAGTTCATCCTCACATGAGTTTGCTAACTCAAACAAACACCTGACACTTAAAAAAGGCGCAGAAGAAGTTCCATATGTCACTGTATTCAAACGTAAGTATTTTAATGGTTCATTTTCATTTTCTCTCCACAGTATAACTTGTAAGTTTCTTTGATTATCTTCCACTAAAATCTGGCGGTACATCTTCTCAATGTCTCCTATTACAACAAATTGATGTTGTCTAAACCTAACTAGAATTGAAAACAGATCATCCTGTATAGTAGGCCCTACCATAAGGATGTCATTCAATGAAAGACCAGAAGAAGTTTTAGCAGAGGCATCGAACACGACACGACACTTAGTCGTTTCGCTTTTTTCACGGAGCACAGGATGATGAGGTAAGTAGTTAGCTACAGTAGGTTTCTCAATTTCTGTCAAATGACCTAACTCTTTGTATTCATTGATGAATTCACAATATTGGCTCTTGATGTGAGGTTGCCGTCGAAAGCGTCCTTCTAGATGTTTTAGTCTCTTTACTGACATATAAAATGAATCACCCAATGTTTCAGGGTCGCCTTTCAACGGCAAACTCACACAGAATCTACCATTATCTAACCTACGTGTATGAAGTTGGAAATGCTCCTCACACTCTTCCTCTTCTTGGGTAAACATTACCTTTGGCGGCAATTCTTCAAGTTCCCAAAACCTTTGCAATTGTTTACTTATTTCTTGGCTAAAATTACAATTGACTGTGTTATTCTGATAATTCAAGCATGGCATTGGACCTACAACTAGCCATCCAAACTGCGAATTTTGTAAAATTGGTTTTTTTGACCCGAGCCTTATTCGTCCTATTGCTATAAGATCCCAGAAGACGTCTGCCCCTAGCAATAAATCTACTTGAGAGGGACGATTAAATGTCGGATCTGCCAACATTATATTCTGTGGGATATCAATATTAGAGATGTCAATTTCCTGGGCTGGTAAATTACCAGATATTTGATCAATAGATAGACAGTTGACTTGTATTTTATTAGAACCTTTGTTCGTTAGAATAGTTAATTTGCATATTTCTATAGCACTGAATGACATGTTATTTATACCTGTTACTTTAATAGGTGATTTTGTACTGGGAAGCCTTAACTTATTTTTTAATGAATTTGTTATAAAAGATGACTGACTTCCTGAGTCCAATAATGCACGGACTGGATATGATTGTTGTGTATTCTCATCAAAAAGTTGTACTAATGCTGTTGATAGCAAGACCTGACTCGCTACACAGGAAGATAATGAAATTGAATGTGCGTTATTTGTCTCATTGGTGTTTTGTGTATTGTCTGTATTACTTGCAGTGACGGGATTCATTTGCTGATGTAACAAGGTATTGTGTTTACGAGAACAAACCCTACATGGACCAAGTCTACATTGGTAAGAAAAATGACCACTGCGGAAACAATTTATACATACTTTTAACTTACGGATTTCAACATTACGCATTTCCGGTGTCATGTTGAGAAACTTTTCACACACATAGATACGATGTTCACCCTCACAGAGTAAACAAGATATTGGTGCATCACCAGATCCAGAGGATGTTGCCACAAAGGTCCTTTGCTGTTTATTTAATCGTTTATTAGAATCAATGTTTTGTTGGAAATCACTTGTAGATGGCCCATTAGGTGAAGACGATTCAAGAACATCAGCTCTATTTTTCAAAAAGTCAAGAAACTCACCTAATGTAGGAGAAGTGACCAGATTTTTACCTTCTTCCCATTTTTGCAATGTTATGGGATCTAACTTGGATGTAAATAGGAAAATGATGAGTGTATCCCACTTGTCTGTGGGTTCCCCTAAGCTATTAAGAGCTCTCAAATGTTTAGTAATATGGTCAATTAAATTTCTTAAAAATGTATCAGACTCTTTTACCGTTGCCTCAAAATTTAATAAGGATTTTAAATGGTTTGTAATTAGTTGTCTTTTGTTGTCAAATCTTTCACATATAAGCTTCCAAGCTGTATCATAGTTATCATTAGAAATCTCCAGACATTTTATAACAATGGATGCACTTCCTTGTAATGATGAACGCAAATAATGGAATTTATTAATGTTACTTAAAGATGAATTCTCATGAATTAATGATTTAAATGTATCACGAAACTCTATCCATTTATCATAACTTCCATCGAACTCCGGTAACTGAATTAAAGGCAACTTCACCTTTATTTTCTCATCACAGCTTGAACTTTCACTAGAAATAGATGAACATTTATCATACTTCTGAATGATCTCTTGTGATATTGATATTTGTGAGTAAAATTGGTTTTCCATATCTGAACGTTCCAAAATTTGAGCCTCGCTGTCATCAGACAAGAATTCTATTTTATTTTGTGTGATGTCAAAGTCATTGAATAAGTTTTCAAACTTAGATAATCTTAATGTTAGTTCTTTAATATGTTGCGGAGTTACTTCCTTTAAAACTTGAAAATCTTTCACATAATTCTTAAATAATGTAATTCGTCCCTTAATGTAACTTCTTTTGCGAAGTAATTCCTTGAATTCTGTGTCAGACATTATAACCAGAAAGGGCACACCTGAACAGACTTTCCAGCTGAAGATAGTGCGTTGTCACTGGGTGAATGCAGTGCTCGTCTCGCAGGCAGACAGGTGCTCGCTCAAATGCTTGATGGAGGGGCGCCTTTCCTGAAATGTTGGGCGGGCAACTGAGTTCCTATTTGACACTCTGTGTTAAGTAGGCAAGCACGTACCTGCCTAACTACACAAAATAGTACCTAAAAAGTGCCTATACGCAATTTTGTTAGATGCCACAAACAAATGATGAAATAATCATAGAGAAGAACTGTTAGGTTATGCACAGCACGTACACCGAAGCTCCCTGCTTGCTTGTGCGAATGTTTATATGAAATTGTAGCTGAAATAGCTGAAAAGTGCGATATTTATGAATAGTGCATGAGCATCCACACCTAAGCATGGAATATTCGAGTAAAATAGCGATAAAGATGTCAAGATGCAATAATAAAGACGCGCAACGTGCTCACACAGGTCTTGGTACAAAGAAAGGTTGTAAAGGAATAGTAAAGTAGGAACAATGAAAGGACCGGCACTCCCCTGGAGAATGTTTCCTGATGGATGGAGTTGACCTGCTGCCTCGCCTGGATCCTCGTTGTCATCAAACTGCTATGATTTTCTCTGCATGGCTGCCACGCGTCCGCGTGGCTGGTGCTGTCGGCGTGTCGCCAAAACTCACGATGTTCAGAAATAAAAGCTTCTCTCTTCTTAAATGGTTTAATTTCTTATTTGACAGTAGCAGGATATCAATAATTAAGTGAATTAAACATTATTTATGGCAATAATCGTAGCCGTGAAAATTCGTGTTGACGTATTTGTCGTAACGTTGTAATGGCCGCCGGAAGTCTTCCTTTTTTTTAAAATAGTGATGTGACGTGAGCCAGTGTTGCTCCAACAACGACCATTTGAGAAATTTATGAAATGTACAGTCAACGTCACAAGTGTGTCAAAGTCAAAATATTTTTATTAATGTAGGCTGAAGACTTATGAATCGTCAACATAAATATTTCAGTTTTACCCCTGGTTCGTAATGCTGCTTCCATAGAAAAAGAAAAATTTACTGATTGAGATAATGGTATCATCAAACTTCTGTGAGAGGGTGGTGCTACCCTGGTCGACCCAGCCCGTATATGAGCTGTAGTCAATAAGTCTGACGGTGCTGGTGCTGGTGCAGGTGCTGTCGGCGGTGCTGCAGAGCCTATCGGAGGAGAGCGAGATCCCGGTGCTGATGATGCGCACGGTGCTGCAGGCGCTCACGCTCTACCCTGCGCTCGCCGCGCTCGTGCTCAACATACTTGAGCTGCTCGTTGAGAAAGAGGTACACATTCCAACCACAAACTACACATTATACATTTTTTTTGGGATTAAATCCTCAAGTATGAATTAGTTTATTAAAATCCAACACTTTCCTTCAGTTTGCCGTATGTCATTTCTGCCCAGAATTCGTTACTTATTAGCGATACTATCGAATGGTGTAAACGAATACGGTGTATTTTGTTTTCTCAAAATTAACTGGTTCGATTCCTGGCTAGGAATATTGGTTTTTCAAATATCCAATGATGCAGTTTTAGTTTTCATCAAAATCGGTCTCGAGAGTCCTTTGAGTACTTTTCGCTATTCCTCATATTTTCAGATATGGCCAAGCACGCCCACTTGAAAAATTCACTCTGTATACTTTCATATGCATTTCGTAAAAAGCTGTTATTTTGACACTTACATTTTATCAATGGGTATTAATTATTAATAAATGCATCTCAAAGTTGAGATCGATCTTAAGATGCAGTTTTGACGTTTAATGTATGGAACATCTGTCATCTCTCTATTTTTTTTTTTTGTTTAATTTTGGGTACGAGCCTTTTTAGTATTAAGTTTTGAAGGTTTCCGCCCGTGAAGTCGCCAAACGGGCCCAATGGAAGACCAGCGCTGGTTCTTGTCAACCAGCACATGCTGAATTGGGTCCGTTTGCGGTGAGCACAATCTGTTAAGTTACTTTTTTTTTTTTTTCTTACCGTAATAAGTTTTTCTTTCGTTTTTTCTTTCAAGTTTCATCTCAATCTTGAGCACGATTTATTAATACGGGCCTAGGACTTCCCTAAAATGTGTTAATCTGTAGGTGTGGACGAACAAAGTAGCGTGGGAGGGTTGGATAAAGTGCTGCGAGCGGCTGGTGCCGGCGTCCACCGAGCTGGTGGTGGCGCTGCCGCCGCGAGCACTGCAGGCGGCAGTGGCGGCGCCCGCGCTGCAGCGCGCGCTGCAGCACCACGTGGGCGCGCTGCCGCCCGCCCGCCGCGCGCGCCTGCCGCCGCACGTGCTGCAGGCCGCCGCCACCAGCACCAGCACCAACACCGCCGGACAGGTACCTTGCACATCACTAGTCAAAGTCAGAAATAAGCTAGAGGTAGCGCGCCCGTCTGCCGCCGCACGTGCTGGCAGCCGCCACCACTACACCCACCGCCGGACAGGTACGCATTGCACATCACTAGTCTCCCGATTTCACTAATCTATAGAACGTCTTTTGTTTTTAACGACCGCTTAGTACAATGATTCGAGCGTACGCTCGGCTCTTTTCATCGGATAGTTGCGCGTTCGATTGCTGCCAGAGGCAAATTTTTTACCCGACTACGGCGGAGGGTTATGATTTTGATCGGTATGTATGTGCATCTGTTCCCGCCAAACTTCCAAACTACTTGACGTAATTTGACAAATGAGATATTTTTACAAGCGGCTTAATAGCGCGCTGGTTATAGGCTATGTGATATCACTTAAAATTGCATATGGCGCCCTCTAGAGGACATAATGTCATGAATTAAAAAAAAAAAAAAATTTATGAAACCATGTGGGGTATCGAATATAAGAGCTTGATAAGCACATTTCAAAAATATAATAATATATATTGTTACCTAGAACTCCAAAATAATTAAATAAAAAGTAAGTTTGAAAACTAAAACCCGACTACTGAAAAATCGCGCTTAAAAAGTGTAAAACAAGAAAATATTCTCATCTAGAGGATAGCCGTGGTCCGTTTAGGCCCTTTAGGTCAAAGTGGCATATGACCACGGACCACGGCTATCCTCTAGATGAGAATATTTTCTTGTTTCATACTTTTTAGAGCGCGATTTTTCAGTAGTCGGGTTTTAGTTTTTAAACTTACTTTTTTGTAAATTAACTTTTCGTAATTTTTCCTGGTTTGGGTAATACTGGGATCGCCCCGTAATGTCTGCTTCGGAAACATTTCGTAGGAAATCATCGCGGCTTCGATAACCCTTAAACTTTTTGTTATAGCAAGAACAGCAGTACCCCGCTCAACCGCCGCCGATGCCGGTGCCTCCCCCCAACCCCATGGAGCCTCTCCCCCCCGGGATGGAGTGACACGTGACATGGACTGGCCAATCCCCGGCCATATTGCACTCAATGTAAAATAAATGATAAAATCTAAAAATACCGCATAGCAATTATTATTCTGCAAAAGCAATTCATTTTTCTGATTTTCCAGCAGTATTATTTGCGATTCCGCTGGCCACGAATGGTGTAAAATGTGTGATTATTATACGGACATTTTGCGGAATTGCTAAGAATTTCGCTAGAAAATTAGAAAAATGAATTGCTTTTGCAGAATTGCTATGTGGCCTTTTTAGCCTTCAAGTTCTCAAATGTTAACCATTGAGACAATTTTGTTAATCTGAACTATTGGCTGTTAAAGTTTATATTCAAAATCACTATCTGAATGGCTCATTATTGCATATTTCCAACTGCCTTTACATTATATTATTTTACTCATCTTCATTGTTATTTCCAAATTCGAAATTAAATTGTGTGGAGTCACATTTTACGCTATTCGTGACAGTTTCACGGAAATTTTGCGGATTCTGCTGGAGGGTCGGAATCATGAATTGCTTTTGCAGAATTGCTGCAATGTTGCATAGTGTTGCTATTAGCCCCGCAAGTTTATATTTAATTTGGCAATTTCAATAGAAGTATCGGGGTTTTATATTTACAAATTAATATGATTGGCTCAAATGGGAAGAGTTTACTATACAGGATGTTGGGTAAGACGAGGGACATATCAAAGAAGTGTATTCAGTATTCGATTCTGATTCAAAAATAGTAACTGAGTTTTCGAATTTTATTCAATAAAATAAGAATTCTCTAAAATTTACAGATTCTCTTTGATAAGACAGGTCATATAGTTAAAGTTGCTTGCTATAAAGGTTGTAAAACCTTTTGCAATGTTTGGTTTCTCTATCATTTATTAGTGTTTAGTTGCGTGTAAGTATGATTATCATGAGCTTGTTGAATACGTCTTTCGCCTTATTTAACACCCTGTATATTGTATTTAATTTATAAGCCAAGATGGCAAATTATGGCCTGAATCGTATTATAAGGAAGGACTGTGAATTCGTTTGTAAGTAATATCAAAAACTGCCGAGTCGATATTGTATTATTTACGAGTACTTTCAATGAAATTGATTAGTTCCATTTTTAGTCCGGCCGCACATTATGAGAAACTTACTGACAGAAAAACGCCGGCATACATTTTGTACTGGACCCCGCAAACTATCAGTAATTTTCCCGACCTGGGGGCTTACCACAAGCTCTTATTGCGATTCAATTACAGGAACGTATTAACGTTTCAGCGACTTTTTGTGCAATGACGTACCTTATTGTCATGACAATAAGAAACGTCATTAAAACGTCGTTAAAACGTTCCTATAATTGAATCGCAATAAGATCTTGTGGTAAGCCCCCTGTAGGGTGCTTTATATGGACTGTATAAGGTCGTCCATAAAATTTATGTCGGAAAGTTTCTGATGATGCGCGTCCGGCCTTATTATTAAATCTGTTGCACAGTACACATTTTCAAAATTGATGTTGTACAACGGCTGCGTACTCAAAATACTCAGAAGCTTCTCAAATATTGATATCCTTAACTGTTTGAGACCTTGTAAAGGGCTTGCACGGTTGTCGTGTTTCCTAAAAATTAACAAGTCCTCAAAATACATGGCTGGAATTTGTGTAAAACTATGCCCTAACAGAAAATATTCTTGTACATTGATGAATAGTACATTGAAGCTTACAAACCTCCAAATTTATAGAGTTAAATATTTTATAACGGTTTTAAAAAGTATTTCTAGGAACAAAAGTGATTTGTAATGCCAATGTAAGTCCATCATAACTCTATAAATTGGGGTATGTTTATCCCCCAAATTCATAGATTTAAGCCAGTTTACAATGGTTTTGAAAAGCATTTTTAGGAACAAATGTCATTTGTAATTCCACTGCAAGTCGATTTATAAATTTCTATGAATTTGGGGGTAAGTTTTATTATCTACGAAGAAGGGTGAGACTATAAACAGGGTACATTTTTTGTACCCTAAGTATACTGTCTTCGCTTCTTTAACTATTATAAAAAAATACCTCTGTATGTCAATGTATTTTTATGGCATCAGGGCTATTACATATCTCAGTTGACAACAGTACTGGCGTCGGTTGTACACCGAACTTTGATGGTAAATTAGAATTACATAACATTGGTATTACGTATTTCGGTGAATAGATATCAAGGTACAGTGAGTTTATGTTAGGTTAGCCCACAGAGTAAAGACTAAAGAAAGAGGTGCCCTTATTAGATATTTGTATGAAACAAAACGTGGTCATTGTTTTTTCATTTTACTATTTACCGGTAAATAGTTGAATTACTCGCTTCGTTTTATGTCGATGTTAGTACTAGGCCGACCACTCGGCCGACTCGCTTAGGGCCAGTCCCCTTAGTAACTGGTCCATGGGTTAGCCCTACAAGAAATACGTAATACCAATGTTATGTCATTCTAATTTACCATCAAAGTTCGGTGAACAACCGAAGCCAGTTGTCAACAGGCATACGTAATAGCCCTGCAGGTCTCAGCCAACCATTTGAGTTATATTTGAGTATTCACCGTTTATCATTCTAACATGTTGTGGTATACCTACTCGGTTTGTAAATAAACTATTTTAGTTATTACAATGAAATTGAATTATAATTTAATTCCTAGTTCGTTTTTTTTTATAAAATAAAACCAATACTTTCACATACACTTTTATTTCTATTCATAGTTATAGCTATAATACATTGTTATGTAAGCAGGTATAATAATAATATTATCACGTTAACTTATAGTATTCTATTTTGGGCGATATCGCTTCCAGTATGTTCTCCACGGTGTACGGTGACCCTGGAAACAGAATATTATAATTTAATAACCACACTAGACCGGTCATTGTGGCGAACCTTGGGGGAGGCATATATCCAGCAGTGGACGTCTTTCGGCTGAGATGATGATGAACACAAGCTTTGCCCGCAACTTTACGCGCGTGGAATTAACAAAAATAAAATTGATGTTTGTTAAAATAATAGTAAAGCCTAAATTACTCCTTAACATAAGCTATTTGTCAGTGGAAGTCTCGTCAAAATCTGTCCAGCCGTTTTGAAGATTAGCCGAAACAAACACACAGACGGACAAACAAAAAAAAAATAGTTTTTTGTTGTAACCTTCATTTGCATTTAGTAAAAAGCTGGTATTTTCACATTAAAAACGGACACTAAGGTATATTTTACTTATTTGTATAGATAGATAATTAAATGCTGCGACCAAAATCATGTAAGTAATATTTATTTTGTTCCGAGTAGCCGTAATAGAATATCAAAAACTACCGCCGCTGGTACCAACCAACAGTTTTACTACCCTCAATACGGGGTTCTGGCCATAGTCTTAAATAGGTACCTAATGTCATTGCCTATTAGTTATGTAAGTAATACGTACCAACAAACACCCAGTCGATGTCTTGGTACCCGAACTCCTTCCTCACTTCCGTGATGGCGTCGTGCAGCGCGTGCGTCACCACCACGGCCAGGCACAGTGCGGGCTCGCCCGTCGCTACACAAACATGAACATTTCACTTATCATAATATATAATAATAATAATAATAATTTAGCCCTTTTAACGTCCCACTGCTGGGCACGGGCCTCCCCTCAATGCGAGGGGGATTCAGGCCATAATCCACCACGCTGGCCCAGTGCGGGTTGGTGGATTTCACATGTCTAAAGACATGCAGGTTTCCTCACGATGTTTTCCTTCACCGTAAGCAAGTGATAATCATATTAAAGTTATGATTCACACATAAATTTCGAAAAATCCAGAGGTGTGAGCCAGGGTTTGAACCCATGACCTTAAGCCCGCAAGACGCGTGCTTAACCAATCGGCTACCACTGCTTATCATAATATGGTACAATCAAAATTGTTTTAAAATTGTATGTTCGGGCACCACGAAACAGTAACAATCTAATCTCGAGTATTAGAAATTGTGACACTAGATTCAGCAAAACCTGGTGCCAGAATTTTGTAGCGTTGAACCGCTGGAACATTCTTCGTAAATTTTCTAAATCGGAAATTCTTGACAGTCGGCATGTTGCCGGCCAGAGGACTACTAACAGATGGCCGACAATTTAACTGTCGACCACCAAGAACTAACGAAGATAATATTAGAGACCAGCGGACCTAATACGGTCCTTATGCAATATTGCTAATGAATTGCATTGCAATTCATTTTTCTGATTTTCCGAGGAATCCTTAGCAATTCCGCTAAATTTCTGTAGAATAGTGACACATTTTACGCCATTCGTGTCAGTTTCACGAAAATTTTGGTGATTCTGCTGGAGGGTTGGAAAAATGAATTGCTTTAGCAGAATTGCCGCAATTCATCTTTGTGACGGTATTAACCCCACAGGTTTCGCAATGTACTTACAATACTTAATTGTTGAGACGCGAGGCCCTACCGAAGTATGCAACGCGTGACATAATATCCCGCTTTAGGATCAAGCTACAAAAGACATTGCGTGCGTCTACATCAGGCCAATCAGGCGCATGCCGCGGCCGAGCACTCAGTTTTGACGTCGGAACGCATAGACATAATGTCATAACATGAGTGTTCGGGCGAGGCATGCGCCTGATTTAGGCTCTTATTAATAAATGCATCTTAAAGTTGAGATCGATCTTAAGGGCTGGGCCCCATTAGCGCGTTGCGTTGCGTCGTCGCAAGATTTTGTACTGGCGCATCACCCTCCCCCGCTTCGTCTCTCGCCCGTTGATCCTTTGATCCGTTGCGACAACGCAGCGCAACGCGCCAGTGGGGCCTCGCACTAAGCTGTATTTTGACAGATGTTCCATAGGTACATTAAACGTCAAAACTGCATCTTAAGATCGATCTCAACTTTGAGATTAATTTATTAATACGATCCTTAGACGCGGCAATGCAAGGTCACGTGAGCCGTCTTGGGCACAGCTAGAAATACATACATTTAGACCTCAACACTCCGGTAGGATTAGGCGCGTTTCTCCTGAACGCTATCCGGAAGTCAACCGGTATATCCTTGGCGCCCGGCGGCTTGTACGTCCACGTGCGGTCAGTCAGCAGTCTGCCGGTGGCCTTATCGTACACCAAGTGCTCGGATGTCCAAAGCCCGAGGCCCATGACGAAGGCGCCTTCGATCTAGATAGATGGGAGGAAACGCGTAAAAATGGTAGCCTTATACATAAGGCCTTAAGGGCTTAAGCATATAAGGTCTTGGGTTTTCTACTGTTTATTTGCAGTAGGTAGTATCTTGGAGCATAATGTTCGTGCAAATCGGGGACCTCTTGAGGGACCTAAATCAATCGCAAATTCTTGGCATGCTGTCGGCCAGAGGTCGGCTAACAGATGGCCGACAACATGTTGATCTCCAAGACTCGAGGCCCATAAGACCAGAACCAGACAGTCAGGTACCAGAATACAACTACCAGTGCGTGTTCGGCGACGCAAATCGTTATGTGCTCACCGTCGATGCCAAACCCAAATAGACCTCCCAATGTCGTCCCTATAGGTAGGTCCTTTTTATGTCGATGTTCCGACAAGTGTAGATATGTTTACCTGTCCGACATCGATCTCCGGGCTCATGCTGACGCCGGTGTCCTCCAGCAGGTCGAGCCGGCGCAGCACGTGGGTGCCGCTGAGCGCGTCCAGCTCCAGCTCGGCGCAGCACGCGCCGTACACCGAGTAGCCCTGCAGCCCGTCCTGCGGTGACGTCATGTATGACGACTGCAGGTTTATACCTTTGGACACGGGAAAATTGGCCATAGAGTATTAGTTGATATTTGAATTGAAGACTAAAATCAATATTACACCGATAGCCGATATTTGGGGACCCTCTTTTGAGAGTGAAACAGTTAGGTACCTCGGGTAGTCTAATAGGTACAGGTAAAGTTGACTTGCCCAAAAATTTGAGGTTGGTTATAGGTGCTATGCCTATGCTTAAGATCGTAGGAAAATAACGAATAGTCTTTAAGTATTAAATATTCAAAAAATGTGGTGATGTAGCCTTCTAATAGAAGAGTAGAAGGCTTCTACCCAAAAGATTTGGTAGCTTATGTGTGGTATTGGAAGTTTGTTTTAGTCTACAAGATTTTTCGATTGTTCCCCCTAACTACGTGCCAAAGAACGCGTATTGATACTAGGTAGCAAGTAATACCTGCAAGTAGTAAGTAATAATATCAATCTTAGATGGCAAAAATTGGTTCAGGATTTTTTTACCCGAAAATCTCAGAAAAATCATAACCCCCTTATACATAGAGATTTTAGCCAGTTTACAATAGTTTTGAAAAGCATTTTAAGGAACAAATGTGATTTGTAATTCCACTGTAAGTCTACAGTTAAATACATATAAGATACAAGTGCTCACCTTTCTGATACGCCTGTTTGACCACCTCCTCCCACGTGGGCTCATTCAGTTCACTCCTCGCCGGCTGCAGCCTCCTCAGCAGGTCCTCACACGCCTTCACAGTCGCGTACGCAACCGAATCACTCGTAATACTCCCATTGGACGCCATTGCGTTAGGAGACACGACACTGTTACTGCCATGCACTGATACCTTCTCCAAAGGAACCTTTAACGTATAAGCGCATACTTGGGCGATCTTAGTATTGATGCCTTGACCCATCTCGATACCACCATGGGATATGACTATAGTACCATCAGCGTGATACACTGATATGGTGACTGGAAAATTCCAGGAATACTCTATAGGGTAAGCCATAAGAGACACTTTGAGAGCTCGTTTCTTCCACGCGTTTTCTGAATTGTACTGACTAATTTTGGCTCTTCTTTCGTCAAAGTCGATGTCGGTTTTGAAGGTGGCGACCATGTCTTTGATGACTTCGTGGTTTGGTGATAGGTTGGAGAGGCGGACGTCAATGTGGTCTTTGCCGGTCGCGTGAGATATTCTTTCCATTATATGTTCGGCGAACGATATGCCTTCTGTTGTGCCTGTAACGTGGACATTCATTGGTGGTAGCAAGCTGTAGCCAATTGACTGAAGCTCATATATGGGCTAGCTCGACCGGGGTACTACCCTCTCTCAGAAGATCGCGTATAGCAGCTATTAAAGCTGCGTTTCGTACGATTAGGCCGTGGTCTCCCATTAAATGCCATCGGCCGCTTACAGGGTCACGCGTACACCGCGTTACAATGCTTACTATAGAAGTGTACTGTTGTGGTCTCCTTCACACGCCGACGTCACTATAGCAAAATTGTGACGCGGCGTACGCGTGACGCTGTAAGCGGCCAATGGCATTTAATAGGAGACCATAGCCTTACAGTGAGAAAGCCGGAAACAGCTAAGCTGTTACCACAGTCTATGGATGCTCACAATATACCGAAGGCATCGCGCGCACTTTGGTTACCTGAGGTTTGGGGAGCAAAGCGGGACAAAGGAAACGCAACTAAAATAGGTACTTCTGTGAGAGGCTGGTACTAGATATGAGCTGCAGTGATGGTTGGAGCTAAGCTCTATCACCTTACATCATCCTTTCCCAAAGTGGGCGATAACGCCCCCTTGTGGACGCTGCAGGCCTAAAGACCCAGAAAAAATGGGGGCGTTGTGTAGAGTCTACACAACGCCCCCATTTCTTCATTTTTTTCAATTTTTTTCTGGGTGTCTTACCGCCCTCCTTTAGGCCTGCAGCGTCCACAAGGGGGCGTTATCGCCCACTTTGGGAATGGATGCCTTACATCAATGCTTCTGATGGAAAGTGATGATTTAAAGATGGTTTTATGACATAAATGGTGTTTACCCGGCGCTCGACACCACGTCTCCGACGCCTTGTCAGTGAGTGCGCTATATCCCTCTATCTTCCACGTCTCGCTGTTGTACAGGTTGCTCATGAAGGACGCGATGCTCTCCCCGAAGCCGTCGTTGAACGAACACCCGTTCTCAGAGTAGTAGGACGCGTTTAGGTACTGGATAACGCCGTCGTTGTTCACTCCTACCTATGAGTATGTAAAATCCAGATACCACGGGTATTATTAAGAGTCTACCACTATACCACCACCGGATCACCTTATTATATGGCTGACAGCGGAACAAAGTCAAACTGGGGCAAAATCATGAAAGTCCATAGGCGGCTTTTGGGCCAGGGGGGTTAAGGAATTGTCTGTAGAACTGAGTAAGAAGAAGTGAAGTATGAGTTCTGAATGAAGCGTTGGCAGTTCAGAGGGGTGCAACTCCTTGGGCCCTTTGTGGTACGCTTATGGTTCTAGGTCAATGCTATAATTATGTGTGGCGGGCCTACTACTGTCAGCTACTAGGACTTTAACGGGCATCCAACCAGATGGTTTCCAGAGGATGTACTATGCGATTAAAATAAGAATTGGATCGGCCTAGCGCCGTCGTCGTGACCTCACAACTGGAACTTATGCAGGCTTTGGGACTAAGCCCGCCACACACCCCCACCACTGTTACTCTTGTAAGCCAGGATCGACAATGGTGTCCAACGATGACGACAAGGTTTGACCCACGACGAGTCCCGAGGAAAAGATAAGTTGTCTTGGAACCCGCACGAATTTAATCAAAAGAAAGGATAGGAGGATGTTCAGGCTTGTGGAGTTAGCCGAGGGCCCGTCCTATTCTTATTTTAATCGCATTGTAGTATGTATGGGAAGCTCACCTCATAATCAAAGTCACACCGGTGCCTCTTCCCGATGGCGGCCATGTTGTCCGTGAGCGGCATGACGAGCGTGGCGGTGCGGTTAAGCGCGTGCGCGGCGAGTGCGCACGCGCACGCCACCTGCGCCGCGCGCGACGCCTTGCCGCCGTACCCGCCGCCTATGCGCGGCACTTCCACTACCACTCTACGTAACACACGCTTATGTTTTTGAACAAGTAGTTTGACACAAGGAAATAGGTAAACCTCCCACTTGTCCGAGTCCGAACCGAGCCTTGCTCGTAACTTTAGGTAACTCCAGTTGGTTAAGATGTGTTGGAAAATAGGAGTAATGCGATTGCATTATTTTATATTAGCTGTGCCCTGCGGCTTCGCCCACGTGGAAATTGGATTAGCCTACGTCTTATTCCAGAGCCTAGCCTTTCCTAGCCTAGCTTTCCTACACTATCTACGTTTCAAATTTCATTAAAATCAGTTCAGTAGCTATAGCTATGAGATACGTGGTAACAAACATTCTCACACACCCACACACATGCATACACACACTTACTTTCGCATTTATAATATTAGTAGGAAATAGGATTTGCTGGCGATGTCGTACGGTGGCTACTGACCTGTTCTCATCAATCCCCAGCGAGCTCGCCACAGCCACGTGCACGAGGTCCATCCACTGGGTAGCAGACCGCACCAGCAGGCCGTGCTCAGTAACAGTGGTTGTACAGGACTGGGTCTCCATGGTGTAGTGGTACTGCGACGGCACGGTGAACGACCCGGTGATCACGTGACGAGTGTCCGTGCCTTTGGCCGTTGGTGTTATGGTCACATCTTTGCGGACCTGAATGGGAGTGATGACTGGTCAGAGCTCCCGTTCACCCTTGTAGTAGACTGTCTACTATGAGTGCGAGTGAGGGAAAGGGGGGGGGGGGGGGGGTAGGGGAGTGAGGGGGGGGGGAAGTGGGGGGATTCCATAGACGATGACTTTTGTTTGGTGCCATCAAATGATTTATGCCCTTAACTTTGTGCTTCCTAGCTTTTGAGTTGGCTTACAGTATTATTTAGCTGATTATCGAGTGTATATTATCTGCCCATATGACCCAACTATCGACCTATCGGTAACTTCAACCACCCCCTTTTACACTTATCCAGTCTTCTGACTGCCCATAACGTTCGATCAACTTGTCGTTCAAAGGACGATTTTTCAAAAGACCTCACTAAGCGCTTCCCAAAAGTTGTAGGTCCCTGGCACTTCCCATTACTTTGTAGTTGTATCTACCTAGCTCCAATTTTGAGACCTTTGGTGAGTCCCTAAGAAGAGTTCCGAATCAAGGGTACCCACAATACCGCTTATACATGCAAATGGTGGGGAACCTTGACATATGGGATTTATAGGGCTATGTTCAGTAGTCGTCTCCTTGCTAAACTGGTTTCCTCGGAAAGCGGTACCATTATATAGCGGCCGTAATATAGCGGTGAATGTCGTCACTAGAACGTTGGCTATGTAAACTAAATGTCGCGATTTCCTTGAGAGCGGTATTGGACACCGTTGTTATATAATGGGACCGCTTTCCGAGGAAACCAGAGCTTAACAAATGGATAAAGAAACTATCTCAACACGGTACTATAAGCTCAACTCACCCGTCTTTCCTTATCTGGTGCCGCCAGCGCCTCTCTTACATCCAACACTGGTTTCACATCCATCTTCTTGTAAGTCACCTTCACCAGCCCAGCTGCCTTCACTGCCAGTCTCTTGTTGACTGCGGCCACAATACCCAGGGGCTGTCCGTAGTACAGCACTGTTTGAGAAGCGAATATCTCTTCATCTTCCTCTACCCAGGGCACGTCGGTGGACATGAAGGAGTTCTTCCCTGGGATGTCTTTGGATGAGAAGAAGGCTACTACGCCTGGAAGTTTCTGAAATAGAGAATGAAAAAGAACTGTTACACTCTACCTTAGTTTCTCAAAACTGTTGGTGCTCCAACTCCTAGTGATAGGCAGGAGGTTGTTGGAGGTTGATGATTCCTGCTTGAAACTACTGATGGCGTATTAGAAACCCTAGCTGTTTGTTCGTTCTTGATTTTGACAATGTGGAAATGACGTGTCAAACTTCAAAATTCGAAGTCCGGACGAAGAGAATTATTGATTTCGTAACGGGTTTTTAATAGCAGTCATTCTGGATTTATCCCTGAGGGTAGGTACCTATGTACGTGTAGGTATATAGGTCACTCACCATCGCGTCACTGGCATCGATCTTCACAATAGTCCCGCGGCAGATCGTCGACAGCACGAATGCCACTTGCACCGCCCGTGGCTCTGTGTGCACATCGCACACGTACTTCGCTTCGCCTGAACACTGAAAATAAAACATGAAGAGAATGAAACACATCTTTACAATCCGTAAGTGATGACAACGACAAATTGGTAATGGAGGTTGTGGCTTATTCTCATTAAAAAAAACCTTTGGATGATGAAATCAGAATCGAAAAGGCAAAGTAGTCAGTGAGCGGGGTCCATATCTTGAGAAACAGATGGCCGTTGGGTCTGAAAGGTTCTAGCAACAGAACTGGAATGAACCGGAAGACGTAGTGTGGGATGTTCCACCAAAAGATGGACCGATGATGACGTCACACGCGTCGCTGAAAGCCGGTGTATGCGAATAGCAGAAGACAGAAGAGGTCATAAGATGACGTCTTCTAGCTGCAGAATTATTCTCAGTGTAGTACAGTGTGTTGCGTCGTGGTCGTTTTCTACGTCCAAATGACTACCTGTGTGAGTGCTTCCAGCTTAGGCACCGGTTTATTCAGTGGCCACAGAGTCTTGTCTGTTTCGTACGTCTGTGTGCCTTGAGATACGTCCCGCTGCAGCAGCCGGCCGCCTGACTGGTAGCGGGGATTCTCGGCAGGCACTAGAGATAGGATGGCCTGGAAACAAAAGCAATAGGTACTTAACTTTTTATCTATTACTTTACACAGGTTCTGCAATCTGAATGCAGTTGTCTTATTTACTGTAAAAAGCTGTTGTGCCAAATTCGCTCAACATAATGAGGACAAAGAACTCGGATCACAATAAGTCACTTAATTCGACGTTACGTTATAAATCGGATCGTCGAGATGTTTCGCCTCACCCTGGTCACTCATTCCATGTCATTATGTCTATGCGTTCTACTGTCAAAACTGAGTGCTCGGGCGCGGCAAGCGCCTGATATAGACGCAGCCAGACTCGATTCAGTTAGTGTCTAGTGACACACACACAAAAAACCCTGGATGCCCACACTGTCTCTGGCCAGCCCTTCCGTGTAGTTCATGTTCAACGCGATAATACTGTTTCTTCTATCACTTCCGCACCTTGCAATTGTCAGGACCCATTGGCCGTTTACCGACTGCACGGCACGGCACCGGCACCGGCACAGTGACAGCTATTTGCAGGGTTTTCATTGGTCAGTAACCAATGACAACTGGCCACTGACCAATGAAAAAGCTGCCGCCATGCCGGTGCCGGTGCCGTGCCGTGCAGTCGGTAAACGGCCATTAGTTAGATGGACTAACCTTATAAAATAGTCCCAAGGCCAAGATCTTCCTGCACTTAGCCGACGGCTCCGGCGGCAAGTCCACTGGCACCAACTCCTCATTTAACGAGGCCAGGGCCTTCTTCAACATGGCCTCATTGAGTCCACACCCGACCAGGGAGGCCTCAGTGTTCCCCGCGCGGACGAAACCAGGCCCAATGTTGCCGTACACGATACGACACGACTTGATAGTCTTGTTGGAGTCCAGGAAGAAATGAAAGCCCGCGTTAACAATAGCGTGAGCATTTTGCGCACGGGGCATTATCTGAAAAAAAAAAAAAAAAATTTGGTATACAGCAGAGACGCAAGCAAGTGTACGGTCCACCTGATGTTAAACAGATACCGTAGCTTATAGATGCTTGCAATGCTAAATTAAAGCATCGCTCACACGTTACCCGTGTGGAGGGTAATGGGATAGAGAGAGGAATAGGGAAGGTTTGGGCTTCCTGCTCCCTCATTTATGGTACGAAACGCAGTTATTTATAGTTAAGAAAAGTGTGAAAGAATAAATGACTCAATCAAATTGGACACAGAGTCCTGGAGGCCAGACTGCAAGAAATTGCCCACCGAGTCGGTATTTGTGAATTTGTACGCAAGCTAAGGGGCCATCCGTAAATTACGTCACACGTAAAGGGGGGTTTACGAAATGTGACATTGTGTGACAAGGAGGTGGGAGGGGTCCTAAGTTTTGTGACGTCACATTTATAAATCTAATATATCTAAGTATTAAAAAACGAAATTTGAATTGTTAACAACAATTTTGGAAAATTTCTGAAAATTGTAAAAATATGTGACGTCACGCAGGGAGGGGGGATAGTCTCGCAAATGTGTCCAGCTGTGACAAGGGGGGGAGGGGTCTAAAAATCATGAAATTCGTGTATGGATGGCCCCTAAGATGGGAATGAATTTAGGATAGAAGAGCTTTTAAATCACCGCTGAAAACAGGTAGACAAGCATATTACCTTATAAGTCTGTATCAGGTTGTTAGCAGACAGAGGAGGTAACTTCACGTTCAGTATCAGTTTATTGCTCAAATCCGTTTTCAAAAAGTCGTGCATTTTTACCTCGACCTTCTTTAGGTTGCTGCTAACTGGAACAAAACTTTGTCAACTAAGTAGGTATAACAATACCGAGGTAGTGTCCAAGACACTAAACCGATGGTGATGGTATTACCAGATGAAGTATTACTTCTTCGAGAAATCAGGCTTAGCAACGAGGTCTATAGGTACACCACTACGCTGACGCTACGCTACGCTACGCTACGCTACGCTACGCTACGCTACGCTGACGGGCCCGTTAGCGTGGTTGGCGCGGAGGCGCCTTTCACGCTGCAGGTCGTAGGTTCGATTCCTACCCGGGACATGCATTTGTGTGCATGAACATGTCTGTATGTCCCGAGTCTGGGTGTATATGTATATTAAATATGTATTTACAAATAAAAAAGTAGTATATGTAGTAGTATAAGCTCTGCCCGTGTGTACAAAAATGTCCCAGGATATTATTATTATTACCATAATTTGGCAAGATATGGCCCTTAGTATACGATATTTTTTATGTTACTGCGTTGGCAAACAAGCGTACGACCCGCCTGATGTTAAGCAGTAACAATACCAAAGGCATCGCTTGTACGTTGCGCAGAGGGAGGGGTAGGAGGGGGGGTAGTCGGGGTTCCGGCTCTCTCACTCATCGTAGAAACTCAGCTGGAATAGCTACTTTGATGGGGTGGTACGATTCTACCACCAGGTGTTTCCCTCTGTGCATTAGAGAGGGTAAGGGCACCATTAGGTCAAGGTACACATTGAGGGTGGGATACGCTAGAGTAGCCGTGTGAGGGGGTTTGAGACCACTTTTTTTCAAAGTATTTTGTAACTTTAGGGTACTTACGTGTAGTGCAAGTGGCTCCAACCGTTTCAAATATCAGGAAGACATCAGATGGGAAGTCGTGGTGTTGATTTTTTAATGCCAAATTACCGCCTATGGTTCCAAGCTGTAAGAAAAAATAAACCCATAAGGCAACCCATCCAACAAACCATCGCTTATTTTCGCGTCACCGAATCTACTGACTATGCAATTTGCTGGTTCTGTGACGAGCGAACCAATAGCGTGGCGCAAAAATTAGCGGTTGCAATTGGTTATTCGTTTTGACGACCGCTTGGCGCAGAGGTTAAGCGTTGCCTGCTCGGCTTTCTGCATTGGGTGGTTGCGGGTTCGATTCCCGCCAGAGGTAAATTTCGAAATCGGACTTTACGTAATTTGCCCTGGTATGGGTGACACTGGGATCGCCCTCAGTCCATTGCATGGTAGCTATAGTATAAGCGTTGCTTAGTTTGGGACCATACAGTTGGTGTGTTTGTCTGGCGATATTTATTTATTTAGGAGTAATCAGGTCTTCAAACAGTATACTGTGCATAAAGACATATACTCACATTTCTCACAGGTACATGTGCAACCAAATCCAAATGCCGATACAGGATTTCAAGGTACTCGAAGTCCATACGCTGGCTCCAGTCCTTCAAAGTCTTCATCAAGTCTGTCAGAGACATACCAGCGCCCAGGATCAGGTTGACATCACTGAGAGTCTCCTTTAGAGTCTCTATTGAGGATATATCTATGAGGACTTGGGAGTCTGTAGTTATTGGGTATACACCTGTGAAAAAATAAAATATTTATCATGGCGTGGTCGGTGGCTGGACCACGGACTTACCAACCACTGGACACCGCACTTGGAATTACTAGATAACTAGATGACTAATTACGATATAAGTTGGGAAAGGAGGCCACACAATCATAATAATAGGGCAATATAAATAGGATGGCAATATCAATTGTATTACAAGCGTTTTTTTTTTCTAATGGCAATGGTGTTGCTCTTTCTGAGAATGTACTTACACTAACGTTTTCCTAATAAAAAAAAAATAACCATCGATTTTCTTGCCGGCTCTTTTAATGGAAGCAGCATTACGAACCGGTGATTGGTTCTGAATATTTATTTTGTTGGGCTACATGAATAAAAATATTTGTGATTTTGAATAAATAGATACTAATAAGTACTTTCCATGGCGCACTCTTCAGTGATTGGGAAAGGCGTTTTTATTGGCCTATCCACCAGCAGATGTCTTCCGGCTGATGGATGGATGAAAGTGTCTCGGAAACGTTTGCCGTAACATTTGGTGTCCAGTAGTAAGTTAGTCCGTGGTTTTAAGGGTAGACTGCTCCAAACAAAAGCTTTATTTACCTTTGCCGGTGTTGCCAGCCACGAGTCGATAGCTATTTGTGCTTTCTCTCGTTAATACCTGATCAAATATAAAGTATACTATTATTTTAATAATGTCAATGTTATTTAATAGCATTTACTCTTGGCAATGTTTGTCTCATTTACATAAAATCAAGATGTTGGTGTCCAACGAAGACGCCGAGGTTTGACCCTCAACAAGTCCCAGGGTAAAGCTAAATTTAAATTGTCTAGGAACCCACACGAATTAAATCAAAATAAAAGAGCATTTAGGTATAACAGCCATGTAAAACATGCGGCCCACTGATAATTAAGCAAACAGCCAGATAATGCGGATAATATTTGTACATTTTTGCAATGTCCTTTTTATTGGATTTAATATAACATAACTTGTCCTATAATAGTACTTTTTTCGTTAAGATTTTCAGTAGCTTGTCCTAGATATTAGGTATTGCGGCCCACCAGTAGCTTTGAGTTTGACATGGCTTATTTAGAAGGATTATCCTTTTCCAATATTGCCAACGATTTCAACATCACTTTGTATAAAGCAGTAAAGCTTACCTTAAACACATCTTGCACAGTGAAAGCTTTATACCACCGGCCGCCCACCACGCCGACCTCCATCAGCGAGCCCTTAGCGTCATCCAGTACGCACCAGTCTTCTTCCGTGACGCTACATTTCCTCTCACACTTGTTGTAGCAGTTCCTTATGTGAAGATCTTCTAAATCCTGAAAAGGAAGAAGAAAATAAAATACCCTGAAATTGTGGGAGTTCAAAACACGGCTGAATGAGATCATGTCAAAGAGCATTTTTTTTTTAATATTCATGTACGCTAGAGGTTATGATAGAGCTAGATGTTATGTTAAAACAATATTTTAGCGTTACCACTAGTTCGTAATATTGCTTCCATTGAGAAGAACCGGCAAGAAACTCAATAGCTACGTCCAGAAGTGTCACATGCCGCGCGAGGAAAATTTTCCTCGCGGTGTTTGACTTGCCTCACGTGAGGCAAATGCGCGCCCTGCCTCACCTGAGCACTCACATTTGCGTCGCCTAGTTTGGCAGTCGTGAGACAGAACGATGTCAAACGTGTCAAACTGATTGATCGGGTATACCTTTCCCTGTCTAGAGTGTCAGTTGCCTCGCCATTTGCCTCGCGCGGCATGCGACTGAGGCAAACGTCGTGCTTCGCGAGGCATGTGGGTGAGCAGCCTCGCGCGGCATGTGACACTTCTGGACGTAGCTAATGGTTACTCTTTTCAAAAGAAAAATAATAATATACAATGAAACCTAGGGCGACGTTTGTCACTGACCATCAGATGGATCGTCTGTCTATGTGAGTTCTTCGGTCATTACAATAAAAGTGAACCCCAAGAATATTTTTTTATAGGACTTAAGGGGAGTGGGGTAAAGAATGCTAGAAAGACCTTGGTAAGAAGATACCTGTAGTTTATTCTGTGTGACCTCTGTGTCATTGGCGAAGCTCTTGAAGGCGTCCAGGATAGGCCTGTACCCAGTACATCGGCACATGTTCCCGCCAAAGGAGTTTTCGACCTGCTGTGTTGTCAGATTCTTGGTCGCACCTTTAGATAAACTGTAAGCAAAAGGTTACCATGTTTCAAGGTGGTAGAGTCTGCAAGTCATATTTGGGTAGTACCACCCTCTCGCAGAAGATCAGCGTAAAGTAGCAAATTAAACTGCAAGAGCGGGAAGCCCAAAGCCCTTACTTCTCCTCCCACTATCTCACTGCCCTTCAGGTTGGCAACGTGCGAACGATGCCTTTGGGTATTGCAAGCATCTATAGGCTACGATAACCGTACGATGCACGATATCCGTACTCCATTTAAATTAAATAATTTACGAAGATAATAATATTAGTGTCCAATGGTTTTTCAATGTTTAATAGGCTTGAGGCCCAGGTTTTCTGTCTCAACCAATGTAAAACTAGATAGAGCATGGTAGAATTTTGCGAAAGACGTGTGTTATCCACCCACCCGCACTTGGCCAGCGTGGTGGATTATGGCCTAAATCCCCCTCGCATTAAGGGGAGGCCTGTGCCCAGGAGTGGGACGTTAAAATGGCTAACATTATAGACTCTATAATATAGAACATGGTATTAAGCAAAAGAGTTTTACCTGTACATGTTCATGACCCATCCAGGGCTGCAATACCCGCATTGCGTGCCGTTGAAGGCGGCCAGTCGCTTCTGCACCGCGTGGTAGCCATCGCGACGGTTGCCTACACCCTCTATAGTCGTGATATCCCAGTCGTGACATGACAGAATGTGGACTAGGCACTGGAAGGAAATAGTCAATTGAGGGTATTTTTAGGGTTCCGTACCTCAGAAGGAAAAACGGAACCCTTATAGGATCACTTTGTTGTCCGTCTGTCCGTCTGTCAAGATGTGCACAGACCAAGCCTGGTCTTACAAACATGAAATTTAAACAGTAGGTACTTTTTACAGCGTATAAGAAGAACATAGGAAGGATTTAAGAAAATTCCACCCCTAAGGGGGTAAAATAAGGGGCGGAAGCTTGTATGAAAGTCGCTCATTTCTGAAGTTAGAAATATGAAAATTTGTATTTAAGCTATTAATTACAAATAAGAAAAAGTAATTTCAGCGATTTTGAAAATTCCACCCCTAAAGGGGGAAAATAAGGGGTAGATGTTTGTATAGGAGTTCAATTTTTTTTAAAGCTAGAGACCTGTAAATTTTTATTTAAGCTAACTAATTACAAATAAAAAGTAGTAATTTCAGCGTTTTCAAAAATCCCACCCCGAAGGGGCTAAAATAAGGGGTGGAAGTTTGTATGGGGGTCCCAATTTGTCCGGTTTTTTTAAGTGCTTTGTGTAGGTATGTAACATGTACATACCAGCTGTAGCGAATTGACTGCAGCTCATATACGGGCTGGCTTGACCAGGGTAGTACTACCCTCTCACAGAAGATCGGTGTAAATTAGCTATTACAGCTGCGTTTCGTACAATGAGTGAGAGAGCTAGAAGCCCAGAAGCCTGACTGTCAGTAGGTATTTCGTAGAAAAACCTAGCCATTGCAGGTTCGCCAAATGAGATAAAGAGCGCCTATTACACTCGCCTATATGCTAGAGGAAGATACTACCATATAAGCACCTTGTATATAAAAACCAGTACGTTATAGCGGGAATACCAATAACCAGTATATGAACATTGCAAAAAATTGTATCTACGCTTCGAGTACCAAGGAGTGCGTAACAAAAATATTGCAAAAAAATATGCGTTTCTCAAACAGGTTATGAGATCTTATGAACATAAATACTATATAAACTATGTATAATATCATATACTATATACAGAATGTTAGGTAAGACGAGAGATGTATTGAGGGAGGGTATACAGCATTCGATTCTCATTCCAAATAAGTATCTAAAAAATATTACCTTAATTTTTGACCAAATTATCCAATAAAGTATGAATTTATAAAAAAGATAAATAAAATGAAGTATGAATGTATAAATTCAAGTTCTTTTTTTTTATTGGACTGCGGTGGCAAAAATGCGTACGGCCCGCCTGATGTTAAGCAGTTACCGTAGCCTATAGGTGCTTACAATACCAAACGCATTGCTCGCACATTGCCGACCTGAAGGGGAGTGGGATGGAGGGAGGGAGAGGGGGGGTGGGCTTACGGCTCTCTTGCTCATCATACGAAACGCAGCTGTAATAGCTGCTTTACGCCGATCTTCTGTGAGAAGGTGGTACTACCCCGGTCGAGCCAGCCCGTTTATGAGCTGCAGTCAATTGGCTACAGCTTGGCTCTACCACCTTTAGCTCGATTGAACACTTGAATTTATGATGTAGGTAGCTACCGTAAATAATTGACTAATTAAAATTCCAAATACAGAACACAAATACACGAACTAATTATATTTAAAAATAACTCTAACACACGTCTATACCGGAACGAATACCTATTTATTAGTCACTTCAGCAGCTCTACCGTGAGTTACGCGTATCATGCGCTTGCTAATTGCTAGCTTCTAAGATTTAAATATATGTTTTGTTAATTGTAGATTGACTCTATCAACCAAACGAGGAAAAATTATTTCACATAGAATTTTGCAACTCCTGGCGAAGTATAACTTGGTTGTAGAACTACAGATGACTTTAAAACTATTAAAAACCATAGAATTTACTTATTCTTCAGAAATAATGAAACATACGCGCAAATAAAAATGTTTAATAAGACGCAATTAAGGACGATTCGGAAAGATGAAGTTGATAATGAACAAAAAAATTTAGAGTCATGTGTTATTAGTTTGTAAGTACAGAGTTTACACGGATATGATCTCTACGATCGTTGATAAGAGAGAAATAAAATTAATACTCATTTGCTATAATAATAATATTATTTTTTTATATTTTTAAATGTATTTTTTTATAATTATATTTATATATGTAAATTTTGGGAAATATAATAAATAAAATAATAATAATATTCATTTATTTCAGGCTACTAGGCCCATAGATACATACCTTACAGACTAACATACATAATATATTTATTAATAATAAAACTAATTTAGTTAATAGGCTACTAATTTTGTGGCTATAAGAGAGCCGTGGCTTTGGTGAAAAAAAAAAAAAAAGACTTTATATAAAGCACCTTTTTCACAGCCTGACAGGAGGCACATAGCGTGTGACCCCTTCTTAATAAAAAAAACAAACAAATAAGTGGACAAACTCAAGGCCGTCGCCTTGAAGAAGTGCAATGACGTAATATAATCACAATTATAAGCAAACGAATATTATAACCAAAGTCAAGGTCGACCGGTGTCTTATTCATCATTATAATGTATAAAATAAAGGTACCTTATAACCTTTTTAGATGGTACCTCTCTGCGATAATTTGTTTTCCTTAAATCAAGTTGTATTGTTGGTAAACCCAAAGAATTACGCGCGTGTCCGATTTTATCTCATAATTAAATTTAAGGGACCACTACGAGTTTTGAAACCAAATTTTCCATACAAATGACGTACGAAAAAAATAATGAAATGTAACTTTTATCTCCATTCGGGGGTAGTCAGAGGCTTGAGTGGCCATACACCATTTTTTTTAATTCCTTGGATTTAACTTACAGAGTTGACAGCGATGACGTGCTTCTCCTTAGTGGCGGGGTGTGTGAGGGAGACGGAAACCACGCATGCGCCGCAGCCGCCCTCGTGGCACATCGCCTTGGTGCCATGCAGCTGGAGGTAGTTGCGAAGGTAGTCGTTCAGACTCGTGTCCGGACTAACTTCCGAACCCGCTGGAAATTACAATTCACTTAAGGTTTGAACGGGCTTGAAAGGGCTAATAATACTCCACCAAGCTAACTAGGCGCTCGGATGGAATTAGTGATGGGATGTTCTCGAGAACATTCACACCCTTGGAAACAAAATCGTGAGAATCTTCGAGAATTTATCTTCTGAAGCATGTTAAACTTGGCATAAACCTCATTAAACATGCAAGTATGGTGGTTTTAATTGTTTTTAAGATTGAAAGTTAGGATAACGTCACCCAAAATATAAGATTCTCAAAAATTCTCACGAGTAAGTTTCCGAGGGTGAGAATGTTCTCGAGAACATCCCATCACTAGGTGGAATGCAGCTTCTCCGCCCGAACACCCGCCCCGCCTGCGGCTTCCCGCCCGCACACTGCTACCGCCTTTTTGTGCTGGTGACGTCACATCTGACAGGCGCCTAGTTGGCTTGGTGGAGTAGCTACGATACTAACTGGCCAGGCGATAACATTTCTATCAAATTTAAAGGTAAGCGACGACAGAAGACACTAATAAATGCATCTCAAAGTTGAAATCGATCTTAAGACACTGTTTTTGAGTGATAGTCCATACATTAAACGTCAAAACTACATCTTAGATCAACCTCAACTTTGAAATGCATTTATTAATACGAGCCTGACACTAGTGTATACATCGAGTGTCTACATGTGTCGACAACCGCGACACCTTGTCGCAGTTGCAGTGGCGGTGTCGATACACTGAGTGTCCTAGTGTATAGTATCGTCGTGTATACTTACCTTAAGATTGTCATTAATTATTATTTAATTGAGTGACTTATGTCCAAAGTCGAGTCAGTTACGCCAGCAGTGGGTTTTTTATCTGCTGGTTTAATCAAAATTTGAATGATACAGATAATTAGTGCTCCATCTCGTGTAAATGTGCCGAAAATTTTAAATTTGTGCACGAGATGGAGCACTTATTATCTGTATCATTCAAATTTTGATTGGACCAGCAGAAAAAAACCCCACTGCTGGCGTAATTCACTCAAAAACGTCTTAAGCATTATTTTGGTATAGGTTTAGGGTCAATTTAGTTTTTTTTAAATGAGTGATTGGTAGTGGCGTGCATTGTATTGTGACCCGACACCATCCATATTTACATTCAAGTATAATTTTTCAATTAAATTCCTATCACGTATGTCATCCCGATGTGCGGATATTCGGCGATGTCTTTGACCTTTGCGTGGCTTCATGCCAATGCAAGTAACTGCAAGTGTATAATACCCATTAGTCCTGTATCACAGAACATGGAATTAATGGTAGTGGTATTTTATACCTCTGACTGATAATTCTATGGAAAAACTGTCGCCATATTTACCTGACGGATTATAATATAACGTCACGACTTTTATCCCCATTCGGGGGGTAGTCAGAGGCTTGAGTGGCAATACACCACCACATTGTGGAGGTATTAAGCCAACTCAAAGCCCACGGTTCACCAGATAGTCAGAACCCAACGTGACAGGTGGTGAACCTTGTCGCAGTGTATACAAGAACTGACTATTACCTAATCCCGAGGGATATGTAGATTATCTCACGATGTTTCCCCTCACCGTTAGCGAACTGTAAATTATGCACACAGATGAAAATTCATCCATTGGTGCATGCCCCACCGGGGATCGAACCTGGGACCTTCTGATTGAGCCCAACGTGTTCGCCCCTAGGCTACAGTCGCTGACGGATTATAGTCATCTGACGATTCTAAAACCGGCCTAAATAACCCATTTTGTTATAATTTACAAAGCGGAAACTGGTACTTTCATAAATTGTTACCAAAATTGCCCTAAAAAGTACATTGAGCAATCTGTACAATCACCTGTCCTCAAGTTGCGATAAGAGCTACTCGAACAGGTTATGCAACTTTCTTTACTGGCTTCATTATTTTTTACTTCTTGCATTTCTTGCATAATTTGGGCAAAGAATGCACATTACGTATCTTATAATTCCTATAAATTTACCACTAAATTCATAGAGATTTTAGCCAGTTTACAATGGTTTTGAAAAGGGTTTTGAGGAACAAATCTGATTTGTAATTCCACTGCAAGTTGATCACAACTTCTATAAATTTGGGGGTTCAATTTTTCCATGGAGTCTAGCAGACAGACACCATGAAATAATAAATTACTTCATAAATACTTATAAAGAGCTTATATAGTAGTACAGTCAGCAACGAAAGTCGCTGAACATTCAGAATTTTTCAAATCGGTTATACTCTTTATTCTACAAACGTTGGTAAACCTTTATAAAACCAAACATTAGCAACATGTCTACATTTTGTTTCGATAAAGAAAAATTATGGATTTGATACAAAACAAAAGTGTGCAAGCTATTTGAAAAACTGAGAATGTTCAGCGACTTTCGTTGCTGACCGTACCTACTTAAGTAGTTCTCGACGCCCGCCATTGAGTAGAATCACAGCTAAGATACCTACACAGTTCAATAGTCAGCTACCTAAGTACTTAAGTGTAAATGCGCAAAAGATATGACATCTTTTTTTGCATAAATAAACAAGTCAAATTGTATCCACCCCGGTGCAACAAATTGTACGCGAAGGCCATTCTATTTATTTTATTTTCTTTGGTGCTCATATTGCACATAGAGAAGACTCTATGCATAGCGAGTCTACCACCTACCACGCCTTACACATAGTTATTTGACAATTCAATAAAATAAGCAAGTACCTTTGATTTTCAAGTACATAATATAAATGTATTTTTTTTATTTGTAATAAAGTAGAGTCTTCCTTATAACAAATAGGGTGACTAATTATTCATTGTAAATAGTAAATTCGGTGAGCAGTCCGTAGGCCAACAACATGTCGAACACCAAGAATTTACGATTTGCAATGAAGACCAGTGTTTTTCCAAAGTTTAAGAAGGCAGACTTGGACTTCGTTGAGCGTAGAGATACAATCGTATTTACAAAAAACTAACACAAACTACCTTACCTTGATTCATGTAAAAAATCGGTCAAGTGCATGTAGAATTAATAAGATTAACATCAAAGAATTAAGTTAGAAGCAAAAAACGTCACTAACATCAAGTTTCTTGTAAGGGGACCCCCTTTATTTTTAAATTTTATTTTATTTTTAGTATTTGTTGTTATAGCGGCAACAGAATTACACATTCTGTGAAAACTTCAATTCTCTACCTATTACGGTTCGTGAGATACAGCCCGCTGACAGATGGACGGACGGACAGTGGAGGCTTAGTTACAGGGTTCCATAGGCACCATTCGTATACGTAACCCTAAAAATAATTAAAGGTACTAAACATAAAAACTTCCTCACACAATGGACGGAATTTAAAAAAAACATCGCAACATGTAAAAAAGTGATTGAAATAAATAATTTAAAAAATTAAAAAACACTACTGCCCTGCCAAGAAACGAACTAAAAAGTATTTAACAAGTGCAGTGTCATTGCAGTCGGGGGACCGTTCTGTGGAACATATTTAATCTAAGAGGGCCCCCGACTGCAATGACACTGCACTTGTTAAATACTTTTTAGTTCGTTTTTTGGCAGGGCAGTCGTGTTTTTTAATTTTTTTAATTATTTATTTTTATTTTATGCAGTTTAGTGACAACAGCCAAAAATGAAATCTTTGTTTTGCATGTACACCCTACCTATGTTAAATTATGCCTATAAATTCTACAGTTTTAGAATGTGCTCATCAAGGCCTTCCATTTGATACCCATATTGTAATAACGAAAGAAAAATATTTTGTTTTCACATTTCAAAATTGAGCCATAATACCGACAAACTATTTTTTTTTTCAAAATAATATACCCAGTGTTACCCGGAATGATGTAAGGATTCTAACGATACCCCATACATCCAAATCCATTCAGGCATTTATAAGTTATGGTGGAATAAAGAATCTCACATACATACATACATGAACCCTAAACAAACATACACTCCTTTTTTTGGGCAGTCGTGTAAAAAATTATCAAAATTTTAATTTATAAAAAATATGTCTTATACTTACATAGCGAATACCGTTCTCCGTTGACTGTGAAATATATTTTATCCATATTTGTTCCGTTAACCACTGAACATTGTAGAATCTATGGGAATTAAATACGAGGTACAGTTATTTAATGGCCGCACAAAACCCGTCTTCTCGATGCAATGCCGCCGCATCTACTACGACGCCCGCGACGGAAACCTTAGGGCCACAGCCAGACATGCTACTGTTCCACGAAGCCAACTTGGCGCACGGGTATAAATATCCAATGATAATATGTCAATGATTCCGCGGTCCGTCCACCACGTAGTGGGAGCTAATAATAATAATATCCTGGGACATTTCTTTTACACACGGCTACCTGGGGGCTTACCACAAGCTCTTATTACGATTCAATTATAGGAACGTTTTAACGACGTTTTAATGACGTTTCTTATTGTCATGACAATAAGGTACGTCATTGCACAAAAAGTCGCTGAAACGTTAATACGTTCCTGTAATTGAATCGCAATAAGAGCTTGTGGTAAGCCCCCTGATCCCAAACTAAGCAGAGCTTGTACTATGGAAACCAGATAACTGATGTTACTACATATACTACTTTTTTATTTGTAAATACATACTTAATATACATATACACCCAGACTCGGGACATACAGACATGTTCATGCACACAAATGCATGTCCCGGGTAGGAATCGAACCTACGACCTGCAGCGTGAAAGGCGCCATCACGCCAACCACGCCAACGGGCCCGTCAAACACACACAGGAGGATGCCACAGGAGAGCTCAGGCATTGGCCCAGGCCCACTATCATTGACTTATTATCATTTGGTATTTATAGCCGTGCGCCAAGTTGGCTTGGTAGAGTAGTTCTTTTAGTAAAAGTAGCTAGTCTGCGGAGGCCCTAATACAATAGCGATCGGCGATTGTTATTTTTTTTTTTTTGTTTTTTGTTTATAGGTCTGCGGTGGCAAAAATGCGTACAGCCCGCCTGATTTTAAGCAGTTACCGTAGCCTATAGATGCTTGCAATACCAAAGGTATTGCTCGCACGTTACTGACCTGAAGGGGAGTGGGATGGAGGGAGGGGAAGGGGGAGGGGTTGGGATTCTGGGAGTGTATCGATGCTGCGTCGCGTTTTGGTGACTCTCTACAATCCCTCTCTCTCTCTCTACAGTCGCAAAATCGCCGATCGCTGATGCTGAAAGTAGCATGTCTGCTGCTGCCCTTAAGGCCGCCGGACGCACATCATGAGAAACTTTCTGACATAAATTTTATGGACGACCTTATGCAGTCCACATAAAGCATCCAACCGGTCCGTCGGAAATTTGCCGGATTTGGGTGCTTTATCTGGATATGCATACGGTCGTCCATAAAATTTCTGTCAGAAAGTTTCTGATGATGTGCGGCCGGCCTTATTTTGTTGAAGGTTCAACGAACATTCAATTCGTTGCTCATTCTTCTTACTAATGGGCATCGTGGTAGAGTTTTATCATAACATGTTTCAAGATTCATAATTACTGTTTGTTTTGCATGTAATTATTAGTGTTGAGCCGAGTTGTAGCCTATTGACTGCCGTTTATGGGCTGGCTCGACCGGGGTAGTACCACCCTCTCACAGAACATCGGCGTAAATTAGCTATTACGGCTGCGTTATTACGATGAGGGAGAGAGCCGAAAGCCCAACAATCCTCTTCTCCACCCTTTGTCCCAACGTCCGAGCGATGCCTTTGATATTGCAAGCAAGGTATGCAATAGATTATGATAACTGCTTAACTTCAGACGAGCCGTACGCTTGTTTACCATCTTAATCACATAAAAAAGTTATAGAACGTATCTGAATAAGTTTAAATAAGTACTTAACTAAATTATTAACTATATAATAAATATAAAACGTATAATGTAAACTGTATAATACATATAAAAATAAATAAAAAACCCATTTTTTTTTAAATGAAAAAAGTGCCAAATGAAAACAACGAAATTATAAATTGACGGGTATAAGTAAATACTTACCAATTTATTAATCACTTAATTGATTTTTATTAAATAATGAGTTATATTTTGCGATCGATAAACGAAAACTTATAGAAATACATTTCACATTTAGAACGCAACACGTTACGGATCATTGAACTTTCGCGCTACTAAACAAAAACAAAGAAAACGGTTGTAGTGTAACCAAACTAAAATCTCAATATCTACCATTTTGTACATTTTGTGTTATTATCTATACAGATAATACAGAGTAGGTATACTTATAGAATAATAAAATAAATACAGTTAATCTAAATAATTGGCATACTAAACTTAAACTAACTTAAACGCGAATAATATTAAAAAATTTAAGTAGAAAGCCTAGCCTACATTTGTGTCATTATGTATAGGGTGGCCACACTGGAGATAGGCGCGTCATTTGAAATGTAATGAAATGATATTTATTTGTTAGAAAAAAAAGTAGCAATACAAGTTACGGCCGAATACTCAAAGGCTACTTAAATATTTAAGTCCCACTTAGCAGTTTGAGGCGTCGTTAACTGTCATTTTTTGTATGGTGCGTCAAAGTTAAGCAGCTCTCAAATTTAAGTGGCGTACGAGTATTCGGCCGTTAGTGTCACATATTTCGCCGAGTAGGTACCCCGATATGCAAATACGCATAATAGTAATAATTGTGCTTAAGTATCTAACCTACCACTAGCCTACTATCACCTACGACGCTCCACTACCATCTAACACTGTTATACCAGTACGAAGGATCCACGTGTCCAACGGAGACGAGTTTCGGAGCTGAATTGTCTTGAAAATCGAACCCATTTCATCTAAAAGAAGCATCGTTGGAAGACGATTATCCACTGTATCCAAATACATGAGAAAGCCAACGGTAAATAAACGGGTCACATCAAAACTATTACCTACTCATGGTGCGTTCCATTCACTATTAATTTTGTTATTTTCGTTCACAAATCTCGTTCCAATCGCAACTTGTACTGAAAGTGATAATTATTATCGTTTTTAATAGTTATGTCGAAAATAACAAAAATTACGATGAATGGAACGCAGCATCAGTATAAAATACAATTTCGGGGTGTATTTTTCAAAGCTGGTAACACTGAAGCAAAATGTCATGCGTCTGTCATGTTTACGTCCGAATTCACTCTTCTACGTACAAGTAGGTAGGTACTTATAATATACTATCTGTAGGCAGATTATTTCTTTAATTAAATATTCCTTCATCATTTTTATTTGTAAACATTATAATCATTATGTGTTTGTTTAATTCAGAGTGATGGCTGTGAGAGAGTATGTCTCCAAATAAGTACTTTGGAGACATACTCTCATAAACAGCTCTCGCGAAAATAAGACTTACCTAGTATAATCCTCTGAAATTGGTGCATTAGATTAAATGTATTTATTTTGTTAGGTAATTTTCTAACAGACTTGGAATAATAATACCTAGTATACATATAGATTTATAATAGTATCGCGCGCGCGCGCTTTCCCGTAGCGCGTTGTCGCGTAGATAGGTATAGTCAGCAACATAAGTCGCTGAACATTCTCAATTTTTCAAATCAGTTATACTCTTTATTCTACAAACGTTGGTGAACATTTATAAAATCAAACATTAGCATCATGCCTATATTTTGTTTCGATAAAGAATAAATATGGATTTGATGCAAAACAAAAGTGTGCAAGCTATTTGAAAAACTGAGAATGTTCAGCGACTTACGTTGCTGACTGTACCTATCTACGCGACAACGCGCTACGGGAAAGCGCGCGCGCGCGATACTATTATAAATCTATATGTATACTATGTATTATTATTCCAAGTCTGTTAGAAAATTACCTACACTAGGTCCAAACCAAAATATTATAAAAAAATTGTTTCTTCCATTTATTATGATTGATATTAAAGTCGGTAGGTTATTCTAAGTAGGTATCTATTTAATTAATTAATGTTCACAATCTTTATTAGGATGGCCACATAACCACAATCAATGTTTTATTAAATTTAAAGTCATAACAATTTTTAATCGATGCCTAGTAGGTACGCAATAATAGTAGGTAGATCTTCTTCTTCTTATCGTATGGTTAGTGGCCAACCTGGTGTCAGAGTTGTTCAAGCCGCCTGAAGGCCTCTGACAAGGCTTAACGACTGCTGCCTAGATGACAACAACCGGGACCGACTTTTTACGTGCCCTCCGAAGCACGGAGACGCTCAGTTCAAATAGTAGGTAGTGCTGATGCATTTTTAGATATTATTGGTAAGTAATTCACGAGTTACCAGAAGAGATATGTACTCCCCACCAAGCTAACTCGGATGGAATGCGCATTCCCCGCACGCACACCCACCACCGCCTGCGGCTTCCCGCCCGCCACACCTCCCGCACACCGCCACCGGCTTGCGCTGCGTGTGACGTCACATTTGACGGGTTCCTAGATGGCTTGGAGTAATAATAATAATAATATCCTGGGACATTTTTACACACGGCTACCTGATCCCAAACTAAGCAGAGCTTGTACTATGGAAACCAGATAACTGATATTACTACATATACTACTTTTTTATTTGTAAATACATACTTAATATACATATACACCCAGACTCCGGACATACAGACATGTTCATGCACACAAATGCATGTCCCGGGTAGGAATCAAACCTACGACCTGCAGCGTGAAAGGCGCCTCCGCGCCAACCACGCTAACAGGCCCGTCAATATGTCATAACATCGCAATCACTAAACTTGTGTTCAGCCACCAGCGCGAGCGCACCTACATACAGCGACATTTATATATTTGTTATCGCAATCGCTATTCGACAATTAACTTATTAAGTAAAATACATAAAAAGGTATTCTTCATCAGAATGAGTCATATTGGCACTAAGGGCTATATCGCACGAGGACACCAGTGGTAGCGCAACCAGTTGCCACCAACAAAATGTATAGAGCTGTATGGAGGATATTGCACTTTTCCGCTTGGCAGCGCAACCAATTCGGTGTCGGCTACCGAATCACCCACTGGTGGCGCCACCATGGTTGCCTCGTGCGATATCGCGCTAATGCTGTGTTTTCAATTATTTTCCGCGAACGTCTGAGTCATAGGTACTGTGTCCATGGGCTCCGTTTTAGTGGGACAAATTATTTATCACGCCACCCTCCTTCGTGGTAATAACTTTGACTAGAAGATATTTTATATTCTAAGTAATGAGAATCATTGAAAAAACCGGTCAAGTGCGTGTCCGACTCGCACATAAAGGGTTCCATACCACTGTAGAATAAAAACGTTAATAAGTTTAAAAACTAAAACCCGACTACTGAAAAATCGCGCTCTAAAAAGTATGAAACAAGAAAATATTCTCATCTAGAGGATAGCCGTGGTCCGTGTTCATATGCCATTTGGCCCTAAAGAACCTACACGGACCACGGCTATCCTCTAGATGAGAATATTTTCTTGTTTCATACTTTTTAGAGCGCGATTTTTCAGTAGTCGGGTTTTAGTTTTTAAACTTACTTTTGATTTAATTATTTTGGAGTTATAGGTAACAATATATATATTTTTGAAATGTGCTCATCAAGCTCTTTCATTTGATACCCCACACGGTTTTATTAAAAAATGTTTTTTTTTTAGATCATGACATTATGTCCTCTAGAGGGCGCCATATGCAATTTTATGTGACGTCACATAGCCTATAACCAGCGCGCCATTAAGCCGCTTCTAACGATACCTCATTTGTCAAATTACGATAAGTAGTTTGGAAGTTAGGTGGGAACAGACGCACATACATACATACATACATACATACATACATACATACATACATACATACATACCGGTCAAAATCATAACCCTCCGCCGTAGTCGGGTAAAAATATCAAGTTGCATGTATGGGGACCCCTTTATTTTTTAATTTTATTTTATTTTTTTAGTATTTGTTGTTGTAGCGGCAACAGAAATACACATTCTGTGAAAATTTCAACTCTCTACCTATTACGGTTTGTGTGATACAGCCCGCTGACAGACGGACATACGGACGGACAGCGTAGGCTTAGTAATAGGGTCCCGTTGGCACCCTTTGGGTACGGAACCCTAAAAATGAGATAAGACAAGTGAACATGAACGCGAAATATCTCCCAGGGAATCCCCTAAAACGTAATGATTTGGGTTCTATAAGGGTATTCCCCAAAACATATCTGGTATTATCAAGGCCGTAAAATCAGGGTGAGTATTTAAGCCGTGAAACAAAATATTACCCCCATATTTATAGAAAGTTATCATGGCATTACAAATCCCTTTTGTTGCTAGAAATGCTTTGTAAAACCGTTGTAAGCTGGCTGAAAATCTGTATAAATTTGGCGGTTAGAACATTTGTAATCTTAAGTTTCAGATATCGTCGGTTGGAGACCCTGTTTTTGGCGATAAGATTTTTTTGGGTGATCTGGTGTGAACTTACAATTCTTAGAACACAGGGACATATTGTATGAGTAAGTATATTATGTAAACGTTTAACCGTGGCTCACGTGCCGTGGCACGGAATTTGAGGCGAAGAAGTCCCGTTTTCAAGAATAATGTCGGTAAAGTTCTAACCATGGACCAATTACTAAGGGGACTGGCCCTAAGCAACTCGGCCGAGTGGTCGGCCTAGTACTAACATCGACATAAAACGAAGCGAGTAGTTCAACTATTTACCGGTAGATAGAACAATGAAAATGAAAAAACAATGTCCACGTTTTTTTTTCATACAAATATCTAATAAGGGCACCTCTTTCTTTAGTCTTTACTCTGTGGTTCTAACAGTGCGTAAGTCAAAAATAGCTACTTTACAGGAAAGCAAAAAAGCTAAATATTTATTTTGTTACCTATGACTATTTGTTTGTTTGTTATTTATGACTATGACTTATGTTGTGTTACTAATTTCGCAATATAACGCATAATTAGGGACACCGCAGACCTGCTACTTTTTGCATCGACGATTTAGTCGCTTTTAGCATCGGAGCAGTCGCTGCGTCCGACCGCAGAGAGTCGCCAAAAGTAGCAAGTCTGTGGTGGCCCTAAATTGGTATCTTGTTTGGTTTATTAATTGAAACGATCTGCGACATCTCTATACATGACATTTCAATATCAAAGCCGTAAAAATTACTTACGCACTGTTAGAACTTTTTAACAGCTCTCAAATTTGAGTTACGTATGAGAATTCTACGGTATATCTTATAACACTTTTTGCCACATACTACCACAAACCACATACTATACTGCTATTCCACATACTATACCATTTCTAGTAGGTACATAAAACTACAAAGTTTGTGTACCTAAGTAATAAAACCAAATAAAAAACCCGGACTGCGTAAAAGTTATTAATTAACTAAAAGAGAAAGAAAACAAGCTCTGTAATCTATAGGTATTGCCAAGGGTATATTATTGTTTATTATTTGTTATTATCTGTTGTTATCTAGAGATGAGAGCACACCAAGTAGTAGGTACAAAGATAGTACCGGCCTCGACGCTTACATATTTTTACATAAAAACCAACAGATTTTTTTTCTTTCGAGATTCGTATGAGCTTATAGCAAATAGCAATTTTACGTTAATCTTTTAATTTAATGAAACTCATATATCTTGGAAAGCGCGGGCATGCCGCGGCAGCGGATCGGCACCGCGCGCTTTCCGTAGCGGGCATTGAAATCACGGGAGCAAGCCAGCGATCCGTAGCGCTGCGCTCCGACGCGCTCCGCTTAAAGCCGGGCCCCATCTACGCGCTGCGCTGCGTTGCGCTGCGTCGTCGCAAGATTTAGTACTGGCACATCACCCTCCCCCGCTTCGTCTCTCGCCCGCTGACACCCGCGACGACGCAGCGCAGCGCGTAGGTGGGGCCCGACGCTTAGTACTTCATATCCAGCGCGTCTTGAACTTGAGGAAGGGGGGAGCTAGGGAAGGTGCTTATCAGTACTTACAGTTATAAGTAACGCCAAAACGAATCTCGCTAGCACTCCTGAATCAGTACAAAGATAAACTCCTGTGTGACAATGTGTTGGACTGATAAAATTGTATTCTGTGTTCCATTGAATTTAGGATGTGTTTTGCTTGGCGCTTTTAATATTGTAAGTTTAATTTTAGTACCTAATTAATATTAATTACTTTGGTTATTTATTTAATTAGGAACGGGCGTTTTTTTTTTCAATATTAGTGCAAAGCTTCGGCATTCATAAACCAATTTAAAATCATAGATTTATTACCAAAGTGGTCCCATAAAAAAAAATCAGAAATCAATTCTGAGATTTCACCCACACCACTTGGATGCCTGGTATCCTACAAATATACGTGCATCGCGAGCATTTCTTCCGCGCACGTGCAAGTTGTGGAACGATCTCCCTCCCGAAGTCTTTCCTATGCACTACAACATGGGGTTCTTCAAAAGGCATGTTTACAGGTCCCTTAAAGGTCGCCGCCGCATCTGCTCCCCTTAAGTTGCAGATGTCCTGGGCGGCGGCTTCCACTTACCATCAGGTGGACCGTCTGCCAGTGTGCCATCCTTGGATATAAAAAAAAAAAAAAAAAAAAAACATTTGAAGGTGTGAAATTTAGGCGTGAAGGCAAATTGAAAAACAAAAGCCTGCTTCACCTACTTCTTAGAAATTTAGTATCTACTTAGTATGACTACCTATAAGTACTACTACCTATTCCACATAAAAAAAGAAACGTGTGAAAAAAAAGAAAAAAAAAATAAAAAAATACGGTTGTCCACCGACCGGTGGACAACCGTATTTTTTTATTTTTTTTTTCAAAGACGGCATTTACGTTTAAAGTTGCTAAAAATGTACCGACTACGTATGTCGTCATAAGTGGGTAGTTTTAGCAAACAATAATGGCGAATAAATAAATAAATATCGCTAGACAAACACACCAACTATAAGGTCCCAAACCAAGCAACGCTTGTACTAGGTGTGTACCGGGTGGTTAGTGGGTCCGGACCCGGATCAGCTCTACTTTTGCTAGAGTAGTTCGTATTCTGTAGCTCTCACGCGCATCATTGCGTTCTGAGTAAGCTCTATGTGCAGCTTTACTATGAGTTTATACCTTTGCGAGAGTCGTTCGTATTCCGTAGCGCTGATATAACTCCATCAGCGCGTTCAGAGTAAGCTCTATGTCAGCTCTACCATCAGTTTTACGTTAGCTAGAGTCCTTCGTATGCCGTAGCGCTCACATGCCTCAGTCACTACGTTCAAAGTAAGCTCCCTACCATGAGTTTATACGTTTGCCAGAGTCGTTCGTATTCCGTAGCCTTCACGTGCCTGAGTCACCACGACCAGACGTAGAAGAGAGAGACTCAGACACTACCGTATCTCTATATATGTTTTCGGTGTTCTGCCTACATACGCTCGGTTACTACCCTCATTTATTTAGAATCAGAATCGGAATTAAAATTGAAACTAGAAACAGAATATGAAATTACCTATATTTTATTCATTTACGTCATAAATTAGTCAATATTTCTGTAGGTACCTATAAACCGTAAAAATTATATAATCGCTGAGATTATTTGAATGCCCTCTTGTCACCCCTTAATCATATCATATCAATAAACTCAAACGAAGCGGTCAAATTTAACACCGCACTGATACATTATTAATACTAAAATTATGTGTGGAAAGATCGATGCACCTGATCTGCTTAGTGCGCTGCTCCGACTCTTCGCACCTGGCAACTACAACCGCGTCAGGAAGCATGAGTTGTTCGCAGTCCCCACTTGCCATACTGTAGCTCGAGCTACGTCGCCTGTACCGCGCACCCTCATAGCGCTTAACGGGCTCCTGGATTCGGACGCAAGGATAGATTTGTTTGCGGATGAATGGGCGAGAATTTTGATAGTGTGTTTCAAGTTTTGCGAGAAAGATGCATGACTGGTTATTATATAGTTGTTAGTAAGAAGTTGATTAGTAGTCCGTGTAATTGGCCTGAGGCCGTTCGGCCTACGTAAATAAATTAATAAATTATAACGCCAGGTTTTCCGAAGTGAAGAATAGGGCCAAAGTGCTCTGTAGCCACTTAATGCCGGTAGTAGTTTGGTCACAATGTACCTAATGAGCATACCTATTATGCCGGGCACATGCCCTCAATGAGGTATTCCGGGTTGGCAAACTTCACACGTCTTCGGAAAGCAAGGTGCAACTTGAGGATTTTTCCCTAAATTTAGGTTTTGTCCCAAAGAGACTATTTGAAGAATAGAGAGTCCATGACGGCCACACATCTAGTCTGCAAACGCAATTAATTATTCCTTAGCAATTCCGCTAAAATGGTTACGATTGGCGTAAAATGTGTACCGCACCAAGTGCTTCTTATCGTATAGTTAGTGACCAACCTGGTGTCAGAGTTGATCAAGCCGCGCGAAGGCCTCTAACACGGCTTAACGATTGCCTAGATGACAACAACCGGGACCGACGTTCTACGTGCCTTCCGAAGCACGGAGACGCTCAGTTCAAATGCCACTAAATGGTCACCCATCTCTGCCTAACCTTGCCAAGCAACTGAACACGTAACTTCGAAGTACGGATGGGAGTCAGAGTAAATAGTTGCACTTGGTGCGTAGCCTCTAAACGCGGCCCAACCACCAAGCCAACTAGGCGCCTGTCGAAGGTGACGTCATTCGCACTAAAAGGCGGTGACGGTGTGCAAGCGGCGTGCGGGCGGGAAGCTGCAGGCGGTGGCGGGTGTGCGGGCGGTGTGCGGGCGGGGATCTACATTCCACCCGAGCGCCTACTTAGCTTGGTGGAGTACTTATTTTAATGTGAAAAAATCGATTCCAGGTCTGCGCTGTATTTATGGCTATCGCATCAATGATACATTTCGCTGGACACCAGGCGGCATCTTTGAAAAGTTCTGGGACCCACGTCCCGTCCTGGATCCGTCTGGGGCTGGAACCAGGGTCCCTGGACTTTGTCTACGGGCTTATGCTAGCGGTGGCAATGGCCTCGATCCTGTTCTCCTGGTTCCTCATCCTCGGAATTGTCAGAGTGAGTAATGTGGTATGTTTTATGGCGGTGGAGCCAAGCTGTAGCCAATTGACTGCAGCTCATATACGCATAAATTTTAGAAAAATATCACCCGCCTGAAATTTACCGCGGGTTTAAATATCCCGTGGAACCCTAATTAATTTTCGAAAATAAAAGTGGCCTAAGAGTTACTCCTATCTATCTGTGGAAGTCCCGTCAAAATCGGTCCAGCCGTTTCAGAGATTACCCGGAACAAACATACAGACAGACAGACTCCCAACAGATGGCGCGCGAGTCGAATTAGCGCGCGTTGTTAAGATTCTCCCCGATTCAGTGGCTTCCCTCCGTATATTCAATGCTGTTAAAACAGAACTTCTATTTTATTTATTTGTATATAGGTCATCCTGAATATAAGTTCGTTTCCTAAGAGTCCGGCCCCATTACCGCGTTGCGTTGCGTTGCGTCGTCGCTGCGTCGTCGCGGCGTCGCCGCTGCGTCGTTTTACATATATTTTTTAGTGGCATGCCACATTTATGCGTTGTGTCGTCGCATGCGACGTTTCAACGGAGAGACGAAGCGGGGGAGGGTGATGCGCTGCGCTGTCGGCGTGGCGTCACCCTCTTGCGTTGCGACGTCATGCGTCGTCGCAACGCAGGTGTAGCATACAATGCGTTGTCCGTTGCAACGACGCAGCGCAGTGCGCTAGTGGGGCCCGGCTCCAAAGTGTTGTTTTCATGTTTTCAGAACAAATCGAGCTTCATTCTGGTGTACTTCTTCTTCGGCATACTGTTGGTCATATTCGGCAATCTCAGCGGTCTTCTGTTGGTGCTGAGGAGTTTCAGCCAGGGCTGGCCCTGCCTTGAACTGGGTTCCATGGTGTTTCTTATGTCCAGTAAGTTATAGTAATAGGGCTCTCTTTATTATTGCCACAAGTAATTAAGAGAGGTCAGCGTATGTTAGAAATGTTACATAGACGTGCAGGCGACTGAATATTACTGGCGAGGAAAATTCGAGTGCTCAGATGAGGCAGGGCGCGCATTAGGTTCGCGCGAGGCAAGTCAAACTTCGTGAGGCAATTTGCCTCGCGCGGCGTGGATCTGGACGTGGCTAATGGCAAACAATGCGCGGATTCAAAAAATTCCGGCCAAGTGCGTGTCGAACTCGCACATAAAGGGTTCCGTACCACCGTATCAATTTTATTTTATGTTTAGCACCTCTAACTTAAATAAATAAATTTACAGTTCGCTGACGGTGTGGGAAAACATCGTGAGGAAACCTACCTATCCCTCGGGATTAGGTAATAGTCAGTTCCTGTATACACGGCGACAAGGTTCACCACCTGTCACGTTGGGTTCTGACTATCTGGTGAAACGTGGGCTTTGAGTTGGTTAATACCTCCACAATGTGGTGGTGTACGGCCACTCAAGCCTCTGACTACCCTCGAATGGGGATAAAAGTCGTGGCGTTACATTTTATTTCTAACTTAAATGATGATGGCCGTTTCTTTTACAGTGTTCCACATACACTTCCTGGTGGCTGTTCACACGGTCTACGAGCTGATGCAGAGAGGCAAGGACTTCAGATTTCACAAATACAAGAACGACGTCGACCACTTACTCACTGATGAAGCCTTTGTTTAAACGACCTGCCCTGGCTTCTTTACTATTTATAATTAATTTAATAAGAATGTATTATTCCGGCAGAAATTCTCAGAATATTAATAAAAACTGCATCGTAGTTTAGAATAACTAAGCGGACAAAGGTCGTGGGAAACCGCCTGCAAGTGGCAAGGACCGGTCGTTGTGGAAAACCTTGGGGGAGGCCTATGTCCAACAGTGGACGTCTTTTGGCTGAAATGATGATGATGATGAAGTGGACAAATAGGCAGACTTTGTTTTGAGATCCTACATGTGTACCTAAATAGTTTTTTTTTAATAAATAAAGTATTGCCAGACTAACAACTAACTCTAGGGTCCCAAACTAAGCAATGCCGTACAATGGACTGGGGTCGATCTCAGTGACACCTAGACCAGGGCAAATTACAGAAAGGCAGTTTCCGAAATTTGCCTCTAGTGGGAATCAAACCCGCAACCGACCGATGCAATGAGCCGAGCGACTGCGCCAAGCGGTCGTAATATTTTTTTTGTTTTTGGCAGTTAGGTACGTTCCTAAATTATACATGTAGTATTTGTGCATACTCAGTATAATAATTTATTATAGAAAGAAAGAAAGAAAAACTTTATTGCGACTAGCAACACAAAACAATCATAAATAATAAATAATAAAAAGAAGAAGAAAATTATCGATTATGCTCGCCGCAAACGGACCCAATTCAGCATGTGCTGGTTTACAAGAATCAGCGCTGGTCTTCCATTGGGTCCGTTTAGCGATTTCACGGACGCAAACCGTTAAAAATATATTTAAATTAAAACTAAATGAAAGACTACTATTATAAGAAAATAAGAAGATATTATGAGGTCCATTAGACTCGGATCCTCACGGTTAATCCATGTGTTTATTTTATCTTTAATTTATCTTCGTCTCACTCAATTTGACATCAATCTGGCCAAGATCATGGATTGACGTTATACCAGATTGATCATCTAATGGACGTCGGACGCATTATACTGTACCTACGTATCATTATTTATTGTCTAATAATACGAGTATGTAATATGATACCTATTTTTATTTTAAGCATAGGATGACTTATTAAAAAATATTTAAAATATTCATTTGCATTTTTAACATTGAATAGCTACGTCCAGAAGTGTCACATGCCGCGCGAGGAAAATTTTCCTCGCCAAGTTTGACTTGCCTCACGTGAGGCAAATGCGCGCCCTGCCGCACCTGAGCACTCACATTTGCCTCGCCTAGTTTGGCAGTCGTGAGACAGAACGATGTCAAACGTGTCAAACTGATTGATCGGGTATACCTTTCCCTGTCTAGAGTGTCAGTTGCCTCGCCATTAGCCTCGCGCGGCATGCGACTGAGGCAAACGTCGTGCTTCGCGAGGCATGTGGGTGAGCAGCCTCGCGCGGCATGTGCATGTTGTAGACACGTCTAATTACGTTGAAATAATCTTATGTTCGTTGAAATAGTCCAAAGTGTTTTTTTTAGTTAGCTGTCATTGTTTACTATAATTAGTGCCCCGTTTCATATACCATGAAATTTAAGAGCCTCATCAGACCATTTTGGAGCAAGAAAGGTTGTCCCAAAACAAGAGACAAAATGCCCCAACACAAACTGCCCCAAAACATAGTACCCCAAGATAACGTGCCCCAATCGGCTTGAATGTGTGTTTTAAAATAAATACCTAAATAAATATCGCCAGACCAACACACCAACTGTATGGTCCCATAAAATGGACTGGGGGCGATCCATCTGACACCAAGACCTACCACCATCTCTTATAGCAGTATTGTTTTAACGTTTCAGCGACTTTTTGTGCAATGACGTTTCTTATTGTCATGACAATAAGGTACGTCATTGCACTAAAAGTCGCTGAAACGTTAATACGTTCCTGTAATTGTATCGCGATAAGAGGTCCTGGTAAGCCCCCAGGGCTAATTACTAAGAGGCCGTTCTCGAAATTTGCCTCTGGCGGGAATCGAACCCATAACTTAGAACATTTGCTCATGGGCCTTCCCTAATGACTTCCATTCGCATCTACCGGCTTTCTGCGATGCAGTGCCATCGGTCCATCTCTTGGGGGTCTTTCTACCCCAACGGCCATCGTTGTTGTCCACTAACCCAGACTCTGTTTTCACTAAGGATAATGTGTATGGACATTCAGCTCTTTGCCTACCCTGTGGAGAATCTGGTGTAATGATAATGTTAGTAAGTATATTAAAAGCTCTAATACCTACTGACCTACTATATCTCTTGCTTGCTACGTAAACTTGTACCTACCTACATATATATTGATTAAAATTCGAGACTCGGCGTCGCCAGACGCGGCAAAGATTAAAATGGTCGAATGAAAAAGGTATCAAGCCTACGCAGTACGCACTAGTACTTTACGCGGTTGTTTTTAAACTGTGCCCCATACTGGTTTTAAACATAGGATGTTTCAGCTATGAATATTAAAAATATGCATTCAATAATAATAATAACTGCGTTACTTTTTTCACCTGGAAATTAATAGGTACCTCATGTCTATAACCTTTTAGCGATTTACTTATCCATAAGTACAGTGTCAATAATATATTTAAGAAACGGTCAAGAAATTTAATATTTTAACAATACATACTTGATACTTGGATGATAAATAATGTAAAGTAATCTAGTTTACAACGTTCTTCTATCTGGGATCATCCTAAGTGAATGTACCCATTCATGATACCTACACAAGTTGAGATAATTCCAGGAATGGTAATGTTTCTGCAAACTTTCATGTTTCATCTTAATTACACCAACTTGTGTCAAAGACTTCTTTAAGATAATGGAACCTCAAAAAAATACACACCACTGATGAAATATTTTATTCACAGTGAATATTTCCTCTGTGAGGCATCAGTTACTTAGTGAAGTACCTACTCCCGTCTGTTTATATTCTTTGTCACGCCCTCATAGAGATCAGACTATTTGGAGAGCAGTAGCCACGTACACCCCATCTATTGAACATCTTTTCAGTTGCAAGTACCGAGTTGATCCGTGATTTATAACTGTGAGTGTGGTTTAAAACTGTTTTTGTGACTGTACTTTCTGCATTTAGTTTATTCTATAATATAAGAGGTTTGTTTTTTTGCCGCGAAAATATACTTTACATTGGGAAGTTTGAAGCTCTTAATTATTATAAAAGTTTTCTTATGTTAAATATTTTGTCATAATTTGGTTGATTTTTGTTGTTTGTTAAGGTATCCACTACTTCAATGTACCTACTTATTGTCATATTAAATTAAATCTATGAATTTGTTCATATTTTATTGTCACTTACTTAAAGTAAAATGGAACTATATTTTTAAACTGCAATTACTTAAATGTTTGTCAGCTTGAAAACGTGTGACGGAAAACATTTATAAGTTTCCCGATAATTAATAAGTGTTCAGACAGAGCTAATACAAAGTTTAACTTAAACGAAGTTAAAAAAGCACGATAGGTATTTGGAAAAAAATAAAAAACAGTGTGTAATTGATATCAAAAATTTTAATTAAAAATATCACTTGTTGCAGTTCAAAATGGGTCTACCGCAGCTAGAAAGATGCTGTTGCATTTTCGACTTAAAAACTGGATGTATCATCATGGGAACCATAAATGCGGTATGTATATTACTTTCACATGGGGGTCTAATAATGCACAAAGGGTACACTTACTATATGGGTATATTATTACATATACTATACAATATATAATACGGAAGGTGGACGTTTAGCATATATATCCTTGGGGTCTGGACCCCCTACACCCCTCTTTATATTTATGCTTATGCATAGTTATATGTTATGTAAGTAATGAATGGGGTATGTAAGAGTTGTTACACACCAACTGTATGGTCCCAAACTAAGCAACGCTTGCACTATGGGTACCATACGATGGCCTGGCGGCGATCCCAGTGATACCAAACTACGAAAAGGCCGTTTCTAAAATTAGCCTCTGGCGGGAATTGAACCCGCAACCACCCAATGCAGCACTGCACCAAGCGTTGGTCATTTATTTATTTTATATAACTAAGGTGACAAACAAGCGTACGGCCTACCTGATGCTACGTGACCTAAAGATGCTTGCAATACGAAAGGCATCGTTCGCACGTTGCGTTAGTATTCTTACCTAATTCAATCTGGATACATTATCTCGCATCTCTCGCTCCGTAAGACGCAGCGTGGGTAGGCCCACAAGGTGTACCGACGACCTAGTGAAGGTCGCGGGAAACCGCTGGAAGCAAGTGGCACAGGACCGATCGTTGTCAACCTTGGGGAAGGTCTATATCCAACAGTGGACTTTGGCTGAAATGATGATGAAGAAGAGATGAGAGATGAGATTTCTAGTTTATTATCACATTTACTATCATTATTATTATTTGATTAGGTAGGCAGGCAAAAATTGTACGCCATATAGGCAGTTCATAGAGAGCTAAATATTTTAAGTGACCATGTTCACCTCTGTACTTACCTTTGATACACAATAAATTAAATTGAATTGAATTGAAATTGTCTCGTTCCAGATGCTGACATTCTCACTCCTATCAGTGCTCATAGTGCTAGCAGCAGGGTTGGGCACTGTTGACGTGGCGGAGGAGTTCAAGGGAGATGTGGAGATGCAGGCGGCCATCACTGGTCTATACGCCATGACCGTCATACTGGTGCTAATGTTTCTCTTCAAATTCCTATTTGACGTGCTGTTCATATATGCAGTTAATACGGTAAGGATTCTTCGGAGACGTCCATTTGCTGGATGAAGACTCCCGCATTGACTTCCACATATCATAGGTCGCCACTAATCGCATCCACCCGATTTTTGCAATGACCTAAGAGAGAAAGGACGAGCCCTATGTGACGTCATCTGTAGCCAAACACGAGCACACGAGCGTCCAAAATGGCGCACAGCAAAAAGTGTTGTACTTTTAGTTAGTCGATAGTATCCATATCGATATACCTAACGATCATGTCGCGGGAAAGTGCTGGGTCCTGATTAGGTAGGTTCAGCTATGCTGGGCTAAATGAAATAAGGCAAAAAAGGGGGGAGACAAATCTGTAAGGCTCAGGTCAATGTCAAGCGTGTACATTAACGACACGATGGAGGCGGGTGCATTTCCAGGGTGGTATGGCTGGATCGTCAGGTTCTTCTGTGCAGGCACATCACTAGAGCACTCACTTGGGTTTATCCAGTTTACACAACACAATTACACAAAGGATTGAGTAGATTTCGTGCGATTAAGGTTATTAGACACAGGAGGCACCGCGACGACGAGTGTACCAAACGAGTCGGTCAGTCAAGTGTCATGAAGGGGGGAAAGAGACCGCAGCACAAATATCACGTTAATCGGGGGTAGGCAGTACAAAATTATGTTTTTATTTATGACTATTATGTTATTTTATGGCTCTGTGGAGCGAGTCACCCTCTTCCCTCTAAAATGGTTGTGCAGAGTGACGCTGCTGCTCAAGTAAAGTCATTTTCACATGGCAACTCTTCGGGGTTCGCAATTTAACGTTAGAGACCACCAGAATTTAAATGTCTCGGCCTTGTTGGCGCCTCAACTTTACCACGAAAATATGCACGTGTGGAGAGCCTCATGCATACACGGCCATCATCCCTACCTACCACTGCCTAGTGTAGCAAAAGCGTAAAATTAAAAATCGTCAAATTTATCAGCTAAAAATCTTGCGAAATCGGGAGATTTTGAATAAACTCTATTTTAACTTCTTTAAGCCGTTTTAGCATATCCCACATTTAATTTGAAAATGTTCACTATCCATAAATCAACTTGTTATCTCTGTCGCGCATCTTTATGTTCGTGAGTAGTGATGACAAATATTATAAAACAAATTTAAGGCGGCGCAGTCACGCACCTTCCAAAACAAAAATAATTTCTTTGTGGTCACCCCGGGGTGACGGCGCTGCCCAACGTGTAGGTGAATAGAATTTGTATCGATAACTTTGAAACAAAACTTATAAGAACAGCACTACGTTTTTATGTAAACATAGCAAATATTTGTTAGTTCTATTTTATTTGAAAATATGAATTCGAGAGTACGATTATAGACGAGAACTCCATTAAAAATTAATATAATGTACACGAAAGGTATTTTCACACACTATAAATACACTTAAATATGAAAATAACACAACTAACCTGAAAAATGACAATCCTTCGAAATTCTTTAGAGAATCAGAACTGCATGCCCTAACGCAACACTAAACTATATTGATTTTTCCTTAATAATCCTAAATAATATAATAAAATGTCACAAAATACACACAGTTCAGCGTAAAATTTAAAATAATTTGTATAAGACGCTGACATGACAGATGAAGTACTAACCATAGTGACCCGACCATAGCCGACAACCCAATATGGCGGTCCAAAAAGGCCCTCAGGGAGGCGGCTTACTGACGGAACTAACCAAAAACTTCCAGAAAAAAGAAATATATGACATATACTGTACTGTTTTACATAGCTAAATTGTCACGAGTAAGAATGAGACAGATATGTTTTAGTTAATGTTGTCCATATTTGCATCAAATATGTATACCATAAACAATAGCTTCGTATCTGCTAATAATAAATCTATGGATTTTTGCGACTCATGTGATGTCATTAGACGTCTTCCGGCTCGTAGATGGTAGATATGTGCTATGCGTGTTGTAAAGTCGTCGTAAAGTGGCAGAAAAAATGCTACTGGATTGATGGCGTTTATAACTCCACTGCTTATTCCTTCTAGTAAAATAACGAGGTTGCAGAACACTAGGACCATTAATAAATCGATCTCAAAATTGAGATCGCACTTGAGATGCTGTTTTTGACAGATGTTCCATACATTAAACGTCAAAACTGCATCTTAAGATCGATCATAACTTTGAGATACGGGCCTATATCACAGTCATGGATTTATACAACAAATAGGATGGCACACTGACGTTCAAAAAGCGAGCCGAATGAGTTTCTTGGGCGGTGTGTGTCCCTTTCTAATAGGGTATTAGGGGACAGTAGGGATATTTAGGCATGGTAACTTGGATTAATAGGGACACGCCAGAGCTATGTCCCTGTGTGTGTGTGTGTAAGCGCCGCCATACACGGACTGTCCGTGTGCAGTCGCGAGCTGTCGACTGCAACCAAACTGCAAAATGCAGTCCGTGTATGTAAGCGCTTAGTGTTAGTGTTAAAGTTAATATAATAGATCTAAAATAGGTTTATAAACAACAATAATGATCATTAATGAATTAATTAGGAATCCCGTGCGTGATTTATTTATCTATGGTCGCAAATTTATAGGATATGGTTATGAATCGATTTTTAATTCCAAGTGTTTATTGCCAGGAGCGACCTGGGATCATAAAGGCGTACATGATCATGTGGATCGTGTTCTTCATGCTGTCTATGTTCATATTCTTCCTGAACTGCCCCAACTTCGGAGTCGGCACCATTTGCACTGAACTAATTTATATCGGTGAGTCAACCTACCATTATTTCTTGGCCTTCTTATCTTACCTTTGGTGGAGATATACTGGTAAACTACGAGCAATACACCGTTGTATTCGTTTATTTTCCTATTTTGCAGTGAATATTCGTTATTTCGCTTATAGTTCGGCTCAGCTCCTCTGGCCAAATGGATTGTCTAAAAATATTTAGTCAAATTATGTGTGGAAATGATATTAGTCACGTGATCTAGGTACTTATCGAGAGCTTGTAGAAGGTGGTTTTGAAGGTGGTAGAGTCAAGCTGTAGCCAATTGACTGCAGCTCATAAACGGGCTGGCTCGACCTGGGTATTACCACCCTCTAACAGAAGATCGGCGTAAAGCAGCCATTACAGCTGCGTTTCGTACGATGAGTAAGAGAGCCGAAAGCCCAATCCCCCTCCCCGTCCCTCCACTCACTCCTCTTCAGGTCGGCAATGTGCGAGCAATGCCTTTGGTATTGTAAGCATCTATAGGCTACGGTAACTGCTTAACATCAGGCGGGCCGTACGCTTTTTTGCCACCTTAGTCCTATAAAAAAAAGACATCCATTTGGCCAACGGGCAGGTCTGAAACTGCTTTAAGATGGTATTTAAGGGTGTCATCTCATATAATTATGAGATGGGCTATCTTCGCTCTTCTATTTATTACCCGACTACGGAGGCGTTATGATTTTGACCGGTATGTATGTATGTATGTATGTATGTATGTATGTATGTATGTATGTATGTATGTATGTATGTATGTATGTATGTATGTATGTATGTATGTATGTATGTATGTATGTATGTATGTATGTATGTATGTATGTATGTATGTATGTATGTGCATCTGTTCCCACCTAACTTCCAAACGACTTGTCGTAATTTGACAAATGAGGTATCGTCAGAAGCGGCGTAATGGCGCGCTGGTTATAGGCTATGTGACGTCACATAAAATTGCATATGGCGCCCTCTAGAGGACATAATGTCATGAACTAAAAAAAAACATTTTTTAATGAAACCGTGTGGGGTATCAAATGAAAGAGCTTGATGAGCACATTTCAAAAATATATATATTGTTACCTATAACTCCAAAATAATTAAATAAAAAGTAAGTTTAAAAACTAAAACCCGACTACGGAAAAAACGCGCTCTAAAAAGTATGAAACAAGAAAATATTCTCATCTAGAGGATAGCCGTGGTCCGTGTTCATGTGCCACGGCTATCCTCTAGATGAGAATATTTTCTTGTTTCATACTTTTTAGAGCGCGTTTTTTCCGTAGTCGGGTTTTAGTTTTTATAACCACTCAGTCTAGTAGTTTGAGCGTATACTGTTCAGTTCACTACCACCGGTGGTTACGGGTTCAATTCCCGTCGAGACATAGATGCCAATTAATTCAGCATTGGTTTGGAATTGGATATTATTAGGATTGCCCCAAGTATATTTGTACGGTATCCATAGTCCAAACATTGCTTGGTTTAGGGTCATCCAGTTGGTGTGTGTTGCCAGTGATGACCTATGGCACTGAGACATGGCCGCTTACAATGGACCTCATAAGAAGGCTCAAGGTCACCCAAAGGGCAATGGAGAGGGCTATGCTCGGAGTTACCCTGCGAGATCAAATCAGGAATGAGGAGATACGCAGAAGGACCAATGTAACTGACATAGCCCGTAGGATTGCAAAACTTAAGTGGCAGTGGGCAGGGCACATTGCTCGTAGAACGGATGGCCGATGGGGCCGAAAAGTTGTCGAGTGGCGGCCGCGCACCGGAAAGCGTAGCGTGGGTAGGCCTCCCACAAGGTGGACCGACGACCTGGTGAAGGTCGCGGGAATCCGCTGGATGCGGGCAGCGCAAGACCGGTCATTGTGGCGAACCTTGGGGGAGGCCTATGTCCAGCAGTGGACGTCTTTCGGCTGAGATGATGATGATGATGATGAGTTGGTGTGTTACTTATGCGATTTTTAGCTTTACTAATTATGTTTATTAACCTACACTTTGGTAGCTAAATTTATTTATCTATCGTTTCAGGCCACAATGTGTACATGATCCTGTTATGTCGCAGCTTTTACAAACAACTCAACAGCAGGGAAGATGTCTAAGCATTAATTAACTCGATATCTATAAATTTAATACAGATAAACAAGCAAGCCACGTCAATTGGGGCACTTTGTCCTAAGGCACAAGACAAAGAGGACAAAGTGTCCCAAGAGTACAAGAAAATAGGGGCAAATTGTCTTGGGGCACCAATATAGCCTGTGTTAATGTTTATGGTCATTTAAATATTTATTTCTATCGGACGAGGCACTCATAATGACAACCAATTAAAAAAATAACTAAGAGATAAACACTTTATTTCAAAGATTATTTCTAGTGTAATTTTATGTTACGAAAATTAATGATTACCTATATTATCTCACTATGTTTATTACGTAAGACATTAATTAATATTACATAGGTAGGTATAATATACCTAATGTATCGAGGTACATACGACGATCAATCAAGTATTAAGTCAAATTGAGTGTAGTAAAGCAGATGATTTAATAACTATAATCCCTGAATCCACTTCAAATTATAAAAAGTAGCCCCAAATTTATAGAAAGTTATGATGGACTTACACTGGCATTACAAATCACTTTTGTTCCTAAAAATACTTTGTAAAAAACATTGTAAACTGGGTAAAGTTCTCTATAAATTTAGCCGTAAGTCTCGGATTCAGCGTGAGAGGTGATTCAGTCTAATGGGCCTCTTATACATTATTATTATCCTCTTTTCCTATAATAATACATTGTTACCATAGTATGTACGTTCCTAAAATTAAATTTATATTTACACAACCAAACCAAACAGTGTTACAATACTAATTCGTGGTTACCGTGGCGACGTTATATTAACTATTTATGCTGAACATAATAATGAACCTATTTACTTAATTATTTTCATACACAAAAATATAATACTAAGGAATTGATGTATAGGTAGATACAGTTAAAATTAAAATATTTATATAAAAATACTATTTCGGTGTGTGCCAAATTGTAACATGATGTGACTAATATGGTGTATGTGTCTGTAATAAAAAAATATAAAATTGGGGCATTGCTGCACCAAGCCTTAGCGGCCTAAGTACAAAGTGCCCCATCATGTAAAATTGCTTATTGGCACCAATACTTCAAGAGTCTTAAAATGACAATAATTATTTAATGTGATATTTCTTTATACTTAAGTAGCTTAATCATAGTCAATTATATTTTAAAACTTTACTTTGCAACCCTACTTCCTCTCAGCCGTGCACGACTATGGTATAATTTCTAATATAAGCTGAGCTCTTTTAACTACGGGTGCTAATAATGAAGAGGGCTCAGCTGATGTTGGAAATCGCAGGCACGCAGGCGACCGGTCTCTGTACTGAGTAAATTGTCATTAATATTTGATATTGTTTCACTATCGATACTGCATGTACTGATCGATACTGATGCAACTGGGTGTATCAAAAACATTATCAAAACAAACGATTTAAAATTATTTATTTAAGCGCTGGGTTCCTCCAATAGCGGCGCCGTCATGTAACGGCCGTAACTAGAACGTTGGCTATGTAAACAAAATGGCGCGGTTTCCTAGACCGCTACCTGTTTACGTAGGTAATGTTCTAGTGCGGCCGTTATATTTTGACGGGCCCGTTAGCGTGGTTGGCGCGGAGGCGCCTTTCACGCTGCAGGTCGTAGGTTCGATTCCTACCCGGGACATGCATTTGTGTGCATGAACATGTCTGTATGTCCGGAGTCTGGGTGTATATGTATATTAAGTATGTATTTACAAATAAAAAAGTAGTATATGTAGTAATATCAGTTATCTGGTTTCCATAGTACAAGCTCTGCTTAGTTTGGGATCAGGTAACCGTGTGTAAAAAAATGTCCCAGGATATTATTATATTATATATGATGGCGCCGCTATTGGAGGAACCCATAGCATTACCGCTGAATATTCCGACGCTAATGTTACTTGAGAGCTGCTTAATTTTGATGCGCCTCGTAAAATTACATAAGACGTCTTAAACCAAAACTTACGAAATATTTAAGTAGCGTTTAAGGCGGATATTCCAATCGTATAATTTCTTTACTGCAACTGTTGCGGTAACTACGCGCAACAGATTTGTTGCGCGAGCTATTGCCAAAGGCGAGCGGCGCGCCCGAGCACTCGGCTTTTAACACGGATCGCATTGACATACCGCGGAATACTCAAACCACAGATTGTCACTGACTCAAACGCAACTCAAATTTGAGAGCTGCTCCAATTTGACGTGCCATATAAATAATGTCAGATAACGACGTCTCAAACATATAAGTGAGACTTACGGCCGAATACTCAAAGGCCACTTAAATATTTAAGTCCCACTTAGCAGTTTGAGACGTCGTTAACTGTCATTTTTTGTATGGCGTGTCAAAGTTAAGCAGCTCTCAAATTTAAGTGACGGACGAGTATTCGACCGTTAGGCTTGCATTAATAAATGCATCTCAAAGTTGAGATCGACCTTAAGATGCTGTTTTTAACAGATGTTCCATACGTTAATCATCAAAACTGCATCTTAAGATCGATATCAACTTTGAGATGCATTTATTAATACGAGTCTTAAACATTTGAGTAGCCTTTGAGTAGTTTGCCGATAATGTTATTAATAATGGCTTGGGCACGGCAGCTCGGGGCATGTGTACTCACTCGTTGGCCGCTACACGCTGCAGCATCAGTTGCAGTAACGGTCCACGTTCCACGCATTTGCCAATCCGTACACACCCTTACTTATCAATGAGTTAATGTTCTTGGTGCTGATTCTGTTGGTACAAAACTAAACTTAACTAAAGTAATTGTATTGCTATCTCGCTCATGGTCGTCACGTATGAGCAAGACAGCAATAAACTTGTGTCCAATTTAGTATCATCGTGACTGGACGACAGCATCTCATCTGCTTAATTAAAGTTTTCATCCGTTAGTAGTTGGTCGGCGTCGTTATTGTATTTCCTGAAACTGAAGTCCCTGCCCCTCTGCATCAGCTCGTATACCGTATACACCGCCACCAAGAAGTGTATATACAAAACTGTAAAAAGAAAAATACATACGTTATTCCTTACTTATACTTAGCGTACTTAATTTCAATACAAATTTTGACATTTCACCCACGGATTCAGACAGAACGTGACAGAGGGCCTCTGTTTCAAACGAAAACGAAATTTCGGATGAAATTCGCGTATTTCCTACTACGTTTCTCATTGATTCCGACATTTCTTACGAACGAAAATTGTTTGACGTTTAGATTCGACGACGACGAAGACGTCAAATGTTCGTTCGTAAGAAATGTCGGAATCAATGAGAAACGTAGAAACGTAGTAGTAGGCCCTCTGAACAGGCTCCCAAGTCGCTTAGCCATTGTGGCGCCAGTGTTTTGCTATAATGATCAACTCTCTGATTGGTTGGTTGATTCTGACCGATCAATCAAAGGCCGACCGGCCGTTAGGCCAACCAATCAGAGGGTCGATAACTATAGCAGCTCAATGGCAATGGCTAAGCGACTTAGGGCCTTGTTGTACTGCAGTAATATTATTTGGCCATTTCTTAATACATTTTATCTACTATTTTGACTCGGTAGGAATTTAAAAAGCCTCCAGTATCACCACACCTCCCTGATTTAGGGAAAGGGCCCCTAAATACTGTTTAGTACCGGCTAGTGTAATACCCGTGCTGGAGTGGAGTGTTACCAGACCGAACGATCGATGGCATCAATCGATGGTAGAAATGATTAGTTGACGACGATCGATAGTATTGGTGCGGTAGAAACATAGACCAATTACTAAGGGGAGTGGGTCTACGCAACCCGGCCGCGTGGTTGCCGGTCGGCCGTTGACGTCATCACAGTGGGCGTGGCTTAAGTCAGTGTGCTGTCGGCGTTCGTCCTGTGCAGACGTCTTGCAAACGTTAGCATCAAAAATATATTTCTATATCGACACTAGATGGCATCCCTTTGTACGTCATTTTCAAAATCCTATACTTAGTGACAACTGGTGCAAAAAGTTAAACTACGTACTAACATCGACATAAAACGAAGCGTGTAGTTCTGCTATTTACCGGTAGATAGAAATAATCGGAAGGGGCGGTATCTTGTAAATTGCCTCCCATTTCTTAGCCCCACCACCCGCGCCATCACGGGCAAATTTCCACGCGTTGTTTCATAGAGATATCTACTAACAACGTCTCGTATCTTTAAAATCTCTATGGGTAGAAACTATCAATCGACGTCGATCCATTCTACCATCTATCTATCGATCGACGATGGATCGGCCAATAACATAGTCGTAAGTAAGTAAGTAAGTAAGTAAGCATTTATTTGTTAAACATAGGTAAAAAAAAATGGTGTTACAAAGATTAAATTTCATGTTGCACTATGTATTGCCTTTTGGCGTACAAATATGGTATTTAATTAATTATAATGTGGGTAAGTACGTAATCATAATAAAACATTAGTAGTGTAGTGTAGTGTGTGTGTGTGTGTGTTCATTTCGTAGTGTAGTTAGTAATTTTTATTTAACTTACTGGAACACAAAAATAAGATGATGCCCAGCGCGAGGCACCCTTGACAACTCCTCAGCGCCAGCAGTAGAGCACTGAGATTGCCGAATATCACCAACAGTATGCCGAAGAAGAAGTACGCCAGAATGAAACTCGATTTGTTCTGGAATCATGAAAACAACACTTTAGGAAACGCACTTACATTCAAAATAACGTAGCGATACTAGCGATATCATTATTTGAGCAACACTCTATTAATGGCAGTGTCTATATCAAGCGCAGGCCTCGCCCGAGCACTCAATTTTGACGTTTACGTATAGACGTAATGTCATAATATGAGTGCTCGGGCGAGGCATGCGCGGCATAGGGACAAGCCTTTGGTGCATCTATACCCCATTTATTATAACATTAGAAATAAGAGGCTCGTAGAAGCAGGGATCCAAAACATTTTATTTCAAAGTCAAAACAACTTTTATTTAGAGTGGTTACATTAAAATTGTTTTCACATAAAACAATGCTAAATACTTCGATAACCAAAATAAAAGTACTTTTTATACTATATTTTATTTATAATAACATCGTATCACACATTTTAAGCTGACAACAAAAAAAAAATGAAAAAGAAATTATGGTGAATGACTCAATGACAAACACTGACAGAAAATTATTTACGTCAATTTCATAGACAACATAATCCGACAAAATTAGAAATGCCCTGCTGTCATAACCTCTGAACGGATTAGGTAACATTTTAGATTTGTTATGATTATAGTGGAACGAAACACGTTCCCGGTATTGTTCACCCCTGCTTCTTTTAGGTTTTTAGCATTGACACTTAATTTTAAATTGGACTGAAATGATAATATTTAAATGAAAGACAATTTATTTTATAATATAAATACTGAAAATAAATACAGTTAGGTGTGACAAGCTGGTATATAAATAGATTATAATAAATTCGATGTCAATCATAACTGTAACATGTTATTTATACTTTTGTTACAAAGTGGACACTAAAAATAACCTTTTTTAACTTCTGTCTAATGCTATTATAAATGGAGTATAGATGCCTCGCATGTCTCGAGCGAGCACTCAGTTTTGACGTTGAAACGCATAGTAACGTCATAACTTGAGTGCTCGGACGAGGCATGCGTCTGATGTAGACACAGCCATATAGCATGTTAATGGCATGAATTATGTTGGAACAAACTAGACTTCAAGTGTGTTGCCGTACTTGTCATAGTCGGTTTGTGTGAGTAAGACAGCAAATCTTTCACAGTATCGAATTTAGTTTAGCACTAATACAGGGATTTCGTATTCTATATAAAAAACATGCCAAGTGCGTGTCGGACCCGTACATAAAGGGTTCCGTACCACCGTAGGAAAAAAGTCAAAAATATCAAGTTTCTTGTATGAAGACCCCCTTTATTTTGTAAATTTTATTTTATTTTTAGTATTTGTTATTGTAGTGACAACAGAAATACACATTCTGTGAAATTTTCAACTCTCTAACTATTACGGTTCATGAGATACAGCCCGCTGGCAGACGGACGCACAGACAGATAGACGGACAGCGGAATCTTAGTAATAGGATTCCGTTGGCACCCTTTGGGTACGGATCCCTAATACAAATTTAAGTGTCTGTTTGTAAAGTCAAAATAACAGCTTTTTAATAAATGCGTATGAAAGTATATACGGTATTTGTAACAAACAAACAATTTTATAATTATTTTTTTTAGTAGTGTAGGTAGCTATTACTATACTTTTAATACTCGAAATCTACGAGCGCTAAGTCGTGTTTAAATGCTGCAAAATCATGTACTAATTTGTTTTAATCAGTTCCATGCGTGAGGTTAATAAATGACATCTTTGAGGAAATTGACGGGTTTCAGGCAAACAGCGCAAATAACCACTGATTACTGACTCAAAGTGGCATGATGTCAGCGGGCGACCACTACTATTTACCGTGCCACAAATATAATACCACTGTAATGCTACTGTAAAATTATTAAAAGTTTCTATAAAGGTGGTCAATAGTACATTACTGCCGCGGTCTGTAATGAGTGTATTGCTGGCAGCGGTGTTGATGGCCGAGGGCGCAGCGCAGCGCAGCTCGTGGCCTCCACAGTGCGATCAGCATTGCAGCCCTTGATGGACAAGCTGAAATAAAGGCCGAGACCGAAGGTCGAGGCCTTTATAGCGCGGCCAGCAAGGGCTGCAATGATGGCCAAGCTTGAAGGCCGAGAGCGTAGCTAAGCTTTGCTTGAGGTATAGTGCTTTACTCAAAAATGACCTTACATGTCATCACATAATCATGATGTCATCTCATCTTAATTTAAGAACACGACTGTTTGTGCCGGGGCGCGGGGCAGAGTGAGGAGCCCCTCGCTGTGCAAGCCCCCACGCTGGTGCACCATCAATAAAATTGCGGGCGGCAAAATCCCGTCCGCAATTTTTTTGATGGCGCCGAAACATGTGCGCGGGGGCGCGGCGGCTGGCCAGCGAGGAGCTCCTCAATACGATATGAAATCTCATACAAATTTGATGGCGTCTTTATTTGCAGCGCAGCAACGTCGACTTTGCTAGAAGAAAATTTGCAAAATAATGACAACATTATAAGCCTTTTTGAGTAAAGTATATTCGTCAATTTTATTGCCTAAGCTGGATTTTTAGCTGGTTAGAGTCTAACCCAAATTAATAGACTGTTAGGTACAATCAGTTTACAATGACATTATAGAAGGCGTAACCCACACGATCTATAGTCGTAGCGGCGTCGTGGCGGAGTCGGGGCGGCGGCGTCGCGGCTGTCTGGAGGCTGGGGGCACGAAATAAGTCCGCGCGACGCCGGCGCCGCAGTCATTTTGGCATTTCGTTTCATGCGTTGCGTTGCTGGTGGAATGAGAGAAAGCACGCTACAACCGACGTTGCTGCCACGACGCCACCACGACAACGCCACGACACCGCCCGGACCACCGTGACTCTTATGTTAGCGGAGGGCCTAAAGCACTTGATTTGAAAATGGAATCATGTTCTTATTTCAAATCCATTTCTCATACTACTCCACCAAGCCAACTAGGAGCCTTTCAAATGTGACGTCACTCGCACAAAAAGACGGTGGCGGTGTGCGAGAGGTGTGGCGGGCGGGAAGCCGCAGGCGGTGGCAGGTGTGCGGGCGGGGAATCCGCAATCCATCCAAGCTCCTAATTGGCTTGGTGGAATAGTATGAGAAATGGATTTGAAATAAGAACATGATTCCATTTTCAAATCAAGTGCTTTAGGCCCTTCGCTAACATAGAGTCACGGTGGTCCGGGCGGTGTCGTGCCGTTGTCGTGGTGGCGTAGTGGCAGCAACGTCGGTTGTAGCGTGCTTTCTCTCATTCCACCAGCAACGCAACGCATGAAACTACACCTACTAACCCTTTTTCTTTGCGGTCCAGTTTAGATTCAGGGATTTCATGATATGTCAGTGGTAACTTTGCCTTTACTCACCCTGACAATACCCAGGATCAGTAGCAAAGAGAATGCCACCCAGGTCAGTGCCACGGCCAGCACGAGCCCGAAGACGATATCCAGGGAGACCTGCTTCAGTTCCAGTTGGAATATAGCCGTGGTGTGGGAACTGTCCACTATAAGCCCCTTGTCACTAGCGAAATGAATTATTGAAGCGGCGGCCATGGATGTCGCGGATATCTGAAAAAAAAAAAAAAAAATTTGTTACATTTTTTATCCAACTAAGGCGGCAAACTATCTGATGTTTAGCAGTCACGATTACGTCAGGCGTTTAGGGAGGGAAGGGGTCGAGCCGAATCTCACCCAATCTCACGTGGTAGGGGGGGGGGTCTCGGAAAATATCACGTAAGTACCTATTTTTTCCACAAGAAACAGTATAAAATTGCGAGAATACTGGATCAAGAGCGTAAACGTATTTACTAAAAAAAGTACGCCATTTAATAAATATCATTCGAGATTTGGGGGCGAGGGAGGGGGTTGAGATAAATCTCATGTCATCTCACCAAAGGGGGGTCGAAAAATCGCCTCACGTAATTAATAGACGTCCCTCTATGTAAAAACATGTACAGTTACATTCTAAAGAGCTATGTAGACTCTACATAGCTCTTTAGAATACGAGGGCGTGGCGACGAGTGAAAGCCGCGTGGTCAGCGCGTGGACCACTTATTTCCGGTTCAGTTAGCGCCGCCATACACGCGACTGCAAAAATGCAGTCCGTGTGCAGTCGCGTGCCGTCGACTGCAACCAAACTGCAAAATTGCAGTCCGTGTATGTTAGCGCTTAGTGGACGCCGACCATGGACCAATTACTAAGGGGACTGGCCCTAAGCAACTCGGCCGAGTGGTCGGCCTAGTACTAACATCGACATAAAAGGAAGCGAGTAGTTCAACTATTTACCGGTAGATAGAACAATGAAAATGAAAAAACAATGACCACGTTTTTTTCATACATATATCTAATAAGGGCACCTCTTTCTTTAGTCTTTACTCTGTGACGCCGACCGACGAGGCGGTGCTGATCGGGTGCCGAGTTGATAGATGAGTGCCAACCATAAATATTATTTATAATTTACCTGTTAGATAATTATTATTCAAGTTCATGTTTAACTGTCAATAGCCAGTCCTTTGAGGATAACTGAGTTACATTCATTATGTTATTTGACCTTACTTAACAACATGACAGAAAAACTGAAGTTCTTAAAAATTAAGAATAACGCATTTGGCACCGATTCCAAATACTAACGGCTGAATACTCAAAAGCAACTTAAATATTTATGGCCCGTTTTAACAAAGCGATCTCAAGATTGAGATCGAACTTGAGATGCTGTTTTTGACAGATGTTACATACATTAAACGTCAAAATCCCAACTATGAGATACATTTATTAATACGGGCCTAAGTCCTACTTAGCAGTTTGAGACGTCGTTAACTGTCATTTTGTTTTAGGGCACGTCCAAGTTAAGCAGCTCTCAAAGGATACCGGCACGGTTTCATACAATCTTGGGCCAAGATTGTAAAAGGATTAAAGTGGTGTCAATTGTTAGCTAATATAGATATTAAACTATCACTGAAAATTCTACGGATTCTTAAAATCTGAGAGCCGAGTTATAAGTTTCATTTTAACTTAAGTAAAAGTGGGGTTATGTATAAAAACCTTTGTAAACTGGTGATTTTTATGTGCGAAAGATCCGATTTATGTTTCAAACACAATAAACACACTTCCTTCACAAAATGTGCAAGATAAGTCGAGGAAATATCAATAAAATGGGAAAAACACTCAAAATTCGTAAGCAATAACAAACGATAATTTTTTTTTAAGTTTGTTTTACGGGACTGGGTACAAGCCCTTTGGAGCCTAACAAACGATACGAAACGAGCAGTGTTATCGTTAGTCGATTTTAAGATGTATCTTTATTATGTAAATGTTTATTATTTGGAACTATTATTTTAGTATGATAGTTCTAATGTTTTTAAGTAATTAGATTAGATTAAATAGAAGTAATCGTCTGGTTCTAAAGTGTTTATATGTTTTATTTCATGAACTCATTCACCTTGATCGATTAGTTACGAATAGTTTTAATCGATATTCCGTTTATTTGGGAATTTTACTTATTTTTTAGATATTTTTTTCTAGCAATTGAATTGGGGCGATATTTTTACATTTTGAAATAGAAAAAAAATGCAATTTTTTAAGCCATATCTCAATTCATTACAAACTTGGCCCAGAATTGCCCATCTCCTTTAAGTTGCGTAAAGAGTATTCGGCCGTAAGTCTAGTAATTGCGATGTTTGAAGGCACCATATTATCTGCTACAACAATACATGAATAGGTGCGTCTACTACTTAGAATAATATTATATACTTTATACACATGTACTTTATATTTAGAATATTATAAAAAATCAATTCGAATAACCTACACACTAATAAGTCGTAGACGCAACATATACAGGGCCCCACTCTCCTAACCACTCCTAATAAACATTACCACTGTAGGTATATGTGTGTCCACACTAGGGCCCCGAGTCTGGTAGCTAATAACCCAATGGGAAACCATTGTAGTCTTATATCTCCGTAAGTTCTCGTAAATTCTTTGGGGCCGACATATGGTCGGCCATGTGTTAGCAACCCTCTGGCTGAGAAAATGCTAACCGTCAAGAATTTACGATTTATAAAGAAGGAATCAGAAAGATAATATTTGAGACCAGTGGTTTTTCAATGGTTAATTTTAAGGGACTGGACGCCCTGACATTTTGATAGGTTGAACTTATGACGATTGCATTCTCATACACGTGGACGTACCTAAGTGGCGTCATGTATTATTGGTCCGGGTACTAACCTTATCTCAGATCTATTGATGAACTCCAGACGTCGCAAGCGCAGCCTATACTTGGTTCGGTTCCCGGTTATTTATAACAATTATAATAAAAAGTAAAATTAGCCACATTAACGTCCCACATCTGGGCACAGTCTGTGATCTGGGCACGGGATTCCCCTCTTTGCGAGGGGGATTCAGGCCATAGTCCACTGCGCTGACCCAGTGTGTTGGTGGATTTCACATGGCTTTTGGAAATCGGTTAAAGAAAGAAAGAAAGATAGAAAGAAAGAAAGAGAGAGAGAGAAAGAGAGAGAGAGAGAGAGAGAGAGAAACATTTATTCGACACTCGCAATTTTCAACAGTTAGTATGGAAATTATGATACGCACATAATTTCTCAAAATATCAGAGGTGCGAGTCTGGGTTATAAGTTTATTATAACCCTCGATTTTAAGCGCTCAGGACGAGGATAATAATTATTTAATAAGCATTACAATGACAAATCCATAAAATATTTAGGTATTAAGTAAGGTATTACGGTAAGTTTTACTCATATATTTATTTGTAGCGGAAATATTTGGGAGAAACTAAATAAATAATGACCTGCCTAATAAAATACTAAAAGCGTGAACTTACAATATTACAAGCGCCAAGCAAAACACATCCTAAATTCAATGGAACACAGAAACAGAACTTTTCAGCCGAACACATTGTTACACAGGAGTTTATCCTTAAACTGATTCAGGAATACTGGACAGACATTGGTTACAAGCACCTCCCAGTATCCCCCCCCCCCCTTCCCCCTCCTCCAAGTTCAAACTTGACATCTGAAACTAAACTAATACAAATGTTATGATTACTGTGACAAAAATTTTACAGGTACGGACTCAGGTAATAGATATTTTGATAGAAAAATAAAAGTAACAGTTAATAAGATCAGTATTTGTAACAGTAGATAGGTACAATATTATTACCAAAATAGCGTCATGTTGATAGGTCCACGTCGTCGAGGCAGGCCATTAAAATAATGGTGCGACGACCTAGTCATCTTTGCGGGAAAGACATGACCATACATAACCCGGATCGGGGCCGATGGTGAGAGAAAGGGCTTTGCCTGGGAGTAGTGAAAAAGTACTAAATAATAATTGTTACAATAGAACTTCCTCCCCTAAATCTTCTTTTGTTATTTCTGAAATCCCGAATATAATATTATGATCACCGACTGAAACATCTTGATTTCCTAATAACATTCTACCTAGCTATATTAACTACACATTTTTTTTTTCATTACTAATAATAATGTTCTGCTTGAAAGTGTTTGTAATTTGACGTGCAGTTCATAAGTGATTATTTCCCTCGATGTCCTTGCGGGTGTTACTATTAACATCTATTTAAGATAATACAACAACCATTTATCAAATCCGTCTCTGTGTTCTAAGGAATTGTAAGCTCACACCATGATTGCTAAACAAATTCTTATCGACAACGCCAAGTGGGTTATGAGTGTGCACTTCTCTATAATTTATTAGATCATGACCTATTCATGGACCACTTTTTATATTCGTCTTGTATTTTAGGGTAGAGTAGGAGGCATATTATTATTATAACAGGATGATTAAAAATGCGATTTAATACTTGGGGGTTTGGAATCGAATCGGCAATAGAATTAAATGTTACTTATGAAATTTTATTGAAAATCGAACATTTTTTTTTCAAATATTTGTCTACCAATAAAAAAATCGATAACGGCCTTTTCGTAATTTGAACTTGTCCGGGTGTCACTGGGATCGCCCCCAGTCCATTGTATGGTAGCTACAGTACAAGCGTTGCTTAGTTTGGGACCATACCGATGGTGTGTAATACTGGCGATATAAAATGAACCGTTATAGTTACACGAAAACGTTCTTAGGAGACCTTCCTTAACTTTTTGAGATATTCCGAACTGCATTCACAGATTTAGTAAAAAATGGACAGTCAGCGAGAAATACCATATTTTTTTAATTCCTATCGATCCTATTTCATGTAGGAATCAAAAGACTCTATCGGACCATGTAAAATAAACGCTGTCTATTATGCGTAAAGTTCATAATTGATTTTGCGCGTTTCACGTAGCCGTGTGCGCGGCGCTATGTATCTATTTGTTGTGTCTAGTCTAAAGTTCTACAAACTACTGAAGTCAAATTCATTTGACCGAGTCTAGGTTTGTGTTCATTAGGAATAGTTCCGTTCATTAGCTGTACTTACCATGGATATAGAAAGCTGTACTGTATGTGCATGTACAATGCAAATACGATGCACATTGCACACGCAACTGACGCGGCGGCGCGGCGCAGGAGCAGACTAAAGCCAGCTATTGACACACCTGCCACAGGGGCAATCTAGAAAGCGGCCCTACACACGTACCTGCCATTCACTATACAAGTGAACTTGATATGAAACGCACGTATCGCTTGAGTCCGTGTAGTTGGTGCACAACATTATCAAAACACCCAAAAAAGAAAATGATATTTATTAAAAAAAATACAGTTTTCGTCAGGCTACGGAGCCCCTGCCGTTCTGCATGCCTTTTTATGTTACTAAGGTGGCAAACAAGCGTACGGCCCGCCTGATGTTAAGCAGTTACCGTAACCTACAGAGGCTTGCTATACCAAAGGCATTGCTCGCACATTGCTAACCTGAAGGGGAGAGTTGGCCTTTCAGATCTCTCACTCATCGTACGAAACGCAGCTGTAATAGCTCTTTACGTAGATCTTCTGTGAGAGGATGGTACTACCCCGAGCCAGACCGTATTAAGCTGTAGTCAACTGGCTACAGCTTGGCTCTGCCACCAATTAATATCAAGGTGCCTACACGCATTACGATCAAGGTGGCAATGAAAGGGTCGGGTCTCGCGGCAGGCGTGTGAATAGCCGGCCTTTAGGTACGAACTGGTTAGTATGATACTTAAAGATGTGATAAACGGCTTTATATTAAAAGCACGTTGTTACGCTTGTGCTTGTTTTTAAAAGTCGTTGTAAAAAGTGCTTTTCTGCTTTTATAAATTAAACAAAAATTCGTCCGTCAATAATCCGACAACAAAAGCAAAATGCTTACTAAACATAAGTTCAAGCAAAAAGCCAAAAACTTATCCGTTGATAGTGAATCTTATGTGCATGGAAATATGGTTGTTAATCTAATATAATTTATTATGAAAGCTTTTTATGGGTAAAGAAATAAGTTTCAATTTAATTAAATATTGATTAGAGCTATATTGTCATACAAATAAGGTAACTTTTTGTAATTTTTTGGAATTCTTTCTCTTTCTTGCCGTCTTTGCTTAAAAGCAACAAGCTTTAATTTGTAAGCGCGCTTGGGCGCTTACTTAAAAAAGCGAACTTTTCAAACGGCTTTTCGTTTAAGCACCCACTTCTAATGATAGTATTATGTATGTTAGTAAGCAACAACCGTGTGGCTGATTCAGTCGTGTACATTTTAATTGTTCATGTGAATAGTTTCGTAATTGGACAACCATCGGTAAAACGTATGTTTTTTATTTTGGAACTTACTAGTAGGTAATTATTTATTGTTTCTAAACTGGTTGAGACACTTGGAGAAAGCATAGAAAGTTGGTTGAATGAACGCAAACAGGAAAGAGTATGGAAAATTGGAAAACCTATGATTTTCTTAAAATAACACTTTCTTGGATTTATTATCTATTTTTAATTCCTGTTAAATGTGCCTCTTTTGGGTAAAGGCCAAAATATAACTATGATAAATAAAATTTAATGTATTTTGGAATGCATCTGAGCAGGGGTTTGAACCATCGACTTCAATATAGGTACCTATATTAGCGGCACGTTACGAAGGCCGGTTTGACATTAGGGGGGGGGGGGGGGAAGAAAATGAACCTTATTATAACAAAGTAAGAATGTTAAAAAATGAATGCGAAAATGAATCTTATTCCGTTATAATAAGGTTCATCCTTTTACCCTCACACATGTCAAACCGGCCTTCATAACGTGCCGCTACTTTAGTACCAAGTGTGTACGGCGAGCACAGGTACACTCTTTCTTCCCTCTCTCTCATTGTCAGACGGGGCGGAAACCGACACGGCAGAGGTAGATGAACTGACTACCTAAGGTAGTATTAAGGTTGGCACTCATCTATCAACTCAGCACCCGACCAGCACCGCCTCGCCGCTCGGCGTCCACTCGTTGTCGACAGGTGGTCCGCGGGCGGGCGCTGCTTTTACACCATAAACGTCATGTGATCAGTGGACCGCGCGTGGTCAACGAGTGAACGCCGCGAGGTCAGCGCGTGGTCCACTTATTTCCGGTTCAGTTAGTGGATGCCGACCGACGAGGCGATGCTGGTCGAGTGCAGAGTTGATAGATGAGTGCCAACCTTTAGTTATGTGTGTACATTTTAAAGGAGAGTCTCCTTAATTCCGACATTGGTAGAGAAAGGAAGTAGGTAGGTAATCAGCTCTAGGGCTTCTGAACATCGTCATAGAGCCTTAACACACCGGAACGCCATGGTGACGGCGCCACCCACCGGAGCCAACTAATTCGTATTGAAATGTATAACAGGTAACACACCTAGCGACGGACTGGCGACGTAGTACTTACAATGTATTGATAAACAAGTTCACAATTTGAAAGTTGCATTTGAGCCGATGACAGGTAAATAAAAATAGACGGGCCAAGGTCATCGTAATATTGTGTGCAAACTTGAACTTTAAGCCTTGAAGCTTGAAGGTCTTAAGATTATCAATTTCACTCATCATGACGTCACACCATTGATGGTTTGTTTTAAGCGCAAGTAGGTTTTAGGCATGGACCAATTACTAAAGGGACTGGCCCTAAGCAACTCGGCCGAGTTGTCGGCCTAGTACTAACATCGACATAAAACGAAGCGAGTAATTCAACTGAAATGAAAATGAAAGTAGCCTTTATTACCGACTTAAAGTTAATACAATGAAAATAACAAAAGTAGTATATGAGTAGTACGTAATTTAAACCTTATAATATTATGACACTGTTGCACATCTATCCGTTATTTAACAGTCAGCGTGTCCTGAGGACACATAGGCCTCCTCCAGCATCTTCCATGTTTTTCTGTCTTTGGCCGTTCTTGACCAGAGAGGACCAGCTATCTTTTTTATATCATCTGCCCATCTCTTATGTTGTCTTCCTCTTTTTCTTTTGGTATTGAATCTCGTAATTCAACTATTTACCGGTAAATAGAACAATGAAAATGAAAAAACAATGACCACGTTTTTTTTCATACATATATCTAATAAGGGCACCTCTTTCTTTAGTCTTTACTCTGTGGTTTTAGGGCTGCCGCAGGAGCTCTACCATAATCTCTATGCGTGTTTTACGCTCGCTACTAGATAGCGTCTACGTAAATTGTGGAGTCACGCCAGGGCCCCAAATCTGCAAATTTTTAACTATTGGTCTCTAATATCAATCTTCGTGAATTCTTCCGAATTCTTCGGGAACCGTAATTTGGCGGTCGACATGTCGACCATGTGTGCAGATCTTTGGGCCTAGAGAGAGTCCCTTGACAATTTTATTGTCTCTTATATTATCTTCTTGAAATGCTTGTAAATGTAAATGCTTGTAAATATTTGGCAGTCCACTTAGACCAGCCCCAGAAATAAAAATAAGGGAGAAAATGAAAATTAATTCGCCGTCAAGATTACCCTATTGGTTTACAGAATCAACATGGTATTCCCCGATTGTGACCCGAGAAATGGAGGAACCTACGCACAGATTATGGCAAAGAAGTGCACTTGCGCTGTTGTTGGAATACTTCAAGTGGTATGTGATTTCAAAAAGCTTTGAATCGTAATCGAAATCGAAATCGATAGTTTGAAACCGTAGGCAATATTTTAAACGATGATTCTACACATGATTCAGAATATTTCAGGAACATTAATCAACATTTCAATCAACGATCTTCGAAGTCTTTTCTATGATCGTTGATTTTAATTGATAAACAAACTCCCCAGATAAGAGGGCCTACTCTTTTACAAACGAAAACGAAATTATGGACGAAATTTCGCATATTTCCTACTACGTTTCTCATTCATTCCGACCTTTCTTACGAACGAAAATTGTTTGACGTTTAGATTCGATGACGACGAAGACGTCAACCAATTTTCGTTCGTAAGAAATATCGGAATGAATGAGAAACGTAGTAGGAAATACGGGAAATTTCGTCCGAAATTTCATTTTCGTTTGTAAAAGTGTAGGCTAAGGCACTAAAGTTTGACAGTATCCTTATTTGCTTACTCGAGCAATATTATTATTTTATCAATTAATTTTGTTAATAAATGTTTCCACAATATTCTAAGTCCTAAGAGTCATCGTTTAAAATGTTGCCCGCGATTTCGACTGCCACGTGTACCTATTGTATATTATTTTCTGTCGCAGATAATTTGGGGTTGTTCCCTACTAGCACTTACCATCAAACCATCATCCATGGCGGCGCTGATAGAGGAGCTCGATATTACGTACAAACTGGTGGCAGTCTATTTAATCTTCATCGCGTGTTTCGCGTTCAATTGCCTGCTAGTATTCGGTGTGTTTAAGGTAAGTTTAATTACTCCTTATTAAATAAATAAATAATAATATTAGCCCGTTTAACGTCCCACTGCTGGGCACTGGCCTCCCCTCAATGCGAGGGGGATTCAGGCCATAATCCACCACGCTGGCCCAGTGCGGGTTGGAGCACTCTTTATTATGACCCAAAAATAGCAGATTCTGAAGGATGTTAGGTTTATTTTTTTATAGCACTGCGGTGGCTAACAATCGTACGGCCCGCTTAATGTTAAGCAGTTACCGTAGCCTATAGATGCTTGCAATATCAAAGGCATTGCTCAAATGCTGCCGACCTGAAGGGGAGTGGGACGGAGGGAGGGGAAGGGGGGGAGTTGGGCTTTCGGCTATTTCACTCATCGTACGAAAGCGGTAATAGCTGCTTTACGCCGTTCTTCTGTGAGAGGGTGGTACTACCCGGGTCGAGCAAGCACGTAGGTATATGAGCTGCAGTCAATTGGCTACATATTGGCTCTACCACAATAGGTAAGACGTGGGACGTATTCAAGCACAACAGACACGCCACGCATTGGAGCAATCAGTCGCATTTCTGAGTAAAGCACTATACAAGCCTTGGTCTCTAATGAGTGTACTGCTGACCACGCTATAATGGCCTCAAGCTAAGCTCCGCTACGCTCTCGGCCTCCAAGCTTGGTCATCATTGCAAATCTTGCTGACCGCGCTATAAAGGCCTCGACCTTTGGTCTCGGCCTTTATTTTAGCTTGTCCATCAAGAGTTGCAATGCTGACCGCGCTGTGGAGGATTGGAGCTGCGCTGCGCCGCGCTTTCGGCCATCAACAACGCGGTCAACAACACACTCATTAGAGACTGCGGCAGTAATGTACCCACCTATTTATTTGGTGCCTCGCCCGAGCACTCGTGTTATGGCATTATATCATTATATCTACGCGTTTCGACCTCAAAACTGAGTGCTCAGGACGCGGCATACGCCTGATGTAGACCATTTACAAGATTTTCTATTTTATTTGTTTCCAGAACAATAAGTTGTGTGTGAAGATATACTTGCTCTATGTAGCGGCGTTCATTGTATTCCTGATCTTTGATTTCATCATAGGCATATTCAGAGAAAACGATGCTGGCTTCAGAAGAAACATATCCGCTGTAATATTTATATGTAAGTATTGGAGTTCCTTCCTTTTAACAGAAAAATCATCTAATATGTCCTGGTAGCCTGGTACCTACTACATGAACACTTTTTTTATAGGCCTGCTGTGGCAAAAAAGCATACGGCCTGCCTTATGTTAAGCAGTAACCGTAGCCTATAGATGCTTGCAATACCAAAGGCATTGCTCGCACATTGCCGACCTGAAGGGGAGTGGGATGGAGGCAGGGGAAGGGGGTGGGCTGGCCCTCTTACTCATCGTACGAAATGCAGCTATAATAGCTGCTTTACGCCGATCTCCTCTGAGAGGGTGGTACTACCCCGATCGAGCCAGCCCGTATATGAGCTGCAGTCAATTGGCTACAGATTGGCTCTATCACCTTACCACCTATTCAGAGTAGTTGCATTTTTTAGTTATTCCTCTTGTCCACCGCTAAGGTTTCTTGTCAAAATGAAAATCAGAGAATCACAACATATTTATATCATTGATTTTCTGCTTTTGATGTTTCAGTGCTGTTCATATTATGGTCCTTCGTCGTGAGGAGCTACTACCTCATCACATTCTGCGCTACGCCGCCCGCCGCCGCCCGCCCTGTCTCGTCAGGTGGGGCAGTATAAACCCGAATTCAAGATTTGCCAACCCTGAGGCTATGACTAAGCTATGGCTGCAAAAGATAGAGCACTGTGTAACAATGGAGTTAGTCAAAGCACTGCTTTAAGTGGCTTTATTCTGTATTTATCTGTGTTTAGTTGAACACACAGAGTAAAGACTAAAGAAAGAGGTGCCCTTATTAGATATATGTATGAAAAAAAACGTGGTCATTGTTTTTTCATTTTCATTGTTCTATTTACCGGTAAATAGTTAGATGTGTCCATATGGCGCGCATGCCTCACCCGAGCACTCATATTATGACATTACGTCCATGCGTTCCGACGTCAAAAGTGAGTGCTCGCGCGAGGCATGCGCCTGATGAAGACGCCGCCGTTGAACTACTCGCTTCGTTTTATGTCGATGTTAGTACTAGGCCGACCACTCGGCCGAGTTGCTTAGGGCCAGTCCCCTTAGTAATTGGTCCATGAGTTGAACCCTATTTATTACGAACCTGGACAATCTGTTTAGTTTTTTCGTGATTTTGACACTTTCCCATTGTAAATTAGTGTCAGAATCACGAAACGAGGACTGATCGAAACAGATTGTCGGATTCGTTATAGGTTATAGGCTATTCCCATGGAATTAATAAGTTACATTATTATATTTATACTAGCTTTTGCCCGCGACTTCGTCCGCGTAGACTTCAAAATAAAAAAAAACCGGGCAAGTGACTTAAGACTTTTTAGTGCTAGTGCCCCTCCCCCTTCCACTTCCCCCTACCTTACGTCTTCCCCTTCCTCCCTCACCTACCCTATGCATACTAAGTTTCAAGTCAATCGGGTACAAACATATTTTTCTGCCGTACTTTTCTACCTTTAGTTTCCCCCTTTTGGGTGTTGATTTACGAAATGATTTTTTATGGGATCAAACTGAAGTAGTACCTACCATATTCAGCTCAGCTTATACCCCAATTATTTAAAATGAATAATCATAACCAATCTCGAGATATGGATGACTAAACATTCGCTGACCCCGCTCTCCCCTTTTCCTTCAAAATATTGAAAACGCCGAAACCCCAGTTTGATTATTTAAAATGAACAATCATAACCAATTTCGAGATATGGATGACTAAAAATTCGCTGACCCCGCTCTCCCCTTTTCCTTCAAAATATTAAAAACGCTGAAACCCCATTCTGATTATTTAAAATGAACAATCATAACCAATTTCGAGATATGGATGACTAAAAATTCGCTGACCCCGCTCTCCCCTTTTCCTTCAAAATATTAAAAACGCCGAACCCCCAGTTTGATTATTTAAAATGAACAATCATAACCAATCTCGAGATATGGATGACTAAGCATTCGCTGACCCCGCTCTCCCCTTTTCTTTCAAAATATTAAAAACGCTGAAACCCCATTCTGATTATTTAAAATGAACAATCATAACCAATTTCGAGATATGGATGACTAAACATTCGCTGACCCCGCTCTCCCCTTTTCCTTCAAAATATTAAAAACGCTGAAACCCCAGTCTGATTATTTAAAATGAATAATCATAACCAATTTCCAGATATGGATGACTAAACATTCGCTGACCCCGCTCTCCCCTTTTCCTTCAAAATATTAAAAACGCTGAAACCCCAGTCTGATTATTTAAAATGAATAATCATAACCAATTTCGAGATATGGATGACTAAAAATTCACTGACCCCGCTCTCCCCTTTTCCTTCAAAATATTAAAAACGCCGAAACCCCAGTTTGATTATTTAAAATGAACAATCATAACCAATTTCGAGATATGGATGACTAAACATTCGCTGACCCCGCTCTCCCCTTTTCCTTCAAAATATTAAAAACGCTGAAACCCCAGTCTGATTATTTAAAATGAATAATCATAACCAATTTCCAGATATGGATGACTAAACATTCGCTGACCCCGCTCTCCCCTTTTCCTTCAAAATATTAAAAACGCTGAAACCCCAGTCTGATTATTTAAAATGAATAATCATAACCAATTTCGAGATATGGATGACTAAAAATTCGCTGACCCCGCTCTCCCCTTTTCCTTCAAAATATTAAAAACGCTGAAACCCCAGTCTGATTATTTAAAATGAACAATCATAACCAATTTTGAGATATGGATGACTAAACATGCGCTGACCCCGCTCTCCCCTGTCTCGTCAAAATGATTAAAAATACGGAAACCCCAGTCTCATCAATTCAAATAAGCAATCATAACCAATATCGAGATATGGATGACTTATTAAAACATCCCTTGACCCCGTTTTCCCCTTTCCCGTCAAAATAACAAAACTCGACCACCCCTATACAAACTTTCACTCCACATTTCACCCCTTAGGGGTTGAATTTCCAAAAACACGAAAGAAATCTAAACACAAACTTTCATTCCCCTATTTCACCCCCTTAGGGGTTGAATTTTCAAAAACCCTGAAATTACTCTTTTTTATTTTTGAAAAGACACCTAATCACCAATTTAAGTAAGTCTAACTTCAAAAATGACGGAATTTCCATACAAACTTTTATCCCCTATTTTACCCCCTTAGGGGTCGAATTATCAAAAACCCTGAAACCCATATTTTTTTATTTTTCAAAAGACACCTAATCAGCAATTTTCATAATTCTAACTTCAAAAATGACGAACTTCCATACAAACTTTCATCCCTTATTTTACCCCCTTAGGGGTTGAATTTCAAAAAACCCTTTCTTAGTACACCTCTACACATCAAGACAAACCCACCCTCCAAATTTGAAGTCTCTACGATCAGCGGTTTAGGCTGTGCGTTGTCTGTCAGTCAGTCAGTCAGTCAGTCAGTCAATCAGGACTTTGATTCTTATATATTTAGATTATTTTTATTACATTTTTTTTTCTTTGTTTTGCGTACGTATTGCCATCTATCAAAGGATTCCTAAACTACGTGCTACCCAAGCTAACAAATATAAATAAATTCAGTTCCCACCAAGGCAACATTCCAGAGTCTGTTCTTGTCACTAGGTGGCTTTAGACACTAATTTTTGAAGTACCTAGAATAAGGGCGGAAACCCACCGTGGTGCACGCAACGCACGCTACGCACGAAATTACGTAATTGACGTCATGAACCCACGCAGGTAGTTGAAGCCACGTCATTTCGTGCGTAGCGTGCACCGCGCTGGGTTTCTGCCCTAAGTTTTGATGTCTTACAAGGTAAGTAATTATCGGCCTAATACTCAAAGGCTACTTAAATATTTATGTCCCACTTACGGCCGAATACTCAAAGGCCACTTCAATATTTAAGTCCCACTTAGCAGTTTAAGACGTCGTTAACTGTCATTTTTTGTATGGCGCGTCAAAGTTAAGCAGCTCTCAAATTTAAGTGGCGTACGAGTATTCGGCCGTTAGCAGTTTAAGACGTCGTTAACTGTATTTATTGTATGTCGCGTCATAGTTAAGCAGCTCTCAAATTTAAGTTGCGTACCTACGAGTATTCGGCCGTAACTTAGATTTATTAACTATTTCGCTCACAGAAGATCGGTGTAAAGTAACTATTATAGCTGCGTTTCGTACGATAAGTGAGAGCCGGAAGCCTAACCCCCAACTCCCTCTATCCCCCTCCCCTTCAGGTCGGCAACGTGCGAGCGGTGCTTTCGGTATTACAAGCATCTATAGGCTACGGTAACTGCTTAGAGGGCGTCGAGTCTGTTAACAATTATAAACATTGGGAAACTGCGGACCTAAGGCGGTCGCTATGCAATATTGCTAATGAATTGCACTGCAATTCATTTTACTGATTTTCTGAGAAATCCTTAGCAATTCCGCTAAATTTCTGTAGAATAGTGACACATGTTACGCCATTCGTGACAGTTTCATGGAAATTTAGGAGATTCTGCTGGAGGGTTGGAAAAATGAATTGCTTTAGCAGAATTGCCGCAATTCATTTTTGTGACGGCCTTAGCCCCCCTGGTCTTTAATATTATGTTTGTGAAATCTTGACTATAAAGCGTACATTTTTGGCGCCTGACATGTTGTTGGCCAGAGTAGGTACCGTCAGCTAAAAAAAGGCCGACAACATGTCAACCGCCAAGATTTACGATTTATAATAAATAATTCACGAGGATAATATTAGAGACTATTAGTTTCGCAATGGACAATAGGCCAGCCCCTCCAGCCAAGTGGCTTTGTATACAGGCGTTTCTATAAATCGCTACGCTTCATGTATAGAAATGACATAAGTCACGTGATCTACTTATCGACTTCTAATGTCATTTCCTTAAATTAAAGCGTAGCGTTTTGTAGAAACGCTTGTAGACGAAACCACTTGTCTAGAGGGCCAGAAGGGCTAGACAAGTGACTGACGTCTACAAGCGTTCCTTCAAATCGCTACGCTTCATGTATGGAAATGACATAAGTCACGTGATCTACATAGCAACTTGTTGTTGATCTACATAGCGACGTTTGACATTTCCATACATTGTGAAGTCTATTCTATTCGATTAGCGTTCATGCCACTTGTCTAGCCCTTCAGCCCCTCTAGCCAAGTGGCTTTGTCTACAGGCGTTTCTATAAATCGCTACGCTTCATGTATAGAAATGACATAAGTCACGTGATCTACTTATCGACTTCTAATGTCGTTTCCATGCATTTAAGCGTAGCGTTTTGTAGAAATGCTTGTAGACGAAACCACTTGTCTAGAGGGCCAGAAGGGCTAGACAAGTGACTGACGTCTACAAGCGTACCTTCAAATCGCTACGCTTCATGTATGGAAATGACATAAGTCACGTGATCTACATAGCAACTTGTTGTTGATCTACATAGCGACGTTTGACATTTCCATACATTGTGAAGTCTATTCTATTCTATTCGATTAGCGTTCATGCCACTTGTCTAGCCCTTCTGGTAAACCGTACGCTTATGCAAATCTATATATCGACGCTTGAAAGGCAATCCTGACTAAGCGACATTAGGTGAACTTTACAGGAGAGTGATTTAAAGTTTTAATTTTTACAAAAAAAATCATATAAATTTTATAAATAGTCGTATTAAAATAATTTCAATAGCTTTGGAAATCTTATTTTTTTAAGCTATTGAAGATATTGGATTAACGAACCAGACACTTTTAATTTAAGAAATTTATGTCGCTTATATAAAAGTTACCTCTATTTAAAAACAAGTAAAACTATCTATGCTATCACTGTAAGATTAGCGGTAACAGGTAAATATAAGTAAACTCGTACATTTTTAAATTTAGTTATGGGAATAATCATCTAAGGAAATCTAAATATTTAAATTATATCAAGTAAAGTCCTCTAAGCGTTATCGAATAGTTTACATGATCGCGGAATATATAACTTATGAAGACGTTGACACCCAAACTCTCCCTTCGTAACCGACGTTCAACCATAATGTCCTCAACTAACATACTATAATAAAAGTAATTAAAGACTGAAAATTAGAAATAAATAGAATTTCAACATTCATTGAAAAAAATAAACACAATTACTTATACAGAAAAGACAAATAAGACTTCAAGATAAGTTTATCTTACGTGACGAGAGACGAGAGCTATTATTTAAGTGCACGAATATGGTCTAATCACACCTTATTCCTGGGGGCTTACCACGACCTCTTATCGCGATTCAATTATAGGAACGTTTTAACGTTTTAGCGACTTTTTTTGCAATAACGTACCTTATTGTCATGACAATAAGAAACGTCATTGCACAAAAAGTCGCTGAAATGTTAAAACAATACTGCTATAAAAGGTGGTGGTAGGGCCCCTGCACTTATTAATAGCTCTTGTCAGTTCTCATCCCGCGGTATTGTGACTATCTTATTATTTGTAACATCAAAACAACACAGTCAGTCATATTTAATATCTTCATCATAATCATTTCAGCCAAAAGACGTCCATTGTTGAACATAGGCCTCCCCCAAAGTTTTTGCCACTTGCTGTGCCACTTGCATCCAGTAGTTTCCCGCGACCTTCACTAGGTCGGCGGTCCACCTTGTAGGGGGGCTACCCACGCTGCATCTACCGGACTCTTAGACCATATACATCCATGACCGGACTCGGTTCTTCGGACTATGTGCCCCGCCCACTGCTACTTCAGCCTAATGATTCGCAACGCTATGTCGGTGAACTTGGTGTGTCTACGTATCTCCTCATTTCTGATTCGATCTCGTGACGTGAAGAAACTCCAAGCATAGCCTTCTCCGTAGCTCTGTGAGTGAACTTGAGCCTTCTTATGAGGCCCACTGCAGTTCTTTTCAGTGCCATAAGTCATCACTGGTAACACACATTGGTTAAAGACTTTTGCCTTTAAGTACTGAGGTAGTTTTGAGGCGAAAACGTTTTGTAACTTCCTGAACGCTGCCCAGCCGAGTTGGATTCGACGACTGACCTCTCTCTCGAAGTTCGGGCAACCTAAACGGACTGTTTGCCCTAGGCAGACGTATACGCACAATATCGTTGGCAAATCGAAGGTGAGTCATGTACTCGCCGTTTATGTTGATTTCGAACCCCTGCCATTCCCGGAGTCTGAAAGCATCTTCCAATGCATCGGTTAACAGTTTCGGATTATTTACGTCTCCCTGTCTGACTCCTCGCTGCAGTGGAATTGCCCCCGTGCACTGTTTCTATACTCGGACTGACATAGTGGCGTTACTGTACAAGAACTACAACACTTCGATGTACCAGTAGTCAATGGGACACTGCTGGAGTGATTGTAGTACCGCCCATGTTTCGATCGAATCGAAGGCTTTTTCATAGTCCACTAATGCGTAGCAAAGTGGTACTCCTCGGTTTTCTGTATAACCTACCACAGCGTATGGATGTGGTCTATGGTGTTGAAGGCTTTTCGGAAACCGGCTTGTTCAGGAGGCTGGAAGTCATCGAACCTGCGCGCCAGTCGGTTCATACCTTTTTTGAAGAAAAGTATCACCACGCTTCCATTCCATGCTTCTGGCGTAACACTCTCGAGGATGACGGAATTAAACAGCCTCTGTAGGACTCGAAGTACCGGTGTTCCACCAGCTTTCAGAAGTTCTGTGGTAATGCCGTCCTCCCCTGGCGCCTTGTTGTTCTTGAGCTGTTTGAGGGCCATTCTTAGCTCATACAAGCTGATATCCGGGATATCTTCAGTGAAATGTCGGGTCAGTGTGGCTCTAGGGTCTTTAGACACACCAGTAACAGGTTTAGCTACCGAGGAGTACAACTGTCCATAAAACGTCTCAACCTCTCTCAATACCCCTGACTTGGTCGAGGCTATGCCACCATTCTCGGTTTTCAGCTTCGTCAACCGGCTTTGCCCAATAGATGCAGCTCTTGTGAACACTTTGGAGCTTTTGTTCCGCTCTATCGTATCCTTCATACAATTTTTATTAAAGTTACACATGTCATGACGTCGCAAGGACTTCCATATCTATCTGTTGAGCAGCTTATATGCGTCGACATCATCCGAAGACTGTAGCATTATGGAGCGTTGGTCAGCCGTGAGGTTGAGAGTATGGCTGGAGAGCTTTTGCGGACTATTTGTCCAGCGAGTTTTAATGTACTTAGACCCTACTGTTTGGACAGTGTCCACTAACCTATTATTTATTTCGTCCATTGAGGCGCAGCTCTCTAGGCTTTCGAAGCAATTTTTTAGTTAGTTGAAAGCTCTCGGGGTTTTGGATCTGAGAAGCATCAGGTCGGAGCATAGACTTCATCAGACGAGACCTTTCCAACTTGGAATTTATATCCAGTGTCTCTCACCATTTGGTGAGCACTTTCGGTTTCCACCTTATGAATCACGGAGACATCATTGAATTTTTGTCTCTTATTGGTAATGATATAGTCTATCTCATTTTTTCTCATCTTCTATAATCAACTTTTAAACAAACCAAAAATAAACTTACATGAAGTTGTTTTAAAATAAGTAAGTAAAAAATAATGTTAAACAAAATGCTGTTTTGAAGTAATTTGATTGGATACTCACCATTACTAAGCGAAATGCGCTGCAAAATTATAAAAATCCGTGTCGCACGTCCACCGTAACCGACACCTCGCGCCCAAACGTCGACCTGCCGATACGTATTACGCGAGGTCACGCGCATACGCAAGCGACGCCATTCGGACAAGTGAAGTTATAAGCGACTAACAAAAACATATGTTGCGTTCAGGTAAAAATATGTAAGCGACAGTCACAACCATCTCATGAAGTCGGCTAAGGTTATCTAACCACCGTCAATAAAATTTGAAGTTATCAAGTAAAATTATCTAAGGCTGAACAAACATTGATTATATTATACAGGTAAAAGTATCTAAGCGACGATATTCTTCTATTTTATTTCAAGTTAAATTGTATAAGTAAATTTACGGTAAAATACTAAATCAGGTTAAATTATCCAACCACATCAATAAAAGGTACTTCAGCCCTGGTTAAAATATATAAACGTCATGAGTTATAATTGCTTAAGTAAGTAAAAACTACTAAATGAATTTAAAAGTTTTTTTTATTACAAGTAAAAAGGAGTAAAAGCCAAACAGTAGAACAGTCAATGTCCTAACCGCCGGCAGTCCAAAAAATCTTAATTTTTTTGTCGCTAAGTGAGCACAAAAATGTGAAATTGATTGAAATCACGCTATAACTAAGCGACAGTAAAACTCGTCGTAGAGCTATGGGACCCAGACCAAACGACGTAGAAAAATTTTGCGGTTCGAATGGTATATATAACTCAATATCGGCATATATGTCGCTTAGTCAGGATTGCCTTTCAAGCGTCGATATATAAAAATGAATCCCTATTTCATGTCATTACTTGACGCGAGAACGGCTGGACCAATTTAGATGATTTTTTTTTAGAATATTCCGTGAAGTTCAAGGAAGGTTCATACATTTAAAAAAATTTGAAAAATTGCCCGGAAAGCGCTAAAAACCCAATTTTACGTATGATTCAAATTACTTTCAATAGATGGCGTAATGAACGCCGGTGTCAGATGGCGGATGGCGACTATAAATTCCTGCAAATTTATTTCATGGGCAATTCATCACAGGAAATAGATCTGCGTTGTGCACATAACAGTGCTGGGCAAAGGTCTCTCCCTATGTTCTTCCATCCATCGCGGCTTAGGCTCTCTCATACCACCCGTCTAGATGAGCGTCGAGGTCACCGCGCCACTGTTTTTTGGGTCTACGTGAGCGACAACGGTCGTGCTCTGGGACCGCACTCGGTGATTGCTTGGCCTACCTTTCTGAGCTCATTCGGCTTAGGTGACCCGCCCAGGTCCACTTAAGTGTAGCTGTTTTCGCTCCTACATCCGCGATAAGGGTCATGGAACGCAGCTGGGTGTTCCGCCCCCTATCAGTGTGTTTAACACCCAAAATGCTGCTCCATTGCTGTTTGGCAAACCTTCAGTTTGGACTTCTGAGCCTCGGTTAGTAACCATGTCTGGGCGCCGCACTGTGGGCTGAAAATCGAGCTTCATAGTACTTTATACTTTTTTATGTATTTTTTTGCTTTTCATAATCTTCTAATGCCTTCAGCAGTCATGAATATATATAAAGAATATAATTTCATAGGTATACTAAATCAAATAAAAAATGAAAATGTTGTATGGCTCCAAAGTAATAAATCTAAATATGTATCTTCAAACCCGCTGTGTTAACTGCAGTTGTTACCGTTATATAAAATACGCCAAAAAATTACAAATAATTTCTTGAACAGCCATCTGTAAGGATATAACGGTTAACACAGCAGTTTTGAAGTTATTTGGATTTATTACTTTTGGGCTATACAACATTTTCACTTTTTTAAATATAATTTAGTAGACCTACGAAATTATATTCCTTATATATGTTAACTAGCTTTTGCCCGCGACTTCGTCCGCGTAGACTTCAAAATAAAAAAAAACCGGGCAAATGACTTAAGACTTTTTAGTACTTTTTAGTGCGCCAGGGTTTTTTAAGTCAGTATTTGCTTTTTTATAAAAATAATTTTATTTCACGATTTTTATTGAAGCCATACAAACTTAATCACGGTACCTAATTCGGTGAATGCGTGTTTTGGTAGGTAGGTATATAGAGCCAAAATCCCAAATCCCCCTCCCCTTCTCCACCCCTTTTCCTCCCCTCTCTTCCTTCTGCTCCCTCCCCCTCCCTCCCCCTCCCTCCCCCTCCATTTCCCTTTCCCTTTCCCCTCCCCCTACCACTTCCCCCTACCTTACGTCTTCCCCTTCCTCCCTCACCTACCCTATGCATACTAAGTTTCAAGTCAATCGGGTACAAACATATTTTTCTGCCGTACTTTTCTACCTTTAGTTTACCCCTTTTGGGTGTTGATTTACGAAATGATTTTTATGGGATCAAACTGAAGTAGCCTACTACCTACCATATTCAGCTCAGCTTATACCCCATTTATTTAAAATGAATAATCATAACCAATCTCGAGATATGGATGACTAAACATTCGCTGACCCCGCTCTCCCCTTTTCCTTCAAAATATTAAAAACGCTGAAACCCCAGTCTGATTATTTAAAATGAACAATCATAACCAATTTCGAGATATGGATGACTAAACATTCGCTGACCCCGCTCTCCCCTTTTCCTTCAAAATATTGAAAACGCCGAAACCCAGTTTGATTATTTAAAATGAACAATCATAACCAATTTCGAGATATGGATGACTAAACATTCGCTGACCCCGCTCTCCCCTTTTCCTTCAAAATATTAAAAACGCTGAAACCCCAGTCTGATTATTTAAAATGAACAATCATAACCAATTTCGAGATATGGATGACTAAAAATTCGCTGACCCCGCTCTCCCCTTTTCCTTCAAAATATTAAAAACGCTGAAACCCCAGTCTGATTATTTAAAATGAACAATCATAACCAATCTCGAGATATGGATGACTAAACATTCGCTGACCCCGCTCTCCCCTTTTCCTTCAAAATATTAAAAACCTGAAACCCCAGTCTGATTATTTAAAATGAACAATCATAACCAAACTTGAGATATGGATGACTAAACATGCGCTGACCCCGCTCTCCCCTTTCTCGTCAAAATGATTAAAAATACGGAAACCCCAGTCTGATCAATTCAAATAAGCAATCATAACCAATATCGAGATATGGATGACTTATTAAAACATCCCTTGACCCCGTTTTCCCCTTTCCCGTCAAAATAACAAAACTCGACCACCCCTATACAAACTTTCACTCCACATTTCACCCCTTAGGGGTTGAATTTCCAAAAACACGAAAGAAATCTAAACACAAACTTTCATTCCCCTATTTCACCCCCTTAGGGGTTGAATTTTCAAAAACCCTGAAATTACTCTTTTTATTTTTGAAAATACACCTAATCACCAATTTAAGTAATTCTAACTTCAAAAATGACGGAACTTCCATACAAACTTTTATCCCCTATTTTACCCCTTAGGGGTCGAATTTTCAAAAAACCCTGAAACCCATATTTATTTATTTTTCAAAAGACACCTAATCAGCAATTTTCATAATTCTAACTTCAAAAATGACGAACTTCCATACAAACTTTCATCCCTTATTTTACCCCCTTAGGGGTTGAATTTCAAAAAACCCTTTCTTAGTACACCTCTACACATCAAGACAAACCCACCCTCCAAATTTCAAGTCTCTACGATCAGCGGTTTAGGCTGTGCGTTGTCTGTCAGTCAGTCAGTCAGTCAGTCAGTCAGTCAATCAGGACTTTGATTCTTATATATTTAGATAGATGACTGCTGAAGGCATTAGAAGCTTATCAAAAGCAAAAAAAAAAGAGAAAAAAATTAAAGTACTATGAAGCTCGATTTTCAGCCCACAGTGGCGCCGTAGGTAAGAACGGGCGGGATACACATGTCAATGTGTCAGTGGAAGGTTGCCCTTCATGATGTCTCCCATGGACCAGTAGCTCTTCGACCTATTTAGCTATTTTTAGGGTTTCGTACCCAAAGGGTACCAACGGGACTCTATTACTAAGCCGGTATCCGTAGCGTGTTAGCGCTACAACAACAAATACTCAAAATAAAATAAAATTTAAAAATAAAGGGGCGGGGACTCTATTACTAAGCCTACTCTGTCCGTCCGTCTGTCAGCGGGCTGTATCTCACGAACCGTAATAGGTAGTGAGTTGAAATTTTCACAGAAAGTGTATTTCTGTTGCCGCTACAACAACAAATAATACTAAAAATAAAATAAAAATTCAAAACAAAGGGAGTTCCCATACAAGAAACTTGATATTTTTGACGTTTTTATTCGATGGTGGTACGGAACCCTTTATTTGCGACACGCGAAAGGAGTAGATCAGACGACGAACGGGGTACGGGGGGTAGGGTTTAGTTCTTTTTTGGCTAATAAGTAAATACAACATTAATTCTGAGGCGGCACGAAGTTCGCCGGGACAGCTAGTAATATATAAAATAATAATACGCCTTTGTTACCAATATAAAACATATTTTGGATTGGAAGCTCACACCCACAACATACAGGCAACATTTGATAAAGATTTTGCACGAGTAACTCCGCATTCAAATCAATTCCTTCGCACCGCGTATGTGTGTACTTGAGACTATTCTTATATCTTTTCCTGGAATGTTTTTGTACGTTCAAGGATCAAAGCTGGCTGCCGGTAGGGCAATATTTTCTCAGGAGACTTTCCATCCTTTATATTAAATTCTAGGAGCTAGGCTGTACAAATACTGGATATTTCCATAAATGTTTCGGTAAAATCCGTTACAATAGGTGTCATAACGTGTGATATAGCTCTTAGGAAACAACCACTATTCCAACCAATATATATATATATATATATATGTAGACATTCCTCCGGCTCGTACCAAGCGTTTTGCTTCTACCTTCATCATGCGAACTGCTAAGGAATGGAACTCCTTGCCGGCGTCTTTGTTCCCCGTTGTCTACAATCTGGGTGTTTTCAAATCGAGAGTGAACAGGTACTGTCTAGGCAAGTATGCTCCATCGTAGACCACATCGTCACTTACCATCAGGTGAGTTCGTGGTCAAATGCTTGCCTATTCCTGAACTTTAAAAAAAAAAAATCAAGAAAGAGTATGTTTTACAGTTTATGAAATATCACCATTTTACAAAATTAGCGAAAAAAGTGTTAGAATTTCATTAAAAAATTAATAGGATTGATTTCTATTTCCGATGCTCATCCCAACCCCCAGGTATTAAGCCATAACGCACCGGGACGCCATGGCGACGTAGCCGGGCACGTATCCAAACAATTTGTATTGACTGGCGACGTCGCCAGTCCGTCGCCAGGTGAGTTACCTCCCATACATTTCAATACGAATAGTTCGCTACAGTGGCTGGCGACGTCGCCATGGCTACCCGGTGTGTTATGAACCTTAATGGCCGGCGCACATAGAGCACGGCATGGCATGACATTTTATTTTTTATCAATCGAATTTAATACTTATTCAATCGAAATAAGGTATATATTTCAATGCTCGGTGATCGACCTCGGAGCATCGCTGAGCATTTTCTCGGTGCACCCGGTGGAGCACCTTATTTCGATTGGATAAGTATTAAATTCGATTGATAAAAATTAATATGCCATGCCATGCCGTGCTCTATGTGCGCCGGCCATAATTCGCACTAAAACAACCCATACATAGCCCATGTGTAGCCTCAGGGATAATGTAGCTTTCTATCAGTGAAATAATTTCCAGAGATTATTACCTCCACAGAGTAAAGACTAAAGAAAGAGGTGCCCTTATTAGATATATGTATGAAAAAAAACGTGGTCATTGTTTTTTCATTTTCATTGTTCTATCTACCGGTAAATAGTTGAATTACTCGCTTCGGTTTATGACGATGTTAGTACTAGGCCGAGTTGCTTAGGGCCAGTCCCCTTAGTAATTGGTCCACGATTACCTCCAACATTCTTATGTGCTTACATCCTTACAAACAACTTTACCTCTTTATAAATTAGAGGAGTAAAGTAAAATTCGCAGAGGAAAGACGGCTTTAGAAGTAAATTGCTTTTATAAGCTCTACCTTCGAAAACTGACCTTATATAATAGAGTTCGAGTCTTTGCAGTTTTATAATACTCAATCACAGAGTAAAGACTAAAGAAAGAGGTGCCCTTATTAGATATATGTATGAAAAAAAACGTGGTCATTGTTTTTTCATTTTCATTGTTCTATCTACCGGTAAATAGTTGAACTACTCGCTTCGTTTTATGTAGTTGTTAGTACTAGGCCGACCACTCGGCCGAGTTGCTTAGGGCCAGTCCCCTTAGTAATTGGTCCATGTACTCAATTTATTCTAAATTTAGACGGTTGAATGTCAAATATATCCCTCTGGCATTTAAAATAGGTGGGGTGTTTTCCTTATTAAGACTGCAGTACACGGAGAGATTTAGCAGAATTATATTTAGCAAAACAGATTATTGAGTAGAAGAGGATACAGAAAGCTTTGTTTTTTATATCTAGGACTAGCTTTTCCCCGCGACTTCGTCCGCGTAGAATAAAAATAAAGAAAAATCGGATCTCTGATCCCGGATCCCGTATCCCGTATCCCGGATCCCAAAAATATAGCCTATGTTACTCAGGGATAATGTAGCATTCTAATGGTGAAAGGTTTTTTGAAATCGGTCCAGTAGTTTTCGAGTTTACTCAACACAAACATCCCTACATACAAACCTTCTCTCTTTATAATATTATAGTATAGAGTACAGATATAGAAAGAAAGAAAGAAAGAGAAAGAAACATTTATTCGACACACTCGCAACACATAGACAGAGGAAAAGGGGTCAGCGCGAACTGTGCCGAAAAGGTATTTGGCTCAGCATGTGCTGGGGGGGTACGAGACTCCACCAGCGCTGATTTTCAGCCAAACCCAAGAGAAAGTACTAGTTGCTTGTATAGTACCACCCTCTTACAAAAGATTGGCGTCAAGTAGCTCTTACAGCTGTATTCCGTACGATGAGCGTGAGAGCCGGAAGTCCTACCCCCCTTTTCCTCCCTCTGTCCCATTCTCTTTCAGGTCGGCAACGTGCGAGCAATGCTTTTGGTATTGCAAGCATCTATAGGCTATGGTAACTGCTTAACATAAGGTGGGCCGTAAGCTTGTTTGCCACATTAGTCACAAATAAATTTATTTGTAATGAGTAGCCTAAATACAAATTTTCATGTCTCAAGCTTCAGTAAAATTGAGACCCCCATACAAACTTCCAACCTAGATTTTACGCCCTTAAGGGTTAAATTTTCAAAAACGCTGATATTACTTTTCCTTATTTGTAATTAATAGCTTAAATAAACATTTTCATGTTTCTAACTTCAGAAATGAGGGACTTTCATACAAACTTCCACCCCTTATTTGACCCCCTTAGGGGTGGAGTTTTCAAAAATCCTTCCTAAGCTCTTCTTCTACGCTATAAAAGCTACCTACTGTTCAAATTTCATGTTTGTAACACCAGCGGTTTGGGCTGTAGACGTCTTGACAGACGGACAGACAGACAGACAGACGGACAACAAAGTGATCCTAAAAGGGGTTCCGTTTTTCCTTTTGAGGTACGGAACCCTAAAAAAACATAATTCTTGTTCTCCTGCTAAAAAATTGCGATGGAAGGGATCGTGTACATTGGGACTAAGTCTCGAGAATGCACTAATTAGTTTAGTGGCAACTGGAATGTCGTTATCGCGATGCAATTGTGGTTGCGAGTGATTAGATTGAGCCCGTCTTGCACAGGATGTTTGTAAATTACTACGTAGAGTTGCGCTGAACATATAAGTCGTGATTGTAATGTACCATATCTGCTAAAACAATGCATGAATGCCTCGTACGTACTCTTCTACTTACTTCTCCACCAAGCCAATTAAGTGTCTGTCAAATGTGACGTCACCCGCACAACAAAGCGATGGCGGTGTTTGGGCGGGCGGGGAAGCCGCATTACATCCGCGGGCCTAGTTGGCTTGGTGGGGTAGTATCACCCTTGAAAAATGTGTGTAATAGGATTTTTTTTAATAATAATTTTATTATGACGTAGATAAAGCAGAGAGAAATGTTAAAATGGATGTAGCTCGCGAATCAATAGCTTCCGAGGACAATGGCAGCGTAATCTGAACAGCTCTTAAGCCACAAAGGGACCGCGAGGATGCTCTGAAAGCGTCGCTATGTAGGTCAGCTTTATGGAAGGTCTAATTGCGTTTTCTTCGAGAACAGTAGAAGCAATTACTGGATGCATTTTCATAATTCCTTTTCAGGTTTCCTTTCAAGAAAGTCTCGTACAGTTCACTTCTAATAGTACTAGATATGCTTAAGGACGACCTTCACCCATCGACTTACCGGAGCAACCCTATATTTTATGTGATAAAATATGTTTCTGAACATATACCAATAGGGTTGCCGTAAAAAATATGGTCATGGCTATGATTATTTAAAATTATAAAAACCATATTTTTTTTACAATTTTCACCGACTTGCTTGCCAAATGAAAATTATATCAAAATGAAGGCTATTTTATTGCGAATACAGTGTATAGTGTTGCTTGCGAAAATCTAGACAAGAATAACGGTAGCCGGGCTTTGAAATATAAAAATTAAATTGTAAAATTGATTGACAGAGAAGCATTGCGCATCCGAGTACTATTTCATGCGATAGAGGAGGATGCAGTACAACAGCTGCGCGTGACGAAGCCGTGCATGCTTTTAGTTTTTTTCTTTTTTTATCCTTGACCATATTCTTTATGGCAACCCTATTGGTATATGTTCAGACACATATTTTATTTGATAAAATCCAGGGTTGATCTGGCGGGACCAGCTTCAACTCGACACAACTTTATTTCGGTTGATGCTAGGAAATTGAAAATTGGATATAGACGGGTACTAAATAGGTACTAAATCCCCACGTCAGAATTATTCGTCTGCAAGCAGAGCTTCTTGGTGGTCCCGCCATCTTGACGTCAAGATGGCGGGACCAGCTAAAATCCTTCGTACTTTTTTTGTCTTCGGAGGTACAAATTCCTGAGTTGAAGGTACAAAAGGTACAAATAGGTACTAAATCCCCAATAGGATTTTTTTTTATTTTTATACATGGTCCCGCGGTCTTGACGTTCACGTAGGGAAGAGGTTTTAAATAGAAAAATAGTATTTGAAAATATAAACTTAGTAACGTTCAAACGTAAAATTTCAATGAATTATGGTCGAATTTCGACCACTCGGCGACCACTACTTTACTGAAAATCACCAAAAAATCTGATTTCATTTCGCATTTCCACTACGCATATATTTCAAGCGCAAATACATTTTTTAATGTATCGTACTACTACGCGAAATACAAACCTTAGGCCCTTTCCCTCCTATCCCACTCCCCTTCAAGTCGGTAACGTGTGAGCAATGCCTTTTGTATTGCAAGCATCTATAGGCTATCTATCTGTACGCTTGTTTGCAAACTTAGACAAAAAAATATACATAAGTACATTTTCCGTACATTTTTGGTTTTCTAATAGTTAAAAAATTGCAGATTTAGGCCCAGTTGCCTACACGACGACCATTGTAAAATAAGTAACGAAAAAAATCCTTGCTCAATGCTCCATAAGTAGGTACATGGTGTCCCTTTCGTCCTTATTACCGGAGGCATATTCGAGAGTCGCCGCGCGTTACTTTTTACGACAAGAATGGGCTATTCTGCAGACGGTCACGTCACTCGGACGTGATTACTCGGGAACATCCTGTAGGTAAGTAGAAGGTACGTAGACCTCCTCGTACCTATCGTTAAAAGTAGGATTTTTAGACGAAAACCATATCTATGTATGTATGTATGTATTATAGTTATTGGTGATAGAGCCCAGCTGTCGCCAATGGCAGTTCATATATGGGCTGGTTGGCTGGTGTAGTACCACCCTTTCGCAGAAGATCGGCGTAAAGTCACTATTACTATTTCAAGGTGGTAGAGCCAAACTGTAGCCAATTGACTGCAGCTCATAATACGGCCTGGCTCGATCGGGGTAGTACCACCCTCTCGCAGAAGAACGGCGTAAAGTAACTATTACAGCTGAGTTTCGTACGATGAGTGAGAGTACCGGAAGCCCAAGGGCTTTCAGGCCCTTAAAAGGTCGGCATCGCGTTTGCTTCCCTTAAGTTGCGGGTGACAGGACACCAGGGCCAGAGCCTAGCAAGGGTTACCACTCACCATCATATAGACCGACGAAGCGATCGGACTATGGATACAGAACGGACTTTTCTTACTCTATGTAGAGTAGGTGTTACAGTCTAAATATTATGTCGCCTGTTATGATTTGTTGTACGACTTATAGTACGTTTTTTTATACTTGTCCTATTTGGTAAGCAAAGATGGCGGCCAGCGGGGCGATTGCGTAACTTTTTGTCAATGTTTCAATTGGTTTCGTATATAATTGAAAGAGGATGAACGAAACCAATTAAAATATTCACGAAAAAGTTACGCAATCGCCCCGCTGGACGCCATCTTTGCTTACCAAATAGGACAAGTATAAAAAAACGTACCTACTATACCTTTCACTAGGTAAACGTAGTTATAGACAAATTTTGGTATAAGTATGAACCAAGTTTATTGATTTTTACAATTAATTTTGTTAAACGAGGTGGCCACACTGAAGAGACGACAACCTGTAAAAGGTAAATTTAGAATCAGAAATTATGTTTAAAGGTACGATTCCAGCGAACGCGGTAGTCAGCAGTCGTCAGTCGGTCTCATACAAATTGTAATGCCGTCTGGCGTCGCGGCACATGTCATCGCCACAATCTGTATGAGACCGACTGACGTCTGCTGTCTGCCGCGTTCAGCGAACTCGTACCTTAAGACCGCACACACGAGCAGCACTTCGGCTCGTTGGCGAGCCGACGGCGAGCGCCGACCAATATCGAAGGCTGCAGTTGGCTCTGTCGACGGCAAAGTGCCGCTCGTGCGTTTACAGCCTAACCTAGCCAGCTTCAATATAACGTGACCGCATTGGTCGTATGTTTCGTCGCTTCATTTTGTAAATGACTCTCACTCACGAGGTGGTTCATTTGAGGTCCTCACTACAACACATGAGAGTATTCGAATTTCAACTTTGAATTACCTCACATAACGAGATCCTCATTTACTTGTCACTCAGTTGGTCAACTCACGCCTCGCCAGTTGCGAGGCACATATACCCCGAGTAACTGCGCCCGAGCCATCAGCTATTATGACATTATGTCTACGCTTTCCGACAAAACTGATTGAGTGGCGCGCCGCTCGCCTCTTATAGACGCACCCAATGGCCAGTTGTTGAGTGGTGAGCCAGAAGTAGCAACGCAATCGCACACCTCATTAATTATATCCTGACCACAAATGAGGAGACCCTTATGAATAATAATAATAATAATATCCTGGGACATTTTTACACACGGTTACCTGATCCCAAACTAAGCAGAGCTTGTACTATGGAAACCAGATAACTGATATTACTACATATAATACTTTTTTATTTGTAAATACATACTTAATATACATATACACCCAGACTCCGGACATACAGTCATGTTCATGCACACAAATGCATGTCCCGGGTAGGAATCGAACCTACGACCTGCAGCGTGAAAGGCGCCTCCGCGCCAACCACGCTAACGGGCCCGTCAATAGCTAAAGCCTTTCTTCATCGTCGTATAAAAAACATAACCCATCACTTATTTTAACTGCATCGACGGTATTACTCCACCAAGCCAACTAGGAGCCTGTTAATGCTCTGTGGCCTGTTAAATGTGACGTCACCCGCACAAAATGGCGGTGGCGGCGTGCGGGAGGTGGGCGGGCGGGAAGCCGCAAGCGGTGGCCGGTGTGCTGGCGGGGATTCCTCATTCCATCCGAGTTCCTAGTTGGCTTGGTGAAGTATGTAGTAGTTACTACACTACTATATGACGGGCCCATTGGCGTGGTTGGCGTGATGGCGCCTTTCACGCTGCAGGTCGTAGGTTCGATTCCTACCCGGGACATGTATTTGTGTGAATGAACATGTCTGTATGTCCTGAGTCTGGGTGTATATGTATATTAAGTATGTATTTACAAATAAAAAAGTAGTATATGTAGTAATATCAGTTATCCGGTTTACATAGTACAAGCTCTGCTTAGTTTGGGATCAGGTAGCCGTGTGTAAAAAATGTCGCAGGATATTATTATAATGTCCCAGGATACTATTATAATGTCCCAGGATATTATTATAATGTCCCAGGATATTATTATAATGTCCCAGGATATTATTATAATGTCCCGGGATATTATTATAATGTCCCAGGATATTATTATAATGTCCCAGGATATTATTATAATGTCCCAGGATATTACTATGTAGTATACTTACTCTCAAGAGCGTGACCTCCGTTTGCGTATGCGGTACCGCCGATCGCAGCGGCGGCAGCGCTTGAAAGAGCCGGATCTCGACCGGCACCGCCATTGGTAGCTGTGGGTACGGTACACCGGTCATAAACCTGGCTGATACTTGGCTAACGGTCATAAACTTGGCTGATTCGCCTAAATTTGCTGAACAGAGTTTACAGCCTATAAAGGCTCGATCAGAACAATTCTTCCGGCTAGAGTATTATTAATGACGTCATTCCTTGTCAGTTTTTATGTTCACCTTATACTATAGTGATTTGGCATGTTACCGATATTTATGTGACTGCCTTCTGAAGCTCAACTAGTGGGTTAGTCCAAATACATAACTATTCAAGATTGTTACAGATTTTGAACGATATTGGGAACCGTCTGTTTAAGGTTTTTTCGCCTCTCTCAATCATCGTACGAAACGCAGTTGTAATAGCTGCGTTACGCCTATCTTCTGTGAGAGGGTGGTACTACCCCGGTTGAGCCAGCCCGTATATGAGCTGGAGTCAATTGGCTAAAGCTTGGCTTTACCATCTTCCACCGATTTATTAATGCCTAGCTCTTGTTTGAAGTATTGCAGCGGCATACCGTCCTCTCCTGCGTCTGCAGCGGGACTTGCGCCGGCGCCGCCTGCCGCACTTGCGCTTGCGACGACACTTCTGGACCACGCGGTACCGCCGGTCGCGGGATTTACACCGTTTGAAACGACCGCATTGCGACCGACACCGTCTGAAAAAACCGCCCAAGTGCGTGTCGGACTCGCACATAAAGGGTTCCGTACCACCGTAGAATAAACACGTCAAAAATATTAGGTTTCGTGTATGGGGACCCCCTTTATTTTTGAATTTTATTTTATTTTTCGTATTTGTTGTTGTAGCGGCAACAGAAATACACAGTCTGTGAAAATTTCAAGTCTGTAGCTATTACGGTTCGTAAGATACAGCCCGCTGACAGACAGACAGACAGACGAACGGACAGACGGACGGACAACGTAGGCTTAGTAATAGGGCCCCGTTGGCACCCTTAGGGTACAAAACCCTAAAAAACGTATGCAGTCGGGAGACCCCCGTGAGGAACGAAGTACCTCACGACTTTTTTAATAATCATAACACACCGAGACGCCATGGCGACGTCGCCGGATACGTATCCAAACAATTTGTATTGATGGCGACGTCGCCAGTCCGTAGCCAGGTGTGTTAACTCTCATATTTTTTAATACGAATTAGTTGGATACGGTGGCTGATGACGTCACCATGGCTACCCGGTGTGTTATGGCCCGTAGACCATGTTTGTTTGCTGACCATAAAATCATAAACAGCTCGGCGCTATTAGTCGGATGTCCGACTCGGCTGTCGGATCAGTGGGGCTCCTCCGAAATACGAAACGAAACGTGTCGGCTGACGGATGGTACAGTTTCTTACTCCGACTGTGTTTCGGAAGTGTTCCGGATTCGGAGTAGGGTCCACGAAAGAAGAAACGTCAAATCACGACTATAGAATCCAAATTTTAAATCCAAAATATTAAAAAAAATCAGACGTATATTGCCACTCTTATTTCAAAAATTCTTCCCATTCTTTTTTTTTATTCGTGCGTTTCCCGAGACTATTTAGCTTTTCCTGCCTGCGGCTCTCGCACTCATTAAACGAAACGTAGCTGTCATAGCTACTTTACGCCGATCTTGTGTGTTCCGTGTAAAGATAGATACACTCACGTTCTGCACAGTCTGAAAATGAAAATAAAATAAATTTAGGATTTACAGATACACAGATACATACGTTAAACGTATAAGACCCCTGTTTATGTTGACGTTTCATAATGGTCAGGGGACATTTTGGATCCATAATAGGTACCTAGAACTAAAATACAATAAAGGGAGAGGCCCCACTAGCGCGTTGCGTTGCGTCGTCGCAACGGATCAAAGGGTCGACGGGCGAGAGACGAAGCGGGGGAGGGTGATGCGCCAGTACAAAATCTTGCGACGACGCAACGCAACGCGCTAATGTGGTCCGGCCCTAAGCCGGGCACAGTGCTACACGCGTCCTTTGTAGAATTAAATCAGTCTGAACCGTAACATAAATAATAATAAATATCGCCAGACAAACACACCAACTGTATGGTCCCAAACTAAGCAACGCTTGTACTATGGGTACCGTACAATGGACTGGGGGCAATCCCAGTGACACCCAGACCAGGGCAAATTACGAAAAGGCCGTTTTAGAAATTTGCCGTTGGCGGGAATCGAACCCGCAACCACCCGAAGCAGTGAGCCGAGCGGCAACCGCTCAAACCACTGCGCCAAGCGGTTGCCATAGTTTTTCACATTTTTGTTAAGATCACACCCTGTGTTTGAATAGGTAATGAGACATAATAATTTAGCCCTTTTAACGTCCCACTGCTGTGCACGGGCCTCCCCTCAATGCGAGGGGGATTCAGGCCACAATCCACCACGCTGGCCCAGTGCGGGTTGGTGGATTTCACATGTCTAAAGACATGCAGGTTTCCTCACGATGTTTTCCTTCACCGTAAGCAAGTGATAATCATTATTAAAGTTATGATTCACACATAGATTTCGAAAAATCCAGAGGTGTGAGCCAGGGTTTGAACCCAGGACCTTAAGCCCGCAAGACGCGTGCTTAACCAATCGGCTACCACTGCTTTTGAGACAATGAGACATGTTATGTAGTATTTAAATTATGTAGTTACTTCCGTTTTCGCTGACATCTCGCCATAATGTGTCTGAAAGAAATATAATTTAATTAGTAGATACTAATCATACTACTCCACCAAGCCAACTAGGAACCTGTCAAATGTGACGTCACCCGCACAAAAAAGGCAGTGGCTGGCGGTGTGCGGGAGGTGTGGCGGGCGGGAAAGCCGCATTCCATCCGAGTTGGCTTGGTGGATTAGTAGGTAAAATAGTATAACTCAGTAACACATGGAATCTCAAAATTTTACCACCAAATTTAAATTTCTTTAGCCAGTTTAAAATGGTTTTATCAAGCATATCTAGGAACAAATGGTTTATAATGCCAGTGAAGTCCATTATAACTTGCCAGAAATTGGGGGCATATTTTTGTCAGACTTTTGATGGCTCCAAACAAGACCCTACAAGATATTCTGTGGACTTGCTCATTTATCGGGTAATTTGGGGTCAAATTGAACACGCTTTCTTAACCCCACACTTAAACTCCTACATCCCACCGAATCCCGAATGTATGATTAAATAAATAAATAATTAATATTAAATAATTAGGTGTTATTTTTGGGTCCTATTTTCCTTAGCGCCCGTAAGGATACCCACTGGGTACTTACACCCGTAGGTACTTACTGTGATTTTAAGACGAAATACTTGCCTGTAACTTTCCAAGGGGAGGTAGAGACGAGGGTAGAGACACATTTTGATGACAAACGGACGGTACATATCTCTATATGAATTAGAAGCTTACCTTTATTTTGAACTCCTTCCGACATCAGTCATTTATTCATCACGAAATTTTCATATTAGTTTAACAAATCCAACCATTAAACATCAGTACAAAAATTGTGTTATTTGTAATAAATACACTAAAATTAACATGGAAAATTGATAAGTTAATCGAATGAAAATATAAAAAGTATGATCTGACAGTGAAATTCTTTATTTGAATGTTGAATGACAGTAGTTATTTTTATTATTCTGTCAGAGAAAAGAGATTTTAATACAATTTTACCGATCAAAGAAGGTTGCACCTTTTCGAAATTATCTTTAGTCTATATTGAGCTATTACGTACTATGTGCTAGAGCAGACACCGCACATCACTTCGCTGTGCCATTCAAATGCTACTTATTTTATCGCACGCTCCGCTCTCTTCCGACCTGCACATGGCGCATGACTTTTGTTTGTCTTGGCGCCTCTAGTGAGTAGTACATAGTAGCTCAATGTTGACCTGTTGTTTTGCGCTTCCCGAGCCGGTGACCGCGTATTTGGAGTCAGCTGGTTTTATGTCCACGTTTTAAGTTTTTTCTTAACAATTTTTGGGACATAATGTAACACCATATCTATACAGGCTGAATTTGAAATCATGGGCATCCTTTTAAACTATGACTCTACACACGATTCAGAATATTTTGGGACAAAAAATAAAAAATCTACTTATTGATGAAAAAATATTGCTTCAGTAAGCAAACCCGTTGGGGGCGTCCATAAATTACGTGAGCTGATTTTTGAGATTTTTCGACACCCCTCCCCCCTTGGTGAGATTTTGCTCGACCCCCTCCCTCCCCCTCTAAACTCACGTGAGATTTTTCAAAAGCTATATTCTAGAGGAGAAACATGTTTTACTTAATTTAACCCAGTTTACTTGCAATTTTATACTGTTTCATGCGGTAAAAATAAAATTTCGTGAGATTTGCCGTGACCCCCCACTCCCCCACGTGAGATTTGGTGAGATTTTGCGCGACCCCGTCCCCTAAATGCCTCAAGTAATTTATGGACGCCCTGTTATTCCCTACATGGGCAATAATTTTTTAACAATTGATTTGTTGATTATTATTCCGTAAGTATTCTGAATCATGTGTAGAAGGATGCCCATGATTTCAAATTCACTCTATATAAATCATTGCAATGACTTCCTGGTGATTCAGAAAAAACTAATTACAGGGGGCTTTCCACAAGCTCTTATTGCGATTCAATTATAGGAACGTTTTAACGACGTTTTAATGACGTTTCTTATTGTCATGACAATAAGGTACGTCATTGCACAAAAAGTCGCTGAAACGTTAATACGTTCCGGTAATTGAATCGCAATAAGAGCTTGTGGTAAGCCCCCTGGTTACAAAAAATAACGTTGTATAAGACTGTCCAGCCAAGTAATTAATCCTGTTCCCCCAACTAACTCATGAAACAACTTAGGCATTCTCTTTGAAGGTGCTCCGGCAATTTATGCGTGTCGTCTAAAGGCCTTCTCCTTCAGGTAGTCACGATAAAGTTAGGTTAACTATATGCTAACAACACGGTCACGTCTCGCAAGATATCCTGAAACTTGTAGGATTTATATACGATAGAAGTAGATGAATAAATAAATATCGCCAGAATAACACACCAACTGTATGGTTTGACTATCTGGTGAAACGTGGGCTTAGAGTTGGCTTGATACCTCCACAATGTGGTGGTGTATGGCCACTACCGTACCGTACCGTAAAAACCGTATGTCCTTTAACATTTAATGACATAAAAACCATGGACCAGTTACTAAGGGGACTGGCCCTAAGCAAGTCGGCCGAGTGGTCGGCCTAGTACTAACATCGACATAAAACGAAGCAAGTAGTTCAACTATTTACCGGTAAATAGTAAAATAAAAATGAAAAAACAATGACCACGTTTTGTTTCATACAAATGTCTAATAAGGGCACCTCTTTCTTTAGTCTTTACTCTGTGATAAAAACCAACGAAAAGTACGACCCGAGCGAGAATCAAACTTCCGACAAACCATGAAGTTATTATTTTTATTAGTGTTCCAACCACGGAACCCAAAGATACATCTCGCGTCCGTTTTTATCCAACGCAACACAAAGCTGTTATGAGTTTTGTCGCCTTGCTGAACAAAGGATAAGTAACACTGTATCTCATGTCAAGTATTATGAAAATCCTGAAAGTACACTACTATACCCTGTGTACACAAATGTACCAACACTGTATGCTCTGTGGTACATCATTCTAGCCTCGCTGTCCCTTCGCACGTGTCCTGGCATAAGTTAGGCACCACAGCATGTTGTGAGTGAAAAAGTTCAATTTGACATGTGTACTCAACGTACCGAAAGGGGTAGATGGGTGGAGGGAGGGAGGGAAATTACAGTTTCATGCATATGATTAAAGAAAGTTGTTGGATTTTTTTCTGGGGCTATTCTGCATAGGCGTCTATTACGAATCCGGTATGAAGGCAATAATGTGCTTCGTTTGGGCTTCGAAATTTAAATATTGACAGTTTCTAAATTCAAATGCTTTGTTTCATTTAGGCCTACGGGGTCACTAACAAATTGTCATTTATAATTTTTTTAATTAATTCTACCTCCGGATCGGAGACACGACCTCGATTGAAATGATCCGGCAAGAAAATCAGCGTGAATTCGTATTTCGTATGGTCCGTCTATGCTCTAATTTCATTACAATACTCCCGTAGGTAGTCACCTCTACGAGAAATACAGGCGTCTATTTTTAGGATCAACTTAATAAAATATCGTGGAGCAATAACCCTACATCGTAGATATTATAATTTCTTTGCCCGACATATTCACAAATGATCAGTGTTGCGTTGGCGACTTGTAGGATAACCGCACATAAGAGGGACAATTACCGTACATATTTGACAAAAAAATACTGTATCTTGTAGGTACAAACCATGGACACGAAGTTTTTTTTTAATATTACCGTATTCGCTAGCGTACAGTAAAAGTACGGTATTTACCGTAGAAAACCGTAAATACCGTAGGTCTGGCAACGCTGCAAATTATGCCGATCTGTGCGTGCGTGTAATCTATGCCCATCGCCCACCGCCCATCGCGTATCGCCCATAGCCCATCAATCGGCACTGTCAGCAATTAAATAATAAATGAACGAGGCATGAGGCGCAGAAACCATCAATATTCAGCAGAGAGAGGAAAATAACTCCACAATACACAGGGATTGGGATTCACTTGGGATTCTACCCTTGCAGGAATATTTATCAAATCATTTATTCGCAAATAAACAGGGCTTGTATCTTAAGACTCAGGAGTCTTATGCAGCGGTTTGCGAATGAAGATACAGTAAGTACCTACTTAAGAACTTAAGTAATCTTACTAAGTTATCTTGTAGTCTTCTGTGTGGAACGGCTACTATTTAAGTAAAATATAATTAAACTAGCTACGCCTGCAACATCGTACACGTGGAAATTAACAAAAAAAAATTGTTAAAATAAAAGTACACGAAGTTACTCCATATAACATCAGCTATCTACCAGTGAAAGTCCTGTCAAAATCTGTCCAGCCGTTTCAGAGATTAGCTGGAACAAAAAACACTGACAAACATTTCAAAAAATCATTTTTATAAGTACCGTATATACTTTCATATGCCTTTAGTAAATGATGTTAAGCAGTTACTGTAGCCTATAGATGCGTGCAATACTAAAGACATTGCTCGCACATTGCCGATCTGAAGGGGAGTGGATTGTAGGGAGGGGATGGGGGGGTTTGGGCTTTCGGCTCTCTCACTCATCGTACAAACAGGTGTAATAGTTGCTTTACGCCAATCTTCGGTGAGGGTGGTACTACCCCGGTCGAGCCAGCCCGTATATGAGCTGCAATTGGCTACAGATTGGCTCTACCACCTTAAAATACTCAAACCATTGCGTCAAGCACTCATCTAGTATTCTTACTGTAAACTTTCAGTCCGTTTACATTTTTTCAGGTAGAATTGCATTTAGCACTTGCCGATGCAAGGGGATTTGCTGAAAGCGCTGAAGCCCGCCAGTCCCGCCACGTCGCTTTGCATAGCCTGAAAACATTTGAATTTTCCAACAATACTTCATATTTATAAGGTCTGGGGGAAAATGGTGGATATAAAAGCAAATGGACGTCTCAGGGCCGACGCAGACTTACTACTTTTAGCATCGGCGATCGGCGATTTTGATGCTGAGTCTCGCTCGTTCGCGCTCGAAGAAACGCGACGCAGCATCGATACGTCACAAAATCGCCGGTCGCCGATGCTAAAAGTAGCAAGTCTGCGGAGGCCCTTAAATAAGATCGTGATTATGTAAATTTATTTATTGAACTATTTATACCGGATTGTTATTGTCTTATGGACGTACGTCTTGTATGTATTTACGGTGGTAGAGGCAAGCTGTAGCTAATTGACTGCAGCTCATATACTGGCTGGCTCGACCGGGTAGTACCACCCTCTCACAGATGATCGGCGTAAAGCAGCTATTACAGCTGCGTTTCGTACGATGAGCGAGATAGCCGAAAGACCACCCCCCCTTTCCCTCCCTCCATTCCACTCCAAGTCGGTAATGTGCGAGCAATGCCTTTGGTATTGCAAGCATCTATATAGGCTACTGCTTAACATCAGGCGGGCCGAACGTTTTTTTGCGACCGCAGTCCTATTAAAAAAAGCTCATGTCCAGGCTGGCTCGGGGTAGTACCACCCTCTTACAGAAAATCGGCGTAAAGTATTCCAGTTGCTTTTAGTACGATGTGTGAGAGAGTCGGAAGCCCAATCTCCTCCTGCACTCCCTTTCTCTCCCTCTGTCGGAATGCCCTTCGGCAATTCTATAGTAATAACAATATCCTGGGACATTTTTTACACACGGCTACCTGATCCCAAACTAAGCAGAGCTTGTACTATGGAAACCAGATAACTGATATTACTACATACACAACATTTTTATTTGTAAATACATACTGAATATAAATAAACCCAGACTCGGGATATACAGACATGTTCATGCACACAAACGCATGTCCCGGGTAGGAATCAAACCTACCTGTAGCGTGAAAGGCGCCATCACGCCAACCACGCCAACGGGCCCGTCAAATTCTATTTCTATAGTTTCAAACGAGATTTTAATGGTCAATTACCACGTTTGAGTAATTTTATGGCGTCCTAGCTTAAACCTAGTTTGGTTCAGACTTTATCGCATGACGTCAGTGGAAAGCTCTGTTTACACCATCCCCCATAATCGGGGCACAGTACTTATAAACTTAAGTACCCCAATTTACAGCTTGCCCTCGGCATCGCTTTGATGTAATGGTCTTTTTATCCCATGGGGGCTTTTGAATGGGAAGAAATGACATTATAAGTGCTATAAATGGAGGTAAATACGGAGACTTATGATTCTTACATTTGTGTCATAGGTAAAAATAAAATACAAATACAACGTCACGACTTTTATCCCCGTTCGGGGGTAGTCAGAGGCTTGAGTGGCCATACACCACCACATTGTGGAGGTATTAAGCCAACTCAAAGCCCACGTTTCACCAGATAGTCAGAACCCAACGTGACAGGTGGTGAACCTTGTCGCCGTGTATACAGGAACTGACTATTACCTAATCCCGAGGGATAGGTAGGTTTCCTCACGATGTTTTCCCTCACCGTCAGCGAACTGTAAATTATGCACATAGATGAAAATTCATCAATTGGTGCATGCCCCACCGGGGATCGAACCTGGGACCTTCTGATTGCTAGCCCAACCTGTTCACCCCTAGGCTACAGTCGCTTGTTGTCATAGGTATTGTTGTATTATTTGATAGATATGTTACCTCCTAACATTTCAATCACTAGACTTGTGGCGTACAACTACAGTCCGTTCACAGTTATTTCCCTTATTATTTATTTTTGTCAAACGTACTCGATATTAGGTTTTTATAAGTCATGTAGGCTATAAAATAAAGCGTAATCTACAGTTCATGGTCTCAAAAGCCAAGTTTAAAGGCTGACTTTGAGGTTTACATAAATAAAATGAGGAACGTCAGAGGTAAAATAACTCTGAACGGACAATACATGCTGCTAAATTCAGCGACTTTTTGTGCAATGACGTTTCTTATTGTCATGACAATAAGGTACGTCATTGCACAAAAAGTCGCTGAAACGTTAAAATGTTCCTATAATTGAATCGCGATAAGAGGTCGTGGTAAGCCCCCTGTTATCGCGATCAACATTCGACAATCAACTTAAATGCGTTTGGAGCCGTATTGGCAATACCGACATGATTTCAACAGTATTTTCCACTAGCAAGGGGGCGTCCATAAATTACGTAAGGTGATTTTTGAGATTTTTCGACCCCTCCCCCTTTGGTGAGATGTCGTGAGGTTTTGCTCGAACCCCTCCCCCTCTAATCTCACGTGAGATTTTTAAAGCTATATTCTAGAGGAGAAACATGTTTTACATAATTTGACCCAGTTTTCTTGCAATTTTACACTGTTTCTTGCGGTAAAAAAAAATTACGTGAGATTTGCTGTGACCCCCCCTCTCCCCCACGTGAGATTTGGTGAGATTTTGCTCGGCCACTCCCCCCTCCCCTAAATGCCTCACGTAATTTATGGACGCCCCCCCAACTGAGTCGTATTGTTTCCATGGACTCTGTTTAGTATGGCAAAGTATTTTGGACAATTCCCGCTTTTTCTTGGTAATGTCATTGGATTCAACCCTAATGGTCAACGCTCATCTAACGACTCGGCACCCTACCAGCACCGCCTCGTCGGTCGGCGTCCACTAAGAGTGCGTTTCCACTGGAGCGGAGTGGAGCGGAGCAGACCGTGAATTGGCCAATCACAGTGCTCGATATCTCCACTCCGCTTTTGGCCCTTCCCAGTTGGCCAATCACAGTCCGCTGCTCCGCTGCTCCGCTCCACTCCGCCCAGCTCCGCGTCAGTGGAAACGCACCCTAACTGAACCGGAAATTAGTGGACCACGCGTTCACCACGCGGCGTTCACTCGTTGACCACGCGAAGTCCACTGGTTGATCACGTGACGTTTATGGTGACATCGCAGCGTCCGCCCGCGGACCACCTGTCGACAACGAGTGGACGCCGAGCGACGAGGCGGTGCTGAGGGGCTAGCCAAGTGGCATGAACGCTAATCGAATAGAATAGAATAGACTTCACAATGTATGGAAATGTCAAACGTCGCTATGTAGATCAACAACAAGTTGCTATGTAGATCACGTGACTTATGTCATTTCCATACATGAAGCGTAGCGATTTGAACGAACGCTCGTAGACGTCGGCCACTTGTCTAGCCCTTCTGGTCGGGTGCGGAGTCATTATATGAGCGTTGACCTTTAATGAAATAAAATGAAATATCCTGGGACATTTTTTACACACGGCTACCTGATCCCAAACTAAGCAGAGCTTGTACTATGGAAACCAGATAACTGATATTACTGCATATACTACTTTTTTATTTGTAAATACATACTTAATATACATATACACCCAGACTCCGGACATACAGACATGTTCATGCACACAAATGCATGTCACGGGTAGGAATCGAACCTACGACCTGCAGCATGAAAGTCGCCTCCGCGCAAACCACGCTAACGGGCCCGTCATTGACGCGCGATTGGCCATTAGGCCATAACATTCAGGCTACTTTATGGGCCAGCAGTAAACTCAGCACTTGAGGGTTATCTTCGGCAGTTAAGATTAAAAAGATTGTAATAGTGGACAGGGATTCATAAAACTATTTTTTGGTTATGGTTTAATAATCCACGACTATAAAGATATATTTTTTAAGATAAGGTTTATGAAACCCAAAGCATAAGGGAAACTCACGGTCAATTCAAGCTTTTTTTATGAAATATAAAGCCGGCCAAGTGCGTGTCGGACTCGTACATAAAAGGTGCCGTACCACCGTAGAATATATAAGATTAACGTCAAAATAATAAATAAGAAGCAAAAAAACGTCCAAAATATCAAGTTTCTTGATGGGGATCCCCTTTATTTTTGAACTTATTTTTTTTTTTATTAGTATTTTTGTTATAGCGACACTAGAAATATACGTTATGTAAAATTTTCAACTCTCTACCTATTACGGTTCGTGAGATACAGCCCGCTGACAGACGGACGGATGGACGGACAACGGAAGCTTAGTAATAGGGTTCCGTTGGCACCCTTTGGGTACGGAACCCTACAAAAAACAAAAAGTTTATTTCGTTTAGGGCAGCATCCGCGGATATCAAAAGACTACGGATAAGCCGGAACCGCAACATTTAAGCCGGAAACCCACCACGGTGCACGGTGAGGTCACGCACACGGCCACGGCTACGTTTTGCAAGAAAATGTATGGATGACGTCATTTCGTGCGTACCCTCTCCGTGCGCCGCGGTGGACACGGTGACATACATTTTCGTGCAAAGCGAAGCTTGACCCACGAGCGTAGCGTGTGCGTTGCCTCTCCGTGCGCCGCGGTGGGTTTCCGGCTTTATGCAATGTTATTAACATCTGACGGCCGCTGAAAGGGTCTCTCGGTCAAAGCTTAGAGTACATTACCCAACATGTGTCCTACTTTCGTCTAAAATGTTCGGACCGAAATTGTGGTAGGGAAAATTAAAAAAATATTCTTGGGTATTTTTGCCGACTGGTTCTATTTCCTAAGTAGGTAAGTGTTGTTTTGTAATTTGTTATGCAAAGTTAATTTAAACAATAACAGACTACGACCATTGATGTATTATTTTAGCAGATATGTTACCTCCTAACATTGCGATCACCAGACATTTTCGCGAAAATTCGGAAATAGTCACAAATTCAACTCTTAATAAGTTTGTACGGAACCTTCAGGGAACGAGTCCTATTCGCACTTATCCAGTTATTTAACACTACTATTCCATTGCCTACCTTTAATGCTAAGGGTACACGACGACAATATACACTAAAACACTCAGTGTCATCGAGTGTCTATGTGTGTTCACCACCGCGACACCTTAAAACCTAGTTGTAGTGGCGGTGTCGATAAGTACACTGAGATATACTGAGTGTCTAGTGTCTAGTGTCTAGAGTCTAGTGTCTAGTGTCTAGTGTCTAGTGTCTAAAGTCCAGTGTCTAGTGTCTAGTGTCTAGTGTCTAGTGTCTAGAGTCTAGGGTCTAGGGTCTAGTGTCTAGTGTCTAGAGTCTAGTGTCTAGTGTCTAGTGTCTAGTGTCTAGAGTCTAGGTTCTAGTGTCTAGAGTCTAGGCTCTAGGGTCTAGTGTCTAGTGTCTAGTGTCTAGTGTCTAGAGTCTAGGGTCTAGTGTCTAGTGTCTAGTGTCTAGTGTCTAGTGTCTAGTGTCTAGAGTCTAGAGTCTAGGGTCTAGGGTCTAGTGTCTAGTGTCTAGTGTCATCGTGTATCCTTAGCATAACACGTTTAATTTCAATACAATTCCACGCCAATTGTTCTCTAAACAATTATGAAGAGCACTCTAGCATTTAATATCCCATTCCATCGATATTATGCTGAAGGGCTGAACAAACATTCGTCATTTCAAAGTGTTGCTACTAAAACACAATTTAAATGAAGATAGATGTTATTTAAGCATTTCAACAAAGAAATTACCAAGAAAGTGGACACGTGACTGTCCACAATAGTTTGTCCTAATAAACGGAGACCATAGACACAGTACGAATCAGTCGTTCGTAATGTCGAAAACATATGGGTATTGCCAATACGGCTCATCTTCTAATGAATAATGCCTTCTTATGTATTTAATAAGTGAATTGTCGAATGGCGAGTACGATAAAAGATGTGTGAATTTCGCTGCATGTAGTGCGCTGATACAAGTTTAGTGATTACGATGTTTGTAGGTACCATATCTGCTAAAATAATACATCAATGCATTTCACTTATGTGCTTGAGATCTGGATGCTTGAGAATGTTTTAGGAACTCATTGAACATACAACGTAATATAAATGTCTTGTAGAAGTTAACTGTAGCAGATATACAATATGTTAAAAAAACCCTGTCCGACCCGAAAACGTATTGTTGGGTATCGAGATTAGATTCCATTTTTGTAAAAAAAAACTTTTTTTTTAAATTTTTTTTTTATTTTTTTTGGCATAGTATGTGTCCCACTGCTGGGCAAAGGCCTCCCATATTTTTTTTGTAATACAAATACCCCGTTTACATAAAAAAAATGTTTCATAAAATGACGTCATCACATACTTTGTGGTCTGAGGTGGCGCCACACGATCTAACATAATTACTTCCGGTAACGGTGTTGTCATATTTTTAAAATTAGCTACATTATGTGGGAAAAAGGCAAAAAAAATTGGCACTTTAAATGTTCATTAATATGTTTACTATCATGTTTTTTTATTTTTTATTATTTTATTTGGTCATGTGATTGGGGAACCTAATTACCGGTTTCGGCTCGGACAGGGTTTTCTTAACATGTTGTATGTACTTATCAGCAGAGTTTAGTTTCATGAATATTTTGATGTCCATTAAAGAAATACAATATTATTAAATTGAAATTGGTGCGTCTACATCAGGCGCATGCCGCGCCAGAGCACTCAGTTTTGACGTCAGCGCGCAGACTCATAAGTCATAACATGAGTGCCCGGGGGAGGCATGCGAGGCATCTGGACGCACCCAACTATGAAAATAATTGACAAGGGACCACTCTTACACAAAACATCGGCGTAAAGTAGCCGGAATATTTTTATTAAAAAACCTTAACTCTCTGTATGCCGCAACGTAGATTTCCGCGGGGTAGAATTGATTTCCTATTATGTGTGGAATGACGGTATATCATAAGGGGTCCTTGAATCTGTCGGATGCTTATTAGGTAAATATTCTCATTAGCTACGTCCAGAAGTGTCACATGCCGCGCGCGGCTGCTCACCCACATGCCTCGCGAAGCACCACGTTTGCCTCAGTCGCATGCCGCGCGAGGCAAATGGCGAGGCAACTGACACTCTAGACAGGGAAAGGTATACCCGATCAATCAGTTTGACACGTTTGACATCGTTCTGTCTCACGACTGCCAAACTAGGCGACGCAAATGTGAGTGCTCAGGTGAGGCAGGGCGCGCATTTGCCTCACGTGAGGCAAGTCAAACACCGCGAGGAAAATTTTCCTCGCGCGGCATGTGACACTTCTGGACGTAGCTATTTGTTTTGTGTACCTACATGAGAAGTTTGCTATTTCAATCTGTTGGGGACTTCTCGTCTGAAATAACGCCTCGTGAATACACAAGAAACTCGTCAGAAACTTGTTATGATCTCGGAATTTCATATAAACATCGCATCGTGCGAATACTTGCATGTTAATCCTCCATATCATCCGTTGGAGAAGGCCTTTGGGGAGGCCTCACCCATCTCTGACTGACCTTGCCAGGCGTTGCTTAGCCTCCGATGTTTTAAATTGTATTACCGATCAGCGATTGCTCCTGGATATGAGCGCCTCTGAAAAATACCCACACAAATTACCTACTTAATTTTTTTTTTTTAATTAGAAATGGGCTTGCTCTTGACCTCAATCATGCCGCAGGGGCAAAGATGAGGTCGACGGTGGAGCGAGCGCACCCAGAAGATGCCTGTTCACCCTACATTTGAAAAGATCTGGGTTGTATGCACTCGGAAATACAGACGCAGGCAGAGAGTTCCACTTTTTGGCTGTGCGCATTATGAAAGATGATTTGAAGCGCTGCGTGCGAATATGTGGAATATCAACCAAATAGGGATGATATCCTGCATTGATTCTGATCCTGATTCCTGATTTCCTATATTGAGTTTAGTTTCTATTTTTCTCGAACAGTTTAACTATATTACACCAACCAGAAAATTATGAGGAATTCCTGGTTGTTGTTGTCACAACTAAAATTGTTTTGACCGAAATAATAATTCAGTAATCGCTATCTTAGGCGGCACAAATCAAAGGCCTCCGGAACTTTCTAACCGATAACAATAAATTGGAGGTTCAACTTGTGTAGCTATGTCAAAAGTTAGAAGGTAACTGTAAAGACAGGTGGTAAATAAATCTGAAAGTTTTTCAGGAGCGCGGTATTTGCCAAATGTGTTTTACCGGAGATAAAATATAATCTATTGCCTTTGGTATTGCAAGGGGTGATGCCCTGGATTTTTCGAAATCTATTTGTGAATCATAACTTTAATATGATTATCACTTGCTTACGGTGAAGGAAAACATCGTGAGGAAACCTGCATGTCTTTAGACATGTGAAATCCACCAACCCGCACTGGGCCAGCGTGGTGGATTATGGCCTGAATCCCCCTCACATTGAGGGGAGGCCCGTGCCCAGCAGTGGGACGTTAAAAGGACTAAATTATTTATTGCAAGCATCTATAGGCTACGGTCACTGCTTAACTTCAGGCGAGCTGAACGATTGTTTCCCACCTGTCACATTAAAAAGAAAGTGTACGGGATTTGAACCCGCACCCATCCGATGCAAAAGCTGTCATCGAATTATTGTCAGTAGTAATGTTTTATCCAAATCTGTTAAGCCATTTTTAAACCCCGTATCTACAAATAATTAGGTTTTCTACATATTATTATATTTAAGATTGGTTGAGCGCATGAACCAGTTACTAAGGGGACTGGCACTAAGCAAGTCGGCCGAGTGGTCGGCCTAGTACATACTAACATCGACATAAAATGAAGCGAGTAGTTCAACTATTTACCGGTAAATAGTATAATGAAAATGAAAAAACAATGACCACGTTTTGTTTCATACAAATATATAATAAGGGCACCTCTTTCTTTAGACTTTACTCTGTGGTTGAGCGCCACCAACCAATCCTAACTCAATGGTTGTCTAGAAGGTAGGGTATGGTAATAGATAATACAGTAACTATAAAGTTCCTATTGATAAGGTTACCGTATAAGCACCAAGTTGCTCGACGTCTGTGTGATGTATGTTGATATGTTAGGTTTCTCAAAGTTCTGACGAACATGCGCACCGGATTTCATTCCCATATAATTAATACTAAATAACTGTTTCATTATTAGTTTTTCTATCAATAGTTTACATCGATTCCCCCAATTTAAGTATGAATACATGAAGTAAATGTTACAAAAAAAAAACACAAATACGTAGGTACTTAGTTGAAATAATAAGTAGACCGCATTCAAAATAAAATCAAATTTTAGTATTTTTATTTTTTAATATTTTTTGTAATTTGCATAAGTAGGTACTTAGTTATCTACTGTATAAAATGATTAATTCACAAAAGATACATAAATGATACTAGTTCATTGAACTGTAACGACATTGCGTTAAATACAGTTATATCGTTGCGCACATTAAAATAAGTAATTTAAATATTTAAATAACACTAAAATGCACGCACGTCTTTATTTCAACCATCATCTGCTTTAAAATACAGATAATTTGAATTTAAACCATTTCATTAATCCGTTACGTTCATGGAATATTAACACTTTAGAACTTTACTGTGATTATTCAAATGACCGAACTTGGCCCTTCGCCTCGCACGCCCCTCGGTTCCTCTCGTCCCCAGGGGGGCTATCTTCTTATGTTTGAGAACCTCTGACCTGATTCCAAGGCGACTGGCGTATGAATGGAGTTAATTACGATTGATGGTAGATCCACTGTGGTAGAGCTATGGAACCCATCGTGTATGACAGAAATATTAATCAAATTATGGGTGGCTTTGAATGTGAATGGGACCCTTATAGGATTAGTTTTGACATTTCAATCAAGTTTGTTTTGATAGGCCACCTATCTATTTAACATCCTTTCTATAACTACTTATTTGCTTAACTTACTACTTCATTACTTACTCACCTAACCTAAGAAAATATTCCTAATAATTATAATTATCACACTTAAATAAAATATGTGTAGCTTATGCTTGTGTAGTACTCTGGTTCCCAAGTTAAAAGCATTTGCTTAGTTTGGGATCCACAGTAAAACTAGTACTGAGGGCTTACCACCACCTCTTATAGCAGTTTTGTTTCAACGTTTCAGCGGCCATTTGTGCAATGACGTTTCTTATTGTCATGACAATAAGGTACGTCATTGCACAAAATGACGCTGAATCGTTAAAACGTTCCTGTAATTGAATCGCAATAAGAGTTCGTGGTAAGCCCCCTGAAGAATGAAATCAGTCTGAACCGTAACATAAATATAATAAATATCGCTGACAAACACACCAACTGTATGGTCCCAAACTAAGCAATGTTTGTACTATGGGTACCGTACAATGGCCTGGGGGCGATCCTAGTGACACCCAGGGGGCTTACCACGACCTCTTATCGCGATTCAATCATAGGAACGTTTTAACGATTCAGTGACTTTTTGTGCAATGACGTACCTTATTGTCATGACAATAAGAAACGTCATTGCACAAATGGCCGCTGAAACGTTAAAACAAAACTGCTATAAGAGGTGGTGGTAAGGCCCCTGGGCAAATTAGGAAAATGCCGTGTCCGAATTTTCCCTGTGGCGGGAATCAACGAACGCCTACGTACGAACCACTGCGCCAAGCGGTCGTCATGTCATGTCATGTTATTGTGATTTAGTTACCTACTTACTTCCAAAATACCTCTTGTACCTATTATTTTAATTGTGCCGTATAACCACTGTATTTTTTTATAAATTTATTCTTATTTATTTCCATACCCCTTACTGACTTAAGTACCCCTTCAGAATTAATGCACTCAATTTCCTCCAAAATAAATAACTTTTTTTATCTCAATTTCCACCCTTTCCCCCACTGTCCGAGAGTAATCTAATTTAATTTTTCTCCACGAGGGCTCCAAACAAACAATTTTCATCGTAGATGCTCCCTCCGGGGACCGCTTATACGGATCTCGAGAGGTCTTTACAGGATTACGTGATGATAGTGAGGCGCGTGAAATTTTGATATCGACTTTACTAGTCGTCCGAAACGTGTAGGGTTTAGCTTGATAAAAGCAGATAATATAATGGGGTCTAACTTTCCAGGAGGTAATGTAATGTAATGTAATGTAACGTCACGACTTTTATCCCCGTTCGGGGGCAGTCAGAGGCTTGAGTGGCCATACACCACCACATTGTGGAGGTATTAACCAACTCAAAGGCCACGTTTCACTAGATAGTCAGAACCCAACGTGACAGGTGGTGAACCGTGTCGCCGTGTATACAGGAACTGACTATTACCTAATCCCGAGGGATAGGTAGGTTTCCTCACGATGTTTTCCCTCACCGTCAGCGAACTGTAAATTATGCACTTAGAGGTGGAGGAGGAGGAAGGTGGGTAAATACGTATTTTCTACTCTGCCAAGCCAACAAGGCCAAATGTCAATGTGTGTAGACATCTGTCAAATGTGACGTCACCCGCACAACAAGGCGGTGGCGGGTGTGCGGGCGGTATGCGGGCGGGGAAGCCGCATTCCATCCGAGTGCCTAGTTGACTTGGCGGAGTAGTACCACTAATTATTATAAACAGACCTCGATAATGCCTGTTTGGCGTTTTATATGGTTGAGATTCCATACAACGTCGATGTACGTACTATGTAGGGACAAGAATAGACAATATCATGAAAAAAATACACGTAATTTGAATAAGTTACCACGTCTATGTTCACTCGTGCACTATATTTGAATACTCACTCGATTTATCCTCAGGACTTCACTATGATAGAGTTTGACGTAACTTTTTTCACGCTTTAGTTAAGTTTCTGGATTACTTGTGCTGTAGAACTAAGGTTTATTTTTATTAGCGATTAGGAAAATATATTGTGCATGTAAATACGGTGTTACTAGGTATATACATCATAATTTCTTTTCAACATTATTTCCATTTAAATACTAATACATAGGCATCTATTAATTGTAATGAAATAATTCAAGATTTTTTTTAATTTTAAATTCTTGGTTTATAATTAATTTTGAATAACAAAGCCCAGATAATCCTTAACGAGCCATCCAATAATAATTTCTAAGAAAGAAATTACAAAGTTTTCTTCAAAAAACATTATAGCCGTGGGTTTCAGTAAGATTTCAGCCATTTAACTATTCTTGAGTAATCCCGACAACTTGTAATTAGTCTGTGTCTAGTTAACTCGTGATTAAAATTCATATTACTGCCGAAATAGTGTCTTGAGTTGTAGGACGGTTACGCCGCAAAAGGTGGGGTACCACTGTGAGATGAAATCACATGACGAAATTCTCGGATTGAAATTTAGAACCAAAAAAGCATGCGACTAGTATAAAGCGGAAGCGATTTACATTTAAAAAAAAAACAAAAACTGACGCAATTATCCTGCAACAACGATGCCACAAATAAACATTAGTTTCAAACAGACATAAAATATTATAATAAGTTGTCAAAAATGTATGTATTAAATCATAGACATTAGAAAAATTTACTGCAATCTCTTTGGAATGAAATAACGTAACATTTATGTAGGTATGCCTGATGCATTTTTGAAATACATGACTTATAACTGAATATAGAACAATATTAAATGGGGTTTCATCAAAGAATTTATAAGTTGTTTTAATACATTCCAAATATGATATTAATTCCTAAATTTTTGCCAAAGATATTTATTCGTTTGTGGATCAATGAGCAATTTCAATGACCTACCCATGTTAGTCACCCACCTTATTTTTTATTACCAGTTTTCCATTCCTAAACAATTAAACGTTTGTAAAATTGTTCAAACGGAATGTGGCATTTAAAATGCATAATCTCTAAAGGAGGCACCATACCTCAAATGCAAAATTTATAGCGAGCATTTGGCTCAACTGTAACAAAGCCATTCATTTACCATTTAATTATTAAGTTCTCATCTGAAGGGCTGTGTGAATAGTTTATCTTTGATTTCTGTTCGTGGTTTGCGAGCGCACATCCTTGACTTCTAGTAGAGGTGAGTCGTATTTACTAGAACAGGTGCGAAGACTAGGTATTTTACGAGACTAGGTGCACCTATTCCAATTTTGACAGGACTTATTCCACCTAGTATTAGCGCTCAACACGTCCGCTGACGCACCAAGTACCAAGTACTATACCGTACTGCGAGAGCGTGACGACGCAATCAATATATCTATGGAATAATTTTAATCTAAACAAGTTTGTTTACATCATTACTATAAAGAATGACATATTGTAAGCGGTAGCGACATCTGAAGTGAGCAACAGGCAGTTTTTGTCCCCATTTGATCTCGTGTATCGAGTCTTTTTATGGATCTAAGAACTAAGTACGCGAACCATAGCCGATAATACTTGAGACTAGGTGGAATAGGTGGAACAGGTATTTGGATCACGTATTTTTAAATACTAGGAATAGGTGCACCTAGTCCCAAATTTACCTAGTACAACCCATCTCTAACTTCTAGGGTAACAAACCCAGATTGTTATATGATGTAATCCATTAGTCGTGTCACGTGTCCATATCACGCGCATGCCGCGCGAAGCAAATTGGCATGCGTAGTGGTATGCTGAGCACAATCCTGGTGATTGCAATGTTGAGAGGTAACATATCTACTATGATTGTATCTAAATAAAACATCAGTGATTGTATCAGTGTCTGCAGTCATATCACAGATATAACTATTAATAATAATAATAATAATATCCTTGGACATTTTTTACACACGGCTACCTGATCCCAAACTAAGCAGAGCTTGTACTATGGAAACCAGATAACTGATATTACTACATATACTACTTTTTTATTTGTAAATACATACTTAATATACATATACACCCAGACTCCGGACATACAGACATGTTCATGCATGTCACGGGTAGGAATCGAACCTACGACCTGCAGCGTGAATGTCGCCTCCGCGCCAACCACGCTAACGGGCCCGTCAAATTTAAATATTGCATCCTATAGAGGGATATGTATCTTAAAGTGATTCTGCCATATTTAATTTGAAACAATAGCTGTTGGGGGACTAAATAGGGGGCTGGTAGTCTAATCGTGAGATGTATTCGAAGGACTTGATTTTTTTTTCTAAAACATGTACCGAAACTGTGGAAGAAATCTTTGCTCAATCTGCATAGGGTAAAGGAACCTGAGTACCACCAACCTTTATGCTCCCACACGAAGTTCCTTGCGAGGACCAGCTCAGCACGGCTGTTCTAGGTCTACGGAGGAGGGATCCAGCTAGATTCTTCAACACAGTCGAAATTGGCACAGTTCACTGGGATAATGTCTCACAGTACTGGGGGCTTACCACAAGCTCTTATTGCGATTCAATTATAGGAACGTTTTAACGACGTTTTAATGACGTTTCTTATTGTCATGACAATAAGGTACGTCATTGCACAAAAAGTCGCTGAAACGTTAATACGTTCCTGTAATTGAATCGCAATAAGAGCTTGTGGTAAGCCCCCTGCACGGCAGTATAAATTATATTTATTTGGTCTATTCACGGAATAGTCTTTATATCGAGAGGCACGCGACACGATTCTTGGGATACTTTGAGCCAACTATTGGTCGGCGTCAGGTGGCGCGTCGAGCGCGGGCCTCGCCAATCCATCGTTTAAAACGACGGTAGTCACAAAAAAGTGGATGGCAAACAAATCCATCCACCCCATAATTTTAATTGAGCAAAGATTGAACAATAGCAATACCCTTTTTATTGCTGCAATTAGTCAGCACTACAAAACTGAGTTAGGAGGTAGTTTCAGCTCGCTCGGGCAATATAAACTTGGCTACAATGTCTTTTATTAAACAGAACATCTTTAATACTTTAGGCGATGGCTTGAACGTATACAAAGTTAGGGCGGAGCGTACGGGAATGATTTACGGACGAGCCCGTTCATTATTATCAACCACAGTTTGTCATGACTACTCCACCAAGCCAACTAGACACTCGGGTATAAATATCAAATAATAATAAGTCAGTGATTCCGCGGTCCTTCCACCACGGAGTGGGAGCTACTGCCACAGAAGTGCCCGGGCATTGACTCAGGCTCACTACGTTGTGGACGGACCGCGGAATCATTGACTTATTATCATTTGATATTTCATGGTGGTCTATGTAGTACAGTCAGCAACGAAAATCGCTGAACATTCTGAATTTTTCAAATCGGTTATACTCTTTATTCTACAAACGTTGGTAAACCTTTATAAAACCAAACATTAGCAACATGTCTACATGTTGTTTCGATAAAGAAAAATTATGGATTTGATGCAAAACAAAAGTGTGCAAGCTATTTGAAAAACTGAGAATGTTCAGCGACTTTCGTTGCTGACCGTACCTACTGCTAGCTACTTTCGTTTACGGCAGCTATTCAATGCTTTCCTAGTAGCCATCCCTATTCTATGTACATTTCATGTCACTCGCTCTACAATTCCTATAGCGGATTATGAAGAAATTATTTTTATTAATATTTCAGCAAAGACGCGATTTTTGTGCGATGAAACCCATATTATACAGTCGTGTGTTTTCATTGGCTGTCACGCTGTAATATTTATCTCTGCATATTAACCGTCGTCTTATTATATCCATCACGTGCACATATTAAAGTTCATTATTTGAAATTCGTGTATTTTATTAGCTTTTCCTTGCGTGTGTAACTTTAGAAGAAGTTGCCTTATTTCAATGTTGTAAAATGTGAATTACAATGGACTGGGGGCGAAATTACGAAAAGGCCGTTTTCGAGATTTGCCTCTAGTGGGAATCGAACCCGCAACCACCCGATGCAGTGAGCTTGAACCATTGGGCCAAGCAATCGTTAGAAAAGATATCAACGCAAATAAAGATAGCAAACAATTATTCGCCATCAAGTTAGTTTAATTTCGCGCGCGGCGGAAGGCACCCATAAAAATGCAAAATTCCGCTGCTGTAAAATGCACTTTAACCATTAATGTAATATTCTAGCGGATATGGTACCTCATAACATTGCAATCAAAGACTTGTGCTTAGCGCACCACTACATGCAGTGAAATTCACATCTGTTATCGCACTTGCAATTCGAAAATGAAAGGCGTTTTGATGCGTATTATACCAGAAGATACCATATTGTAAATACAACCATACCAAACAATACCATATTGTAAAACATGTCGGGTTTTCAAGATTATTTTCTGCGACTGACTGAGTCGTACTGTGTCCAAGGACACCGTTTAGGACATACAATTTTAGGCAGTCACATATCTTCCTTCTTGGTATTGTCTTTGTCTTTAACGGCAGCCCGCACCCGGTGCAATGGCGGTAAAGGATGCTCTTACTACTGTTGTTATAGAAAACTATAATATTTCAACAGTTTAGTGTCCTGTCATTATGAAGGTTCAGAGCAGGTATAGTTATTCAAATCAGCTCATGCTTTTATTTTGTGTAACGCCACGACTTTTATCCCCATTCGGGGGTGGTCAGAGGCTTGAGTGGCCATACACCACCACATTGTGGAGGTATTAACCAACTCAAAGCCCACGTTTCACCAGATAGTCAGAACCCAACGTGACAGGTGGTGAACCTTGTCGCCGTGTATACAGGAATATGTATGTAACGTCACGACTTTTATCCCCATTCGGGGGTAGTCAGAGGCTTGAGTGGCCAAACACCACCACATTGTGGAGGTATTAACCAACTCAAAGCCCACGTTTCACCAGATAGTCAGAACCCAACGTGACAGGTGGTGAACCTTGTCGCAGGAATATACGTGCTGATATTTTGTCAGTGACATCAACCCAATGAGAATTTCCTTGGCAATTAGGATAGGTTTATAATGAGAGTTTGGCTTTGACTGAAGCGATTTGATTAGATTACTAACATGCTGCTGAAAAACTAGCATGCTGCATCAAACTGCTGCATTTTTGCACTAGCGCGTGTTCACGAGTTAAAGAAATAATTTAGGAATATTTGATAAAAGGTACCTACTTAGTTCCTAGGTAGTTTTTTTATACAACTACGGCGGCAAACAAACAGTTACCGTAGCCGTACACTTGCAATAGGGGCCGTAGCCTATAGATAATTTCCACGAGCATCGCTCGCGCGTTGCCAAACTAAGGGCCTCCGCAGACTTGCTACTTTTAGCATCGGCGACCGGCGATTTTGAGACGTATCGATGCTGCGTCGCGTTTCTTAGAGCGCGAACGAGCGAGACGCAGCATCAAAATCGCCGATCGCCGATGCTAAAAGTAGCAAGTCTGCAGGGCCCCCATGGACTTGCTACTTTTAGCATCGGCGACCGGCGATTTTGTGAAGTATCGATGCTGCGTCGCGTTTCTTCGAGCACGAACGAGCGAGACGCAGCATCAAAATCGCCGATCGCCGATGCTAAAAGTAGTAAGTCTGCGGAGGCTCTAAAGGGTTATGGGATATAAGGTTTGGGATGTTTCATCATCATCATCATCGTCTCAGCCGAAAGATGTCCATTGCTGAATATAGGCCTCCCCCAAGGTTAGCCACCATGACTGGTGGTGCCCGCATCCAGCGGATTCCCGCGACCTTTTACCAGGTCGTCGGTCCACCTTGTGGGAGGCCTACCTGAGGATATTTAGAGTAAAATATTTTTTAAGTTTACGAGTTTATGAATTGCACTAAACGCTGATCTTACTACGCTCCCACACCCCTAGATTCGCAGGAAAAGCGCAAATTCGTTCTGGGTTATTACGTAACGCTAATTTCGTCTGTCTGGATGACGCTTTTTCTTAAACTAAGCTTAAATACAATTCGTACTTATTTAATTTTTCGTTAACAAATACGATGGAATTAAAAATTATAATCAACGGTTAAGCTACGCTTGACAAAATCAGTCAGAGATGACCATTTATGGCATTTCAATTAAACTAAGCGTTTATATTTTGGAGAGCACACGTAATAAGCCGGTTCCGGTTGTTGTCATCTAGATAGCAGTTGTTAAGCTATGTTAGACGACTTCGTTCGTACAAGGCAAATGTCAGAGGCAAATTTTGGGAACGGTTTTTTCGTAAGTTGCCCTGGTCTGGGTGTCTCTGGGATCGCCCTTCATTGTACGGTAGCCATAGTACAAGCGTTGCTTAGATAGGGATCATACAGTTGGTGTATTAGTCTGGCGATATTTATTAGGTACTACTATTTACTAACATTGTGGTTGTTCCATAACTAGCTGGCTTAGCACATAGCCATCTTTGAATCACAAAATGTTATAAAGGTTGGAACTCACCTATCACCTATAACCGACCGGCGAGGCGGTGCTGGGCGGGGATCCGGGTTGATAGATGAGTGCCAACCTTAAACATCTATTTTGTCTCTCTCCCTTGTATTATGAATAAAAGAGAACGAGCCTGTGCAAAATCCCTGACAAGATCTTGTCTCGGTGTACGTAGCCCTGCAGTGTTTATGTGAAACGTGGATTAGCCCTTTCTCGAACCCGGCACCCGTCATACACAGCACCATAACTCATGCCCTAAGGATGGATTTATTAGAGGATAAAATTGCTTAGAAGGTGTACACCCATGGCGGTATACATGCAAGGGCTCTACATAAAGGGCTAGTTATTTATGTGCTTGCGGGGACTGGGAAGGGATTGATAAGGTATTGTGTATGATGAAAGAGGTACCTGCATCAGTGAAAAGCTATAACCACGGAACCTCCTTGGGTATACACGAACAGTATTTTATTATTCTTGGGCTTTGAGTCTCGTAACAATTGTCCATTGCCAAACCACTGGTATCTGATATTATCTTCGTGAATTAAATAAATAAATATCCGGGGACATTCATGTACACACGGCTACCTGATCCCAAACTAAGCAGAGCGTGTACTATGGAAACCAGATAACTGATATTACTACATATACCTACCATATTTTGTTTGTAAATTTATACATACATACATAATTACACACAGACTCGGGATATGCAGACATGTTCATGCACACAAATGCATGTCCCGGGTAGAAATCGAACCTACAATCTGCAGCGCGATAGGCAGAATCTAAACATTTCATTATAAATCGTAAATTTTTGGCGGTTGACATGTTGTCGGCCATCTGTTAGCAGTCCTCTGGCCGACAACATGCTGAATTGCTAAAAAAATATATATGGTCCTCCTCATAGATTTCGATGACGGCGACCCTAAAAGAACTATTGCGGCCTAGCGTGAGCCCTGGGCTCTAAGTCGCTAAGCCATTGCCATTGAGCTGCTATAGTGATCGACCCTCTGATTGGTTGGTCAGAATCAAATGACCAATCAGAGGGTCGAGCACTATAGCAAAACGCCACAGTGGCGCCACAATGGCTAAGCGACCTAGGGCCCAGCCCCTCTAGCCAAGTGGCTTCGTTTACAAGTGTTTCTACAAATCGCTACGCTTAAATGTATGGAAATGACATTACAAGTCGAGAAGTATATCACGTGACTTATGTCATTTCCATACATGAAGCGTAGCGATTTGTAGAAACGAATGTAGACGAAGCTACTTGGCTAAAGCGGCGGATGTAGCTCGTTAAGCCAAAACTTGGTTGTAAATTCCCGATCGCAGGTGTTGCCGTATAATTTACTTCAATGCTCGCATCAATTAAATTACCTATATACATACCTTTCAAGTACATAATGGACACCACATAAGGCTCGTACATACGTTCATTTCAGCGCACGGTAACCACAAAACGCTGTCCGAATGTGGTTTCCCTGAAACTGAAATGCCACTGGTATATCCCAAGCTTTATCTCGCACGCTTTTGTCCGCGGATTCACTTCTGTGAATAAATCCAGAGGATTTCGTTTCAGGATTAGTTGGTTGCACAGACATAGATCTAAATAGATGCACCAAGTGTATGTACTTTGCGTGCCAAAATATGCACTACCTTTGATACCTTTTATTTACGACGGGCCCATTAGCGTGGTTGGCGCGGAGGCGACTTTCACGCTGCAGGTCGTAGGTTCGATTCCTACCCGTGACATGCATTTGTGTGCATGAACATGTCTGTATGTCCGGAGTCTGGGTGTGTATGTATATTAAGTATGTATTTACAAATAAAAAAGTAGTATATGTAGTAATATCAGTTATCTGGTTTCCATAGTACAAGCTCTGCTTAGTTTGGGATCAGGTAGCCGTGTGTAAAAAATGTCCCAGGATATTATTATTATTATTATTATTTAGTCCGCGCTCCACCGCTGTCGGTGCCGGACGTAATACGACATTTAAAAAATGCCTAGTTTTGCCGTATTGAGCTAAAACTCCACAAGAAAAGTTCACCGAGATAAAGGATAAAGGGCTCACAGTTGGTAGATAAAAAAGTAAGTTTAAAAAAGTAAGTTTAAAAACTAAAACCCGACTACTGAAAAATCGCGCTCTAAAAAGTATGAAACAAGAAAATATTCTCATCTAGAGGATAGCCGTGGTCCGTGTAGGTCTTTTAGGGCCAAATGGCATATGAACACGGACCACGGCTATCCTCTAGATGAGAATATTTTCTTGTTTCATACTTTTTAGAGCGCGATTTTACAGTAGTCGGGTTTTAGTTTTTAAACATACTTTTTATTTAATTATTTTGGAGTTATAGGTAACAATATATATATATTTGAAATGTGCTCATCAAGTTCTTTCATTTGATACCCCACACGGTTTTATTAAAAAAAGTTTTTTTTTTAATTCATGACATTATGTCCTCTAGAGGGCGCCATATGCAATTTTATGTGACGTCACATAGCCTATAACCAGCGCGCCATTAAGCCGCTTCTAACGATACCTCATTTGTCAAATTACGACAAGTAGTTTTGAAGTTAGGTGGGAACAGACGCACATACATACATACATACATACATACCGGTCAAAATCATAACCCTCCGCCGTAGTCGGGTAAAAAGTAGCACGCTTGGTTTTCATACAAAAAGAGATCGGCGTAAAACAGTTATTACAGCTGCGTTTCGTTCGATGAGTGAGAGAGCCGTAAGACCACCCCCCCTCCCTCTCCCTCCATCCCACTCCCCTTCAGGTCGGCAATGTGCGAGCAATACCTTTGGTATTGTAAGCATCTATAGGCTACGGTAACTGCTTAACATTTTTTTGCCACGGCTGTCATATATAAAAAAAAAAAAAAGAGATATGCGTCATCTATTTAGATCTATGTCTGTGGTTGGTTGCTATTGGTTATTTTAAGGTAATTCAGTTCGGCTTAGTGTTTTACATCTGTGGAAGTTGCAGATAATTTATTCATCCGGAATTCATTCAATTCATAACTAAAGATCTATTCTTAGTTCATGACGCTTGCATTATTTGAGTGTGCCTAAATTGAATGGTGAAATCCAATGACTATATCAACTCTAGGTATGCCTATTATGAATCACCTTTTCCACGGATTGAAAAGCGCTATAAATCACAATTTCAGTCGAATACCCAATAAAATTACACCTATAAATACGCAAAATGAGAATTAATGACGCACCTGACCTTAAACGTAATAATGAAACGTTATTTTGATATCAATATCATAGAAAGTATTATTAATACTTACTTTGTCCTCCCTATGTCCTTTATGGTGTCAGATTTTACAAGTTAAATAATAAAATAAAAAATAAAAATAAATAAGCCTTTTATTTCTTGACCAAAAATGAATAGTTTACATTATATTTTATTATATTATTCAATTTTCATGCAATTATTTGTAATTTATAATTTATTATTATTATTATTTAAATTGATTTTAATTATTGTTGGCAAGAACCCCTCAACAGGTAAAGGCCTCCTCCAAAGATTGCCATTTTTCTCTTATTTTTTCCATTTTCCAAGTTAAATAACAAAGTATTATTGGTAAGTAATGGCCGTAAGATCAACTGTAGCTTAAAGTTATGATTCGCATATTGATTTGCGAAAAATCCAGAGGTGCGTGCCGAGGTTTCAACCCTGGACCTTGAGCCCGCAAGACGCGTGCTTAACTAATCGGCTATCCATTTCAGCCGAAAGACGTCCACTGCTGGACATATGCCTCCACCAAGGTTCGCCACAATGACCGGTCTTGCGCTGCCCGCATCCAGCGGATTCCCGCGACCTTCACCAGGTCGTCGGTCCACCTTGTGAGAGGCCTACCCACGCTACGCTTTCCGGTGCGCGCCGCTCGAGAACTCTTCGGCCCCATCGGCCATCCGTTCTACGAGCAATGTGCCCCGCCCACTGCCACTTAAGTTTAGCAATCCTGCGGACTATGTCGGTTACCTTGGTCCTTCTACGTTTCTTCTTATTCCAGTCAAAGCAAAGTATATGTAAAAATATTTCTTTTTTTTTGTAAAAACATTTTTTTTTTACGCGACTGTAGCCTAGGGGTGAACAGGTTGGGCTAACAATCAGAAGGTCCCAGGTTCGATCCCCGGTGGGGCATGCACCAATGGATGAATTTTCATCTATGTGCATAATTTACAGTTCGCTGACGGTGAGGGAAAACATCGTGAGGAAACCTACCTATCCCTCGGGATTAGGTAATAGTCAGTTCCTGTATACACGGCGACAAGGTTCACCACCTGTCACGTTGGGTTCTGACTATCTAGTGAAACGTGGGCTTTGAGTTGGTTAATACCTCCACAATGTGGTGGTGTATGGCCACTCAAGCCTCTGACTACCCCCGAACGGGGATAAAAGTCGTGACGTTACACACACATTTTTTTTTTATTGCCCCATTTTTCTAGTAGTTGAAGAGCTCGGCGGAGGTTTTAGGGATATAACACACCGGGTAGCCGTGGCGACGTCGCCAGCCACCGTAGCCTATTCGTATTGAAATGTACGGGAGCTAACACACCTGCCCCCTTGACAAGTGGCATGAACGCTAATCGAATAGAATAAAATAAACTTCACAATGTATGGAAATGTCAAACGTCGCTATGTGGATCAACAACAAGTTGCTATGTAGATCACGTGACTTATGTCATTTCGATACATGAAGCGTAGCGATTTGAACGAACGCGTGTAGACGTCAGCCACTTGTCTAGCCCTACTGGCGACGGACTGGCGACGTCGCCAGTCAATACAAATTGTTTGGATTCGCGGCCGGCGACGTCGCCTGGCGTCCCGGGGTGTTATGGCTCTTAGTCCCATGAAATTTATGATTTTTCCAAGAAACTAAGTTACAGCTAAAGACATGAATTACCAAGTAAGTGGGAAACACGTGACTGGCCCAAATAGTTTCCTACCAAACTGAGGTGATGAGAACCATGGACACGGTACGACTCAGTCGCTCGCGGAAAAGCAGAGAGAGGGGGCTTCCAACTCTATCACTCGTCGTACGTAACGCAGCCGTAGCTACTTTACTCCGATTTTCTGTGTAAAGGTGGTACTACTCCGGTCGAGCCAGCCCATACATGAGCTGCAATCATTTGGCTACTTGGCTCTACCACCAAAAATAATTAGGTACTATAGGTCAAGTAGTTTTTGTCCAACGCGAACAAATCTACAGGAAATTGGTAGTTATTGAAATCCCTAACTTTATTCTTACGATTCGCAAATACCCAATGGAAAAACACAAGCACTTCCAGGCCATAAGGTTGAGCATTGCGTGCGTACAGAGAATATAGTTCGCGTTTACTGCGCCCTGCGGCCTTGTCCACCTCTAGGTCACATTAGTATCAAATTAACGTCTTGTACACACGCAGCAACCAGTTGAAGTGTGCCTGAACTCCTAAAGGTGTGGACATGCGTGTTAACTGTGGTAGAAATATTACCATATTAAGTAATGAGTATTACATTATAGGCAAAGACGGAAAGAAGGAAGAGAGATATGGGACGGTTTTAAATAGTTGGTCCAATTAAACGGAGTCCATGGATATAGTACGACTCAGGTCGCGTTTCCGATCCGGTGGTAGAATTTTATTAAGAAAAAAAATAAAAAATTTAAGTGCCCCCGTAGGCCTAAATGAAATAACTGATTTAATTTGAATCAGTCGCTCGCGGAAAATAATGCAGAAAATATTTCGGTATTGCTAATACAACTCATCTTCTTGTGAATAATACCTACCTTATTTAATAAGTTAATTGTCGAATTGCCAGTGCGATGAAATGTATAAATTTCGCTGCATGTAGCGGTGCGCTGAGCACAATTTTTGTGATAGAAATGTTGGAAGGTGCCATATCTGCTAAAATAATACATCAATGATTTATAGGTCTGCAAGTAAATGCAGAACTTACAAAAATGTGAACCAAAAATTCTGTTGTCAAAAAAAATATTTAAATATCCGAAAATACTGCCTGCTACTATCGTAATAAATCAGCTCTTTACATTGAAGTTAGAAAATTGTCCAGGTTGGCAGGTTGAAATAATTTAATAAAACGGACTAACCATGAATATATTTATGAAATTAAGAAAGTTCCCGAGCTATGCAAATTTTATTCTAATTACTAAGAATGTGTAGGGTCAGACCCTAAGTTATACAAAAAAATATCTGTAAAATTTATGCGACATTTCGCAAAGTTACGAGTGGAAATGCAGAGAAGTTTGCAACGATTTGCAAATTAATAATGTGGTTTTAAGATTTAATTTTTCTGTTTGCATGAATTTAAATATATATTTCAACTTTTTGCACTGTTTTATTTGAACATGGTATTTAAATTCTTAGTAGGAAACACTGTTAGATATCGGCTACGCTAAACCGATGGGTGTAGAAATTTGCACAGGAGTGCCTTATGTAAAGCTCAGATCAAATAAAATAAACAACATACACGTTGCGAACAACGAAGCGAGGTCGGTCAAAACTACGCTTTGCCGTGTACATACACACTTACACACACAGACGTACAATGAAACTACGCCAAGTTGTTCGCGGCGCGTCGCACACATGTCTATAAAACGGATCTCACTTCGTTGTCGGTAACGGTGTATCTTGTCTTTTTTAATTGATCTGAGAGCCCTAAGAAATAAAAGATTTTTGAAAATACATCCCAGAGGGATGAAAGCTTGTATGTAAGTAAGTATAAACGGATAGGAACAAATAAATCAAGTCTCAAATATGTACTCAGTATCGGCGCTATAGTCTTATCTACAGTATGATGCCGAGTTTGCACCTTTTCCAGCAGGACACGTAGCAGTGCATCGCACGCGTTATCAGCAAACTGTTTTCTTGTTTTATTTGTTTGTTTTTTTCTTTTCCTGTCCTTTTGTTATGTTATTTCTCTTATTGTTGTTTACACGTAATAAAAATCCTATAAATAGTGGGTGTCTCTTGTAATAAATTTTTTCTTATTATGTTTTATGGTTGGGTATGCTAATTTGCGTTCCCTTAAAGCAGTTTAATGGCTCATGAGCACTTCTTGAAATGTTAAAAAGTACCACGTTTTGGTAGGAATATTCCAATTTGGAATGTCAATTCAGAATCCATTCCAAGTGAAACAATTATTGCCGCGTTCTCAAGCCCCGAGCATCCGCGGCCGAGCTATCTGTAATGACCATGGATCTAAGAATTGCTGAAAGCACGAGCTCGCCGCTCGACTCATGTAGAGGCACCTTAAGTTTCAAATCAATATTATGTTACACTCTTAGAAACTATGAAAAAAAAATGTTGTCTTTGAAGTATAGCAATATCACGGTCGAACTATTAAGTAAAGTTAAGTTAAGTATGAGCAGACTTACAAACAGTTACAATACAACCTAATAACTTCTTAGAACTTAGGATTTAACCTATTTGTGGCTACTTACAATACAAGTTAGTTTGTTTCAGCACGCAAAAAGATAATTAAGCCGATAAGTAGGGCCTTCGTGATCTGTAGAACTAGGTCTGGTCCTCCGACGCCCGCGCCCTCTGACGACACTATTAATTACTGACTTGCTGTTTTTTGAGGGATAAAAGCCTTTTTTAATCTAATCTGATAATAATTAAGTTTATTAAAATCCTTTAAAGTATGATTTGGGTCGCGAATGTCGTTTTTATACTGGGTGAAATCAAAATCGTGGGCAATGTGAAAACGGTGATTCTACACATGATTCAGAATAATTATTTAGGGCATATTAGTCAACAAATCAATTGATAAAAATGTATTACCCAGGTAAGGTATAACAGTTGAATGGTGTGCTCATATGCTTACCCGAGCAATATTTTTTTATCAATAGATTTTTTATTTGTTTTCCCAAAATATTCTGAATCATGTGTTGAGTCATATTTTAAAATATTGTCCACGATTTCGATTTCACCCTGTATGGGGCGGTATGGTCGCTCAGCGACAACACCCTATAAATAATATCGCCAGACTAATACACTGTATGGTCCCAAACTAAGCAACGCTTGTACTATGGCGACCATACAATGGACTGGGGGCGATTCCAGTGACCCAGACCAGGGCAATAGTTACGAAAATACCGTTTCCGAAATTTGCAAGTGTCGGGAATCGAACCCGTTCGCTCAAACCACTACCGTCGTCGATAAATATAAAAGGAAAAATATGACCATCCCTGCTAATCAAGAATAATCGAAAAGGCATAGATTTATAAAGTTTCGCGCGCGCGCACTTTATCTAGATACCGCTCTACTATCAAAAACCATTCCAAAAAATGCGGCAACTTTTTATCGTCGTGGCACGTCAGTTTCATACATAGGTCGCTGTCAGATGTACTAAAGTACGTCAACTTCGGCGTAGTATCAGTTGTTGCATCTTAGGCCATCTATCACCTCCTTTTACGACATGACGCCGATCTTCTCATTAATCTGGCTCATTTAACTTATTCTTGCTCTTCCTTTTCCACGCCTCTTCTAAGATGTTACAGCCATATTATTAGATGTATAAAATTTTCGCTGGAGGCGCCGTGGAGTGGCCTCACGGAAACCAAAATTAATCTATGTTTACAGCCTTATACCCCTAAAATTTGAAACAAAAAGTACCATAAGTACGTGTTAATATAGTATTTTCGCTTGACTATTACACTAATGTGATCATCATCAAAGATTAAATGCAATTTATCTTCTCCTACAGATTACCGGAGGAATAAAGAACATGGCTGAGAATAATTCTATCCGTCGATTCGATGAGCGGTAATTGAAAGGATTCCGCGGATTAATGTCGATGTTATTTACGTCTGCATATATCTGGGACAATAGGAGACATAAATAAGTTTTATCGATATTTCCATCTCATTGCTCTTTGTCTTATTTATTAATAACTAGCTGTGCCCGTGACCTCGTATGCGTAAATTTTAGAAAAAGATTACACGCGTAGAATTTTTAAGTCTTTTTCTTAAATAAAAGCAGCCTAAGTTACTTCTTAACATCAGCTATCTGCCAGTGAAAGTCCCGTCAAAATCGGTGCAGCCGTTTCTGAGATTAGCCGGAACAAACATCCAGCCAGACGGGCAAAAACATTAAAAATTATGGTTTTGCGAAATTCGGGCATGGTAGTAAAAACTTAAGCTATAGTTGTACCTACTAGTAACCTAGTACCTACTAATATCAGTTATCTGGTTTCCATAGTACAAGCTCTGCTTAGTTCGGGATCAGGTAGCCGAGTGTAGAAATGTCCCAGGATATTATTATTATTTTTATTACTAGTACTACTGTATATTCGATCGACAGTCTACTTAATTGGGCGATTGTCAACTATCCTAACTAAATAACACTGGACCGTATTAAAAATTAAAACTACATAATACATTATCATTCGTGTCTCACCTGGTACTTACATCAAACTATCCTCGCCTGTACCGCCTGCAGCTGCCCAACTACGCATCCTTCAGTCCGCCCAGACGCTCCATAGCGGTAGGGCGCGCCGCCCTGTGTCCCGCCCTAGCCGAGAGTTCGCTAACTAACGCACTGTAAAGTTGTATGATATACGTGACAGTGGTAGTGTATGGAATTTATGTGATCTGTGAATTGAGTAATTTGATGGTATGTATTTATTTATATACTTATACTTAAGTACTTTTCTATTTTTATTATTAAGTAGTGTTTTGGTAAACGTGAAAATAATACGTTCAAAGATTTGTTCACAATATCGCAGAAAAAAAGTTTCTTACCTATTGAGCCACTTATTTCTTTTAAATTAACACTATTGAGCCAGAATAACATAGAATAAAGAATCCAGGAACAGTTACACAGCCTTTAATTGCAATGTAATATTTCCAATTAATGCATTAATATACCAAAGCAGTGGTAGCCGATTGGTTAAGCACGCGTCTTGCGGGCTTAAGGTCATGGGTTCAAACCCTGGCTCACACCTCTGGATTTTTCGAAATCTATGTGTGAATCATAACTTTAATATGATTATCACTTGCTTACGGTGAAGGAAAACATCGTGAGGAAACCTGCATGTCTTTAGACATGTGAAATCCACCAACCCGCACTGGGCCAGCGTGGTGGATTATGGCCTAAATCCCCCTCGCATTGAGGGGAGGCCCGTGCCCATCAGTGGGACGTTAAAAGGGCTGAATTATTTATTATATTTCCAATTAGTTCAGGCCAAGTTTAATTAATTTAGTGATGATTTTTTTCATTCTCAGATCACAGTAGTAACGCAAGAACCAAAATAAATTATTATTTATAGTATCGAATGTAGTTACATTTAATATAGGTAAAGTATGTTTTTATTTTACATGGAAATTAACTACAGAAACTCTCTACCACAAATCCACAGCACCTAGTCTCAAAGTTGAGATCGATCTTAAGATGCAGTTTTGACGTTTAATGTATGGAACATCTGACAAAAACAGCATCTCAAATTCCATCTCAGTTTTGAGATAGATTTATTAATATAGGCCCTAGTTCCATAAGATTTTCTACACATTATAAATTTAAACACGGATTTATAAGTAGTTAATTTTATACTTTTAAAATCTGACTGACATTTGGATAAAACAGTAGTAAGTGTGTTTTTATCCATGGGATATTATTTTGTAGCTACACTTAAAGGCTGACAACAGCTATCAAGTGCATTTGCACTTAATAGTGAACTTAGGTTCTTAAGACTTAGGTTTGACGGGCCCGTTGGCGTAGTTGGCGTGATGGCGCCTTTCACGCTGCAGGTCGTAGGTTCGATTCCTACCCGGGACATGCATTTGTGTGCATGAACATGTCTGTATGTCCGAGTCTGGGTGTATATGTATATTAAGTATGTATTTACAAATAAAAAAGTAGTATATGTAGTAATATCAGTTATCTGGTCTCCATAGTACAAGCTCTGCTTAGTTTGGGATCAGGTAGCCGTGTGTAAAAATGTCCCAGGATATTATTATTATTAAGCAACACTCTCAACACTTGCGCATGATGTCAATCCATCAAAACTTTTATACCAATATTAGTACGGTTCCCATTAGCGGCTCGCCTAATGTTAGGGTCCCAAATAATCGTAATGATCAACCACTTACATCTATCAAAGTTTATTTGTCGCCTTTTCACGTGATATAAACGGGGAAAACATTCCTGGTTTGGAGTTAGAGCTTAAAAGCGATTTAGTAAGTTCCCGACTCTGCGGAAACTCATTTAAAGGGTTAAATAGGGAAAGTTTAGGTTCATAGATTGATGGAAGCTACGTGTATTTGAGTGGAGCTATTAATGATGTTTCGAACCTTTTAATATCGGCAATAGAATTAAAGCGTCGAAAGTGAAGTGGTTAGAAACTCTCCTGATGACTAAGAGGTTCTAGGCCAGGGGTCGGCAAGTAATTTTAGGTGGGGTCCGGATACTGTGGGAAAATTTTAACGAGGTCCATAAAAAAACAACTGATAATAATTAAATCACATCAGTTATAACTAATTCGCACAAACACACACAGGCTAGATAGGAAACTAATCAAACCATATCAGTTGTAGGTACTTGTAAAACAGGTTAACTAGGGAACTTAAAATAGAATAAGTACTAAGTTAGTATTCTATGTGGCTTAAAAATATTATGTCAAAGGTATAGTGAACCTTATCTACGTATTAATTTATACTTGGTATACAACACATTACAATATTTGGCGGTCCGAGGTTCGACCTTTCGCGGTCCGCAAACGGACTGCGGTCCGCCTGTTGCCGACCGTTGTTCTAGGCCCTCGAGCCTCTCAACAACTCTGGCCCTAAGTCGCTTAACCATAAAACTGCCATTGCTATTGAGCTGCTATAGTGAGCGACTGGATTGCTCGGTCAAAATCCTGAGTGATCGGTAGAAACAACCTACCAATCAAAATGGCAACCACTGTAGCAGCTCAATGGCAATGGCAGTTCAATGGCTAAGCGACTTGTCCTTGAGTCTCTATTACTATCTTCGTGAATTTATGATTGTAAATCGTAGATTTCTGGCGGTCGACATGTTATCGGCCAGAGAACCGATGACCGGGCTTTGTGGCGTACACTGAGAGAGGCCTATGATGATGATGATGATAATGATGATAGTGATGATGATAGCTTTATTCATTTATTTATAAATAATGGTAAGGTATCTACCATCTTTTCAGGTACAACGCAAATATAAATTGTCAAGCTCATAACGCGTTAAACATTCGTTTTATAAGCAAATTAGCTTTGACCCTTCTGCCTATAGGGTGCATGAGACCCTTATTATAATCATGTCAGTTATAATAAAATATAATAACACTTTATCAACTTCCTAACATTATACATCAAAACATCCCAAAAGTTCGGGCTCTGTCACCTTTCAACTATTTGAAATGGGCTGCCAAAACGGATTGGACCGGGAGCCCAGCGTGCAATTCGTGGATTTGAACGAGCGCCGTCGAAACCTAGTAGATTCGGTAGATGACATGATAGGTAGAATACATTGTTCTAGATGTTTCCACTTTCAGCGGTGGGGGAAGCGTATACACGACAATTTTTTTTTTTATAAAACGCAATGACATAAAAATACTCAAGCGTGTCAGATATTGATATTTTTCATGAAAAATTAAAAAAAAAATTACCCGAGCGCGCCAGATTTTGTAAGCATCTATAGGCTACGGTAACTGCTTAAAATCAGTAAGATTTTTTGCCTTCTTCTTAGCTAGTAATGAATCCCCCTTATCTTAATCTGATGAGTTCGAGTATTTTAAGATGGTCCATTTTTTTTTGGTTCCTCTGAGCGAACCCACCAATATTAAGGGCTCATAATTTTTTGAGGTTCTTATCAATATGTAAGCTATCTCCCTTATCTTAATCTGACGCGCTCGTTTAAATCCAGAAAGTCCTTCTACGGTTCCCCATCCAGATAAAGCACAATTTATTTTCAACTCTACATTTCACATTCAGAGGTAGATATAGAGTTCTTTATCCATTGGGAATCGTGAAAGAGTTCCGGGTGTGAGGGAATGGGTCTTTTATGTTAAATTATTTGTCTGTTCGTCACGAATGTTTGTCTCTATGTATCTATGTAACCACTGAAGCAAATAATGTATAGTCTGAATTTTTATTAGACAAAGTAAACTGACAGGTGCTAATGTCACTTTTCGATATAAATATAACAAATAAGGTTCAAATTCATAGAACAGTGACATTTTTAGCTGTCAGTTTGCTTCGTCTAATTAATAAAAATAAAAAAACCGACTTCAAAAAAACCTGATGCACTAAAAAGCCTGAAATAGTATTTCTATTACCACCTCTGCCTACCCCTTCGGGAAAACCAGACGTGATGGTGTGTTATCGAGTACTTGGGGTCGGTGCCAATCTATCTTCTTACTTTTATAGTAGGTAGACTTGGCATACCAAGATTGGCACCGACTTCAAATACTCGATATCACACCATCACGTCTGGTTTTCCCGAAGGGGTAGGCAGAGGTGGTAATAGAAATATTATTTCAGGCTTTTTAGTGCATCAGGTTTTTTTGAATTCGGTTTTTTTTTTTATAAAAATAATTTTATTTCACGATTTTTAGTGGCGCCATACCAATGAACATTTTGGCATATTGAACCTTATGAAGTAAGCCCAACAAAAGGTAACTGCTGTAAATCGTTGAAGAATTCCCTCGACTGTCTATGGTCTCCATCATCAGACCTGTAATGGCACTTATAAACGATATGGGTGCAAAGTTCTCATCAATAGAAATGAATTAAGTCCAAACACAAGGTAGCTACTGTAAAACGTTGAGGAGTTCCCTTGACTGTCCTACGTCTTCATCATCAGACCCCTAATGACAGTCACAACCCATCTAGGTGTAAAGTTCTCATCAATACAAATTAATCAAGCCCAAACACCAGGTAATTGCTGTAAATCGTTGAGGAGTTCCCTTGACTGTCCTACGTCTTCATCATCAGACCCCTAATGACAGTCACAACCCATCTAGGTGTAAAGTTCTCATCAATACAAATTAATCAAGCCCAAACACCAGGTAATTGCTGTAAATCGTTGAGGAGTTCCCTTGACTGTCCTACGTCTTCATCATCAGCCCCTAATGACAGTCACAACCCATCTAGGTGTAAAGTTCTCATCAATACAAATTAATCAAGCCCAAACACCAGGTAATTGCTGTAAATCGTTGAGGAGTTCCCTTGACTGTCCTACGTCTTCATCATCAGACCCCTAATGACAGTCACAACCCATCTAGGTGTAAAGTTCTCATCAATACAAATTAATCAAGCCCAACAAAAGGTAACTGCTGTAAATCGTTGAAGAATTCCCTCGACTGTCTATGGTCTCCATCATCAGACCTGTAATGGCACTTATAAACGATATGGGTGCAAAGTTCTCATCAATAGAAATGAATTAAGTCCAAACACAAGGTAGCTACTGTAAAACATTGAGGAGTTCCCTTGACTGTCCTACGTCTTCATCATCAGACCCCTAATGACAGTCACAACCCATCTAGGTGTAAAGTTCTCATCAATACAAATTAATCAAGCCCAAACACCAGGTAATTGCTGTAAATCGTTGAGGAGTTCCCTTGACTGTCCTACGTCTTCAACATCAGACCCCTAATGACAGTCACAACCCATCTAGGTGTAAAGTTCTCATCAATACAAATTAATCAAGCCCAAACACCAGGTAATTGCTGTAAATCGTTGAGGAGTTCCCTCGACTGTCTTTCGGCTCCATCATCAGATCGACTTCAGACCTTCATAAAATAGTAGTGCTTTAAAATAGTTAATGAAAAAAATTACAAACGCACTAGTCGCCCCTACGATTTTCGAAGGTTCCCCTGGATTTCTCTGGGATGCCATCATCAGATCCTGGTTTCCTTATCATGGTACCACCGCTGGAATATCTCCTTTCCGACAAAAAAAGATTCATCAAAATCGGTTCATAAACGACGAAGTTATCTGCGAACACACACAAAAAAAAAAAAAAAAAATATATATATATACGGTCGAATTGAGAAACCTCCTCCTTTTTTGAAGTCGGTTTAAAAATCAGACTATAGATAAAATTCATGTATACACACGACTATAAGGGATTAGGATGGATTTGTACAGTGGCGAACAAAATACAAAAAAATAAATAAATAAATAAAACGTCACGACTTTTTATCCCCATTCGGGGGTAGTCAGAGGCTAGAGTGGCCATACACCACAACATTGTGGAGGTATTAAGCCAAATCAAAGCCCACGTTTCACCAGATAGTCAGAACCCAACGTGACAGGTGGTGAACCTTGTCGCCGTGTATACAGGAACCGACAAAAAACAACAAAACACAATACAATGCAGATATTTTCATTTTCATTTTCAATAATTGGATTAGATATTTGTTAACTGCCGTGTTTAAAGGTAGAGCAAAGTTGTAGCCAATCGACTGCAACTTATATGGGCTGGCTCGAGCGCGGTAGTACCACCCTCTCACAGAAGATTGGCGGAAAGTAGCTGCGTGTCGTACGATGAGTGGGAGAGCAGCCGGAAGCCTAAACCCTCCCCCTTTTCCCTCCCTCTATCCCACTCCCGTTCAGGTCGGCTACAGCGATGCTATTGGTATTGCAAGCATCTATAGGTTACGGTAACTGCTTAACATCAAGCGGGCCGTACGCTTTTTTGCCACCTTAGTAACATAAAAAAATAACGAAAGTATTTCTAGGACGTCTCAGGATTCCTCACAGTGTTTTTTTTTTTTACTAATCAGCAAGTGATATTATGATGGTATACTGTTTAATTAATTATAATTAATAGAAACGTGTGATATTTACAATCGAAATGCTAAAATCAAATTGTCAAGTTATAAAATCGACACTTATACAAATTTGTTTGATATTGCTAAAGCGAGATCATTTGCTTTGAATAGTAATAAACTTGTCATGAATGACTGATAATAAGTCATCTACATTAATTATTCAGTCTTATTGCCTTCGTAAGCTCTACAAAACTCTCTATTCCATTTTAAATAAGACTAAAGTTGTCACGCAATGTAAAAGAATTATCATTAATTACACCAGACAACTTGAAATAAAACATTTTGTAAAAGAAAGAGAGTATAATTTATCAAATTTTTGTTAAGCCTATTTTTGTTCTAAATTTAAAACACTTTACTGATTGTATTTGACTGTACTTGTAATTTACTAAATTGCTTATACATGGTGTTTAGTAAGATAGGGGATGTATTAAAGGACGGTATTCAGTATTCGATTCTCATTCCAAATATGTAAATAAAAAAAAAAAATACACGACTGCCCTGCCAAATTTCAAAAATATATAATTTAATATAGGTAGGGTGTACATGTAAAACCAACATTTCATTTTTGGCTGCTGTCACTAAAATACATAAAATAAAAATAAATAATTAAAAAAAAAAACACGACTGCCCTTCCAAAAACGAACTAAAAAAAGTATAAAACAAGTGCAGTGTCATTGCAGTCGGGGGACCTCTTAAATTAAAAAGTGTTCCATAGAACGGTCCCGGTTTAAATTATTTATTTTTATTTTATGCATTTTAGTGACAGCAGCCAAAAATGAAATGTTGGTTTTACATGTACACCCTACCTATGTTAAATTATATATTTTTGAAATTTGCACATCAAGGCCTTCAATTTGATACCCATATTGTAATAATGGAAGAAAAAAAATTTTTTTTTTTCACATTTGAATTTTGAGCTATAATGCCGCCATATTGATTTTTTCAAAAATAATATACCCAGTGTTACCCGGAATGATGTAAGGATTCTAACGATACCCCATACATCCAATTCGGTTCAGGCATTTATAAGTTATGGTGGAATAAATAATCTCACATACATACATACATGAACCCTAAACACATATACACTCCTTTTTTTGGGCAGTCGTGTAAAAATAATATAGTAACGACCTAATTATCCAACAAAATTATAATTAATGATAAAAAATTAAGGATAAATGGATGGTTTGATAAAACAGCAAATAGTCGCTCGCTAGCGTCAGGGTGGCCCACGTTGCAAATTTTTTGCAATATTTTTGGTCAGTTTTGTCTGTCACTTATGTTTTATTTGACTTATATTTTTTTACTTGTAAGCATGGATTATCATGGGCTTGAATACGTCTTGATCCCCGTCAGGGTCCATTTCAGAAATAGCTTTTTCGTTATTTTATCGTAGGTAAAGGTACATTACCCTTACTTTTGAACATTGTTTTATAGAAAAACCACAACAAACTGGGTGATTCGCAAAAATCCCGCGTTTCATTTTGATAATGATCTTCTGAAATCTGAAATAAATTACCAATATTGAAAAAAGCCTTTCTCCGCACCGCCCATTGTGTTGGCGTATGAAACTAATACGAAGATATTGCGTAGATGAAATATTTTGAGTAAATCTTCGAAGATATACAGTGTGTTACAAAAGTGCATATTAATACTTGGGGGGTTGGATGAGTATATATATTTCCCAAAGGAATTGTCTACACGAACAAGACCCTCAACTCTACTTTAGATTTATTATAGTGGCAACTCCTACCAACCTTTCCGTTACAAAAATAGCGTAACAAACACACAAAAATACAACAACAACAAAAAACATACAGTGGAATGGAAAACCCCCTCCTGTTTGAAGTCGGTTAAAAAGAGGCACACTATATCTACTGGTCTAAGATACACTGAAGAGCGACCTTCACCGAGCGACTTACCACCTTACATTTTGATATAATTTCCATTTGGCAAGCAAGTCGGTGAAAATTGTTAAAAAAAATAGTTTTTATAATTTTAATTAATCATAGCCATGACCGTATTTTTTACGGCAACCCTATTGGTATATGTTCAGAAACATATTTTATTTGATAAAATCTAGGGTTGCTCCAGTAAGTCGATGGGTGAAGGTCGTCCTTAAGCGTATCTCATACTATACCTAGCAACCCCTTACGAGGCGACAGGGACCATCTGCGGTAGGTCCTGCGGCCAGAGCATACACTCTCGTACTTCTTCTTCTTCTTATCATATGGTTAATGGCCAACCTGGTGTCAGAGCTGTTCAAGCTGCCCGAAAGCCTCTCAAGGCTTAACGACTGCTGCCTAGATGACAACAACCAGGACCGACTCTTTGTGCTCTCCGAAGCATGGAGACGCTCAGTTCAAATGCCACTAAATGGTCACCCATCTCTGACTGACCTTGCCAAGCGTTGCTTAACCTTAGATCGTTTACCGATCAGTGATTGCAGCTGGCTATGAGCATCTGACTCTGGTACTTATTGTGTGAGTTGCATCTTGATTAATCAGTTCCAGAGTAGAGTTGAGCGTCCTGTGTACACGAACACTAATAACAAAATCAATAACGTTTCTGGTAATATTTCATACTCCACAATAGACAATAGACCAATATCCCGGAGACATCAATCACGGCCGGGTATACCCGGATCCCGCATACCCGACCCGGGTACAATCACAAAAGATCCGGCTTTGAAAAATATCCGGAAGGATGCGCTCTGTCAAATTGTTTGTTTTGTTGCAAAGTTTTTGTTTGTGATATCTTCTGTGAATGAAACATTAGTATTTGCGAGACATTTTGTATTCCTCGATTCAACAGAAGACAACAGTCTATTGGTTGAAGATATAAAGAAATAAAATTTGTAAGTTATAAAACATGATTTTTTTGTAAACCGAAAAACCTCAAATCAATTTGTTCAGAACCACCTGGAGTAGACATTGCAATGATTTTGGACGGACCAATCAAAACGTCGGATGCAGTCACACAAATGCAGTGGTAATGCATAATAATATGTTATGGGGCGTCTATGACTTATTATTCTTTGGAACCATAATGCTATAAATTCTTATTATTTATCCAATTCCATAGCACAAATAAATGAAAGTAACTTTTAATATTGCCGGTGCCGATTGAATGCAAACATTGCTCTTGCGTCCTTACGAACAACCTTTGATTTTTAAACGAGCGCAAACAAGTTTGCGCAAATAATATTACACACTTTCCGAGAAAGTCCCCTGCCAACTCACAAAACATTTCAGTTTCTTTGTTCTTTATAACAAGATAAATTGTACCCGGGCGCCACACAAAGGGTTGAAATTTTAACTGTCCAGTTGGTCTTTGAAATGTAAAACGGTTCAAATGCCTGATCTAAGATGTTTTAGATAAACAATTCCAAACAGGCAGGTATTTCGTGTGGTATCAAAGGAATACGTAATTAGCTTCGTTGGGACGTTTTTTCATGATTATTTCATCTTCAGTTACATAACGGCTGCATACTGAAACGCTACTCATATGCTTATGTAAGTATGAGACGTTATCTGTAATTTTTATATAAGCAGATACAATAGATCTATAAATGCGAAAGTAATTGTCTGTCTGTCTGCCTGTTAAGTTATCAGGCTAAACCGCTGAACCAATGTTGATGAATTTTGGTATAGTGATCGATCTCTAATTGGGCATTCTGAATCAAACGACAAATCAGAGGGTCGATCACTATAGTAAAACGCCATAGTGGCGCCACAATGACTACGCGACTTAGGGCCTAGATAAGCTGCTTTCAGAGAATCATTGGTGGTTAACGGAGTAGATAGATAGATAGATAACTCTTTATTAATCCACCACTAGAAAAATAAACATTTATAAATAATTACACAATTTACACAGAAAGTGGAAAATGGGCGGCCTTATCACTAATAGTGATCTCTACCAGGCAACCTTTGGATGGAGAGGATCTAAAGAAAAAAATAATACGGGTGTGTACTTACATAAATTACCACTTATACATACACACCACCACCATTGGGTAGTAGGTACCACTTGTAACTATAATTTATTTAATTTTAAGTCGTCTATAGTAATTCGCTTGTGTTACCGTTTTTTACCCAAATAAAGAGAAAAAACACACGTTGAAACACGGTATTTCGTGTCTGTCAGTGTTCCGGGCGGGCGGTTGCATGCTTACCCGCGTGTAGTGCTCACTGAAGCGCCCCCTGTGCGCTGACATCGGAAACTTGTATCAATATGTGAAGCGGACACGTTACTGACAGTTTGAAGCAGGGGGGTTACTTTGAAAAACGAAACGAAAGCTTCGGCTGACGGTTCGGGCGATTTCCTACTGCGAAAGTGTTACGGATCCGAAGTACGGATTTGATAATCGTGATTTTTGACGTTTCTTACAATCAAAACCATGTCAAACGCTGAAATCGTAAATGTCAAATAACTTCAGAGTAGGATCCACGAAAGAAGAAACGTCAAATCACGATCATCAAATCCGTTCTTCGGATCCGTCCGCCCGATCCGTCAGCCGAAGCTTTCGTTTCGTTTTTCAAAGTAACCCCCCTGATTCCAAGCAAATATGAGCAGACATTCATTCAACATCACTGCATCGCTACATATTTGCATAATATCCACAGTGGCATTATTTGATATACCTGTTGCCGAACGGAAAAAATAATTTAAAATAACACAAAATTTGCATTTATCCCTACTACGTAGACGCAGGCTCAGCAAAAAAATTACGATCAATTCACTTAGTATTTAATTAAAATATGTCATGCTTTTAGGATTGAATAACAGTATTGTAAGCTCGGTGCTATTATCAAGTTTATTTTAAACTCATTTTAACTAGTCAGGTGCCCAATTCATAGTCATAGTTTAAAATACTGTCAACGATTACGAAGTCACCCTATAGGAAAAATTACTCTATCATCAATTCAATCTCAAATTTTAATATGAAACGCTCAATACCACGAAGTAAATTAGAAACATGCAAACATGTATCGCAATAAAGCATCCCACAAGCGACCGCTATATACAGGTTGTTCACCGCATCGAACTATACAGAGTGTTGCAACGCAAATGTCACCGCTGCGTCAGCTGGAGCGCGACGTGTTTATTCAATCGATGTATCATACATCTGCGATCAGTTCTTGGACCATGAGCGGATAGGTGGTGTGAAAGTTGGCATGCTGAGTGAGCCCTCCATCGAGGGTGCTACTCTAGTTAGGAGGGTGTACCCTCTCGTGCAGCTGTAGTACATCATGCCTCTTTAGGCGCCTAGGATGCTCTTGGCTTTTAAACTGGCTTGCCAATTGTTTAGCGTGTGAGGCGAGCCGTTGTTGGTATAGATAAGAGCGTGACTCCCACGACACAGGGCAACCTAATGTGGGAGCTCAGGCACCGAAAGTTGTATATTAATTCTGAATAAAACATTTTTCATTTCATTTCATTTCATTTCATAATCGATATGTTGGTTTTCCTGAAAAAAGTATTAGTCAAGTAAGTTCTACCCACAGAGTAAAGACTAAATCAAGAGGTGCCCTTATTAGATAATTATTTGTATGCAACAAAACGTGGTCATTGTCTTTTCATTTTCATTTTACTATTTACCGGTAAATAGTTGAACTACTCGCTTCGTTTTATGTCGTTGTTAGTACTAGGCCGACCACTCGGCCGACTTGCTTAGGGCCAGTCCCCTTAGTAACTGGTCCATGGTTCTACCACTCAGATTTAATTGAAAAGGGGTAGACCGATTTCAGCAAAACTGCCTGAAATGGCACAGTTTCCCATACATATCCTATCCACAGTTAATTTCTTTACTCCAATAGATTGTGACAAAAATACCATCGGCGACTTGTGGGTGACCTCTGCCTACCTATTTGCGGAATACAGGCATGATAGTGTTTTTTTTTACTTACCAATAATATTGTTACTTAATTCCTTTACTGTGGAACTTACAGTTAGTTTATCATCTGAAATGACCCGTATAATAACAAAGAATTGAATATATTTTTGTATTTTCGCGCCGTTTGATCTTAGCCCATAAAGATAATACCCAAGTCCATTTGAAATAATAACTCATCGCTTAATCCTAAGTTACAGTGCCATAAATATAGATAACACTATAATTTAACTTTATGACCACCCTTTTTATAGACTTGTGGACCCGGATAGGGATGACACACACACATACACACTAGTTTTTTTTTATAGCCAAGGATGGCATACTGGCAGACGTATGATGGTAAGTGGAAGCCGCCGCCCAGGACTACAACTTAAGGGGAGAAGATGCGGCGCCGACCTTTTAGATACCTGGGGGGTTACTTTGAAATACGAACGCGACGGATCGTCCGAAGTACGGATTCGATTTACGATCAAAACCATGTCAAATCGTATAGAAGAAACAAAAGAAGAAATGTCAAATCTCGACGATCCGTCAGCCGAAACGTTTCGTTTCGTATTTCGGAGTAACCCCCCTGTAAACACACCCTTTGAAGAGCCTCATGTTGTAGTGTAAAGGAAAGATTTCGGGAGGGAGATCATTCCACAGCTTGCACGTGCGCGGGAGGGATGCTCGCGACGCACGTACATTTGTGGGATACCAGGTATCCAAGTGGTGTGGGTGACAATCGTAATGCTAAAGGAATGGCCAGGGTTATTGTATACAGCTGAACAGATTTGGAGCAGCCACCTACAAGTAAAACACATTAAAGAACATTCAAGCAAGCATTGAGAAGCATTTGTGACGGTCGGAAAAGCTCATCTTTGCAATATAGTTTTGATTTTTTTTAATTAACTCAAGAGTACGACATAATAACTTAGGGTTTGGTTGAATATCGGGAATAGAATTAAATGGTGTAAAAACTATGTGAGGTGAGCATCTGTAACTATCAAAATGAGAGGTGGCATTTAGTGGCATTTCGAACTGAGGGTGTCCGTACTTCGGAGGGCAAGTAAAAAGGTTATTCGTTGGTGTCATCTAGACAGCAGTCGTTACGGGCAGAGGCCTTCGGGCGGCTTGAACAACTCTGATACCAAGATCTTTTTTTTATAGGGCTGAGGTGACAAACAAGCGTACGGCCCGCGTGATGTTAAGCAGATACTGTATCTTATAGATGCTTGCAATGCCAAAGGCATTGCTCGCACTTTACCGACCCGAAGAGTAGTGGGACGGAGGTAGGGAGGGGGGGGTGTTGCGCATCCAGCTCTCTCAGACATCGTACGAAACGCAGCTGTAATAGCTGCTTTACGCCGATCTTCTATAAGAGGGTGGTACTACCCTGGTCGAGCTTGCTCGTTTATGAGCTGCAGTCAATTGGCTACAGCTTGGCTCTACCACCAAATAAAATAAGATCTACCATTAAGTCTGCGACTGTAGCCTAGGGGTGAACAGGTTGGGCTAGCAATCACAAGGTCCCAAGTTCGATCCCCGGTGGGGCATGCACCAATGGATGAATTTTCATCTATGTGCATAATTTACAGTACGCTGACGGTGAGGGAAAACATCGTGAGGAAACCTACCTATCCCTCGGGATTAGGTAATAGTCAGTTCCTGTATACATGGCGACACGGTTCACCACCTGTCACGTCGGGTTCTGACTATCTGGTGAAACGTGGGCTTTGAGTTGGTTAATACCTCCACAATGTGGTGGTGTATGGCCACTCAAGCCTCTGACTACCCCCGAATGGGGATAAAAGTCGTGACGTTATATTTATTTTATTTTTATAGTACGACATAATAACTTAGGGTTTAGTTGAGTATCGGGAATAGAATTAAATTGTGTAAAAACTATGTGAGGTGAGTATCTGTAACTATCAAAATGAGAGGTGGCATTTAGTGGCATTTCGAACTGAGGGTCTCCGTACTTCGGAGGGCATGTAAAAGGTCATTCGTTGGTGTCATCTAGACAGCAGTCGTTAAGAGCAGAGGCCTTCGGGCGGCTTGAACAACTCTGATAACAAGATCTTTTTTATAGGGCTGAGGTGACAAACAAGCGTACGGCCCGCGTGATGTTAAGCAGATACTGTATCTTATAGATGCTTGCAATGCCAAAGGCATTGCTCGCACTTTGCCGACCCGAAGAGTAGTGGGACGGAGGTAGGGAGGGGGGGGTGTTGCGCATCCAGCTCTCTCAGACATCGTACGAAACGCAGCTGTAATAGCTGCTTTACACAGATCTTCTATAAGAGGGTGGTGCTACCCGGTCGAGCTTGCTCGTTTATGAGCTGCAGTCAATTGGCTACAGCTTGGCTCTACCACCAAATAAAATAAGATCTACCATTAAGTCTGCGACTGTAGCCTAGGGGTGAACAGGTTGGGCTAGCAATCACAAGGTCCCAAGTTCGATCCCCGGTGGGGCATGCACCAATGGATGAATTTTCATTTATGTGCATAATTTACAGTACGCTGACGGTGAGGGAAAACATCGTGAGGAAACCTACCTATCCCTCGGGATTAGGTAATAGTCAGTTCCTGTATACACGGCGATAAGGTTCACCACCTGTCACGTTGGGTTCTGACTATCTGGTGAAACGTGGGCTTTGAGTTGGTTAATACCTCCACAATGTGGTGGTGTATGGCCACTCAAGCCTCTGACTACCCCCGAATGGGGATAAAAGTCGTGACGGTATGATATGATGATATGATGACCATTAAGTCTATCTTTTGTTCCTTAGTTTGAATTAAGAGGACTATAATTTGAATTGCCAAAGCTGGGGGCTTACCACAAGCTCCCATTGCGACTCAATTACAGGAACGTATTAACGTTTCAGCGACTTTTTGTGCAATGACGTACCTTATTGTAATGACAATAAGAAACGTCATTAAAACGTCGTTAAAACGTTCCTATAATTGAATCGCAATAAGAGCTTGTGGTAAGCCCCCTGTTTAACATTTTGACAGTTTCATTTATCAGACTTTCGATCCGAGCTAAATAACCGACTTTATTGTCAAACAAATGGATGACTTCATTATTTATGTATTGTTTACAATACACAATGTAGGTAAAACAAAAGCGCTTTTCTCTGAAATTTATGATAATTAATCACGCTACGAGTGATGCCTCGTCATTGGCCGCAAAACCTGAAAACTTTCAGTTTATACGATTAATCTGAAATCTTTGAACGTTTCAGAATTTTGATTGAGATTAAAATTTGATTTCGGCGTTTAAAGTTTAAATTTACGGTTCGTAGGGTTTGATTAAAACGTTAACAACGAAACGATAGTATATTATTGCTTTTAAATAGATGTAGATGTACGTATATTATTATCTCAGTACCCATGCTTGTGAATTTTGTAAAGTCTATGACATTTAACATAAATAGAGGCTAGCTTTGGTAGCACAGCCGGCAATGGCAAGGCAAAACGCGGGATAAATCGATTGTGCTTCCGGCTCTCTCACTCATCGTACGAAACGCAGCTATAATAGCTACTTTACGCCGATCTTCTGTGAGAGGGTGGTACTACCCCGGTCGAGCCAGCCCATATATGAGCTGCAGTCTACAGCTTGGCTCTACAAACCGATATCTTTTTTATTACACGACTGCCCAAAAAAAGGAGTGATATGTGTTTAGGGTCCATGTATGTATGTGAGGTTCTTTATACCACCATAACTTATAAATGCCTGAATGGATTTGGATGTGTGAGGTATCGTTAGAATCCTTAAATCTTTCCGGGTAACACTGGGTATATTATTTTTGAAAAAAAATTGTGTTGCGGCATAATAGCTCAATTTTGAAATGTGAAAAATAATATTTTTTCTGCCGTTATTACAATATGGGTATCAAATGGAAGGCCTTGCACATTCTAAAGCTGTATAGGCATAATTTAACATAGGTAGTGTGTACATGCAAAACAAAGATTTCATTTAAGGCTGTTGTCACTAAAATGCATAAAATAAAAATAAATAATTTAAAAAATTAAAAAACACGACTGCCCTGTCAAAAAACGAACTATAAAGTATTAAACGACTGCAATGACACTGCACTAGTTTTATACTTTTTAGTGCGTTTTTTGGCAGGGCAGTCGTGTTTTTTAATTTTTTTAAATTATTTATTTTTCTCATATAGACTTCTCTTTTTGTTTTCGGATGTTTAAAAGGTCAAGTGCCCATTGTGTCTCATTGTTATCGTATTTCCTGGGAACCGAATACTCGAAGATTGGTATCGTGATACGCAATTTCGTATTTTTCCATTATAAAGTTATTGTATGGATCATATTATTGAGGAAAGGCAAGGACTCATTGTTATCAATTGTGTTCGGTTATCAATATTGATATTAAGGATTTTGTAAATATGTATTATTACAGGTAGATGGTTGGTAGAAGGATGGGTTCAGTTTTACATTGCCCAACTTCCCCCTTACGTCCCCTCCCTTCGTTCCACTCCCCTTCAGGTCGGCAACGTGCGAGAAATGCCTTTTAGGATATATGTATAATAGATTTTGAACCAACGTCTAAATAAGGGTTAGCCTGTTCAAACTTAGGCAGTGTACGCGGTTCTGCGGTAAGCCACACATCATAGGTATTCATCATATTATGGGCCGGAACTAAAAATATAGGTATTTTCTTAAGTAATAGATACATCTTCAGTCAAAAGGTTCTGTCAAAAGGCCTATTACAAAATCTGGGATTACTTGGAAGATAAATCAGCTTCGGAATGATCGCGCAAATACACTTCGTTAATAACAGTGTAATGTTAAAGTGTAGCGTGTCTTGCCTTGCTTATTTCGGAAGGCAGCACACTGGAGCTATTGTTTACCAAAATACACTGTACTTATTAAAATAAGTAAATGGCGATTTAAAAAAAAAAAACAATGTAAAAAAGACAAGCCCGCTGAGTTTCTTGCCGGATCATCTCAGTCGAGGTCGCGTTTCCGATCCGGCGGTAGAATTTAAGGAAAAAATGTAAAATGACAATTTGATAGTGCCCCCGTAGGCCTAAACAAAATAAACGCTTTGACTATTGACTATCAGCCTATAGGTAAAGATACAGAAAACACTATCCACATCCACAGACAAACTAATTCTCTAAGAAATAAGCCAATCGTTTCCTGAAGCCATATCAAATGAAAACACATAGCCACGTTCCTACATAACAAGACAGTTATAGAACACAAACAACCTAACCGGTACAATAACACACTGGAACCACTTACACGGGCCCTATGATAAATAGCACCCATAGACCATGAGATAGCACCTAATTGTAACATATACTACTGCGAGCTCTACCAGAATTTAATAGAGATTAGATGTGTCCATATGGCGCGCATGCCTCACCCGAGCACCCGTATTATGACATTACGTCTATGCGTTCCGACGTCAAAAGTGAGTGCTCGCGCGAGGCATGCGCCTGATGAAGACGCCGCCATTGAAGTGATTTTGTGGAATACTAATTCTCAGATTTAGGAGCTACAGATGGAGTGCATAGAACACGAAAGTGAGGCCACCAAAGCAAATACAAAACAAAAAGCGAATACAATCTCGCCTTATAACTACACAACTTTACACGCACACAGATGTATGTGCCCCTAGTGCCGCTCCTAGTTGTCACGCACACATAAAATGCTACCCGGCTTCACATCGTTTGTTGCCAAGACTACATCTGCCTACATCTATTAATCTGTGCTAATTCTGAAGTAACAAATATATATATATATATATATATATATATATATATATACGTCACGACTTTTATCCCCATTCGGGGGTAGTCAGAGGCTTGAGTGGCCATACACCACCACATTGTGGAGGTATTAAGCCAACTCAAAGCCCACGTTTCACCAGATAGTCAGAACCCAACGTGACAGGTGGTGAACCTTGTCGCCGTGTATACAGGAACTGACTATTACCTAATCCCGGGGGATAGGTAGGTTTCCTCACGATGTTTTCCCTCACCGTAAGCGAACTGTAAATTATGCACATTGATGAAAATACAATTTAAGTAAGTGTGAGTGATTTAAGTAAGAAATACTGTATTTATTTTTCTATTTAAAAGAGTAACCATTGTGAAGCCATTGATTTCTCGCCGACTCCTCTAAATGGAAGCGGCATTACGAAGCGATGGTAAAAAAAAATTAGGTGGACTTTTCATACGTGCTTCCTTTATCCTACATGAACAAAACTATTTTGATTTCAATGGCGGCGTCTTCATCAGGCGCATGCCTCGCGCGAGCACCCACTTTTGACGTCGGAACGCATAGACGTAATGTCATAATATGAGTGCTCGGGTGAGGCATGCGCGCCATATGGACACATCTAAATAGATGATAGATGATAGATGTGTCCATATGGCGCGCATGCCTCACCCGAGCACCCGTATTATGACATTACGTCTATGCGTTCCGACGTCAAAAGTGAGTGCTCGCGCGAGGCATGCGCCTGATGAAGACGCCGCCATTGACTATCATTTCCTGAACGGTGAAGACATAGATTAATTTTAGTTTCCGCGGCGCTCCAACTAGATGGAGCATGCGCACTAATAAAATGCGGCAACTGATAATGCTCAAATTTTTGAGTACTTCAGTACATCTGACAGCAACCATTGTATGAAACTGACAGGCCGCGTCGAAAATAAGTTGCCTCATTTCTGGAAATGATTTTTCTTAGTAGGGCGGTATCTAGTAAATCTATGGGTGAAGAAAAGCATTGTGAGGAAACCGGAACGTCTTTTGAAAGACGTGCAGAAGACATATTAAGTTCACTCGCAATGAGCCATCGTGGATTATGGCCCGAATCCATTGGATTTGGGGGATAAAATGTGTCCGGTATAATGCCATATTATTGTTGATGGGCAATTTGCCCGGTAATTTTTAAACTGCCCGGGAATTTACCCTCATTATTATTGAGGATTAATGGGATCGGTATATTTATTTACGCCAGTATTATTTCTTTTTTTTTTCTTTTAACATATTATGTATGCATATTAATTGGTTTAGTTTATTACTACGTCCTATGATTTAACTTCCTATAATTTAATTTATTTATATTATATCCATTAAGTATCTAACTCTTCCTCATATTTTATTTATGTGAGTATCTAGTTTTAAGTAATTCTATTTTCTACTTTCTATTCTATTTTCTGCTTGACATCCACAGATTTCAGAAAAATACAGATGGAGTGCGTAGAACACGAAAGTGAAGCCACCAAAGCAAATACAAAACGTGAAAGCGAATACAATCTCGCCCTATAACTACACAACTTTACACGCACACTAATGTATATTTCCTTAGTGCCGCTCCTAGTTGTCACGCACACATAAAATGCTACCCGGCTTCACATCGTTTGTTGCCAAGACTCCATCTGTCTACTTCTATAATCTGTGTTGACATCCGTTAGGCACTCGGGTCGGGTCCCAGATGAAAATCAGCGCCAAGTTTATGCCTGGCATTAGGCTGATCTGGGAACCTATTTGGTCCAGCCGTGAGACACGTTCATCTTCTTCAGTTGTGTCTTGTTTTTATTTCTACCTTTTTGTTGTTCTGTCTATTTATTTATATTTGTTTGTTTTATTTAAACTGTGTTGTGCATGAACGTAATACCATTGACCTAAACGTATAAATTCCTTGGTGTTGTGTCTTTCGTGCTGTGCCAAATAAATATTTTCTTTCTTTCTTTCCATATTATTATTGAGGAGAAATTTGCCCGGTATAATGCCATATTATTATTGAGGGGGAAACCTCTCCTTTACATTGGGACCAAAATACCATCGGTGTAATGTGGCCACACTACACATCACCTCTGCCTACCTTCAGAGACTACAGGAGTGATTTCAACCACCTAGTGTACTTGTAATGACAGGCATCAGTTACATCACATTAACCCGCCAAAACACATTACTCTAAAATATGGCAACCCATTAAACCACACACAAACCATTCTCGACACAATTCCTGTAAGAACAAGATTCAATATACCATGAAATAAATCGGTACACCTTATTTTCTTGGAAGGAAAGTCGTTTTCCCATTCGTCTGGTACTTGGTAGAAGTTTTAGGAAGTTTTCAAGCATTCGGCAGTTTTGGGGAACCTTTAGAAGTGGTTAGGAAGAAATATGTACATGTTTGGTACCAACGAATAATTCTCGTGGATTTGTTATGTGAGGACTTAGATCCATAACACACCGGGGCGCCATGGCGACGTCGCCAGCCACCGTAGCCAACTAATCGTATTGAAATGTATGGGAGATATCACACCTGGGCCAGGTGTCCTGGCTACGGACTGGCGACGTCGCCATCAATACAAATAGTTTGGATACGCAGCCGGCGACGTCGCCATGGCGTCCCAGTGTGTTATGGCCCTTAAAAATATATATCGTTTATTCATAACTAGCTTTTGCCCACGACTTCGTCCGCGTTGAGCACCAATTTTCATAATTGTAACTTCAAAAATTACGAACTTCCATGGAAACTTTCATCCCCTATTTAAAGCGCTTAGGGGTTGAATTTAAAAAAATCCTTTCTTAGTACAGCTCTACCCATCAAGACAAACACACTCCAAATTTCAAGTCCCTATGACGCGCGGTTTAGGCTGTGCGTTGTCTGTCAGTCAGTGAATGAGTCAGGACTTTGATTCTTATATATTTAGATGCATTATTATTTTAGTAGATATGGTACCTCCATTTTGATGCGTCGTATTCGCAATATTGACATGTTTTCAACTTTATTTACCGCGAACAAGTCAGTCGTGCTGTGTTCATAGACTCCGTTTAGTAAAATATATAAATAAATATCTCCAGACTTACACACCAACTGTATGGTCCTAAACTAAGTAGAGCTATAGATGCTTGCAAGGCCAAAACAACTTCGCTCGTACGTTGCCAACCTAAGGGGGAGTGGGATAGTGACAAGAGAAGGGAGGGGGAAGAGTTATTGGCTTCCCTTTCTTTCAGTTATCGTTTACAACGCAGCTAAATTAGCTACTTTACGCCGATCTTCTCCGAGAGAGTGGCACTACACCAGTCGAGTCGGTTAGTTTCCTTTGCAAAAACAAACTAAATAACCGTTTTGTTGCGAAATTTTTTTGATAATATCTCATCTGTTAGCGGCGCCGGGGAGTTGAGTGAACATAATTGACTTCGGCCCTTTCCACCAAGTTTAGGTAAACTAGCCAAAAACTTCTACCGGAGTGATGTTTTAAATAATTCAAACTAAACGAATCAAGTTTGCTTAAAGTGGATGTTGCGGACTGTAAGGGAGGGGAAATAGCATGGACCAATTACTAAGGGGACTGGCCCTAAGCAACTCGGCCGAGTGGTCGGCCTAGTACTTACATCGACATAAAACGAAGCGAGTAGTTCAACTATTTACCGGTAGATAGAACAATGAAAATGAAAAAACAATGTCCACGTTTTTTTTCATACATATATCTAATAAGGGCACCTCTTTCTTTAGTCTTTACTCTGTGGGAAATATTGCGGAATTCCTCATGAATATCTAATGTTGACTGGTTAGAAAAAAACACGGACCAATAAGTCGAGACGCCATTTATTCTAGGTATCGTACGAGGATGCAACCTTCAAAAGTTGGGGAAGACGGCAAATTGGTACAATCATCCATTATGCTGTGTTAATTTTTGGCTAGCGGGATTGCCAGGTATGCCGCGTCTATTACTTATTAGTCTGTGTGTAGAAACAATTATATATATTGTAACTAAGGGACACCGCAGACTTGCTACTTTTTGTATCGGCGATCGGCGATTTAGTCGCTTTTAGCATCGGAGCAGTCGCTGCGTCCGACCGCAGAATCGCCATAACGCGATGCAGTCGCAAAATCACCGATCGCCGATGCAAGAAGTAGCAAGTCTGCGGTAACCCTAACATAAAATAAAGATAAAGGCATAAAATAAAGTTTAATTAAAGAATTTCCCCTTTACCAAGACCTTTGTATACTTTTCATTAGCGTTCAACAAATACTTCTAGAAAAAAGGGTTTAATTTTCCGTCCGGCGCAAAGAAGGCGTTTTTGCCGTCACTTCTACAGGGCCTCGAGTCTCTTAACAACTGTCCATTGCGAAACCACTGGTCTCTAATATTATCTTCGTCAATTCTTCATTGTAAATCGCCAATTCTTGGTGGTCGGCATGCTGTCGGCTAGAGGACTGCTAACAGAAGGGCTAGACAAGTGGCTGGCGTCTACAAGCGTTCCTTCAAATCGCTGCGCTTCATGTATCGAAATGATATAAGTCACGTGATCTACATAGCAACTTGTTGTTGATCTACATAGCGACGTTTGACATTTTCATACATTGTGAAGTCTATTCTATTCTATTCGATTAGCGTTCATGCCACTTGGCTAGGGGGGCAGATCAGCAACATATCGAGTGCCAAGAATGTGCGATTTACAATGAAGAATTCATAAGTAAAAAAAGTCCATTTTTGATTCATTTAAGCTTGAGGTAGCACTTATGAATCGTATGATTTTACGAAGATAATATTAGAGGGCAGAGCCCTAAGTCGCTTAGCCGATAGTGATCGACACTTGGTCGGCCGACCGGCTGATCGGTCAGAATCAACCAACCAATCAGAGGTTCGATCACTATAGCAAAACGCCACAGTGGCGTCACAATGGCTAAGTGGCTTAGGGCCCAGTGGTGTTGTAATGGACAATTGTTAAGAGACTCGATGCCAGCAAGCGGTACAATAAGCTTCACAGGACATAAATTCAATTAATTCAATTGGCGTTCCGACAAATCCTGGATCAATGCTATTGCTGAAGAGGTATTTACTTCAAAGGTTATTTCAAGTGTTTGTTATTTACGTACTTAAATTACTTAAAAAGCGACTGTAGCCTAGGGGTGAACAGGTTGGGATAGCAATTGAAAGGTCCCAGGTTCGATCCTCGGTGGGGCATGCACCAATGGAAGAATTTTATCATAATTTACAGTTCGCTGACGGTGAGGGAAAATATCGTGAGGAAACCTACCTATCCCTCGGGATTAGGTAATAGTCAGTTCCTGTATACACGGCGACAAGGTTCACCACCTGTCACGTTGGGTTCTAACTATCTGGTGAAACGTGGGCTTTGAGTTGGTTAATACCTCCACAATGTGGCGGTGTATGGCCACTCAAGCCTCTGACTACCCCCGAATGGGGATAATAGTCGTGACGTATGTGTGTGTGTTAAATTACTTTGAAGAAAATGGAAACAGTTTTTATTTGAACTTATTATGAATACATTTTCTAGCTTTATTAAATTGTACTTCCGGCAAAGACATTACTAAGAAAGAGGGAGACATGTGGCCGTCCAAATTAGTATGTCCTACTTAACGGAGTCTATGGACACAATACGAGTTAGGGACACCGCAGACATGCTACTTTTTGCATCGGCGATCGGCGATTTTGCGACTGGTATCGATGCTGAATCGCGATTTGGCAACTCTCTGCGGTCGGACGCAGCGACTGCTCCGATGCTAAAAGCGACTAAATAACCGATCGCCGATGCAAAATGTAGCATGTCTGCGGTGGCCCTTAGTCGCTCGCAGAAAATAATGTTCAAATCATGACGGTATTGCTAATACGGCTCATCGTCTGGTGAATAATGCCTTCAAGTTGCTTGCCGAATTTTATTGCGAGTGCGATAACATATGTGAATGTAGTAATGCATGTAGCACTAGTGATTGCAATGTTAGGAGGTACCATATCTGCTGAAATAATTCATCAATGACTTTCGTATTCTTTTTATTTTTTTTCCCATTTCGTTGGGTTCACATTTTCAAAGTCTAGGAAAAAAAAAGAATATATTGCGTACTCTAGTGCATACTCTACCGTCAAAACTAACTTTTAATTTCGTACTAACCTTATTTTTGGAAGCTTCACTGGTTAAAGTGTTTAGGTACTATGTTAAATTACCTTTTAAGTATTATTTAAAACTGTTTGCTTCCTGTACTGTAATAAATAAATGATCTAGAAACAATGTTAAACAGTCATAAAGTACCCAAGAACGACAAAAAATGGTAATAAAGTTGATTAAACCGGACTCGGAATCGGAAAAGCATGGAACTCTATTTCCTATACATATCCTACAAATAATATACCATTAACATAACAAACTGCATCAATATATTACCGGCTGTTTGCCTAGCAATCTCGCTGACACCATAACTAAGAACATCGTAAGCCTTATGCCCTGTTCAGACTGCAGCGGCATTCGTCCGCTGAAAAAATCAACCCCGCTGAGTTTCTCGCCGGATCTTCTCAGTTGAGGTCGTGTTCTGATCACTTACGGAAAATAAAAATACAATTTGTAAAATAAATATGATTTTGCTTTCCACCCGCTGTCAAAATAAGAAAGACCCTGATATCATGGGAAATATTGGAATTAGATTATCTAAGAAACATCAATGTGGAATACTTAACTTATATTATAATAACATGTGCTTGACAAGGGGCACTGTTTTATTAAGAATTATCGAGAAAGTTCGAGATATACCGAGATCTTCAAAATTATAAATAGGTACCTCGTGTGACTTCAAAACATGGACCAATTACTAAGGGGACTGGCCCTAAGCAACTCGGCCGAGTGGTCGACCTAGTACTAACATCGACATAAAACGAAACGAGTAGTTCAACTATTTACCGGTAGATAGAACAATGAAAATGAAAAAACAATGACCACGTTTTTTTAATAAGCGCACCTCTTTCTTTAGTCTTTACTCTGTGCTTCAAAATCATAATTTAAGAAAGAAACAAACCGTATTCAATGTTCCTGTCAAATAAATTATTACACGCAAAACGGTATAACATCCGCTTCATATCTGAACATGCCTATAGTGGTTTTCTTACGATATTTTCCTAACAGAAATTAATGGTATGATTAATTGCTGATCAGCGTAACCCAATATTTGGGTTAGTTCTTGTTAATACCCGATCAATTGGGTTAGATTGATCGTTCGGTCAGTTGGCTTGTGATTACATTCATGTTTTTTTTTTTTTTTTTTTTTATTTATCATTTAAACACATGTTATATCGAAAAAGTACATAACATACAAAAAACCACTGAGGTTTAAACATGATGTTATAATATTCTAAATCAAGAATAATAGTTCAGGATAGGTTGCCAACGAAGGTAAGTAGGCATATAGTATAATGTGTAGGTGTAACAATTAATAGTTTTTTTTTTTATGGAACTAGTTAAACGCATTTACTTAACATACCATGGTGCTTAAGAAATGTTCTTTTAATTTTCTTTTAATATTGTTGGGTGTAATGGAATCGCGTAAGGTAGGAGGTAGATCGTTAATAAGAAGAACGTTAACGGATGTAAGAACGTTATTTCGTCGTTCGTAAAGGCAATATGTTATTTCATCATCATCATCATGATTATCACTAGCTTTTGCCCGTAGGGATTTGATACAAGTCCATAGTCAAAATATTCTTATTCATGTGCTTTCATGATGACGACTAAGTTCCATTCCTTATTTTCCCCCTTTGGGGGTGAAATTTGAATTTGGCACGTAAGTCAGTCCAGGTTGTTGTCATTTAGGCAGTCGTTAAGCTATGTCAGAGGCCTCGGGCGGCTTGAATAACTAAGAAGAAAAATATTTATTTTTCATTCTCCGCACCTCCTCTTTCGGCTGAGATGATGATGATGATGTACCTCCTAAGATTTTCCTCATAAAATTGCTTCAACGCCCGTAAATTAATGCAAAGTCGTTCAGCATAATATCCTTAGAGAAATGCGTTTCAGACCCCCCGAGAACGGAAGCCGTTCACGACGAAGCGATTCCGTCCATCTGTCTGTCGCCGAACACGAAATTAAACCGATTGAGCGAAATTTCAGGATAATCTCCGCTCTTACAGACAAATTGGATGCTGTAAGGAATTTCAGCTTCAGGATGAATGATTTTCGGATTGCGCGCCCGGTGAAATTGATTACTGATTGAAAGAGAGCAGTCACCTTACTGCTATCAAGCAATCATCTTGTGTACCTGACGATAGATGGTATAGTTCTTGCAATTCACGAAGGCGACCGGCCCTTGATTGTGTAGAGACGTATCTGTATACATGTTAATGTGTGCGTTTACGGCTCCGCGACACACGCACACTATCACAATTGTGTATCCACATGTCGAACCCAACCAAGGGCAGGTCGCCTTCGTGTTGCAAGAACTATAGTTTGGTTGTGTTTCATACGTGAGAGATGACGAACGCAACGAATCAACTTTGAGACCAAACCACCCACTATGTGTAGCATATACAGCCAGATGCATTTGTGAACTCAACATATACAGTTAGACATGAATTCAATTCAATTCAATTCAATTTAATTTATTGTGTATCATAGGTAAGTACAGAGGTGAACATGGTTACTTAAAATATTTTGCTCTCTATGAACGGCCTATACGGCGTACAATTTTTGCCTGCCTACCTAATAAAATAATAATAATGATAGTAAATGTGATAATAAACTAGAAATGTCACATTGAAACGTAAATGTCAAAAGATAATGTCAATAATATAAAATAATTAATATTGATAATCAAGATTTATATAATTTAAAATGTAGAAACAATATGGAAATAACATGCTGATGCCTACATTGGTCAGTTACACTACTAGTCATTAGGTTCATTACTCTTGCAATCAGATCACTGTTATTTCAGACTCGAATCTTCCATAAATTCCTTTACAGAATAATAGGTCTTTTCTATGAGTAAATGTCTAAGATTATTTTTAAAAACTTTTAAGATATTTTCTTTTCGTAGTTGCGTGGGAATTTTATTGTATATGAAAATATGTAGTTTGAAATATTATTAAGTGCGACTACACAATGATTCAGTATCAACGAATTAATTGATAAAACATATTAGGGAAACCGCAGACGTGCTACTTTTTGCATCGGCGATCGGCGATTTAGTCGCTTTTAGCAACGGAGCAGTCGCTGCGTCCGAACGCAGAGTCGACCGCAGTGGCAAAATCGCCGATGCAAAAAGTACCATGTCTGCGGTGGCCCTAAATAACTGCCCAAGTTATGTATAGTCGCCTGCAAATCTATGGAAACATTTCCATCATAAGCTGGGCTCTTGACGGACGTCAATAATAATAAGAGCTCAGCGTATGTAGATCATGCACTAGACCAGGGGTTCCTAAACTTTAAAGATAACGGAACACCAACCAAATACCTTTTATTTTATGGAACCCCATATCAAATGATTACAAATCAACACTGAAATTTATATAAGAACATGGTTTTTTAAAGAAATGTGTAATATAATTGAAACACATTATTCTTCACTTAAAGTTTTAATGTGAAGAATGAAATTGTTTTACTGTTTTATGAATTAACAATTGTTTTATAGCTCAGTATTATGGCCGACAATTGTATGCGTATATCTGGGGTAGCATCCAATCTTGACCTGTATTTGTTTTTTGTATAAACGTAGGCTGAAGCCTGTTTCACAACGATACGTTGTGACGAATGGGAGCAATTTTAAGATAGCCCTTTTGGCTATATCAGGGTATTCACTCCTAACACCAACTGAACAACTGAATGCTTGCTAACTACCTACCTATTTACATAAAAGTAATGAGTCCTTCTCATCACATATTTTGCGCTATTTCAAAATAATATTAGTAACCGTGGTATTATTTAATAGATAATAATAAATAATTTTGGCGAAACGTGTGTGGTTAGAAAGACTTAACGTAATAAAAAAATATTAGGTCCAAGAGACAGCCCGTCACCTCGTTTCCTTGCACTTCAAAATGAATATCTGATTAGTTTGGACTATTCATGAATCGGTTTTAATTAAAACTCCCATTAAAAATGCTCCTCGGACCCGATTCGGTGGTCCTGTGATAATGAACATTCAATATTCATGATCGAATTCAAATCGATCGGTTTGCAAGTTTGAAAGTACTATGAATTTTAATATCTCAGACGGAGACGCTATTGAGAAGATATTGGGAACGTTCTCGAAAGTTTTGGAGATATTACGGTTCATTTTACGGGCCCGTTAGCGTGGTTGGCGCGGTGGTGCCTTTCACGCTGCAGGTCGTAGGTCGTAGGTCGATTCCTACCCGGGACATGCATTTGTGTGCATGAACATGTCTGTATGTCCTGAGTCTGGGTGTATATGTATATTAAGTATGTATTTACAAACAAAAAAGTAGTATATGTAGTAATATCAGTTATCTGGTTCCCATAGTACAAGTTCTGCTTAGTTTGGGATCAGGTAGCCGTGTGTAAAAAATGTCCCAGGATATTATTATTATGATTATTATTATTTTACGGTTGGTTTCAGGAACGATAGTGGTAGATCGTATTTTACTTACTACTTATCTACTCATTTTAGGAGCAATGGCAGTTAAAATGGATCATACCTAAACATATGTAACCTGAAAGACAGCCGCTTGCATGCAAGCTCTCAAACAGCTGAAAAACAAAAAGGGTATCAGGTAATGAAAGAATCACACTCTCCCAAGAATGATACTCCTGTAAGCCGGAATCAACAACAGTATCCAACGATGACGGCGAAGTCTGACCCTCGACGTGTCCCTAAGAACCCTTATGAATCTATACATCTATCTATACATACATATAGTACGCGACAGGTCGAGATGACATTCGGGTGATGAGCTTTTTGCAGAATTAGCAGGACCCGATAAACAATTAAAATCGCCCACAAAATGATTAAATTAAATTATTCTGTTGCGTTGCGGGTCCTGCTAATTTTGATTCGGATTTTATTCTGCAAAAAGCTCATAACCCGAATGTCATCTCGACCTGTCGCGGACTATACATACATACTAATAAATAAAATTGAAGTGTCTGTTCTAATGTATGGATGGAAGTCACTGAATCGGGGAGAATTTTAACACCGCGCGCTAACTCGACTCGCGCGCCATCTGTTGGGAGTCTGTCTGTCTGTATGTTTGTTCCGGGTAATCTCTAAAACAGCTGGACCGTTGACGGAACTTTCACTGGCAGATAGCTGGTGTTATAAAGAGTAACTTAGGCTCCTTTTATTTTAGAAAAATAATTAGATTCCCGCGGGAATCGTAAAAAACCGTGGGATTTTTTTCTAAAATTTACGCATACAAAGTCGCGGGCACAGCTAGTTTAAAATAAAGAAAGAATAGGAGGAATTGGAGGAAGAATGTCCACTTCACTCCGTTGTACAATACGAGACAAAAATAAAGTAATAATTATTGGTTGATTTATACAGGAACAAGATTGTTACAACTGATGGAAGGCCAGTTGTAAGTCACCACGGATAATACTAATTGGGCTTACTCTTGAGCTGATTATACTTTAGGGACCATCCATTAATTACGTCACACGAATTTCATGATTTTTATACCCCTCCCCCCCCCCTTGTCACAGCTGGTCACATTTGCGAGACTCCCCCCTCCCTGTGTGACGTCCCATATTTTTTAAAATTTTCAGAAATTTTCAATATTTTTCGTTTAAAATTCGGTTTTAATACTTAGCTAAATTAGATTTTTAAATGTGACGTTACAAAACGTACGACTCCTCCCAACCCCTTGTAACACAATGTCACATTTCGTCGACCCCCTCCCCCCTTTACGTGTGACGTAATTTATGGATGGCCCCTTATTCTTGAGGGGCACTCTAGTTAACGTCCGTTGGAAGATATTCCATTCCACTCGACAAAGGGCCTCTATATAACCATCTTGTTACTGAAACCTTTTTACCATGTTTTCAAGTGATTTTCGAGAATCATCACGAATCTCTAGGGCTACATTTATTTGCATAACTTTTCGTTCCATATGTATAGCAGTGGTAGCCGATTGGTTAAGCACGCGTCTTGCGGGCTTAAGGTCTTGGGTTCAAACCCTGGCTCACACCTCTGGATTTTTCAAAATCTATGTGTGAATCATAACTTTAATATGATTATCACTTGCTTGCGGTGAAGGAAAACATCGTGAGGAAACCTGCATGTCTTTAGACATGTGAAATCCACCAACCCGCACTGGGCCAGCGTGGTGGATAATGGCCTAAATCCTCCTCGCATTGAGGGGAGGCCCGTGCCCATCGTGGACGTTAAAAGGGCTAAATTATTATTATTTATTCGTTCCATAAACATAAGAATAGGTCACAGAAACTTCTAACTAGGGCCGCGAGTCCATTAACAACCGTCCTTTGCTCAACACTGCTCTCTAATATTATCTTCGTGAAATTTTAGCAGTCGACATGTTGTCGGCCAGAGGATTGCTAAAATGGCCATCAACATGTCGACCGCCAAGAATTTAGGATTTATAATAAAGAATTCACGAAGATAATATTAGAGACCAGTGGTTTTGCAATGGACAGTTGTTAAGAGAATAGAGACCATGGAAAAGTAACATAACATACGTCACGACTTTTATCCCCATTCGGGGGTAGTCAGAGGCTTGAGTGGCCATACACCACCACATTGTGCAGGTATTAAGTCAACTCAAAGCCCACGTTTCACCAGATAGTCAGAACCCAACGTGACAGGTGGTGAACCTTGTCGCCGTGTATACAGGAACTGACTATTACCTAATCCCGAGGGATAGGTAGGTTTCCTCACGATATTTTCCCTCACCGTAAGCGAACTGTAAATTATGCACATAGATGAAAATTCATCCATTGGTGCATACCCCACCGGGGATCGAACCTGAGACCTTCTGTTTGCTAGCTGAACGTGCTCGCCCCCAGCCTGGAAAAGTAATCATTTATTATAATAATAAAAAAGTAGTATATGTAGTAATATCAGTTATCTGGTTTCCATAGTACAAGCTCTGCTTAGTTTGGGATCAGGTAGCCGTGTGTACAAAAATGTCCCAGGATATTATTATTATTATTATAATCAAAACAATTTGATCTAGAGAAGCTAAAAGAACATTAAACCCTTAAAACATTATCATGATCGCTAACAACGTTGTCATAATTAATCCGTGTACCAAGAGTTTGGACGTCTGTTGGCGGTGCCGCGCCGTTAATTAATGAGTTCAACTCAAAACTTTAACTCGTGATCAGCGGTTCCGCTTATAATAGCGCTGACACGTGTTAGTAGAGTATACGCGAGGTTGGACGAACATTAGCGAATCACAGATAAAAATAATCTTGTGAACAAAATCGCCTACCTGTTAGCAGAGTTGGGCAAAATTGAATTGCAATTAATTAATTGCAAATTGCATGTGGTGTCACAATTAACAATTAATTTTGATTTGTTAGTCAATCGCGAACAAATCACAATTAATTGTTAATTGTGACACCATCTGCAAAATGCAATTAATTAATTGCAATTCAATTTTGCCCAACTCTGCCTGTTAGTGAGTGAGTGTGACGAACACACTGCTAATACTTGCTAATTTTGATCCTTGGCCATTGAGCTAAAATGTCCTACGTGGTAGAACAGACACCGCGCATCACTACACTGTCACATAAAAATTCTCGTGTCCCACTTCACTCAGTTCTGTTGCTTATTCTTTCTCGAGCGCCCGTGCTCTTTCTATCTGCGTGTTGGGCTAACATTTGTTTGACTCAGCGCCTCTAGTACGTTGTACATAGTAGCTCAATCTTCATGGTTTATTGATGTAAAAATATGATGAGTAAGAATATGATGAAAGTTGTACAATTTTGACGGATTTATAAGTCTACAGTCTATTAATGTCAATGGAAAATTGCTATTGCCAACCACTTTTAACGTTCGTAAAGTTCGTAGTCTCATAGGCTACTGAACTGCACTGATAGCGACCGACCAAATAACAAGACTGTTGGCTAACAGCCTGCATCAGACTACCTACGGATTTTTGGCACGATAGTAATTTCCCATTTGTTTACAGATGGCATTGAAATGGGTCACCCCCCACCTGGGTGGGTCCTGTCACATTGGGTTTTGACTATCTGGTGAAACGTGGGCTTTTAGTTGGTTAATACCTCCACAATGTGGTGGTGTATGGCCTACCCCCGAATGGGAATAAAAGTCGTGACGTTACATTTCATTTTTTTTTTCTTTTTTTTTGAAATGGCAATAGTTAGGGGACTTAAACGCCAGTAGGTACCTATATATACATCTACTTACCCTTTCCGTAAAAAATACACTTACAATGTAAAATGAAAATCTTCTCAGTTAATTAAAGTATGAAAGCCGCCAACTGGACTCAGCCAGTTTCCAATAAATCACAACATAATTAGGCCAGCGGTTCACTTAGATAGTTGTTAACAAATGACAATAATTTTCCTGTACCAGTCTAGACTTGTTTGGAACTTCAGCGGGGACCATTAATTAAATCACTGCAATGATAACTTGGAAATACAACTTTAATACTGGATAAAGAAGGTTGGAGTTCGTTTGACGTGAAATGTAGAATTCTGGAATATTTTTTACGACTGATGGTAATGTCAGTACTTATGTAAGGGTTAGAGAATATGTGTATTAAACCTATAGATGGTATTTACGGCGCTTATTTTGGCAAGGCAATTAATGCAAGGTAACTACCCGATGTCTACTCAGTCACGCGCCACCCAGCGTAGCGTCTGGACGCGCGCGCGCGCCAGTGATTATGTAGCTAATAACAACGATACAATGTATTCATCCCTTTCTAACAACAGGTCTGGCGAATGAATTGAATTTGGCGGTAAATTGAAAGCCCTGTGAAGTCGGGGCAGGTCACTAGTTATAATTCAATATTTTCGGTGTTTTTACAAAAAACTTGAACTCATTTTGAGCGCATGTCTAGTCCAATTTCCCTTGTAAATTTTGATTTAACTCGTGTTTGTTTCGTGTTTGACTTTTTTCTAAGGGCCTCCGCAGACTTGCTACTTTTAGCATCGGCGATCGGAGATTTTAATGCTGCCTCTCGCTCGTTCCGCTCGAAGAAACGCGACGCAGCATCGATACGTCACAAAATCGCCGGTCGCCGATGCTAAAAGTAGCAAGTCTGCGGAGGCCCTAATAACACCGTTTAAGTTAAACGCTGTAAAAATACTTAATAGATAGTAAAAAACACATTATAAAAAATATTCCACCAAGTTGGTCTCTGAAAAGCAACTTTCTCGAGTAATTTGACAATATTTGGTGCCCATTGTGGTATATGTATTTACTCAGAGCTATTCAAAGCAAGATTGAGATATTATTGGGAATCGAAATACTTCAGAAATGCGGGGATTTGGGGTATAGACGCTTGGATCTGATTTAATTTGGGTTTTCTTTGAGAATATAACCGAAAAAGATAATTCGTTAACGATGTAACGAAAAGCCTTTGGGGGTTTATAAAGACATTATAAACACATTTTGTGTTTGCTTATCTAAATCGATCAGTATCCGAAGTGTGAGTTTCGTTAGCTATACGCATATTTTGTAGTCGTATTTGTTATAAGTATATAATAAGTATCGACAGAGATACCTATTGCTGAAGTTTGTCTCAAATACATACCTACCTTAGTTATTTGATGTCCAGAATTTCAAATGCACCAACTTACACACAGAATACAAAACTAATAAAGTATACAATATGTTTAAAAAACCCTGTCCGACCCGAAAACGTATTGTTGGGTATCGAGATTAGATTCCATTTTTGTAAAAAAAAACTTTTTTTAAATATTTTTTTTTAATTTTTCAAAAAAAAAAATTTCATTTTTTTGGCATAGTATGTGTCCCACTGCTGGGAAAAGGCCTCCCATATTTTTTTGTACTACAAATACTCCGATTGCATAATAAAAAAAAATCATAAAATGACGTCATCACATACTTTGTGGTCTGAGGTGACGCTACACGATCTAACATAATTACTTCCGGTAACGGTGTTGTCATATTTTTAAAATTAGCTTATTATTTTTAAAAAAGGCAAAAAAATGGCACTTTAAATGTTCATTAATATGTTTACTATCTTGATTTTTTTATTTTTATTATTTTATTTGGTCATGTGATTGGGGAATCTAATTACCGGTTTCGGCTCGGACAGGGTTTTCTTAACATGTTGTATACCCCATTCGTTCACGACGCTACTAAAAGAAACTGCCCCCCTAGACAAGTGGCATGAACGCTAATCGAATAGAATAGAATACACGATGTATGGAAATGTCAAACGTCGCAGATCAACAACAAGTTGCTATGTAGATCACGTGACTTACGTCATTTCCATACATGAAGCGTTGCGATTTCAAGGAACGCTTGTAGACGTCAGCCACTTGTCTAGCCCTTCTGGTTAGTAATTAGTAGCTCGAGACTCGACATGCTGGTCGCGTGCGACTTGTTTCAGGGGGCTTACCACCACCTCTTATAGCAGTTTTGTTTTAACGTTTCAGCGGCCATTTGTGCAATGACGTTTCTTATTGTCATGACAATAAGGTACGGCATTGCACAAAAAGACGCTGAATGTAATTCTGCCCCCAGGAAACTTTTCTGCACTGTGTTCTTGAGTGATTGTGTTTTGTTTTATTTATATGGAGTTTGGAAAGTTGCGTTCCTCTTGAGCAGCACCGTGGACGAGCCACGCGCGACTATCGTTAGGGCGTTTGTGCACTGCAAGGAATTTTACTGTCCGGCAATCCGATTTTTTACGGTGCGATATGGCACGCCATGAATGTATAGTAGTTTGTGCACTATACGTAATTTTACCGTCCGACATTTTACTTTTCCCCATTCCGGGCCATTCCAAGAAACTCATTGTTCCTAGCGTAATTACGCGTGTGTGGCGTGTAGTTTCAAAGAGAGCTACCCTAAACTGCGCCGCACTGATCCGAGTAAAGACGAAACATCCGTTTTCTTCATGCCACATCGGACCGTAAAAAATCGGACTGCCGGACAGTAAATTTCCTTGTAGTGCACAAACGCCCTTACTAATTATTTAGTTATTTTAATTACCAAACCGTTTCTTTTGAGTATCGCCGTGGACGAATGGCTTAAGCCTTGCGAAAGAATCGTGAAGATCATCAACTGTCACTAACCAGGGTAATGAACTATACACGGAAACCGTCTCGCATTGAGAGTATTTCCGGTAAAATTATATTATCATCATCATCATCATCTCAGCCGAAAGACGTCCACTGCTGGACATAGGCCTCCCCCAAGGTTCGCCACAATGACCGGTCTTGCGCTGCCCGCATCCAGCGGATTCCCGCGACCTTCACCAGGTCGTCGGTCCACCTTGTGGGAGGCCTGTCCACGCTACGCTTTCCGGTGCGCGGCCGCCACTCGAGAACTTATATTATATTACTAGCTGTGCCCGCGACTCCGTCCGCGTCCAGTCGGTGAAGCCCTTAAATATAATTTTGTCTATCGTCTAATCTGTATTACGTCAGTCTGCATCAGTCTGAGTTCGTCTGTCCGTGGCTGTCTATCTGTACCAGTCTATACCAGTAAGGTGGTAGAGTCTGACCAGTAAGGTGGAGATCGGCATTCAAGTAGCTAATTTACCTTCGTTTCGTAGGATGACCGTCCCCTCCCACTAACCCCACTCCCCTTCAGGTTGGAAACGGGCTACCGATGCCTTTGGTTGCAAGCATCTATAGGGTACGGTAACTGCTTAACAACAGGTGGGCCGTACGCTTGCCTGGCGCCTTAGTTGTATAACAAAAGTTTGACTTTATTTGTCTGTGTGTATCAGTTTAGCTGTAAGTATCTGTCTGTCTGAATCGGTCTGTCTGTAATCTATCGGTAGGTGTGTATCTCTGTCTGTACCAGTCTATCTGTATCCGTCTATCTATATCTGTAGTTATTCACAGTATCACGACGGAGCGGTTGGACTCCAGAGCACAGAATAGATAAGGAGTACAGAAGTTGCACTCCTTTGATCTTGAAGAATGCCGACATTTTAAATTATTATTATTACCTAAACTTGCCGCGCCCGACCGCGCGCAATCTAAATTATGCCTTGACGCAACGCGTTAGCGTATGTAATTCGCCGTCCCGCTGCCGCACGCTGCTGCACGCTACTTAACCTTCAATCGGTAGGGTTGTCACAATTAATAAAAATAAAATAGTACCAACATTTTTGTATTTAAATGTTAATTAAAACTATACATTTTAAAAAATTACAGTTGTTGCACTTTAATGTAATGCCTTCGATATTTTTTGTCTTTAAAATAGCGGTTATTAAATTTAATGGCAGCATAAATGCGAAATCTAACAAATAATTTAAAAATGTAGTCTGAAGGGAAGCATGGACATGGAGTGGTGAAATTAATATGTTTTAGTAAATTAATTAGCGCATATAACAGCACGCAATAGCATGGGAACAATACGCAATAGCATAGCATGGATGCATAGTAGAATATCAAGCAACAGCAAGTGCAAGTCGCTCATTGAGTTATGACCGTTAACCTTGAATTTATAGTTCTCTCACTCGCTTTTTCCGCCGGTGGCCGAGTGCTCATAAAACGCTACGGCAACTAGTATCTACTTATATCGACTTAGGTAAGTGTCTAATACGAATATAGGTAAGTAGAAAAACTGGCAACACGATGGATCTCGTCAACTATGAAAGGAATTAAGGTAGGTAGGTATTCCGTAATCGATGCTAGTAGGTATAACGTGGTATAACCGTAAAAAACTTTCATTTCATTCTGTTCCAAATTACATATTTTCGCTTCAATTCCACTATTCGATCCTACCTCTTGTAAATAACGTCTACTGCACTGAACTATGAGCTTCTTTTTATATCTAAATAACAAAATAAAACTTCAATTAGCTTCAATTACCTTTCACAATCAGCTGGCAAAGAAAAAAAAGTCAATTTGCAGTTTCTATAACTATTTAGACAGCCATATACGCCACAGTTCGTCTTGCTCGTCATTTTTAATTTTAAAATAATAATTCCAACGCGAGCGACAAACCAAAAGCGCGCGAAACGTTATAGCGCGTGTTCACGCCAGGAGCGCGGCGGCCATATTGAATTGCGTACAGACTTTGTACGCGAACCGATCGGAGCTAGTTCGACCGAAACCACAGAGTGACTGAGGCCTGTCCAGAGCTCAATGTTTAAGTTTGTACTTGATACCCATGTTCCTTATTTAAAATGAGTGAGTGCTCCAGACTCACGGCTTAGGTAAGAGTCACTTCGCAACATCGTGCTTAAAAAGTTAGAGTCCGGAGTTTATCGTCTAAGTCAATAGTCAAAGCGTTTATTATGTTTAGGCCTAGGAGGGCACTTACAAGTAGTCATTTTACATGTTTTCCTTAAATTCTAGCGCCGGATCGGAAACGCGACCTCGCCTGAGAAGTTTCTACTTGATACCCACATTGCTAATTCAAAGTTAGCAGGTCCTCCAGATTTATGGTTTAAGCAGGCAGTTACCCAGCAGCATCATTCCTGAGGGGTTGGAGTTCAGAGTTCAATGTCTATGTTTCTATTACTACTTAATTCAAAATCAGCTGGTCCTCTAGACTTACTTCTTAGGTAGGTAGCTTCCCTACGGCATTAGTACTGTGGAGATGAATTCCAGAGTTAACGTCTAAGATTCCGCGTGATACAAAGACCCGCTTAATGTTTTTTATACGTAATTAGGAATAAAAAAACTAAATTTCTTGAAGCAAGGAAGATATTAAATTTTGAAATGTGGTGCCAGGCAGGTATTGTCTGATTTTAAGTATAGCGACATCTAGTTAAGAAAAACGAAACTTAAGATGGTAGAACGCAGCAATAAAATATTTATTATTATTATTAAAATTAAGATTATGTATTCCAAATAGTGTCGGATCACACACAACGTAGGGCTCCGTAGGGCTCCGCTCTAAATAGACGTATTTCAATAACTAAAACTTATTTTTGGCTAGAATTTCTGTGTGGTCATAAAAATTTACAATCTAATATTTTAGAAAAAAATATCCTAGATGTTAAGTTGGACTATTAGTCATATCCATGCCAAATTTCATTGAAATCAATCCATTGGATTCGAAGTTGTGCGTGTTCGAATATTTAGGTAGTTTTTGAATGTTTTGTGGCAACCCTAAACTTTACCGAAAAAAAAAAAATGCTAGATGTTAAGTTAGACTATTAGTCATATCCATGCCAAATTTCATTGAAATTAATCCGGTGGATTCAAAGTTGAGCTCTTTCAAACATTTAGAATTTTTAAGTAGTTTTTTGAATTTTCTGTGGCAACCCTAAACATTTTACATTCGTATTATATGTATAGATATTTATATTATTTTATTTTATTTTTGATTATACTTACCCAAATATATATTATATTTATTATTAAGTGTAAGTACTTATTTTGTTGTAATAGCTAAGTGCGTCGTGCACTGTATGTTTTATTTACATTTGGGTAGCCAGGGTTGTATGTAAGATAGGGTATGAGGAGGCTTTGGCTGAAAATCAGCGCTGGAGGAGACCTCGTTCCCCTCCAGCACATGCTGAGCCAAATGCCTTTCAGCACGGCTCACACTGTAGGGAATATAGCTTTCTTAAACGTTATGTCCATCTATTTTACTTCTTTTATACGTGCTGTTCTTTTCCTATAATGTGTGTACTGCTGTGCTGAATAAATATTTTTCACTTCATTTCATTTTTCAATTACAAGCTCTATCAAAGACAACTCTATCTACGGGTATATACGGGCGGGCGGGACGTTATGGTGTAGTTATATAAACAAACCATTCTGGGGGCTTACCACAAGCTCTTATTGCGATTCAATTACAGGATCGTTTTAACGTTTCAGCGACTTTTTGTTCAATGACGTACCTTATTGTCATGACAATAAGAAACGTCATTGTCACGTCATTAAAACGTTCCTATAATTGAATCGCGATAAGAGGTCGTGGTAAGCCCCCAGCTAATAATACATAATTATTATTATGCATAATTTACAGTTCGCTGACGGTGAGGGAAAACATCGTGAGGAAACCTACCTATCCCTCGGGATTAGGTAATAGTCAGTTCCTGTATACACGGCGACAAGGTTCACCACCTGTCACGTTGGGTTCTGACTATCTGGTGAAACGTGGGCTTGGAGTTGGTTAATACCTCCACAATGTGGTGGTGTATGGCCACTCAAGCCTCTGACTACCCCCGAATGGGGATAAAAGTCGTGACGTTACCATTCAGCTATTCATTATGCCTATTCGCATTCCAATCCATTGAATAATTGTAAATAGTGAACTAACGTCTCTCGCCGCTAAATCTCAAGACTTAATTAATTCCATCCAATAAATTCGGTTTACAGACCCTGTGTCTTGTTTGTAATTTATATTGAGTATTAATTTTATTAGCTTCGGTTAGACATTGGTACGGATTGGTTCTATAGTATAATTGTAGTGATTTAGTATTTAGACGTAATTTTTTTGGTGATAGAGCCAAACTGCAGCTCATATATGGGCTGCTCGACTGGGATAGTACCACCCTCCCACAGAAAATCGGCAAAAAGTAGCTATTACAGCTGTATTTCGTACGATGAGTGAGAGAGCCGGAAGCCCAACACCCCCTTCCCCTTCCTCTGTCCCACTCCCCTTTAGGGCGGCAACATGCGAGCGATGCCTTTGGTATTTCAAGCCTCTATAATCTACGGTAACTACTTAACATCAGGCGGGCCTTACGGTTGTTGGCCACCTAAGTTACATAAAAAATACCCTACATCAGGGGTTCCCAATCTTTTTCAGCCCGCGGCGCAGTTACTTTAGTATCTTGTCACGGCGCCCTACCACCCCAGCTAGCTATTTGAAAAAGATACAGTCGAAAGAAATAGGTACCTACAATAATACTAGGTTAGGTAGATAGGAACAAAAATGTAAACATCTACAATATGAAATTGAGTTTCTTTAGTATCAACGGTTTTTAAAAGCATACGCATACGGTTTCAAGGTACTTTTCGTCGAGTGAGTGACTGCGACGTGCGCGACGTAAGTAGGTACCTATTGTACCATTACCGATGCGAACGCTCAAAAAAGGTACCCTCGAATATTTGTGGTTTCGGATAATGATAGAGGATCGACTCACGGCGCCCCTCTACTTTCTACGGCGCACCAGGGCGCCGCACTGTGGGCTGAGAATCGGGTTTCGAAGACATTTAAACTGAAATTATGATAGGTCACTTTTTTGGCTTGAAATGGATTTAGTTGATCAATACTATACTACAAAATTAACATGAGACCATGGGATGTAAAAAATAATGAGTTATAATTTTTTTAAGAAAAAATTGTATGGAGATGACATGAAAAATGAAGATATCTCTGGAATTGCAAGGTTGGCCGTTATATCCTTACACACAAAAATTGTACTATTTATTTGTGATTTTTTGACATATTTCATATTGCAATACCAATTGCGATATTTTTTTTAAAAATCGACGAATTTTTTTTTTTTTTTTCTTGCGTTAATGACCCATTTTAATGCTTAAATGCTTCAAATATGTGTAAATCAATCAATATCAATCAATTTTATTTACACCATAGCCAAAATAGTCTAAGTTATCATCAAAAAATGTTTTTCAGACCAAGTGGAATATCTCATAACAATAAAACTAGTAATAATTGCAGGATTAAAAACAGTTGAACTAAACTTAATACTTAATCTAAACTTGTTCATCACCATCAGATTCCACTTTGGAATCAGGCTCTACAATAGGCATTACATCTAAGAACTCTATGGAAGGTTTCTGATTTCTAATACTGAAGGTTAAGTAAGTCTAGAGTTTATTTAATAAAATGCTTGCCTGCTCTTCTTCCTCGAATAGTATTCTCAAAACCTCCTAAAATTGTTGTTTCGTGCCTCTGAAGCTTCTTCCGAAAGATTCCCAATTGGAACAATGGCATTTTCTGCTATTACATCTCCTCCATGAATAAGTAACATGTAGATGGTCGACGACATATAATACCAATAATATAGTTACACGATTTTTTCCGCGGTTATTTTGGTAAATTCTTTAAATTTAGGCACATCTATAACCCCTCCAGATGTGATAGCCTGCAGAATCACAGCAAACCTGCGGATCAGGTCTTCATCTAATCCAGTGACCGCTGCAGTTTTGTCAGGAAACTCAAAAAACCTTCGTGCTATGTTTCCATCGTTAATAGTGCCTGATCTTTGCTTAACGATGTCAAACAAAAGATTGAGATCATCTTAAAAAACTATCTTGGATAAGTTTTTCCTTGTCTGTAATATCTCTTTAGATTTTCTCCTCGCGTAGACCACTTCTTGAAATCGAGATAGAAGACATTCAATCACATTAATGCGGGCATATAGTGATGATAACCCAAACTCATACACACGGTTTTTGACGAAACAAAGTTATTCATTTCCGTAGGCTTGGCCAAACACAGGTAGCAGGCTGTATTTGATTTGGCTTCAGAAATATACGTACAAATTTTGCCGTTTATCATTGTCATCATTAATAACCTCATTTTCTTGGTATTTTGAAGGAACCTAAGCCTGGATTTCATTATCCATTCTAGTTTTTTCATTCATGACAACTTCTTTGTTTTCCTTCAAAAAATTGAACTGCACTGGACGAAAATACGTAAATGATCAGAGTTTCGGATTCGTCCATATGGTATCTCACACACCATTTAATTTTAGCAGAATCAAAGAGGTCATAAATATGCTTAAAACCTGGATTTCATTATCCATTCTAGTTTTTTCATTCATGACAATTTCTTTGTTTTTCTTCAAAAAACTGAACTATAACCCTATTGAATTAGCATATTCAGCAGCAATGCTTCTGAAACGTGATGTTCATAAAATATTGCATCTGTTGTTGAATATAAATGCGAAAAAGAAGAGCAGGCAAGCATCTAACGATAATCTCCTCAATATGCTTATCCTCTCTTCTGATCTTCTTATAACTTCGGTAAGAACGAGACTTGATACCCATAAGAGCCATACTTTAAATACACTCTAGACTTACTTAACCTTCAGGATCAGAAACCTCCCATAGAGTTCTTAGATGTAATGCCTATTGTAAAGCCTGATTCCAAAGTGGGATCTGATGGTGATGAACAAGTTTAGATTAAGTATTAAGTTTAGTACAACTGTTTTTAATCCTGGAATTATTACTAGTTTTATTGTTATGAGATATTCCACTTAGGTCTGAAAATTGTTTTTTATGATATCTTAGACTATTTTGGCCTATGGTGTAAATAAAATTGATTGATATTGATTGATTTACACATATTTGAAGCATTTAAGCATTAAAACGGGCCATTAATGTAAAAAAAAAAAATTAAAATTTCGACGATTTTAAAAAAAAATATCGCAAGTGGTACCGCAATATGAAGTATGTCAGAAAATCATAAAAAAATAGTACTATTTTTGTGTGTAAGGATATAACGGCCAACCATGCGATTCCAGAGATATCCTCATTTTTCATGTCATCTCCATACAATTTTTTCTTAAAAAAATTATAACTCGTTAATTTTTACATTCTATTGTCTCATATTAATTTTGTAGTATAGTATTGATCAACTGAATCTATATCAAGCCAAAAAAGTGACATACCATAATTTCAGTTTCTATGTCTTCGAAACCCGATTTTCAGCCTACAGTGCGCGCCGCGGCGCACAGTTTGGTAATCTCTGCCCTATATGGAAATGCTGGTGGTAAACTAATGATTTTTCATCACTCATACGCGGAAAGTAGATCTGAAGTTGTCTGAAGAGATAAAAGAAGGTAATACTTTTCGGGTCGGGCAAAATTGTATTTCTGATTTTGCCTGTTCTGTCAACGATCCTGTCAAATTATAAAAAAATACGTGTTCTATTTTCACATTTCTATTGAACCATGTTCCAACCAAAGATAATGTAATAGATCCAACCTTCGTACAGCCACTAAATTACAGCGCGATTTAAAATTGAAATAACATAAAGTTAAGTATTAATTAAAGAATAGATTTTAAAAATTTACTTTCAACTATTTCTTTAAAATAACATAGATTTGGGCAAAATATTTAAAAAAAATCCCTAAATCAATCACAAATCGTTCCTCCTCCGAATCTATAATCACAGACTAAAACCCTTTATAATGTTTGAAAAAGAACTGGTCTTTAAAAAAAAACAAAGTGACAGTGTCAAAATATCAAAAAGCAAAATACACAATCTACGTCAGTATACATGTGTGTGTATGTTCACTCATTTTTTCTTTAGTTAATTAATATTTTATTTTTACTTGATCCCTTGGTCCCTCGAATTATTAGCGGTTGGGCGCCAAACCCCGTCTCGGGCCCAAAAATAAGTTATTTAACCCGAGGTAAACACTGTGCTTTTCATTACAAATACAAAGAAAGTAAAAATAAAATATTAATTAGCTAAAGAAAAAATGAGTGAACATACACACACATGTAGTTTCTCCCTCGGATAACAATGTACTATTATTTGAGAAAAATTGTATCTTTATGTAGTAGGTATTTTCTCATCTACAAAAACTAAAACCCGACTACTGAAAAATCGCGCTCTAAAAAGTATGAAACAAGAAAATATTCTCATCTAGAGGATAGCCGTGGTCCGTGTAGGTCCTTTAGGGCCAAATGGCATATGAACACGGACCACGGCTATCCTCTAGATGAGAATATTTTCTTGTTTCATACTTTTTAGAGCGCGATTTTTCAGTAGTCGGGTTTTAGTTTTTAAACTTACTTTTTATTTAATTATTTTGGAGTTATAGGTAACAATATATATATTTTTAAAATGTGCTCATCAAGCTCTTTCATTTGATACCCCACACGGTATCATTAAAAATGGTTTTTTTTAGTTCATGATATTATGTCCTCTAGAGGGCTCCATATGCAATTTTATGTGACGTCACATAGCCTATAACCAGCGCGCCATTAAGCCGCTTCTAACGATACCTCATTTGTCATATTACGACAAGTCGTTTGGAAGTTAGGTGGGAACAGATGCACATACATACATACATACCGGTCAAAATCATAACCCTCCGCCGTAGTCGGGTAAAAATAGGTAATTACGGATTCCTGGTAGTCTTGTTGTAATTAATGTCCTTAATATTATTCTTATGATAACGACCATTTCGGCCTCTTGTTGCGTATTTCTGTAACCTATTCCCCGTCCACTCATTCATTCTGTCGAACTAATTACAGCAGATAAACGAGCTACTTACTAGTACCTCCCATTCGCGAAAAGAAAAGGTGTCTTTGAACAATAAAAGATGGAAGACCTTATTAACTTGGGATTTGAGTTCATTTGAGGTTATCTTAGTAGAGTTATTTTGGAATATGTAAGGTAAGGTTTTTAGGTTTTGCTGACATTTCTACAAGTATTGTTTTTTTGAAGTGAAAACTTCTTTAGCGGCGTTGTGCAGTTTTCTTGGGATGGGTAAAAAATTATAAACTCGCGACAAGGGTCACGTGACCTGATCGAAAAAATCGACAGATCGCGCAGGGCGCTTGCGCGAATAAAATGCGACAGATTCGTAGCGACAGGTCACGTGTCCTATTTTGAGATGGGTAAAAAGTACATAGTTCATAATTTCGCTTTCAACGTCAAAGTCTTATTAGCGCCTAAGCGAATGGATCTGGGTGAGTGCTCAAAATATTAAAAAATGCACAACGTTAATGTTCAAGTTTTCGCTTCTGCCGGCACTCCCGGAGTGCAACCTGGCCGTTTTTTTATTATTGCTTACGAAGGTACCCGGACAGACGGTCCACTTGATTGTTAGTTGGTTACTCGATGTCAGATGGTCAGGACATCTGTGCCTCGAGTCCCTTAACAATTGTTGACAGCGAAACCAATGGTCTCTAATAGTGTCCGACCGAAACAGGATTTTCTGCCGAAACCGAAACCGAAACCGAATCTTCGGCATCTGTTTTAGGTTCGGCCGAAACCGAAACCGAAACCGAACCTTTTTCAGACAAGTTAAAAATCTTTTGTTTACTGAAATTTGGCTTATTTTATGCCCTTCAGTTAGAAATGTTAGAATGTGTTAAATGAAATAAAAAACAATAATTGAAGTACTTATGTGAAAATATAATTATTAATAATAATATTATTATTTTATTATTATATATTTTTTTAAATATTACTGCTCTGTTTAAAATAAACACAAAATAACAATCATGTTAACACTTCTTGGAACAAAAATTTGTCAATAATCAACACTTGCATTATAAAAAAGAACCTCATTATTTGAGTATTTCGATTGCGTTTATAACATGTTTAAGACTAAATTTATTGAGTGCTTTTTAAATTTTAATTGCAGTTGGTAATTTAGGGTTTTTGTTGGATTTTCATATTTTTTTTATAATTTAGGGTGGCAATCGTAATTGTAATATATTAAACCCCCGTTTTCATTTTCTACTTAAGTAGATAGGTTTGTCACGTTCAGATCGATTCTCAAAAATAAGTATACGGACAACAGCAAATTATGGTACCAATAAAAAATGATGTATCTGAAGGTCACACACAGCTAAATCATAGCTGGTAGTTGTTTGGGTATTTTAAAATCTCATCCAACAACAATAACCTAAAACAAATGTACCGCAACATAAGTAATAAATAAATGATGAATGTGTGAATCAAATATAATAACGGGTGCAATGGACAGCCCTCCACATACCGATGGCATGACTTCAATATGTCATACTAAGATGATCGGTACATGAAATTAGTTCTTTATGGTACCCCAATTAACTCGGTTTGTTTTATTAGCTTATACGCATTGTATCTTTACCGTGGCAAAACGCACGTAGCCGACCACCCTCTCCGCCACAGGGTCAAAAATGTCTAGTGGAATATGATTCAAAATAAGATCCTGAATTCACCCTATCAGTATGTGGAGGGCTGTCACTTACACCCTGTATAATATAATCCTTTCTTTTACATACTTAATTCTCATCATTCATGAATCCTCCTCTTCATGAATTCCTATTAAAACAAAGACAATAAAACCAAAATTTACCTTCAGTGACTGGGCCACCCTAGGGATACGTAGGAGTAGGGAAAGGCTATTTGAGCTTTATGAACAGAAGGCCCAGCTTCAAAATGCAGCTTTTACTCAGTATGTTAGAAATTATTCTAAATTGTTTAGGAAAGTATGCCAGGCGGCCAAAACGATACACATTAGACAAAAAATTATATCTGCAGATAACAAGATCAAGACCACCTGGAATATAGTTAACAGTGAAACTGGAAAAACCAAACAACGCAATACAGATTTCACTTTAGAGACCTCGCGTGGTCTCATTAGTTCAAATGAAGATGTAGCACAGGAATTCGAAACGTTCTTTACAAACGTCCCTGTAAAAACAACAGAATTTTTAAACTGCTCTCCTTCACTTTCACTCTCACTTCTTAAAGATAACATAGCCACTTGTCCTGTAGAATTTAAATTCGATTATATTAACGATCGGTCTATTGTTAAAGCCTTCAGTAACATACAAATTAAACCAACCGAAGATGTATGGGGAATGTCAGTAAAAGCATGTAAAACTATCATTGGTACTGTGGCGCCATATTTAGCTTTGATTTTTAACAAGTGTGTTGATCAGGGAGTCTTCCCGGATTTAATGAAATACAGTAAAGTAATACCCCTTTTTAAATCCGGTAATAGTAAAGACCCCAACAACTATAGACCAGTATCCGTCTTGCCAGTTTTTAGCAAAATATTTGAAAAGATTATGCTTACTCAAATGTTACATCATTTCAACGCAAATAACATCCTGCATGATCAACAATATGGTTTCACCAAAGGCCGCTGTACTATCGACGCCGGTGTCACCTTAATCAAGCATATCTTCGACGCATGGGAGAACTCACAGGATGCTATTGGTATCTTCTGTGACCTCTCAAAGGCATTTGATTGCGTCAATTATGAAATACTTTTGCTTAAATTGGAACATTACGGTGTTAGAAATAGGGCGCTCAAACTTATAAAATCTTACCTAGTAGGTAGAAAACAAAACGTTCAAATAAATGGTGTTAAATCGTTAGGCTCTCTAGTTAAAATGGGAGTTCCTCAAGGATCCATTTTGGGTCCTTTTCTGTTTTTAGTATATATAAATGACCTTCCGCATATAATACAAAGTAGGGCAGAAATAGTTTTATTTGCCGATGATACCTCTTTGATTTTTAAAGTAGGTAGACATGTAAATAATTTGGACAACGTGAATAATGCTATTCTTCAGGTCCATAACTGGTTCAATACTAATAATTTAGCATTGAATAGTAACAAGACTAAATGTGTAAGATTCTCATTACCTAATGTTAGAAGTAATGAATGCGATGTAGTACTAAATAAAGAAAAACTTGAATTCGTTAATGATACTGTTTTCTTAGGTATTACGCTCGACTCCAAATTACAGTGGGGCCCACATATAAGAGCTCTCGTGAAGCGGCTCAGCTCCGCCGCCTACGCTGTTAGGAAAATTAGACAACTTTCCGATATCGACACCGCGAGAATAGTTTATTTTAGTTACTTTCATAGTGTCATGTCGTATGGTATATTATTGTGGGGTAGGGCGGCTGACATCGAATCTGTTTTTATTTTACAAAAGCGGGCCGTTAGGGCCATCTATAATTTAGGAAGTCGCGACTCCTTGAGGGAACGGTTTAAGGAAATCAACATTATGACTGTACCATGCCAATACATTTATGAAAACATAATGTACACTAGGAAAAATTTACATCTCTTTAAAAAGTTAGGTGAGAGTCATCGATATAACACTAGAAATAAAGACAAATTAGATCAACCGCGCTTTCGACTTGCGAAAGTTCACACATCTTTCATGGGATACTGTGTCAAGTTTTATAATAAAATACCACCAAACATACTTAGTCTTAGTGAAACTAAATTCAAAACTTGTGTAAAGCGTACGCTTTGTAAGCGGGCTTACTACACATTAGATGATTATTTGAAAGATAAAGATGCTTGGCTAGGTGCTGGTCCAGCTCCACCGGAACGGGAATAATTCCTCAGAATTTCTTGTTTTGATTTATTCCTTATTTATTTATTGTTTTCCTCTTCCTTCTCTTAATTTAGAGCTATTGACATATTAGTCACAATTACCACCTTTTTAAGTTGTGGAAATCATGTATCATGTAGCCATTGACAAGCATTTGTATGTCAATTGTAGCGGATGTTGTCTTGCCGTACGCTTACTTAGCTTTGTTGAACTATGTCGCTGCGGTAATGGATCGGTCATGCTCACTCTAATGTCCTTGCTTGCGGTGGCTCTGTGGAGCGGGTCACCCTCTTCCCTCTAAAATGGTTGAGGAGGGTGATGCCGCTGCTCAAGTCATGCTCGGGTTCCGGGCGCTGCTTGCGGGGACTGGTCCGTCCATTTTCCACTTGACACCGTTGTTCCAAAACTTTTACAGACAAGACCTAAGCACGGAAGGCATCACACCAAAACAATCGTTCTAAATATGCACCTTTTGGTTTGACAGTTAAGTGGGAGTAGGCATGGCATGCACAGCTTTCTAGGCTAGTTTTTATTAATTTTTATTTAAATACCTTATTTTCTTTTTTTACTCACACTGTGTTAATGCATGCCTGCTCACATAGCGTTACTGTTTGAAAATGTATACAATTATTCTTTTGAAAAGAGTAACCATTGAGTTTCTTGCCGGCTCTTCTCAATGGAAGCAACATTTCGAACCGGTGGTAACGCTAAAATATTGTTTATATTGACTATTTATAAATGCTCTAATGAGTTTACATGAATAAAACCTTTTGACTTTGACTTTTGACTTTGAATCCGAGTGAATAACTCAACGGAAAGAACTTCAATGCTTAATAAAGGCCAATAAAGCGAGAAATAACACTAAACTCACAAAACAATCACGCCGGACCGGCCGGCGATCTGACAGCTGACGACGCGAGACACGAACTCTCCCAAAATCAACCGAGTGACGCGCGATAATTCACGAATGAAGAGTTTCGGCGCGGCCGAAAGGTTCGGTGGGTTTTCTGCCGAAACTGAAACTGGTGCCGAAACTAGATTTTTGAGCCGAAACTGGCCGAAACCGAAACCGAAACCGAATCTTCGGTCGGACACTAGTCTCTAATATTATCTTAGTGAATTATTCACTACTAATCCCTATTCGTGGCAGTGGGCATGTTGTTGGCCAGAGGACGTCTAAATGCTCATTTAAAGAAAAAAACAACCTTATTTTAATGACCAAAAACTATTTATTAAATTCGATAAAAATGTGCTCTCCTCTCCGAGTCGGTCTGTGTGAACGGAACCTAAAGAAAATCTGTGGTTGATGTAAGTTTTATAAGAGCTAGATTCATGCTTCTGTCAGCATTCGGGCTTCGATATGTAAAAATATGACTGCAATTTCTCCAAGTTCGAATAGAATTTGAATATTTCATAAATGTTTCCAGTTACAGGAGGTGAGTGTCGGTCTCGGATCAAATAACAAAGACAAGATAGAACGTTGCGAAAGACGAACGGTTTTTTAAACATGTGTGCGACGCGCCGCGAACAAGGCCAGGCGTAGTTTCATTGTACGTCTTTGTGTGTAAGTGTGTATGTACACGAAAAAGCGTAGTTTTAACCGGCCTCACTTCGTTGTTCGCAACATTCTATCTTGTCTTTTTTATTTGATCTGAGGTGTCCGCAGTATGAAACGGAACGTATAGAAAACTTTGCGAAAATTCGAATATACCTTATCTAGTTTTCTTTCCCTTTTAAAAAGGATTATTGGTCTGGTATTAATAAATGGATATCTGCAACTAAACTTGATTACGCTATTAGGTGCGTCCACAAGCTCCGAGAAACCGCGCCCGGGCAATCAGTTAGGTAGAACGTTATGTGTACGTGGTAAGACATCAAAACTGATTGCCGGGCGCATTTAGATGCACCCAATGTAATATGGTTATGACGTATCAAAAAAATAAAAATAGCTGCGTCTACCTCAGGCGCATGCCGCGTCCAAGCACTCAGCTTTGACGTCGGACCGCTTGGACATAATGTCATAGCATGAGTGCTCGGGTGACGCATGCGAGGTATCTGGACGCACTCAATAATCGTCATTATAGCTCCTTTGTTGTTCAATAGAAATAATTGTTTCAAAAACAAAGTATGAGAAACTACGCTAGGCCCGTCACGTACAGAACACAAGCCTTCCTAAGAACGTGCTTCACTGTAACAGAAACAGAGAGCTATCGCCCGGAATTGTTAACGACATATGCAGGGAAATAAACGATAAATAAATGTGACGTCACATATTTTTTTACAAATTTCAGAAATTTTGAAAATTTTTCATAAAAAATTCAAATTTCGGTTTTATTACTTAGATAATTAGATTTTTAAATGTGACGTCACAAAACTTAGGACTCCTCCCACCCCCCTGTCACACTATGTCACATTTCGTCGACCCCCCCCCCCCCCCTTTACGTGTGATATAATTAATGGATGGCCCCTAATAACATTATAAATATGAAAGTTTAGGTGGATGGATGTTTGCCGTTTGAGAGCCGGAAGGCCAACACCCCCCCCGCCCCTTTCCCCTCCCTCTGTCCCACTCCCCTACTACTAGGGACTACTACTCACACAGTACCAGTGTATGCTCTCAAATCAAATCAAATCAAAAGTTTTTTATTCATGTAAGCTCAATAAAGCGTTTATAAATAGTCAAGATAAACAATATTTTAGCATTACCACCGGTTCGTAATGTTGCTTCCATTGAGAAGAGCCGGCAAGAAACTCAATGGTTACTCTTTTCAAAAGAATAATTGTACTTATACATTTTCAAACAGCAACGCTGTGTGAGCAGGCAGGCATTAACACATAGTGAATAAAAAAACAAAATTAGGTATTTAAATAAACAAAAAAAAAAAAGAACTAGCCTAGAAAGCTGTGCATGCCTACTCCCACTTTACAGTTAAACCCAAAGGTGAATATTTCGAACTATTGTTTTGGTGTGATGCCTTCCGTCCTTAAGTGAAAATTTAACAAACCTGAAAGTTAAGGAACAATGATGTCAAGTGGAAAATGGGCGGACCAGTCCCTGCAAGCAGCGCCCGGAACTCCCGGACCGCCCGGAACGCCCGCTCTGGTGGCAGGACCTACCGTAGATGGTCACTGACGCCTCGTAAGGGGTTGCCAGGTATAGTGTACAGATGCCACTTTTTGTACCTGCAAGGATGGTAAGAGTGGCCAATAAAAAATAAAAATAAAATAAATATAACGTCACGACTTTTATCCCCATTAGGGGGTAGTCAGAGGCTTGAGCAACTCAAAGCCCACGTTTCACCAGATAGTCAGAACCCAACGTGACAGGTGGTGAACCTTGTCGCCGTGTATACAGGAACTGGCTATTAGGTACCTAATCCCGAGGGATAGGTAGGTTTCCTCACGATGTTTTCCCTCACCGCCAATAATAAATCTAAAAGCAGAGTTGAGGGTCCTATCCTGCTCCCCTTCAGGTCAGCAACGTGCAAGCGATGCAAGCATCTATAAGCTACGGTAACTGCTTAACATCAGGTGGGCCGTACGCTAATTTGCCACTATAGTCACATAAATAAAAACTTAGATGGGTCAAATTTAAGTCGCTCAGATTTTACGACTCTAGAATTGGCTACTTTATCTACACTGAACCGCAAAGAAAGAGGGTCGGTTAGAAAATCTACAATATCTTCAAAAGTACCCGACCTAGCTTTATGACATAAAGACTAAATTAAAGAATATTTTAATGTGCTTAAATGAAAAAATAATATGAATTCAAGCTTTTTATTTTTAATAAATGTAAAATAAATAGTAATGCGATTGAAGATATTGAAGATTTTCTAACCGAACATTTTTCTTTGGGGTCCAGTGTATTTAAAATACGTTTACAAAATCTTTGCTAACAGAATCGAACATCATTCGTCCCAGCTGTAGACGGCAAATATTATCAGCTAGACGTAGCCAACGTTACTTCAGTAAACGCGTTTTTCTCGCAAGTCCTGCACGTGATCCTATTAAGATCTTTTCGATACGAACGAACTAAGGATTGAGTGATGACCACATTGGACTGACCTATTAGATGTGGATAAATCACTTTTGATATAGGATTTGTTACTAAAGTTAACAAATATCTGATTTGGGGCCATCCATAAATTACTTCACACGTAAAGGAGGAGGGGAGGGGTGGGGGTCGACGAAATGTGACATTGTGTGACAAGGGGAGAGGGGTCCGAAGTTAAGTGACGTCACATTTAAAAGTCGAATATATCCAAGTATTAAAAACGAAATTTAAACTGTAACCGAAAATTTTTGAAAATTTCTGAAAATTTTAAAAAATATGTCGCGTCCACAGGGAGGGGAGAGTCTCACAAATGTGACCAGCTGTGACAAGGGGGAAGGGGTCTAAAAATCAAGAAATTCGAGTGACGTAATTAATGGATGGCCTCTTTGAGGCAATGTAAGCTAGATACTCATCATTACGAGAATACGTTTCAGAAGTCATTGTAAACTAGCTCGTGCCCGCAACTTCATACGAGTGGAATTTAACTAAATGTGTTTAATCATGTTTGCTTAGTAGCCTATCTCCTAACAACATCAGCTATCTGCCAGTGAAAGTCCCGTCAAAATCGGGTGAGCCGTTTCGGAGATTAGCTGGAACAAACAGACAAATATTTTAAAAATAGAGTTTTGTTTTATAAGTCCCGCATTTCGTAAAAAGCTGTTATTTTGCTTTTTACACTTTTACATTTACTTATTATTTACACAGACACTTCAATTTTATTTATTTGTATAGATAGATGGTTACTTATCGCATGAGGACACCAGTGGTAGCGCAACCAGTCGCTCCACCAACAAAATGTATACAGCTGTATGGAGGATATCGCACCTGTCCGCTTGGTAGCGCAACTAATTCGGTGTCGGCTACCGAATCACCCACTGGTGGCGCCACTATGGTTGCCTCGTGCGATATCGCGCTTATCTCGTACGGGATTTATCTTTCCGATATTTATTGTCTCAATAGATTGTTTTATCATCTAGAGAAGTATGTTGTAGTCTGGATTTATTACTTCAGAAAATTACTAAATCATTTTCCCAAAATTCATTTGCCGAAAATTCAGCAACGATATAAAGCATAGGTCCCAATATATCACCCTTGGGAACACCACAATGGAAATGTCAAAGGTCATTCATTGCGAAAGTTTTAATTGCCAGCAACAATAAATAATAAAACATGTAATGCACGGAGCACCTGAGTTTCAATTTTACAAAGTTTAATATAAATTTTATGCTGACATTTTGAATTTACTGAAAGTTGAGTGCAGTGACATTTTGGCATCAGACTGTAGACACATGGGTACACTTTTAAAACTAAGTAATTGCTATTAACGAGTTGACTAGAGTTTATAGTATACAGGGTGAATTTGAAATCATGGGCATCCTTTAATCGGTGATTCTACATATGATTCAAAATATATTTAGGGAATATTAATCAAAAAATCAATTGATAAAAATTTATTGCCCAGGTAAGGTAGGTATAATAGTTAACGGGTTTGCTTATTTGCTTACTTGAGCAATGTTTTTTTATCTATTTTCCCAAATAGTAATAGTTTTATTCATTTTCCCAAAATATTCTGAATCAGTGTAGAGTCATAGTTTTAAAGGATGCCCATGATTTCAAATTAACCCTGTATGCCTTGTATCCTTGGAGACGAGAAAATATAAAAGGTCAAAGTGTGAGCGATGACTTTGGTATTGCAAGTATCTATAGACTACGGTGAATGCATCTTTTGCTACTAAAATTCGCCGTGGTCGATCTCCCTCATATACATTTTGATGTTGCTGACAGCCTAGTAATGTGCGGTTCCCAGGAATATTAGGAGAAATGGTAATAATGAGAGATCATAATATGTATGATGGTAATATTTCCTCAATAGGTTAGGTTTTCCAGTACACATCATAGTCAAGATTCAAGGTTCAATTCCCAAGTATTATACAGCATATCGCTATTCTCTAAAATTCTTATTATTATATGGGTGGTTCCTGCAAAGCTCGATTTTAGCGGTCACACAGTCTTATCTCTGTTCATATCAAAGATACCGATTAAAAGTATATTTTTTTAGTTTCTTACTACATTTGTCTATTTGGAAAACATAATTTTTATTTCATAAATAAATAAATTATACATCCAAACTTCATTTGAAGACCAAAATCGGGGTTAAATTAGCCGTTCTCGCTGTGTCACACGCTTCACTTACATGAAACAATAGCGTTTAACTTTTCGGTAAATGGTGTTGGGATCGTGTTATAGATATCAAAAAAATTGTAAAAATATACACTTTTTATTGATTACAAATGTAATATATTTTATTGTTTAGTTTGAATATTAAACAGCTATTTGTGTTGGTCACACGTTTGTGCACATTTTTACGGCGCATTACTAAATGATGTATAAGTCTACGATGAAACGATGTATGGTCTTGTTTGATGTCACTACTGACAGCCAGTCATATCGAGGCAGTCCAGCAGAGAGATGATCGAGGGTGTATTTCTCCACGATGAGATATAGGGCATCAAAGTCCAAAAAACATGTTTTTTTGCCGATGTACCGGAGTTTTGAGGACAAAATGTATTGTTGTTTGCAGTCACTTTAGATACTGGGGTTTTTAATACGAATTACTTAGCTGTCGAAGTATGATTTAGTGTTATTTAATTTATACTACATTTTGAAGTGCAAGAATAATAGTGAAATATGTTTAATTTGACGAGTTTCGTGGCATGAGATTCGTGGCAATTTCTCCACGAATCTCATGAAATTACCACGAATCTCATTTTTCGTAGGATTTTTCATGTGATGAACACGTCTCAGTGCCATAATGTAGTACATATTGGCATCAGACACTGGTTGTATCCCTCACGCAGCGATCCTCATTGCTGACGCTCATGATTTGGCCGTCGCAGAATGATTTTTTTGTCTCATGATGCTTCGCCATTTGTTTTTGTCCATGGTATCGTGAAGCTCAGCGTTGATCGCATTTGCTCCATACTGTCATCTCATTGCATTATTAATTGCTTATGGTTGTGTCCGTCTTTCCTAGTGATTTGTCCAGGAAACTCAAGAACAAAATTCAAAAATATCATTTCTTTATTAATATTAACTAAACCCGCACGTCGTACCTGGCCTATCGACCACCGATCCGATGTTTGCTCCGAACACGATTGCTGATGAATATCACTCCAAAAACCGACCATTGTATGTTGCATTCTTGGACATGGAAAAGGCATTTGATGATAGGGTCCCAATAGACACGATCAGGTGGAGCCTTCGGAAGAATAATGTCCCCGAACAATACATCAACAACGTTGCCGACATGTATAAGGGTGCAAGATCAATGGTTCGGACGGTAGTGGGTGAGACAAAACCAATAGCGGTCACAGAAGGCGTACATCAAGGCTCTGTACTGAGTCTCTTCCTATTGCCTCGTTTTGGATTCACTCACGGAGTTAGCGCAAAATTCGGCAGCGTGGACTTTTATATACGTTGACGATGTAGCCATCTGCACAGAGCGCCGTGATGAGTTACAACAGGCACTTTTATCTTGGAAACACCAGTTGCAAGCCGTGACCTTGTGCTGAGTGTAGCAAAGACCCAATTCATGTGCTTTAACGAACCAGGTCCAAGCGACAGCAGTTCCATTCCCATCAATGGACCATTGGTCACTTTGTGCGATCAATATAAGTACCTGGGTAGTATGATGCACAATTCCGGGAACGTAGAATGCAAAATTCAGCACCGAATAACTGCAGCGTGGCTAAAATGGCGAGAAGTAACTGGTGTTACATGCGATAAAAGAATGACTGTAAAAGTAAAGGGCATGGTATATAAGACCATCATAAGACCAGTCCTTATGTATGGCAGCGAAACGTGGGCCATAACCCAAACGAACGTGCATACCATTCAAGTTGAAGAAATGAAAATATTGAGGTGGATGTGTAGCGTTACCAGGCTTAATAAAATTCGTAACGAGTACGTGCGAGGAAGCCTGGGTGTGCGCGATATCGCCGACAAGATGCAAAAGAGTAGGCTGCTATGGAATGGTCACGTGAAAAGGAGGCCACCTGAATACGTAGGGAACTTAGCACTACAACTTTCCATTCCCAGCCCAAGACCCAGAGGCAGACCCAAAACAAGATGGAAAGCTGTAATGCTAAAGGACATGAAAGAGTGTCAGGTATCCGAAGACGATGTCGAGAATAGAGCGAAGTGGAAGGGAAAGCCTAGGCAGGCTGACCCCACCACCAAGTGGGATACATAGTCAGGAAGAGAGAGAGGATAAACTAAACCCGCAACGCAACAACATAATTTAATTTAATATTTTTTTGGGCGATTTTATTTGTTTATCGGGTCCTGCTAATTTTGATTCGGATTTTATTCTGGACAAAGCTCATACCTAGGTAGTGCTTATGAATCGTTAATATTAACATTTTAGAGTATTGCTTTCATTGAGAAGAGCCGCGAGAACATTCGATTTGTCTATTTAATTTTAAGATACACCTGACGGAAAGCTCTATTGTGAACATAGAGCTGAGATCCTCCAGTCCAGACCAGGATATCATCAGCTAATTGAAAGTGCTAACAAGTACACCTATACTTGCCATTAGCATCGATGCTTTACCTTTTCCAGTGGGGAAGATAAAATACATCATTCATCATCATAATTTGGAAGATGGAACGTTTCCCTGTCTGACACCTTTGGCAATTGGATCGGTTTTGAGCTCTAGTTGGTCCTAAAAATGGATTGATTGAGGCTCTGCTATTATTTGCGAGAATGCTCCCAGGTGACCCAAAGAGTCAGAGACGCGCGGTCATGTACTTTTCTCCTTCAGAAAACATGAACGCAGAGTTCCTTAAAACGCGAGATCGCTTTAGAATTCTGTCGTTTACGAAGATGTCTGAACAAATGGCAGTCCAGATGGGATATAAGAACTAACGGCCGCCACCTGCGTGAAATTATTTCCATGCGTTTGTGAGCATCTGGAGAGGACAAGGCTAGAAGTGGACAGTGTGGCTCAAATTTTCACGAGACATTACATCTTTTGGAGTACCTAAATTATTCTATTTTACCTCACTTGTTTCTTCACCTCTATAACAATGTTCGACGCCGCATAACGATCACAAACAATTTGCATATCACATATTTTGGGAGTGTGGTCTCTGGTAAAACGAACGGAACACTATGTTAAATAGCTTGCAAGTGACATCTGGAGTAGTATATCACACAGAATTTGTAGCATTCAGGGAAAATATCATTGGAATCAAGTATAACCAGCTCACATGTTTATGTTAGATTTTTTCCCCATATTTTGTCTTTTATATTCACACAGAAACAGAAATTGTGCTTTTATATATTCTCTTGTTATTAAACACAAGTCCCAACAACCATAAAGAGAGCAAAACTTATAGTAAAGTACATTAATAATGCGTAAAAAATACCCGGAATTTACTGGGTGAGTTTCGTGTGGTACTGCATGAGTTTCGTGGCACCATTTTCTTCAACCTTGAATTCTGTCCAAAGTTATCATCAGATTTACAAAAGCGATAGAGATTTGAACTTGTATAAAAGGCTTTATTATGTTATTAATATAAATTATCTAAAATTCACAAAAACAAAAATTACCACGAAAATCACGGCGAGAATCTTGTTCGCAGGAATGACCCATATACCAAATATCCCATTTGTAACTACGATTTTGCAAACCAATATTCTGTTTATTCGAACACAAACAAATTCTCAAACTTGGCAATAATCGCACTATATCGGCTAAGTATTCTATGTAAATGCTGAAACTTCAGCAATTTTATAGATTCTTGCGAATTGAAATGTTCAATGTAGCATGACTCGGTTTAAAAGTTTTCAGTGACCTCTAGCAAGTTTGTAAAGATAATTAAAATATGTTTAAAGCAGGTTTAAAGTGATCGATGTAAGTTAGAATCTCTCGGGTCTAAGCTTCAACGATTTAGCTTTCAATTGTGATCAAATCAATTGACATTAATGGTGAAGAGCATCGTATCATTTATCAATATTAAAAAAAATCGGCCAAGTGCGTGTCGGACTCGCACATAGAGGGTTCCGTACCACCGTATAAATTTGATTTAATTTTTAGTATTTCGAATAAATTCTGTAAAAAAATCAATTTACTACAACGCCATCTAGCTATACTCTGAGTTTAATACTGCAAACAAATTCGAAACTTGAAGCCGTAAACACGTTGTACAAATCAGTTTAGCCATATATGACTAGATGGCGCTACTGTGACTGGTACTATTAATTTATAACTTATTTATGGGCCAAAAATGTAGTTTTACAATTCTTTATTTTTCAACTATTTATGTAAAAGCTGTCATAATGATCACTCATGGTTAAAATGTCAGTTTTCTCTTTATATGTTGTTAAATTTATGAGTTATAAATAAAAACGTAAAAAATGTCGAGTTTATTGTATGGGGACCCCCTTTATATTTAAGCTTTATTTTATGTTTAGTATTTGTTGTTGTAGCGGCAACAGAAATACACATTCTGTGAAAATCTCAAGTCTCTAGCTATTACCGTTCCTTAGATACAGCCCGCTGACAGACAGACGGACGGACAGACAGACAGACAGACAGACAGACGGACAGCGTAAGCTTAGTAATAGGGTCCCGTTCGCACCCTTTGGGTACGGAACCCTAAAAAGAATTGAATTGAACACATTTGAAGACACTTTACCTCAAATATTGTTCGCGTTGCTGTGTCTACCTTGTTACATGACGATCACTTAGGGCCATGTTCACCAACACACGAACGGACCGTTAGAGCAGTAACCTACTGTTTAATGTACCATTGACTCGGCTCTGGGTTCCTCCAATAGCGGCGCCGTCATATAACGCCCGCACTAGAACATTGGCTACGTAAACAGCGGTGTCCAATACCGCTCTCTAGGAAACCGCGCCATTTTGTTTACATAGACGTTCTAATTACGGCCGTTATATGACGGGGCCGCTATTGGAGGAACCCATAGCTTTAGTCTTTGGTTCTAGCGGCCGCTTCGCTCACCCGGTTGTAGGTTCAATTCCCGTCGGGGCTTTCTGGCCTTTTTTCTGGTCTTGGTGTCACTGAGATCGCCCCAGTCCATTGTAACAGGACATTAAGTAGGTTCGTGAAATGTTCAGAGCTTGTAGTCTGAAGAATTTTCACCATCTTTCAAGAAAGGAAATGGACCCTTTGAGATCATTATCGCAAATAGCCTCCATGCATCTCTGGTTGCGTATAGTCCCTCGCCACTATGAAACTAGCATTTTCATTGTTAGGCATTTTTATTCAACTCCTTGCGGCCATATTATGTCTAAAATACAGATTAACTTTACTCAGTATCTGTAACAGAAAATATATTATGTGTAGCTCTGAAAAATATTTTTATTTTCAGAGCAAATAGTTATATTTTTTCAGGCAAATAATAATCTTTTTTCAGAAAGTAATGTTAGCTACGGCGTACATAAAAGATAATATTTTTTTAAAAGAAAGGTTTATGAGATTAGAAACAATGAAAATCTTATAGTCGTAGGTATATGAATACTCTGCGGGTTTGCCTGTAATAGATATTATTCTCAAAAAATGTTGTTTATGTGATATGAAAAGGCTGTAAGTAGGTAAAAAGCTCGTGGATATAAAATATCTTAGTAAAATATATTGCGTAGTAAATAGATTGTAAAAGAATAAGTTACATGAGTCAGATTTAAGAGAAGGTCGGTGTCATGGACCAATTACTAAGGGGACTGGCCCTAAGCAACTCGGCCGAGTGGTCGGCCTAGTACTAACATCGACATAAAACGAAGCGAGCAGTTCAACTATTTACCGGTAGATAGAACAATGAAAATGAAAAAACAATGACCACGTTTTTTTTTCATACATATATCTAATAAGGGCACCTCTTTCTTTAGTCTTTACTCTGTGGTCGGTGTCATGGTGGTAAAGAGACAGGGCCTGACTGATAGGGAAAGATGGAAAGCAAGTACACTGACAAGGGGCGCGTACCGCCTCGCTAGAAGAGCAGATCTCGCCTAGTTCTGAACAAACCTTCAAGGCGTCGAGTCTGTAAACAAATATAACCATTGCGAAACCAATCTCTAATATTCAAAATGAAACGTCACGACTTTTATCCCCATTCGGGGGTAGTCAGAGGCTTGAGTGACCATACACCACCACATTGTGGAGTCATTAACCAACTCAAAGCCCACGTTTCACCAGATAGTCAGATCCCAACGTGACAGGTGGTGAACCTTGTCGCCGTGTATACAGGAAATGACTATTACCTAATCCCGAGGGATAGGTAGGTTTCCTCACGATGTTTTTCCCTCACCGTCAGCGAACGGTAAATTATGCACATAGATGGAAATTCATCCATTGGTGCATGGCCCACCGGGGATCTAATCTGGGACCTTCTGATTGCTAGCCCAACCTATTCACCCCTAGGCTACAGTCGCAGTCTCTAATATTATGTTTGTGAATTCTTCATTATAAATCGTAAATTCTTGACGGTTGGCATGTTAACGGCCCTGCTAACAAATGCTGGCTGCTAACAAATTGGCTGACATGTTAATCGCCAAATACAATTTATAATAAAGAAGTAATGAATAATATTAGACCAGTGGTTTTCCATTGGCTTTAAGTTACCAGACTCGGGGCCCAGGGAGGCTAGTACCCCAGATTATGTTATAAATGAGTGCCGATCATATCTCTACATGTTTTATTGCCTACACGATAACATTGTAATGTGTTTTCACTAGAGAAATGACCTTAACTCTCGATTTTTCAGAGAAAACAAGTGTTTGAGATGTTTTTGTGTGTTTGTCCGTGGTTTATTCATGGACCAATTACTAAGGGGACTGGCCCTAAGCAACTCGGCCGAGTGGTCGGTCTAGTACTAACATCGACGTAAAATGAAGCGAGTAGTACAACTATTTACCGGTAGATAGAGCAATGAAAATGAAAAAACGATGACCACGTTTTCTTTTCATACATATATCTAATAAGGGCACCTCTTGCTTTAGTCTTTACTCTGTGGGTTTATTGCACCCGACCATCCATGCTATTGTTACACACTCCTCTGACCTCCACTTGAAACAAGAGGGGTACAAACTCGTACATCGACTACCACTTGACGCAGCGGTTCGAGCATAGACTTCTCGGCTCACTGCATCGGGTGGTTGCGGGTTCGATTCCCGCCAGAGGCAAATTTTGGAGACGGCCTTTTCGTAATTTGCCCTGGTCTGGGTGTCACTGGGATCACACCCAGTCCATTGTAGGGTATCAATAGCACAGTTGCTTAGTTTGGAACCATACAATTGCCCCCAAATTTTTAGAAAGTTATGATGGTCTTACACTTTCAAGGTGGTAGAGCCAAGCTGTAGCCAATTGACTGCAGCTCATAAACGGGCTCGCTCGACCGGGGTAGTACCACCCTCTCACAGAAAATCGGCGTAAAGCAGCTATTACAGCTGCGTTTCGTTTGATGAGTGAGAGAGCCGTAAGCCCACCCCCCCTACCCTCCCTCCATCCCAGTCCCCTTCAGTTAGGCAATGTGCGAGCAATGCCTTTGGTATTGTAAGCATCTATGGGCTACGGTAACTGCTAAACATTAGGCGGGCCGTACGATATTTTGCCACCGCAGTCCTTTAAAAAAAAAAACACTGTCATTATAAATCACTTTTGATCCTAAATGCTTATTAAAACTATTGTAAACTAGCTAAAATTTCAATAAATTTGGCAGTTGGTGTCTTATAAAACGGTATTATAAATTCATCTCAGATTACGGTCCCATAACTCTTCCTTATAAGATAAGCGTAGAAATAATTGACACAATCCAATTAATTCACGAAGTAAAACAATTAAATTGGTTCATTTCCCGAGTGTCTCGAAGCCGGTTGATTCTGGCTAAATTGGCGTTACGATTCAATTTGACAATTAGTATGAACGCATTAATTTTAATTTGATTCTCGTTATTTAGGGAACAGGATGGAATTTTAGCTTCATCGCTATGAACGAAGTTAAGACAAGGATATCACTATATCCTTATATCATATTTTGTCGTATTTTAATTACCAATATACCGTTTTTTAACTGACTGAAAAACTCTTTGGTACCTACAAAAAATCGGAGTGTTTTTTTATAGGACTGCGCTGGCAAAAAAGTGTACGGCCTGCCTGATGTAAAGCAGTTACCGTAGCCTATAGATGCTTGCAACACCAAAGGTCTTGCTCGCATTGCTGACCTGAAGGGGAGAGGGATGGAGGGAGGGGGTGGGGGGTTGGGCTTTCGGCTCTCACTCATCGTACGAAACGCAGCTGTAATAGCTGCTTTACGCCGATCTTCTGTGAGATTCAGGTTTCCCTAGGCGTGCTCTACCTCTGGACTTCAGCTAGACACTGTTCTTTGGGACACCCTATATAGTATTCGTAACAAGAAAAGGCTATCAACGACTATATCGCTGAGATGTCGTTACGGTTTGGGTTACGTGAATCGGGCTACAGGATTACTGGTAAATGACCAGAGTTAATAAATAAATTAATATCGCCAGACACAGACCAACAGTGTTGCCCAAACTAAGCAACGCTTGTACTATAGCTACCATACAATTTACTGGGGGCGATCCCAGACAACCAGACCAGTACGAAAAGGCCGTTTCCGAAAGCCTCTGGCGGGAATCGAACCCGTACCGACCCGATGCAATGAGCCGAGCGGCATACGCTCGAACCAATGCGCCAAGCGGTCATCGAACGGTTTCGGAACGGTTCGGAACGGTTTCGAAACGGTCGAGCGGTTTTGGAACGGATGAGCGGTTTCGGTATACTATACATTACAGTGTATGCACGTCTATGTAAGCAAAGTTATCGCGGCGGGCGAGCAAGCTGCAACAAACAAACAGTAATTACCGCCTTCCGTGTTACCACGGAAGCTTTTACGTGCGGTTTGGTGTGGTACAAGACACAAAAACAGTGGGGTTAATACCGTCACAAAGATGAATTGCGGCAATTCTGCTAAAGCAATTCATTTTTTCAAACCTCCAGCAGAATCCCCAAAATTTCCGTGAAACTGTCACGAATGGCGTAAAATGTGTCACTATTCTACAGAAATTTAGCGGAATTGCTAAGGATTCCTCAGAAAATCGGAAAAATGAATTGCAATGCAATTCATTAGCACTATTGCATAAGGACCGTATTAGGTCCGCAGAGCGTTGTGTAATCATTATCTCAATCCTTCCATTAATCAAAGGTGATTTTTTTAAAACAATTCATAAATTTCGGAGATTATCTGATAACTTAAAAAAAAAAATACGGTCCGCATTGAAAACCTCCTCCTTTTTTATGTCGGTTAAAATCCACTGAACATACTTATACCCAGTAAGTACGCTAAACATTCTCAGATTTTTAAATCGCTTCTAAAATTTGTTGTGTATCCAAATATTTTACTAGTATTTGGTTTTGAGCCTATACAAAAGGAAATTTAACAATGTGCACCAACGTTTGTAAAATAAACAGTAAGTACTTTTATTATCTACTGCATCTGTCACTGAATGTACTTCTTTGAATAGGACTCGCGACCACCCATTACAATGAGCCTACGCTTAAACCGCTGATTTAACTCGTGAGTATACACTCATGTGCATATCGAACAATAGATTATCTATTGTATCTGCTAATGATGACTCTTTAGTTTAATTTAATCCACGTATTCAGGTGTTGTGGAAACCGCTACCGCTTATGACAGACACCATACGTATTTAAAGGCTCTCTTAAACTAAGCGCCGTGGAAATCGCTCAGCGATTACAATCAAACTAAATAACTTTTAGTGCGATACACGAGGCAACCATGGTTGCGCGACCAGTGGCCGATTCGGTAGCCGACATCGAATTGGTTGCGCTACCAAGCGGACACCGGGTGCGATATCCTCCATACAGCTCTATACATTTTGCTGGTGGAGCGACTGGTTGCGCTACCACTAGTATCCTCGTGCGTTATCGCACTAACGAATGCCTTGAACTCAACTTTGAATAGTTAAACGCTGTCATAAATCATTCAGATTAGTCAAGGTAGTTCTATAAATGGAGCTATTAGGTAGTGAAGAAATGTAAGTTTGTTCATGAAATTGTTTTGTACATACATACATACATATACTCACGCCTGTATCCCAAGGGGGTAGGCAGAGACTATAGATTGCCACATGCTACGATTTTGACACACCTCTTTTGCTTCATCCACATTCATACATCTTCTCATGCACTGCCGTCGGTTGAGGGTGCTACGGACTTGACCTTTCTGGAAGAGACCATTAATCTGGTCGTGAAAAGTTCCTTACGAAATATGTGTGAAGTCACCATTGCTGACCGTATAAGGAATAGTGTGATAAGAGAGAGATGCAAGCTGAAGGATGATGTGGTGACTAAGATCGAAAAGAGTATGCTAAGATGGTTTGGTCACGTAGAGAGGATGAGTGAAAGTCGATTGACGAAAGAGATATACGGAGCGAAAGTGAGTGGATGCGTCGGAAGAGGGCGCCAAATTGTTTTGTATAAATGAATAATGGATGTATTAACAAGAATGGCAGGTTTGAACGGCTGTGGAGCCGGATTTTGCTGACGTGGTCACGTCGCAATATGTTCCGGCCGATCTCCGAAACAGCTGGCCCGATTCTGGTGGGACTTTCACTGGCAGACAGCTGATGTTATAAGGAGTAAATTAGAATACTTTTAATTATGCAAACAAAACTTTTTTTGTTGTTTAATGTCACACGTATGAAAGTCCAGTTCAACTAAAGTCAAACGTTTCTAGGTTTTATGAAAAAGGTTAAGCTTAGAACTTCAATTTCTTTGGTTAGAACTTATATTTCGCTGAAATCTGAAAGCGCTTTGATGAAGTCTCATAAGTACTCGTAAAGCGTCAATTGCAGGTTCTCTTTGTTTAGTGGCAGCCACACACGTTCCAATAAACGTTACAGTATACTTGTGCAAGTCTAAACTTGCGCAAGTAAATGCTTGCGTGTGTAGCTGCCATAATGGCGGTGGAAAGAACTCCAAATTTGAAAAGATATTCGTTTTTAAATAACATACACCGGCATGACATATGCGGCAATTAAGCTCAAGGCCCGCCTGATAGCTTGATTGCCGGTGGCTTGCTGGATGGTAAATACCATAGCTTATAATTTTGGAAAAATCAAAGGCATCGCTCGCACGTTGTCGACCTAAGAGGGGGTTAGAGGGAGGGGAAGGGGAAGGGAGGGTGCTATACTTCCAGCTCATATGAATCATATAAAATGAAACTTCGTCACTTCGTCGTCATTCGTTAGCCGTGAACTTAAATAGTTCGTCATCGTGAGGAAACCTACCTATTCCTCGGGATTAGGTAATAGTCACTTCCTGTACACGGCGACAAGGTTCACCACCTGTCACGTCGGGTTCTGACTATCTGGTGAAACGTGGGCTTCGAGTTGGTTAATACCTCCACAACGTGGTCGTGTATGGCCACTCAAGCCTCTGACTACCCCCGAATGGGGATAAAAGTCGTGACGTATATGTTATATAACTTGATACCGATCTTTGTGAGAGGGTGGTACCCTGGTGGTACTTTTACACTTTACTTTCCACATTTTTGGCAAACTAGTCCTTTCAGTTACAGTAGGCTCCGTCTAGAACAAGTCTCCAAATGACAGTATACAACAAACAAGTAACATTATCTTTATGTTACATCAGCGTAACGCTCGTAACGGCTGGAAATCCTGGAATAATATCACACAAACACGACCTCATTCCTAAACGTATCAACAATACCATAAAGTATCACGATAATTCAGCTTTATGCTTGTTTTTTTTATTTTACGCCTTTATGAGCTACTTTACGCCGATGTTCTGTGAGAGGGTACTGCCCTTATATGAGCTGTGTCAATTAGCTACAGCTTGGCTCTACAACGAATATAATAATTAAATAGAAATTATAATCTAGGATCTATACTTATTTAAAAACCCGACTACTGAAAAATCGCGCTCTAAAAAGTATGAAACAAGAAAATATTCTCATCTAGAGGATAGCCGTGGTCCGTGGTTATATGCTACTTTGACCTAAAGGGCCTAAACGGACCAGGGCTATCCTCTAGATGAAAATATTTTCTTGTTTCATACTTTTTAGAGCGCGATTTTTCAGTAGTCGGGTTTTAGTTTTTAAACTTACTATTTTTTTAATTATTTTGGAGTTATAGGTAACAATATATATATATATTTGAAATGTGCTCATCAAGCTCTTTCATTTGATACCCCACACGGTTTCATTAAAAAATATTTTTTTTAGTTCATGTCAGTATGTCCTCTAGAGGGCGCCATATGCAATTTTATGTGACGTCACATAGCCTATAACCAGCGCTATTAAGCCGCTTCTAACGATACCTCATTTGTCAAATTACGACAAGTAGTTTGGAAGTTAGGCGGGAACAGATGAACATACATACATACCGGTCAAAATCATAACCCTCCGCCGTAGTCGGGTAAAAATGTATGACCACTTGGCACAGTGCTTCGAGGGTAGGCCGCTCAGCTCACTATATTGGGTGGTTCAGAATTCCATTCCCGACAGAGGCAAATTTTGGAAGCAGTCTTGATCTAGTTTGATGTCACTGAGATCGCCCCCAGTCCATTGTATGGTAGCCATAGTCCAAGCGTTGCTTAGTTTGGGACCATACAGTTGGTGTGGTCTGACAATATTTAACGGTCATCGGTCCTGCAAGCTAACTACCAACCAAACAACAGACATGAAAATCCTAAATTATTAGGGCTCTATCTCACCGGGACGCTAAGCGCGTCGCCACCCACCGTCGCCAACGAATTCGTATTGAATTTGTCAGGTAATACCAATTGTTTGGATACGTGGCCGGCGACGTCGCTGGCTACCGTCGCCTATAATTCGTATTGAATTATGTCAAAATATGACAGGACTCTACTTGGCAACGGTCGCCAAACCCGTCGCCAGGTGTAATACAGCCCTTATACTTACCACACCATTGTCGATCCTGGCTTACAGAGCTTGGCTACAAGAGTAACAGATTTGGGAGTGTGTGGCGGGCCTAGTCCCAAAAAAGAAATACTTACATTCTTCCCCACAGATAATACCGTCAGAATATAAAGCTACCGAGATGCTACATCTCTTGCCACTTAAGACCCTCGTTTGCGGCGGCGGATTATCCTTTTAACGGCCAGTTAATTACGGTGAACCGTCAAGGCCGCCCCTCTAACTCCGTGACAATGATACAAAGCCGCCGTTTTAAATTCTACTATACCGCGTATTTCAAAAGTACGAAATAATAATTATACTACATACATATTACAGGCATGTATTTAAAAGAACGTTTTAATTTTTTTAAATCAGCAAGCTAAGAAATCTAAACAGTCATGATTTTGATTATTGATCCTCTTTATGACAAAGTCGACGCGTGCGTTCAGGGTCACCAGTAACCTAACACGATGGGAATGACGGAGGTTTGACCCCCTACCATGAAGGGAATGACCCCAGTCATTCCCTTCGAACCTAACCCAGCCAAAGTGCTCATTTACAATAGATCAATTTAGATGTTACAGGATCAAATAATATTGTCCCCGTATTATACACTATAGCTGGTAGGTAGACGCTTAGTGGAGACAGACTATTCGTAACAATAATAATAATAGTTTCTGAGTTATGGGCCTTTGAATATTTATTTCAACTTTTGTGTCGCGGCCTTAGAACACATCAAGTGGCGTAAAACCCATTGAAACTGCATTTAGGAAAAAGAACCACAGTTATTTTTAATAATAATGTAAAAATGGTAGTAGTTTTTGAGATACTATTACAATATTTCTATGGCAGAGATTATTTTTCAAATAATATTTGAAAAATAATCGAATTTCAATATATTTAAACATTTAAATTCTTTTAATACACATCCAAACCCCCAAGGATTATTTCGTACTTTTGAAACAGCCTGTATATTTCCTTAAGCTGGCTACGGCATCTTGAGCTAAGTGTCTTTGATGGTATTTACTGAAACTGCTTTGTTTAATGTCTAACTACGTTCATTCTTGGATGTATTCAGTTTAATGTAGCAATTTTAGGCACAGACCTTCTTTATTGCAAATCTCATCAGGTATCATTACTTATACAGGATGTATTAAGCAAGTGAAAACCTAGTGAGTGTCTAAAATAAAGGGTAAGAATTAAACCGAAATATATAAATATTTTTTATGAGGGTTCCCACGTCGCAGTTAATAACTCCATATAACATTTTGTAACTTATTCATCAGTCATATTTTCTTAAATTTAAGCATACTAAGTACTCTGCAGGTTTGTTAAGGTTAAACAAAATTCTTTTGTCCTAGTTTCCATGGCTTATAAATTATGAAAACCTTCAATCCAGGCATTTATTTCCCTCACACGTAACCTCGAAATGTTCCGACGTACAACATTAGTGTGTTTAATTAAAAGGCAAACGGACACTATACCGCGCGCGGTGTTTCTTTACTAATTACATGAAGTCTCCAGGGCACTCGTTATACAGGGTGGAGATTTCAAATGGAGCAGGTTTCTGGTGGGGGATTTGAGACAGTGCAGTTTCTTAATTTTCTTGCACTTAGTGTAGGTACTTATAGAAAAGTTTTTTTAATTCAGTGTAAGTAGACTTCTATATATTTTAATTGTAAAAGATATCGAATAAGTTTTGGCTTTGGAATAAATTGTAAAAAGATCCAACAACATTAAGGTTCTTATCCATAACACAAGCGTTGTTTAGCTTAGGAATTTTTATGGGTCTATACCCGCCACACACTCCCAAATATGTTACTCTTGTAAGCCAGGATCGACAATGGTGTCCAACGATGACGCCAAGTTTTGACGCTCGACGAGTCCCGGGGAAAAGTTAAGCTGTAGCTAAGTAATTTGTGACTATACATTTGGTGTGCCTTACTTGACTTAACCAAAATGATTATCGCGAACTTAGCTTTACCTTCTCAATTTTGCTAAAAATAAACTACAATTCTCCTTAGAATGTCCAGCTATAGATGTAACCCGTTCCTATTAATACAAAATTAACGTTCAGTGTAGTACATCGCTTCTATTACCGGCAGCAACTGCCCCATCTCAAATCACCACCCTGTATAACCCTGTATTATGAACACTGCACCGAGCTAAGGTCATTGGTCTGGAGTTACGACTCTCGTGTAGAACGTATCTTGCTTCAAGGAGATATTTCAGTGCATGGAATATTAAATAGCTTTAGGAGCTGAAGCGACCTAGAACAGGGATCTCTTAACGTAACTGGAACGCGTACGTTTTTTGTATGATATTGTACTTTATTAATCTAAGCTGTGCCTCGTGGCTTCGCCCGCGTGGAAATTGATGTGTAAGATTAGCCTGAGTCTTATTCCAGAGCCTACACTATCTACGTTTCAATTTTCATTAAATTCTGTTTAGTAGTTATGGAGTTAAGTGGTAACAAACATTCACACACACACACTTGCTTTCGCATTTATGACTTTATAATAGGATAGGAAGAAGGATAGGATAGGATTAAGCATTACCATGTTGTATCGTAAAATCAAAAGATTTAGTTTTTATGCGTTATTTACCGATCCGTATGATGTTATTGCAAAACTCTGGTCGTTATTATTTTATATCGGCAGTTAACGGAGTCGTCGCATATGCCAATAAATTGGGCGTGAAGCGGAAATAGCATATGTTAACTTTTATATCGTAAAATACCTATCATGGTCGTTTATGCAAACAGCTTTTACCCAGTATACCAAAAACACGTAAATATTTTTCCGTTAATTTAAGATTCTTATTTTAAGCAGATGATGATAAGCAAATCTCACGATTGAAATTTTTCATCGGTAGATATCACAAAACTACAGTATGTTCTTTTACCTTTCACTGGTTCGTTACCTTGTTTGAAAGCAGCACTTTATTGAAATAAAATACGTTTCAGGTAAATTTGTTATCATCAATATATGAGAGCGGGGACGCCGCATTCCATACCAGCTAGTATATTCAGAAGGGCTAGACAAGTGGCTGACGTCCACAAGCGTTCGTTCAAATCGCTACGCTTGATGTATGGAAATGACATAAGTCACGTGATCTACATAGCAACTTGTTGTTGATCTACACTCTACATTGACGTTTGACATTTCCATACATTGTGAAGTCTATTCTATTCTATTCTATTAGCGTTCATGCCACTTGGCTAGCCCCTCAGTAACGACAAACTCACTTCGCACGCGTGTATTTGCAGGTGATATGTCAAATTTTGTATTGAAATTTGACATTTCACTAGAAAATTCACGCGTGCGAAGTGAGTATGACGTTACAGAATAGCCTAGCAGCTCCTAGTTGGGTGTGAATGCTTGGTGGAGTAGTACGTCATTTCCATAGGTGAAGCGTAGCGATTTGTAGAAACGCTGGTAGACGACAGCCACTTGTCTAGAGGGGCAGTTCAGCGGACCTAAGGCGGTCGCTATGCAATATTGCTAATGAATTGCATTGCAATTCATTTTTCTGATTTTCTGAGGAATCCTTAGCAATTCCGCTAAATTTCTGTAGAATAGTGACACATTTTACGCCATTCGTGACAGTTTCACGGAAATTTAGGGGATTCTGCTGGAGAGTTGGAAAAATGAATTGCTTTAGCAGAATTGCCGCAATTCATTTTTGTGACGGCCTTAGCCCCCCAGTTCCCCGTGTCAATTTAGTGTACCGTGGGCCAGTTAATAGAAATGTGAACGAAGTCGCGACCACAGCTAGTATTACACATTTCTCTCCATAACACTAGATTTATATACACGTGTTCGGGGCCACGCAGAAGATAATTCATATTCGAGGCGAAATTAAAGGAAAACATAGAAGCTAGCGATCTGAAAGACGATTTATGTGAAAAGTCGCGTCGCTGGGAATATGAATTATTTTCTGTTAATATTTGCGAGACGGTAATAGCCAAGTATATTGGAATAATACCTTAGTTAGGGTATAGAAATACGGCTTATAATATTTGAATTGAACTGTCTATCTGACGGGTTATAAAATGAAAGGATTAACAGAATCGTTTGCGAACAGCTTTTTACAAACACATAGCGCCGACATTCGAATTTAAGAGAACATGAATTGACTTTAGAAGTTTTTCGAAATATTATGTAATTCGAAATATTATGTGCTAATCATATATTGAAATATGATTATCACTTGCTTACAGAAAACCTCGTGAGAAAACCTGCATCTTAGAAAATCTTAATAATTTTCGAGATACATATGAAATCCACTAACCAGCGATTATGGCGTTAATCCCCGTTGCATTGGGGGTAAGGCCCAAGCTCAGAAGTGGGATGACTTAGGTATACTTATGCCGAAGACAGCCTGACAACGTCGCTATGCCCCATATCTTCATAAGTACACAATCAACAATTCCATTTTCACGAAAGCGTTTCCCTCGCGATATAAATCCTAACAATATATTCCGAGATAATTTTACCCCGGTAGTAGATTTTTCTGAGGCGGTAATACATCAGCCCCACGCAGCATCCGACGCGAGATGTGTCTGATTACGGTGCGGGATCTAATGAAACTTTTATCTTGTTACAGCTTCACATTTGCACCTTGCTACGTAAAAGATTTGATAAGTTTATGAAAACAAATTTCGTAGCAAAATATCGTAGTCATTTTCGTAGTATCTGCATTCGTAGCATGTTCGTAAATAATTTCATTTGTCCCTGGTTTTAAATTCGTAGCAAATAGTTATTACCTACAATGAAAAATAATAGATGATTTCGTAAAATAAGATTCGTAGCACCTGAATCGTAGCATTCTACGACGTAGCATTTTGCAATGCAATGGAAATTGGAAGAGGTATTGCTGTTGATTCTATTAGTACATATCTAAACTTAACTAAACTAAACAATTTCCGTCCTCCTCAAGGTTGGAATTTGATGATAAAAGAATTCACATTGATTTTTAGGCAATAGGCCATCCCATTACCCAATTCCGGAGTAATGGCATATTACTTAGCAACACGATAATAAACAAAAGCCAAAACAAAGCCAAAGTAGCAGTAGCTAATAGACTGCAGGTCATAATCGGGCTAGCTCCGGACAGAAGCTCTCACAGAAGATAGGCGTAAAGTAGCTAAATTAGCTAAATTTCGTACGATGAGTGAGAGACCCTTCCACTTCTCTTTTTCTCCAAATATCCCACTCCTTTAGGTTAGCAACGTAAGAGCGATGCCTTTTGAAATTGCAAGCATCTATAGGCTACGGTAACTGCTTATCACGCGGGCCATAAGCTTGTTTAGAGCCTTAGTTATATAAAACAACTCATTACCTATTACGGTTCGTGAGATACAGCCCGCGGACAGACGGACGGATGGACATCGGAGGCTTAGTCATAGGGTTTCATTAGTCTTTGGGTACGGAATCCTAAAATGCTTCGAAATACTAATTTTCACGTATACAGCGCTTTAACGACTTGAGAGCATTTTGAAGTGATCACGTAAATACTCTCGGAGGCACTCCTCTTACGATGTGTTTCAAACGTGACTGAAGACAACACAGATTGGAGCATACCTGAGATATACAGGGTGTCCCACAACTTTGCCACATGGAGGGAAAGTATCTTAAATACTGTAGATAGACAATTTTACTGAATGAACACTTCATTTTTATTTTAAAAACAATACGAACTGCATTCAAAGATTTTCGAAAACTCGCTTGGCAATCTCTGGAATCGAACCGGCTGAAATCCCAAAAAATAACACCCTGTACTTTTATGGCATCAATCGATAGGATAAATCATAAGGATCAAATCTTTCAAACAAACATGGTAAATTTAATGAAAGGAAAACCTTGAAATAATTGATGGAATCAGGCGCAACTTTGCGGAAATCCATTGTTAAACAATTGTAGAGAGGGACCCACCTAACCACCAATTCAGAGGGTGAGTGGTGGGTCCCTCTCTACAATTGTTTGAAAACCTTGAAATCAAAAGTGAGTGCTTTGAATGCAGTTCGTATTATTTTTAAAATCAAAATGAAGTCTTCATTCAGTAAAATTGTCTATCTTCGGTATTTAAGGTACTTTCCCTCCATGTGGCAAAGTTTTGGGACACCCTGTATATACATACAAATAAATAACATTGAAGTGTCTGTTTGTAGTCAAAATAGCAGCTTTTTACTAAAAGCATATGAAAGTACATAAAGTACTTCTAACAAAAAAGCAAGCTGCATCTTACGGTACTTAAGAACACCGTAATATAATAATAATAATAATAATTTAGCCCTTTTAACGTCCCACTGCTGGGCACGGGCCTCCCCTCAATGCGAGGGGGATTCAGGCCATAATCCACCACGCTGGCCCAGTGCGGGTTGGTAGATTTCACATGTCTAAAGACATGCAGGTTTCCTCACGATGTTTTCCTTCACCGTAAGCTAGTGATAATCATAATATTAAAGTTATGATTCACACATAGATTTCGAAAAATTCAGCGGTGTGAGCCAGTGTTTGAACCCATGACCTTAAGCCCGCAAGACGCGTGCTTAACCAATCGGCTACCACTGAACACCGTAATATACAATATCTAAAATTAAAAGCCAAAGCAAGCTGTAACTAATAGACTGCACTCATATTCGGGCTGGCTTGACTTGAGTCCCTCTCACAGAAGATCGGAGTAAGGTAACTATTACAGGCGTTTTGTAAGATATGTGAGAGAGCCAGAAGGTCACCCTCCCCCCCCCGCCTCCGCTTCTCCTCCATCTGTCCCACTTCTCTGGTCGGCAACTTGCAAGCGATGCATTTGCACTGAGAAAAAAAATTACGACAACAAAATAGTTTTTGTAGTTCCTACGGTAGCGGCACGCTATGAAGGCCGGTTTGACATGTTGGAGGGGGAAAGGATGAACCTTATTATAACGGAATAAAATTCATTTTCGCATTCATTTTTTGACATTCTTATTTTTTTAAACGGCCAGTCTTATTCGGTTATAATAAGGTTAATTTTCTCCCCCCCCCCCCCCCCGACATGTCAAATCGGCCATCATAAAATGCCGCTACTATAGTAGTATTTTTAGTATGTTTTACTAAACGTTTTGTATTTATGGCAAATGTTTTATAAATGTGAGACATTACATAAAACATTTGCTGTAAATACAAAACGTTTAGTAAAACATGTTGAAAACACTACTAGAAATTAAAAAAACATTTTTTTGTCGTAAAATTTTTCTCAGTGTGGTATTGCAAGAATGTATAGGCTACGGTGACTGCTTAACATCAAATGGTGGGCACTTGTTTGTCATCTTATTCACATTAATAAACCATATAAATAAATAAATAAAATAAATATAACGTCACGACTTTTATCCCCATTCGGTGGTAGTCAGAGGCTTGAGTGGCCATACACCACCACATTGTGGAGGTGTTAAGTCAACTTAAAGCCCACGGTTCACCAGATAGTCAGAACCCAACGTGACAGGCGGTGGACCTTGTCGCCGTGTATACAGGAACTGACTATTACCTAATCCCGAGGGATAGGTAGGTGTCCTCACGATGTTTTTCCTCACCGTAAGCGAACTGTAAATAGATGTGTCCATATGGCGCGCATGCCTCACCCGAGCACTCATATTATGACATTACGTCTATGTGTTCCGACGTCAAAAGTGAGTGCTCGCGCGAGGCATGCGCCTGATGAAGACGCCGCCAATTATGCACATAGATGAAAATTCATCCATTGGTGCATGCCCCACCGGGGTTCGGACCTGGGACATTCTGATTATTAGCACAGCGTGTTCGCCCCTAGGCTACAGTCGCTAATAAACCATATCCTTTTATATTAAAAACTAATTGGTGCATCCAGATGCCTCGCGCGAACACTCATGTTATGGACATTATGTGTATGCGTTCCGACGTCAAAACTGAGTGCTCCGGCGCGGCATGCGCCTGATGTGGACGCAGCCACGGACAAGATGTCAGAGGACGGAAGCGCATCTAATTATAACAAAGTTCCCAAGGGGCGCTCCGATTAAATTCAGTCAATTAGTTCACAAAGAGGCAGTTACCTGAAGATTTCAGGACGCTACGCTTTGGGAATGCTGTAGAAAGTGTAGAAGGTTCGCTTATTTGAAAAAGAAGCATTTTCTTCCTTCATTTATAATTACAAAATAAAGAAGATATTTTTTTTCTAAAATGCCTAAGAAAGGCAGAAACGAATGAAAATAGTTTAATAAAGAAGAATGAACGAATTAATAGCTGCTTTACGCCGAACTTCTGTGAAAGGGTGGTACTGCCCCGGTCGAGCCAGGTATAAGCTGCAGTTGGTTACAACTTGGCTCTACCACCGATGTTGAACACAATTAGATAGTAGAATTAGGGCCACCACAGACTTGCTACTTTTAGCATCGGCGAACGGCGATTTTGATGCTGCGTCTCGCTCGTTCGCGCTCGAAGAAACGCGACGCAGCATCGATACGTCACAAAATCGCCGGTCGCCGATGCTAAAAGAAGCAAGTCTGCGGAGGGCCTTAGATAGTCTGAATCAGCGCTGCATTATTTACACAAGTACCTACAGTACCTACCCCAAACCTTGTTAAGATAACTCTCCATAAAATATCCTCCGCACAGATTTACGTTTCGTTCCAACCTCTTGTTTATTTTACATCAATTTTAACGCCAACGCCCGGCTTTATAAAGTTTCAGAACAAAATAGGTTTCAGATTTTCATTAGCGAAACTGATGAGTTTTCAAATGGCGGCTGAAATGTTTAAAAGTTTTTTGAACTGGTTAAGGGCCACCGCAGACATGCTACTTGTAGCATCGGCGATCGGCGATTTTGATGCTGCGTCTCGCTCGTTCGCGCTCGAAGAAACGAGACGCAACATCGATACAGTCGCAAAATCGCCGGTAGCCGATGCTAAAAGTAGCATGTCTGTGGTGGCCCTAAGGTAAGGGTTAGTTAAATTGGTATTTTGTGTCTGACAAAAATAAACTTACTGATTGGAAGTCATGTATCAAAATCTCAAAATATAGTCTTTAACTACAGCCAAGGAACACCAAATTATAAGCAGGTACATAAATAAGCGAAATTTTTCAGGACAATATAGTCACTCTTTCCTACTTTCTGCCAAGAAGACTTTTCCAAAGACTTACAAACCCAAATTAACAAAAAGTTTATGAAACTTTTATCGATAATTCACACAACTAATTTCTTTATAGACAGAAATAATTAAAAGCAAAGGAACCCGCCTAATAACTCCATTATTTTCAATTATTGGACGCTTATCTGTATATCAAATTAACTTTCAACAATTTATTGCTTGTTTTCTAAAAGCAATAACACCAGAAAATACACATGCTTGGAGGATATCTCCTTATTGAAGAATTGAATAAAAGTTTGTAAAAAACACAAATTATTTATTAACACTTTGTCTTTAAATTCATAGTAGAAAAAAGTGCTACTTGCTATTTTTCTACATGAAAAAAATGTGATCAAAGTGAAGCTGTTTTCGACTTTAAATAAGTATCCACCTACGTTTTATGTCTCCTTTGGAATGACCGTTCTGACCTACAGCGAATATTAAAGGTACGGAGATATATCATGGAAATATAGACCTTTTTTTAAGCTAAAAAAGTATATTGCAAACATTGATGTACTATTTTAAGAGATAGGGTACCTCCTAACATTGCGATCACAAGACTTGTGCTCCGCGCACCTACATGCAACGAAATTCGCACATCTGTTATCGCACTCGCAATTGAACAATCAACTTAGATGCTTAAATGCGTATTCACCAGAAGATCAGCTGAATTGGCAATACCGACATTATTAACATTATTTTCCGCAAACGTCGTAAAAGTTGTACTGTGTCCATGAACTTTTAGTGACATACTATTTTAATAATAATAATATCCTGGGACATTTTTTTTTACACACGGCTACCTGATCCCAAACTAAGCAGAGCTTGTACTATGGAAACCAGATAACTGATATTACTACATATACTACTTTTTTATTTGTAATTACATACTTTATATACATATACACTCAGACTCGGGACATACAGACATGTTCATGCACATAAATGCATGTCCCGGGTAGGAATCGAACCTACGACCTGCAGCGTGAAAGGCGCCTCCGCGCCAACCACGCTAAAGGGCCCGTCAACATTTTGAACAGTCCAATGTCTCCCTCTTTCTTGGCAATGTCTTTTCAAACATTACTTTTCCCTCCCATATTTCAGCCACGATTGATTAACTCATCTAACTTTCTGATAACTTTTATTACGGTGGTTATGCTCTTTGGGTACTCCACGACTTGGGAGTTTCCGAAATTTAGTCCATTTAGACGTGATCAATCATTTTGCTGCCTACTGTAAACCTGTGGAAAGTAAACAGACGAATTTACATAGAGGGTATAATATAGGTAGATATGCCTAGTATTTTACTAACTACATGTTATTAAGTAAAATAATTATTTATTGTTATTAATTTTTAATTTATATATTCATGCCATAAGGTCATAAGAATAAATATTGTTCATTCGTGGCAAGCGGTCGCCATAAATGACATTTTCTGAATAGGTATTATTTTAAATATAATAATGTGCACTAATGCTACTTTGACTAAGTAAATAATTCCACAATATATTTTTGAGAATAACATTGAAATACATTAAGAACACCTGAAAGTTATTTTTGAAGATAACAGAAAAACATAGAGCATTATTTAAGTAGATAAGACAGTACGGTAAGGGAAAACATCGTGAGGAAATCTACCTATCCCTCGGGATTAGGTAATAGTCAGTTCCTGTATACACGGCGACAAGGTTCACCACCTGTCACGTCGGGTTCTGGCTATCTGGTGAAACGTGGGCTTTAAGTTGGCTTGAAACCTCAACAATGTGTATGACCACTCAAGCCTCTGACTACCCCCGAATGGGCATAAAAAGTCGTGACGTATATATTCCCAGCGCTGGTTCTTGTCAACCAGCACATGCTGAATTGGGTCCGTTTGCGGCGAGCACATTCTGTTTATTTATTAATTTTCTTATTATTTTAATCTTTTTGTATTTTCGCTTGCTGCAATAAAGTTTTTCTTTCTTTTCTTCTATTTTTTTATAAGACAAAAAATATACCTAAAACCTTCTACACCTCAAGTACCTAATAAACCTCGAGTAGGTATAAAAATAAAAGGTACACGCGCCAGTATCAAGCCGCGAAATGACTTCTGCATTCCATCAAACAAAACAAACTTCGAAGTGATACAAACTTGCAAAATAAACCCGGATCTGGAGATATGAGAGTTATTCCATCAAAGTTTTATTACCGAATCTCAGGAGCACAGAGTATAAAATGAAAGACGCGTCATTTTACCGAAACTTTGGCTATGAGGTGCCAGATTACCTTATTGTGGGTTCTATTCTCATTTCTGTGGCCAAACTACGAGAGAAATCCTTAGTAATATTATAAATACGAACGTTTGTTTGTATGTTTGACTGAGCATCACGTATAAACGGCTGAGTAGATTCAAATGAATAGGGATATTTCCTAATATTAAATTTAGTATATTTTTATATGAAACCCATAAACAGTTTCATATGGGACATATTTATTTAAAAAAAACTAAAACAAACTGACGCCAATTGACAGCAGCTCATTTACGGGCTGGCTCGACCGGGGTCGTACCATCTTCTTACCGAAAATCGGCGTAAAGTAGCTATTTTAGTTGCTTTTCGTACATAAGTGAGAGAGCCGGAAGCTAAAGCTCCCCCCTCTCGCTTTCCCTCCCTCTGTCCCACTCCGCTTCCGGTTGGCAACCTGCCTGCTATTCCTTTTGTGTTACAAGCAAATATATTAATATTATTTTATAGACACACTAGCAGCTTTGAGCTGATGCGTGTATATCACTGCACTTGTATTTATTCATATTTTAAATGTCTCTCAAGTCTATTTTTAAAACTGTTCACTGTTGGAGCACTTATCACTATTTCTGGGAGAGCGTTCCACAAGTTCATAACTCGATGTGTCAAAAAGTGTGTTCTAGGGTTGCTATTACATGGAGGCTTGGTTAATTTCAAAGAATGCCCTCTTAGATGTTTATTCTGATTCATCATGTACAGGTCCTTCATGTTTTTCACATTGTAGTGGACATTGAGTATCTTATAGGTCTCTATGAGGTCTCCTCTTAGCCGTCTTAGTTCCAGAGTTGTTAGGTTAAGTTCGATAAGACGTTCTTTGTAGGACTTGTTTTTTAGGGACACAACCATTTTAGTAGCCCTCCTTTGGACCTTCTCCAACATTTCTGTCTTTTTTGAAATACGGACACCAAATTTGACAAGCATATTCTAGCAGTGGGCGAATGTAAGTTTTGTTTTGTATAGCCGTATGCTTGTTTGCCGCCATAGTTATACAAAAAGATTTTCAATAAGCCCTACCTTCATGGCCCACGCACCGTAGAGTCTGGGACTAAGTGAGAACGCACCTAGGAGCGTAGAGTCCATTAGACGGGTCGGATAAAAAGCACTCTACACCGCCCTGTAATATCGGAGTTCAGTTTCAGACCGTATTTACCCGATCCTCGCCTGAAAGCTTTGGGAATATGCGATTTTTCACGTCTCTACAGGTACATAGAGACAAGAATTGCTGGCGTTTGAGAATTTCACATCTTAAATAGTACATACATACATACATATACTCACGCCTGTATCCCAAGGGGGTAGGCAGAAACTATTGATTGCCACATGCTACGATTTTGACACACCTCTTTTGCTTCATCCACATTCATACATCTTCTCATGCACTGCCGTCGGTTGAGGGTGCTACGGACTTGACCTTTCTGGAAGAGACCATTAATCTGGTCGTGAAAAGTTCTCCTTGGGCGCCCTCTTCCGACGCATCCACTTACTTTCGCTTCGTATATCTCTTTCTTCAATCGACTTTCACTCATCCTCTCTACATGGCCAAACCATCTTAGCATACTCTTTTCAATCTTAGTCACCACATCATCCTTCAGCTTGCATCTCTCTCTTATCACACTATTCCTTATACGATCAGCAATGGTGACAGTGTGGTGTATACTTCGGTGTGGTGTATACTTGTATAGTTCGTAAGGAGCGCATTTCCACCGCATTTACTTTACTTTCATGCTTCTTTTGCCATACCCAACATTCACTCCCGTACATGAGTGTTGGCACTAACACACCATCGTGAATCGCCAACCTTGCCTTTTTTGAGACAGCCTGGCTACTCACCATGGAGTGTATCGCACCATTCACTCTATTGCTTTATCGTAAATAGTTTGATTGGTTTCATCGCCATCAGAGATCCATGTCTGCTAAAGTCCAATCAATTGAAAACTATCTGCTGGCAGTCATCCGGCTGACGACAACATGTTGACCGCCAAGAAATTACGGTTTACAATAATTTGGTTTTAAATTGGTTGGAAATTAGCCGACTTGACGATGACACAAGCCTTTATTGGCAAGGATCATGACATGTGAAATACTCTTTTGGGATAAGGTGCGTCTACATCAGCCGAGCGGCGCTTTTTAATAGATTTGTAATAGATTGCTCGGGTGCGCTTGCCCGGGGCATGTGAGCGTGACCATTTATGTACAGGTGCATGTACACAGGTAGGTATTTTAAATTAGTACGGACCCATTATACAACATTATTGCGTAAAGTACAATAGGTACGTAGATCTTTCATTATAAATTTAAATTCAATTTTCACTCAGACGCCATTACTTCTAGAAATAAACATTCATTTCAATTTCAAATACCTATCTGTTGGATTTAATCAAGGAGAAACGTATATTGCATGTATCATTCATATTTAGTCTCGACTTGTTTCAACTTGAATAGTGTTGTGTTTGCTTTAAATTATACTTAGGTGGGAGTAGCTAATCCGAAACCATCGGATATTCGGATATTTTTGGATTGTAAACACTTTTCTTTTAATCATACAAAGGACAAATTTGAATTTGGAACTAAATGCATGTCTGTTATTTTATATAGCATAGTCTCATATTCTTTGAACAAGTAATATGCATTTTACGCCTTTTAAAATTTAATTAACTTTCATTCTGTATAGGGATTAGGATACATTCATAGATTTACTAGATACCGCCCTACTAAGAAAAATCATTTCCAGAAATGAGGCAACTTATTTTCGACGCGGCCTGTCAGTTTCATACAATGGTTGCTGTCAGATGTACTGAAGTACTCAAAAATTTGAGCATTATCAGTTGCCGCATTTTATTAGTGCGCATGCTCCATCTAGTTGGAGCGCCGCGGAAACTAAAATTAATCTATGGATACATTATTAAAATACTGAATGCAGGTCAATTTGATTCTGAAACAGTAGACAAGTGTCGGCATACGTCTGCCCCCAGCTGCCGCGTTCGAGCAATTAGTTCCGTCCGACGTCAAAACTGATAGCTCGGGCAATACAGCTCGCCCCTTGTTGACGCAGCCATAAACGCGTAGATAATATCAGAACTGGTGGCTTGGGTGAGATAAATCGGGGCATATGTACGCACCGAATCCCCATCGTATATTTCTAGTAAGTGTATTATTAAATAAAAAAAAATTAAATAAATAAATATAACGTCACGACTTTTATCCCCCCCCATTCGGGGGTAGTCAGAGGCTTGAGTGGCCATACACCACCACATTGTGGAGGTATTAACCAACTCAAAGCCCACGTTTCACCAGATAGTCAGAACCCAACGTGACAGGTGGTGAACCTTGTCGCCGTATACAGGAACTGACTATTACCTAATCCCGAGGGATAGGTAGGTTTCCTCACGATGTTTTCCCTCACCGTAACGTGTATTATTCAAATATCCGAATTGCCCATCCTTGTTGCTTGCTAATAATGTAGAGCATTTTGGCATGTTGATAGAGAGCTCAATGGAATTTGAAACGCGAACTATTGGACGTAATTTTCGTGTATTGCACACAATACTTTGTTTATTTTATGTGAACCGAGTTGTAGTTGTTTATTGAAGTTATTTATTTTCAAATCAAATCATTTATTAACGGCGTAGTTCACTATCTAATTCACAGTTTGACGGGCCCGTTGGCGTGGTTGGCGTGGTGGCGCCTTTCACGCTGCAGGTCGTAGGTTCGATTCCTACCCGGGAAATGCTATTGTGTGCATGAACATGTCTGTATGTCCCGAGTCTGGGTGTATCACTATTAGTGATAAGGCCGCCCATTTTCCACTTTCTGTGTAAATTGTGTCATTATTTATAAATGATAATTTTTCTAACGGTGGATTAATAAAGAGTTATTTATCTATGTATGTCTATCTATATGTATATTAAGTATGTATTTACAAATAAAAAAGTAGTATATGTAGTAATATCAGTTATCTGGTTTCCATAGTACAAGCTCTGCTTAGTTTGGGATCAGGTAGCCGTGTGTAAAAAATCTCCCAGGATATTATTATTATTAAAACAGTTAGAACAGCTGTGTAAATATGGTGCGTCCAGAGGCCTTGTATAGGTACCTCGCCCGAGTACTCATGTTATGATCATAATATGTCTATAAGTTCCGACGTCAAGGCCAGACGCCAGAGGCAAATTTTGGAAACGGCCTTTTCGTAATTTGCCCTAGTTTGGGTGTTAGTGGGATTTCCCCCAGTCCTTTGTACGGTACCCATAGTACAAGCTTTGCTTAGTTTGGGAACATACCGTAGGTGTGTTTAGTCTGGCAATATTGTTTTTATAGGTTATGTCCATAGATTAATTTTAGTTTCCGCGGCGCTCCAACTAGACGGAGCATGCGCACTAATAAAATGCGGCAACTGATAATGCTCAAATTTTTGAGTACTTCAGTACATCTGACAGCAACCATTGTATGAAACTGACAGGCCGCGTCGAAAATAAGTTGCCTCATTTCTGGAAATGATTTTTCTTAGTAGGGCGGTATCTAGTAAATCTATGGTTATGTCATAAAAATCACGGTATAGCACGTATAGTTTCGTATGTAACACGTATCGAAAAATACCGTGTTATTTTCGGTACAGTTTTATGCGACTTTCGGCCGAGTTAGGGCAAAGCTGTCCCTGATCGGTTTCAATAATACTAGGATTGTCGGCTTACAGCTGGCCTTGTCGGTCTAGTTCGGGAGCTTTTTTACGCGTCCCTAAGCACCTAATGGAACAGACTTAGTTTTTATTCGGGTTTCTAGATTGGTTAGTATTGCTTTTAATATTCACAGTCAATATAGAGTGTTAGGGTACAATGGGGACATATTTAAGTGACAATATATGCTTACACGTAACTAGAAAAATACACTAATACATGATAGAGAAATCTTAACAAAAAATATTGCAAAAAGAACCGCAACGTGGGGCACCCTTTAGGGCCTCCGCAGACTAGCTACTTTTAGCATCGGCGACCGGCGATTTTGTGACGTATCGATGCTGCGTCGCGTTTCTTCGAGCGCGAACGAGCGAGACGCAGCATCAAAATCGCCGATCGCCGATGCTTAAAGCAGCTAGTCTGCGGAGGCCCTTAGTAAACGACTGTGAGCTGTCTTATTAAAGGTAATTTACTCGTGTAAATGATCTAATTTCCGTTACGATATCCCTACATACTTCATTTTATTCATCACTTTTTCATTAATTCGTATTTTATAGGATAATTACAAATAGGTTTAAAATTCGCTATTTTTTTACTTAAGTTGGAATGAGAGTTAAATCATAGCCTGCTGCCGCCACTGATCGATAAACGGTCGGAGGTTATGCTTGGCAAGGTCAGTTAGAGATGGGTGACCGTTTAGTGGAATTTGAATAGAGCGTCTCCGTACTTCGGAGGACACCTAAAAAGTCGGTCCCGATTGTTGTCATCTAGGCAGCAGTCGAGTCTTGTCAGAGGCCTTCGGGCGGCTTGAACACTGGCACCATTGGCCACTAACCATACAATAAGAAGTAACTTGAATAAAATTAATTTCAAATGTGCATCATCATGTCAGACAGAATAACCTTCAAAATATAATCCAACAGCTTAAAATTATTAAGCTCAGTGTTCATGCAAAGAATCGCGCACTGCTGTCCGTCCTCGAGCGCTGAAACGTTTTGTTCACGAGTTGAATACGGTACCGTTGGCATAAAAAGCTCACGCATAATGTTTAATTAAATAGTTAGCAATTTTATTTATGTTACTTTTTAACAATGGCGCAGTGGTTGGTGATCACCCGGCTCTCTTCACCGGGTGCGGGTTCAATGTCCGTCGAAAGAAAATTTTTGAAATGATCAATTCGCAATTTACCCTGATCTGGGTACCACTGGGATAGCCTCCAGTCCATAGAACAAACGTTGCTTAGTTTTGAGGAATAGTTGGTGTATTAGTGAGGCGACATTTTTATTAATATACATAGGTAACAATACTTTTTATGGTAGGGACAACACTAGTTGGCAGATCTCTACTTCTGTCAGTGTAATAATTTTTATCGTGCATGCATCGCAACTTAATTAAAAATTGTTATAAAATTATGATTTTGTTTCCATTAACGGAATAAATTTCCTTTAACGGAACATATATGACTCAAAATTTTTTATATTGGATTAATTTATTTTGGAGTTATAGGTAACAATATATACATTTTTGAAATGTGCTCATCAAGCTCTTTCATTTGATACCCCACACGGTTTTATTAAAAAATGCTATTTTTTTTAGTTCATGACATTATGTCCTCTAGAGGGCGCCATATGCAATTTTATGTGACGTCACATAGCCAGCGCGCCATTAAGCCGCTTCTAACGAAACCTCATTTGTCAAATTACGACAAGTAGTTTGGAAGTTAGGTGGGAACAGATGAACATACATACATACATACATACCGGTCAAATTCATAACCCTCCGCCGTAGTCGGGTAAAAATTATTGATCATTTTGTTTTGATTCTGTAACTATATAAATAACACCAATAAATAACTGAACCATTCTCGATACGCTAGTAAACTTCCCCATATCTAGTTAAGGACTTCATGTAACTTTGTTACTACGGTGTCTACTCACTTTGTTAGCAAAGTACTTTGTACGGTCAGCATGTAAGTTGGGCTGCAATTTGAACGTGCTTGCAAAGTTTGGTCCGCTAGGTGGGCAAGGGTCCAGGTGATGCTTGAACTCTTGAGATGAGATCTGTGTTGTGGCGAAATACTTGAGGACGCTCAGGTAACGATGCTTAGAAAAAGTTTTGGAGAACGTAACGGTGATGTCAAACGACGAATAGATTAAAAAATATTAGTTTTTTTTCTAATTTTCAGTTAATATTCGTTGTTTTGCTCGTGGTTTGTCACCGCCATAAGAAAATCTCACCATCATAAGAAAAAGGAAGATAGGGACAAAACCCACATATACTTGGTATATTATATATGTACCACTGAGTCGTACTGTGTCCATGGACTCTTTTTAGTAGGACATACTATTTTGGTCAGACACATTTTTCCCTCTTTCTTGGTAACGTCTTTATTAATAACTGTGGAGAACCGTGTAGGTATATTTGTGTGTTTGAGTTGTGTTGTTGTGTGTTGTGTGGCGCCTTTCACGCTGCAGGTCGTAGGTTCGATTCCTACCAGGGACATGCATTTGTGTGCGTGAACATGTCTGTATGTCCCGAGTCTGGGTGTATATGTATATTAAGTATGTATTTACAAATAAAAAAGTAGTATATGTAGTAATATCAGTTATCTGGTTTCCATAGTACAAGCTCTGCTTAGTTTGGGATCAGGTAGCCGTGTGTAAAAAAATGTTCCAGGATATTATTATTATTATTATAACAGAGTTCCACTAGAAAAAGTGTAGCTTTTTGCAATTCAAAGCAAGTTCTGTACTCACGTACTCTTTGTTCTAAAACTTTTTGTTGGTGAACAGAAATCGTTTATGTATGGTCGGAATGTTACGAGGTATTTCACTTTGATGCAACTGAAAAAATATTTTATAACTTACGGATTCACTTAATACACAATTTAGATACTTAAATATGTACATATAGGAGCGAGGTGGGAATACAAAAATCTTTTAGTTCTTGAAATATTTTCATTCCGTCTCAACAACAAGAAATAACAAAACATCCGTCATTTTACCACACTCTCTTGCATTCGGATACTCATACCATCAATCTGTCACTTTATCATACTTAGATACACCATCTTTCGCATCCCACACATAATTATAATCTCGTTTCAATAACTAGTACACAGGATACCGATATCATTGTGTTTTTTTAATAACTAGCTAGAAATTTCATTTCTATTTTTTTTTTACTAAATAATGTGATGTGATGCATTTGATAGGTAATAGGTACTTTTATTAACAAAAAACAATGAATACTCACGAAATACTAAAAAAAACTGATTCCATGAACGAAATTTTAATTCGCTCGCACGTTGTCACAATCCACCGCAGATCCATTCGTAACATCGTATCTCAATTAAACAGCGGATTAAAAATCACGTATCCGTTTTTCGTTTCGTTATTCGAAAAATAAACCGTTATGAATAACAAAGTTCTTTCATTTCGTGAAGTAATTTAACGTAACACGAAAAAATTTCGACAGCGCTGCCAACGTTGTTAGTAAAAGAATATTTTAATCAACTTTTTTGCAAACCGTACACAGTGTAACGGACCGACGGACATATGTAAGCGTATAATATAGAATTTTAAAGGCATTTTAACATTCTAATTTTTTTCTGGATACTTTTTTTTTAGAAAGTAAAAGTCATGCTTAACTATTGAAGGGTGCGTGAGTTGAATATTCTGTTCGTTCTCTTTGCCAACGGATTTGCTCTGTTTTTGTTAAAAAATAAAATAAGTACTGCAGCTGGCTGTGAGCGCCTCAAAGCCTGTAAACAAAACATTAACTATGAAATATTTCCTTTTCCTCATTTACCTATGTTCAATTTCAGGTTGAAATGCGCTGAAAATCTCTCTTAAAAAATATAATTCATTCACTCAAAGCTCGACCAAGTTATTTTAATAATTTAATCAGGAAATTGTATCCACTAGATGTTTTTTACTACGTTTTTAGTGTCCCGTAAAACTTTTACTTCTTCTAGAGTGAGAAGGTTGTATGTTTTTACAGTAATTGGAGTGAGGGCCCATGTTTAATGACCCGCTTCCTACCTCTCGCTGCAGCTGAATTGAAAATAATATTTAATCTATATCTAACCTCAGATTGAATATTTTTTATTTGTAAACTTTTTGGAATCAGGGGGCTTACCACGACCTCTTATCGCGATTCAATTATAGGAACGTGTTAACGTTTCAGCGACTTTTTGTGCAATGACGTACCTTATTGTCATGACAATAAGAAACGTCATTGCACAAAAAGTCGCTGAAACGTTAAAACAACACTGCTATAAGAGGTGGTGGTAGGGCCCCAGTTATTTTTAAACAAGTGTTTTTGAATTCTTAAGCTCGGAATACACGAGGACACTTGGCACTAATACACTCAGTGTATACATCGAGTGTCTGCGTGTGTACACCACCGCGACACCTTGTGACAGTTGGATTGACGGTATCGCGACACTGAGTGTCGTGTGTCGAGTGTCGCAGTGTATCCCGAGCCCCTGCGGCAGGACTGAGGTCAAGAGCAAGCCCATTTTTAATAATAAAAAAAAATCTATTTGAGAATATACAAACGGTAGCAATCCACGAAGTCTTGAAAACGGAATAAATTTTCCCATTGTATGAAAAACTTGCTTACCATATAGTATAACTGAAGTTAGATAACTGAGTTTGCCTAACGCTGCATTGTCGTGTTGGGAAAAGTCACCCTAAATATACATCATGAAACTAGAGTTGGGAAAAAAATTTCGTATTTTGAATAAACTTTTTGAATAACCTATAGTCAGTCCTTACCACAGAGTAAAGACAAAAGAAAGAGGTGCCCTTATTAGATACTAGCTTTTGCCCGCGACTTCGTCCGCGCAGAATTGAAATTTAAAAAATTCGGACCCCGGATACCGTTTCCCGGACCCGGATTTTGTATCCTGGATCTCGTTACTCAGGTCCCGTTGCCCGGATCCTGGATCCCGTTTTCCGGATCCTGAATCCCGTTCCCAGATTCCGTTAGCTAAATCCCGGATCCCGTATCCCGGATATCACGGATCCTGTATCTCGTATCCCATATCCCGGATCTCGTTTCCTGGATCCCGTATCCCGGAACTCGTTACCCGGATTCCGTATCCCTGATATCACGAATATCATATCAAATATCCTGAATTACGTATCCTGGATCTTGTCTCCCGGGTTCCGTATCCCGGATCCCAGATTCCGTTTGCCGGATCCCGGTTCCCGTATCCCGGATATCACGGGTCCCGTATCCCATATCCCGGATTTCATACCCCAGATTTCCTTAATTTTCTTAATTGTCTTAATCCAGATTTTCTTAATCCCGGATACCGTTTCCCAGATCCCAGCTTCCGTTTGCCGGATCCCGGATATTTTTTTATTATAGGACTGCGGGGGCAAAAAAGCGTACGGCCCGCCTGACGTTAAGCGGTTACCGTAGGCTATAGATGCTTACTATATAAATATTCTCCTTAAAGTATCGACCTATATTTTTTTTTATTATAGGACTGCGGTGGCAAAAAAGCGTGCGGCTCGCCTGATGTTAAGCAGTTACCGTAGCCTATAGATGCTTACTATATATATTTTTTCCTTAAAGCATCAATCTTTATTTTTTTATAGGACTGAGGTGGCAAAAAAGCGTACGGCCCACCTGATGTTAAGCAGTTACCGTAGCCTATAGATGCTTACTATATAAATATTTTCATTAAAGTATCAACCTGTTTTTTTTGTTATTCTAGGACTGGGGTGACAATAAAGCGTACGGCCCGCCCGATGTTAAGCAGTTACCGTAGCCTATAGATGCTTACTATATAAATATTTTCCTTAAAGGATCTACCTACTTTTTTTTTATAGGACTGCGTTGGCAAAAAAGCGTACGGACGCTTGATGTTAAGCAGTGACCGTAGCCTATAGATGCTTACAATTCCAAAGGCATTGCTCGCAAATTGCCGACCTGAAGGGGAGTGGGATGGAGCTTTTGGCTCCCTCACTCATCGTACGAAACGCAGTTGTAATAGCTGCTTTACGCCGATCTTCTGTGAGAGGGTGGTACTACCCCGGTCGAGCCAGCCCATATAATATGAGCTGCAGTCAATTGGCTACATCAAAAAAGTTGAAATCCATATTTTTTGATACGTAAAAAGAAACCTAAACTCAATTGTTCATTATTTATTACCTCAGAAATGACGAATTTCCATATGAACTTTCATCCCCTATTTTACCACCTTAGGAGTTGAATATTAAAAAACGCCGAAACCCATATTTTTTATTTTTAAAAAGTCACCTAAAATCCAATTTTCATAATATTAACTTGAAAAATGACGACCTTGCATACAAACTTTCATCCCCTATTTAATCCCCTTAGGGGTTGAATTTTAAAAAAACGCCGAAACATATTTTTTAAAAAGATACCTAAACACCAATTTTCATAATTCTAACTTGAAAAATGACGAACTTGCATACAAACTTTCATCCCCTATTTAATCCCCTTAGGGGTTGAATTTTCAAAAACGCCGTGACCCATATTTTTTAATTTTTAAAAAGACTCCTAAAAACCAATTTTCATAATTCTAAATTGAAAAATGACAAACTTGCATACCAACTTTCATCCCCTATTTAATCCCCTTAGGGGTTGAAATTTCACAAATGCTGAAATATTTATTTATAATACGTAAAAAGAAACCTAAACACAAATTTTCATTATTCTAACCTCAGAAATGACGATCTTCTATACAAACTTTCGTCCCCTATTTTACCCCCTTAGGGGTTGAATTTTCAAACACGCCCAAACCCATATTTTTTTATTTTTAAAAAGAGACCTAAGCATTAATTTTCATAGTTCTAACTTGAAAAATGACGAACTTGCATACAAACTTTCATCCCCTATTTAATCCCCTTAGGGGTTGAATTTTCAAAAACGCCGAGACCCATAATTTTTTATTTTTAAAAAGATTCCTAATCACCAATTTTCATAATTCTAACTTGAAAAATGACAAACTTGCATACAAACTTTCATCCCCTATTTAATCCCCTTAGGGGTTGAAATATCAAAAATGCAGATTTTTTTTATTTATAATACGTAAAAAGAAACCTAAACACAAATTTTCATTATTCTAACCTCAGAAATGACGAACTTCCATACAAACTTTCGTCCCCTATTTTGCCCCCTTAGGGGTTGAATTTTCAAAAACGCAGCAATTCAAGTTTTTTATTTATAAAAAGGAACCTATACACCAATTTTCATAATTCTATCATCAAAAATGACGAACATCTGTACTCACTTCCCAACTAACTTTCATCCCCTATTTTACCACCTTAGGGGTTGAATTTTTCAAAAAGCTGAAAACCATATTTTTTATTTTTAAAACTTCACCTCCACACCAATTTTTATAATTCTAACTTGAAAAATGACGAACTTGCATACAAACTTTCATCCCCTATTTAACCCCCTTAGGGGTTGAATTTTCAAAAATCGCTTCTTATTGCTTGCCTACGTCACAAAATATATCTACTGTCCAAATTTCATGTCTCTAACTTCAGTAGTTTCGGCTCGGCGTTGATGAGTCAGTCAGTCAGTCAGTCAGTCAGTCAGTCAGCATTTCCCTCTTTATATATTAGTATAGATATAGATTTGTATGAAACAAAACGTGGTCATTGTTTTTTCATTTTCATTTTACTATTTACCGGTAAATAGTTGAACTACTCGCTTCGCCAGTCCCCTTAGTAACTGGTCCATGGTCCTTACCTACCAGACTACAAAATAAAACGAATAGTTATTTACTGATTAAATTAAACATACGTACCTAAATATTAATATTAGTACCTACTTATTTAACTACTTATTTAGTTTTATATTGTTAACCTGCTGAAAATATGTTGGGTACTTATTACTAATAAATGTATAAAGCTCTTATACAGAGGCGCTATGTCAAACAAACGTTGCGCTACATGTAGGTAGAGCGCGGGCGGGTGAGAGAAAATAATAGGTAGAGTGAAGTGCAGCGATAGCGCCGCAATTTAATGGAACAGCTAGCAGCGTAGTGATGTGCGCTGTCTGCTCTAATACTGGTGCGTTCCATTCACTGTTAATTTCGTTATTTTCGTTCACAAATCTCGTTCCACTCGCACGATCTTGTACTGAAAGTGATCATTATTATCGTTTTTAACAGTTTTTGTGGACGAAAATAACAAAATTAACAGTGAATGGAACGCACCATATGTAGTACATATCTCGTTTAGTCCTCCAGGGTGGTTACTTTGAAAAACGAAACGAAAGCTTCGGCTGACGGATCGGGCGATTTCCTACTCCGATAGTGTTACGGATCCGAAGTACGGATTCGATAATGGTGATTTTTGACGTTTCTAACGATCAAAACCATGTCAAACACTGAAATCGTAGATGTCAAATAACTTTCAGAGTATCCACGAAAGAAGAAACGTCAAATCACGATCATCAAATCCGTCCTTCGGATCTGTTCGCCCGATCCGTCAGCCGAAGCTTTCGTTTCGTTTTTCAAACTAACCCCCCAGATGCCTCGCATGCCTCGCGCGAGCACTCATGTTAATGTCATACTACTCCACCAAGCCAACTAGGAGCTCGGATGTAATGCGGCTTCCCCCCCCCCCCCCCCCCCCGCCACACCGAGCGCACACCGTCACCGCCTTTAAGTGCGGGTGACGTCACATTTGACAGGTTCCTAGTTGGCTTGGTGGAGTATTATGTCTATGCGTTCCGACGTTAAAACTGAGTGCTCGGGCGCGTTATGCGTCTAATGTAGACGCAGCAATGTTGTCAAACGTGGTCAGTCATTTATGCGTAACTAATGAACAATTGTGAAAGCTAATTTGATAGAATTTCAACAAGCTACTTTATTCAATTAAAATGTTCTTTGTAAAGGACTGGCCAAAAATATGTCTGACAAAAATAAAATATAATAATATCTTCAAAGAAAAGAAAATCTCATTTGAAGACATTCAAAACATCAAAAGGACTTTGATTAACTTTCCCGGTGCCCTGTCAAGGGCCCACAACTGTTGTGCGAGACGGCGGAGCTATTGTCCCCTATCCGACCTTATAATGTAAGCAGTTAAGATTACACAGACTAGTAATTGCTCTATCGATTGACCGCGTCCACAAGACCCGCGCAGCCGCGCCCGAGCAATTAGATATGACGTCAGACGACAAAACTCTCGGACGCGCCGCTCGGCTCATGTGGATGCACCAATTTTTCCTGGTCTGGGTGTCACTGGGATTACCCCAGTCGATTATGGTACCCATAGTAAAAGCGTTGCTTAGTTCGGGACCATACAGTTTGATTAAGGGCCGTAAGATCAAGGTGGTGATAGTAAACTGTCCCCGCGCTATCATTTGTTTTTTTTATGGGACTGAGATGGCAAGCAAGCGTACGGCCCGCCTGAATTTAAGCAGTTACCGTAGCCTATAGATGCTTGCAATACCAAAGGCATTGCTCGCACGTTGCCGACCTGAAGCGGAGTGGAACGAAGGGGAGAAAGAGGAGGGGGGATTGGGCTTCCAGATCTCTCACTCATCGTACGAAATGCAGCTGTAATAGCCACTTTACGCTGATCTTCTGTGAGAGGGTGGTACTACCCCGGTCGAGCCAGCCCGTATATGAGCTGCAGTCGATTGGGTTCAGCTTGGGTCGACCACCAATAAAATAATAATTCTGTGTATTATTCGCAATGCTTGGTGCAACAGCTTTTAATATTTTATAAGGTATTCCTTTAAACAATATTCTTTTCAATGTAAGCAAGATTTTAAAACTGGCCTTGAGTCAGCTATTTCGTAGCTTCTGCTTTAAATATGTCATTTTTCACGGTCGATTGCTTTTTTTATAGTGTTTGGGTATCTTCAGTTTTTTTATGTATAAACAAAAAGATCATCATGTATATTGATGAGAGCTTAAACAGGTTTTGACGCCCTACATTTTTCATACGTAGGTCGGAAAATTCAACCTATATATTATAGGTAAATAATAATAATAACGTCACGACTTTTATCCCCATTCGGGGGTAGTCAGAGGCTTGAGTGGCCATACACCACCACATTGTGGAGGTATTAAGCCAACTCAAAGCCCACGTTTCACCAGATAGTCAGAACCCAACGTGACAGGTGGTGAACCTTGTCGCCGTGTATACAGGAACTGACTTTTACCTAATCCCGGGGGATAGGTAGGTTTCCTCACGATGTTTTTCCCTCAACGTAAGCGAACTGTAAATTATGCACATTTATGAAAATTCATCCATTGGTGCATGCCCCACCGGGGATCGGGGATCGGGGATATTATAGGTATGCGATATATTTCTACCTTAAAAGCTTTCAATAGCTGAAAGACAATGTATTTCCCTGAAACTAGTCAGCTTTCGTATCGTACAATTTGAATATGATTCATTTGACTAGGATCAAGTGGCCTTATTACCCCCTGAACTTGAATTTATACAAAAATCCCACAAAAATGCATTTTCTGTTTTCCCGATTTTACCAATTCTCCGAGAAACTTTTCCAATTTATCTTTCCCTGAAAACTTATTCGAAGTATTATGAAATTTAAAAACAAATTGCCAAATCGGTCCAGCCGGGCAGCCCGTCTAAGATAATGCGGTTATCAACGAATAGCATTCAATTTGTATATACAACATGTTAAGAAAACCCTGTCCGACCCGAAAACGTATTGTTGGGTATCGAGATTAGTTTTTTTTTTTTTTTTTTTTATATTTTAGCATAGTAAGTGTCCCAAAAAAAAATTGCCATTTTAAATTGTCATTAATATGTTTACTATCATGAATATTTAATTTTTGTTATTTTATTTGGTCATGTGATTGGGAAACCTAAATACCGGTTTCGGCTCGGACTGGGTTTTTTTAACATATTGTATATAGATTTGTAGGTACATACATACAAATCTAGGAGGCTTTGTTTTTTACTTTTAGTTTAGTAAATGTATTTACGTCTACGAATGTTGCAAATAAATTACAAAGTTTTAATACAATCATCGATATAAGCGTATTTATTTCTGATAAAATGTGCTGAAAATATAAGTACAATCACTTCAAATTGCTGGTACAAAGATTTGAATAACAACTAGTTTCTAAAACTAATTCCAACTTTACTCATAAAGAATTTAATGGTGTTTACAATAAATAGTTGTCTTTAACTTTTCCAATAATTATACCCGATAGACAATTTCTAAGAATTTAAATGATCATGGAACATAAATTTATTGAAATAAATCCAAAAATCCTCCAATAAATCCTCCATCCCAGTCCCCTTCAGGTCGGCAATGTGCGAGCAATGCCTTTGGTATTGTAAGCATCTATAGGCTACGGTAACTGCTTAACATCAGGCGGGCCGTACGCTTTTTTGCCAACGCAGTATTATAAAAAAAATATAAAAATTATTTCGCAACACTGAAAAAAATCATCCCATTTCAATCGTTATTTCTGCAATAAAATATTTTGATCAATTCAATATTGATAACACAGCATTGACATACATATTTTATATGGTCGTTTTATATAGACCTCCTAACTAATCTAATAATAATTAAATCCTGGGACAATCTTTTACACACGGCTAACTGATCCCAAACTAAGCAGAGCTTGTACTATGGAAACCAGATAACTGATAATACTACATAATATACAACTTTTTGTTTGTAAATACATACTTATATACATAATTACACCCAGACTCGGGACATCCAGGCATGTTCATGCACACAAATACATGTCCCGGGTAGGAATTGAACCTACGACCTGCAGCGTGAATGGCGGAATCCAAACCAACCACGCCAACGGGCCCTAATCTAAGCAAAGCTAGTAGAAAAAGATAGTACTCAAATACCTTAGGGTACTATTCATCTTGTGTTTATTCAGCAAGACGTCTAGCTAACAAATCCTTGAATAAAAGAATGATTTCGGGTCGCGTTGGTCTCCGTTTCATATAGGTACATATTTAACTCGGGTATCGGACTCTACCGTGGTCGTTGACAGTGTTGTTTTAGCATATTATTACGTACATTGTCCAGTATATAATACATATTATAAAAAATCGGCCTAGTGAGTGTCGGAATCACACATAAAGGGTTCCGTACCAACGTAGAATTAAAACGTCAAAAATATCAAGTTTCTTGAATGAATAACCCCTTTTTTAAATTTAATTTAATAAAGTAAGTTTTAAGTATTTGTTGTGGTAGCGGCAACAGAAATACACATTCTGTAAAAAGTCTCTACCTATTACGGTTCGTGAGATACAGCCCATTGACAGACGGACAGACAGACAGACAGACAGACAGACGTACAGACGGACAGCGTAGGCTTAGTAATAGGGTCCAGTTGGCACCCTTAGGGTAAGGAACCCTGAAAAGCAAGCAACGTCCGTCCGTGCCTCGGAGGATACGTTAAGGGCGAGGCTCCATTACCGCGTCGCGTTACGTTTCGTCGTCGCTGCGTCATCGCCGCGTCGTCGCTGCGTCGTTTTACATATATTTTATAGTGGCATGCCACATTTATGCGTTGCGTCGTCGCATGCGACGTTTCAATGCAGAGACGAAGCGGGGGAGGGTGATGCGCTAACCTGTCGGTGCGATGACGCACAGCGTTCCACTGCTAGAAGGAGACGTGCATATACGAAATGACGTATACGACGGCGTGGCGTCGCCCTCTTGCGTTGCGACGTCGTGCGTCGTCGCAACGCAGGTGTGGCATACAATGCGTTGTCCATTGCGACGACGCAGCGCAGCGCGCCAGTGGGGCCTGGCTCTAAGCTGGCGATCCCGGATGTAATCCTTATAGTATAAGGTTTCCGTTATTTTTTTCCCTTTGAGATACGGAACCCTAAAAACCTGATTCCCACAATATATGGACTAAAAAGTCATACGTATGTATTTTCAGGACATTTTCAGGATATAAACCAATGTTAATATAATTCAAGAGGATATCAACATCCCTCCCACGTACCCCAAATGTCAGAACGAACCCCATACATCCGATGCAATTGGATTCACATAAAAAAGCAATAAAATTCAAATTGAACTGAGCGCAGGTGTTAATGTCCCCATAAAGTTGGGGATGTCGTAAATTGGGGAAGGTTGCAGTTCAGGAGAATAGAAAATCTCTTATGGGAACCGGGGGTATAGTTTGGGGAATTGATTTTGATGGAGATTTCGGCAAACTGCAACATTTGAACGTGCGTTGAAGTCTAATCGGGCCCTATTACAAACCCGAACCATCTGCGATACTATTACAAACCCGGTAAGAAAGTAAGTTTTTCATTTTCATTGTTCTATCTACCGGTAAATAGTTGAACTACTCGCTTCGTTTTATGTCGATGTTAGTACTAGGCCGACCACTCGGCCGACTTGCTTAGGGCCAGCTGGCCTACTCCGAAATACGAACCTAACGTTTCGGCTGACGGATTGTCGTGATTTGACATTTCTTCTTTCGTTTTTCTCTACGATTTGACATTGTTTTGATCGTAAATCGAATCCGTACTTCGGACGATCCGTCAGCGACGTATTTCGGAGTAACCCCCCAGTCCCCTTAGTAATTGGTCCATGCATGCGACCTTCTCATTTGTATCCTCTAATTCCTTTGAATCGGGCACAAAAACCGACACCGAACAGAGAACAGACGAGCGCGAGAACGAGAAGGGTTCTCGGGGGTTCTCGGCGAGAGTCCGTAGCTGCTATCAAAGTTAATCGCTGTTATCAAAATAATTCGTAGCCGGCACAAAACGATGCTTGCAATACCAAAGGCGTCGCTCGCACGTTGCCGACCTGAAGCGGGGTGGAACTGAGGGAGGGGCAGCGGTGTTGGGCTTCCAGCTCTCACTCATCGTACGAAACGCTGTAATAGTACTTTACGCCGATCTTCTGCGATAGGGTGGTACTACCGCGGTTGAACTAACCGTATATGAGCTGCAGTCAATTGACTACAGCTTCTACCAACAATAAACCCGTTACCGTTACATAACCGTTAAACATTTAACAACCGAGCTTCAAACTTCCGCTATAAATACCATTAAAGTGCGTTTTAATCTCGCAGATTGTTTTAAAGTGAGTCTACAACTCGTAGCCTAGCAAGCGACTGTAGCCTAGGGGTGAACAGGTTGGGCTAACAATCAGAAGGTCCCAGGTTCGATCCCCGGTGGGGCATGCACCAATGTATGAATTTTCATCTATGTGCATAATTTACAGTTCGCTGACGGTGAGGGAAAACATCGTGAGGAAACCTACCTATCCCTCGGGATAAGGTAATAGTCAGTTCCTGTATACACGGCGTCAAGGTTCACCACCTGTCACGTTGGGTTCTGACTATCTGGTGAAACGTGGGCTTTGAGTTGGTTAATACCTCCACAATGTGGTGGTGTATAGCCACTCAAACCTCTGACTACCCCCGCATGGGGATAAAAGTCGTGACGTTATATTTTTTTTTATTTTTATTTCTACATCTCGTTTCGTCTTTACTACAGCCCACAATGGCGCAACTGGCCCCATATTTTACATTTGAAAAAGCTTTAATCATGATAATGTCTGCTGCAGCGAAATACCCTTATTCAAATTAAACGATTGTGAATTGTGTTGTAGTGATTAGCTACGTCCAGAAGTGTCACATGCCGCGCGAGGAAAATTTTCCTCGCGATGTTTGACTTGCCTCACGTGAGGCAAATGCGCGCCCTGCCTCACCTGAGCACTCACATTTGCGTCGCCTAGTTTGGCAGTCGTGAGACAGAACGATGTCAAACGTGTCAAACTGATTGATCGGGTATACCTTTCCCTGTCTAGAGTGTCAGTTGCCTCGCCATTTGCCTCGCGCGGCATGCGACTGAGGCAAACGTCGTGCTTCGCGAGGCATGTGGGTGAGCAGCCTCGCGCGGCATGTGACACTTCTGGACGTAGCTATTGGTCCTTCTTATCCCGAGATTAAAATTGGAATAGCAAAATAAGTGCAAATTATAATTTTGGTACCCGAGATGTATTGTGTTGTATGTTTTCAAGGTAGAGCCAAGCTGTAGCCAATTGACTACAGCTCATATACGGGCTGGCTCGTCCGTCGCACCCATGGACCAATTACTAAGGGGACTGGCCCTAAGCAACTCGGCCGAGTGGTCGGTCTAGTACTAACATCGATATAAAACGAAGTAGTTCAACTATTTACCGGTAGATAGAACAATGAAAATGAGAAAACAATGATCACGTTTTTTTTCATACATATATCTAATAAGGGCACCTCTTTCTTTAGTCTTTACTCTGTGGTCGTACCACCCTCTCACAGAAGATCGGCGCAAAGCAGCTATTTCAGCTGCGTTTCGTACGATGAGTGGAGAGCCGAAAGCCCAACCCCCCCCCCCCCCTCCCTCCTTCCCACTCCCCTTCAGGTCGGCAAAGAGGGAGCATTGACTTTATACCTACGCTTGTTTTCCATCTGTCCTATAAAAAACGTTCAGTGCTTTATCGGTTCGTTAATGTTTTGACGAACTCGGCCCAAAGCCGATCGCATTAATTTCTGGCCTATACCTATTGTAGGTACCGACTGTTTGTAATTCAGGATCTATTAGTAAGATTTTAACTAAAACTAAACGATTTTAACTAAATTACAAATTAAAACAACCGGCGACGTGCGTGTCGGACTCGCACATAAAGGGTTCCGTACCACCGTAGAATAAAAACGTCAAAAACAGAAAATTTCTTGTATGGGGACCCCGTTTATTGTTAAATTTTAATTTATTTTTAGTATTTGTTGGTGTAGCGGCAACAGAAATACACATTGTGTGAATTTCAACTCTCTACCCATTACGGTACGTGAGATACAGCCCGCTGACAGACGGACAGACGAACAGATGGACAGCGTAGGCTTAGTAATAGGGTCCCGTTGGCACCCTTTGGGTACGGAACCCTAAAAAGTAGATTAACCGTAGTTTATTCTATGAAAGGTCACGGAAATTGACATTGACACCACATAACCACTTTTGGAAGGAAGTTCGATGACCTTTCGTAACCTTATAGCCGATATCTTTAGAGCAAAGGTGATAAGCTAATAAATTGACGGACGTGCACACAAAGGGATCCCATCTTTCACAAAAGCCGCCGCTGACATCCACTTTATCCTGAGTAATCTTATTTCTAGCTTACATCAGAAGCACTTCTGAATAAGAAATAACTTTGAGGTTGAATGATAGATAAGTCGGCGATTGCGTTGCGGGCCCGTTGGCGTGGTTGGTTTAGATTCCGCCTATCACGCTGCAGGTCGTAGGTTCGATTCCTAATTCCTACCCGGGACATGCATTTGTGTGCATGAACATATCTACATGTCCCGAGTCTGGGTGTAAATTATGTATATTAAGTATGCATATAAAAAGTAGTATATGTAGTAATATCAGTTATCTGGTTTCCATAGTACCTACAAGCTCTGCTTGGTTTGGGATCAGGTAGCCGTGTGTAAAAGAATATCCCCAGGATATTTATTATTTACTAGCCGTGCCCGCGATTTAGTCCGCGTAAATTTTAGAAAAAGATTACCCGCGTTTAATCCCGCGTTTTTTATGTTTTACGAGGAACCCAAATTATTTGTCGAAAAGAAAAGTAGCCATAGTTACTCTTTGTAACATCAGCTATCTGCCAGTGAAACTCCCGTCAAAATCGGTCCAGCCGTTTCGGAGATTACCCGGAACAAACATACAGACAGATTTTTTTTATTAACGGTGTTTTTGTTTTAAGTACCGTATGTAGGTACTTTCATATGCATTTAGTGAAAAGCTGTTATTTTGACATCACAAACAGACACTTCAATTATATTTGTTTGTATAGATTTATTTATTGATGTTGGTGAACGTATTCGGGCCACGTCCAACTATTGGCGTACTATTGGCGGCAGTATTGGCGATGCCCAATTGGCCTGCCTTCCGAAAGAGGTAAGTTCGAGGTAATTCTTGGCATGATCACAAATGTTTTCTTACGGTACCTATTCATTTTTGGCTTCACTGAGAAAAACAATTACGACAACAAAATGGTTTTTGTAGTTCCTAGTAGTCTTTTTAGTATGTTTTACTAAAAGTTTTGTATTTACAGCAAATGTTTTATAAATGCGAGACATTAGGTACATAAAACATTTGCTGTAAATACAAAACGTTTAGTAAAAAATATTGAAAACACTACTAGGAATTACAAAAACTATTTTGTTGCCGTAAAATTTTTCTCAGTGTTTGTATTTTCTACCGTGATTTTTTTTCCGCAGTTGTCATGTGTGGCTATGACAATAGTATAGGTAGCAGTACTGAGGGGCTAGCCAAGTGGCATGAACGCTAATCGAATAGAATGGAATAAACGTCAAAATGTATGGAAATGTCAAAGGTTGCTATGTAAATCAACAACAAGTCGCTATGAAGATCTCGCTTGAGATCACGTCACCTATGTCATTTCCATAGATGAAGCGTTAGCGAATTTGTAGACGTCTGCCACTTGTCTAGCCCTTCTGGCAGTATAGATGGTACTTGTGGCAAATAACGCCATCTCTCCACAATAGCTCACAGATACTATGTGAAACTTATAATAAAACAGATAAGTATACCTTTTACAGTTCGCTGACGGTGAGGGAAAACATCGTGAGGAAACCTACCTATCCCTCGGGATTAGGTAATAGTCAGTTCCTGTATACACGGCGACACGGTTCACCACCTGTCACGTTGGGTTCTGACTATCTAGTGAAACGTGGGCTTTGAGTTAGTTAATACCTCCACAATGTGGTGGTGTATGGCCACTCAAGCCTCTGACTACCCCCGAACGGGGATAAAAGTCGTGACGTTACATACATACATACAGTAAACCTTTTCAACATCGTGCAGTATTATATCTATATTTGAACACTAACGGCGACAAGGTTCACCACCTGTCACGTTGGGTTCTGACTATCTGGTGAAACGTGGGCTTTGAGTTGGTTAATACCTCCACAATGTGGTGGTGTATGGTCACTCAAGCCTCTGACTACCCCCGAACGGGGATAAAAGTCGTGACGTTACATATCATTTTTTCATTTACATTTCATTTCATTTGAACATTAGATTAAAGATATTAAACAAAAATCGAAAATTCGAAAACGTCATCGCCCAGTCATGTCATCAGGGCTTGTCTACTTATTGTAGGGCTTAGGACCATTTGCACCATCCATCTTAAACTTAAATTTTAGTTAAACAACATTTCTGATTTAAATCAAACTTGTTTCTTGCACCAAAATATTAAGTGCGCTAAAAACGTTTATCCCGCATATATTTTGGTGCAAGAAACATCTTTGATTTAAATCAGAAATGTTGTTGAGTTAAAACTTAAATATATTTAAGATGGATGGTGCTAGTGGCCCTATCTAGTATGTACTTTCGAATGACGTTGCTGCGACGCACGCTAATAAAGCGAATTATCAGACATTGTTTTTATTTTCAAGTCTAAATAGCCTTATGAGTTGTGTACACGCGACGTCTCCTGACCTTTGCGTGGTAATGCAATTTCAAGGGTCTTCTTAATAAAGGTTTTTTATCTGGTGCTAATAAATCATAATCCAATTAAACGTCTTGATAAGCTGCGTGTGTACAGTGTGTAATCAAATTTATGGGTTGACTAACGTAAAAGAACAATATAAGGCCTGACTTAATATTATATTATTTACAGTGTGCAAAAGTATGTTTATTTATGTCTTTGGTTTATCGCATTATGTATTACTAGCTATGCACCGCGGCTTCGCCCGGTTGTAAATTGTAGAAATGTGTAAGATTAGCCTATGTCTTATTCCAGAGCCTACACTATCTAAGTTCCAAATTTCATTAAAATCGGTTTAGTAGTTATGGAGATACGTGGTGACAAAGATACACACACACACACACACTTACTTTCGCATTCGCATTCTAACATCGCAAACACTATACTTATGTAAAAGGAATCAAATTAAATAATATTTCTCCATTTTCAAACCCTCCAAAGCTACTCTAACAGCGTCGAACAAATACTGCCAATCCGTGTTTAGCTACCCTCACTTGAATTATGTATGTGTGTGACCATCTGTGACAGGTTTACGGGAAAATGTGGTCTCCCCGAACGCGCCGAGCTAAATCAGATAAAGGCTTCCACCAACACGTACGGAAAGTTCGTGCGGATTATCCGCACTCGATACACTGCTGCAAATCATAATTACAATAATATTTATAATAAAAAGAGGTGAAGTTTGTATGTAGTCGGCAATCTCTGGGTCCGATTCTGAAAATTATTTCACAGAGAGAAAGCTTCAATATCCCTGAGTGGCATAGGCTATATCTCCAAATATCAGGCGGGTGGAGCCACGGGCAACAGCTAGTAATGAACATAACGATAGATACTCTGTGCTATCCAAGGTGAGTCACAAAGGTAACGCGTGCGGTACTATTTTTTACAACTTAACTTTGTAATTAAAACTTTCGGCTTTGGGAAAAGTTAAAGATCAAAAGGTGTTATAGACTTATGAAATCTTTGCACAGCTGGATATACCTATACATTACCTTTTGTTGTTCAGCTATCCCCTAAAGCCGATAGTTTTAGAGCTATAAAAAGTATAACCCTTGTGACTCGTACATAAAGTACAGTTTAAGCTTAGTATTTCTAAAATAAGCTGGAGATTTGCAGTTTTTTCACAGCAATAAGTAGAAGATTCTAATAATATCTACAGAAAATCTGCCCAGTGCTAAGTGAATATGAAAATGTTTGCGGATAATTCGCACGTATTTTCCGCACGAGTAAGTCGTAGCTTTAAAGGGGTCACGGATGTGTTTCCGATAATATATTTATAGGGTGCGGCTTTTGGAATGGCTGCAAATCCCTGGAAGCTCTGTTATTGGGTCTTTGAAAGTGTTTTTGCAACCTTATTTGACCATTCAAAGTAGTGTGTTTTTTTATTATTTTCCTTGACAATTTTACATTATAAGATTTCTCGATGTTTTCCAATGTTGTGCTTTGTCCTAGGGGTTTACATCATTTTAGTGGTAGATGCCTATTCCTAATTTTCGAATAAAAATCCAACCGCCAAATTTATAGAGATTTTTTGCTAGCTTTACCAAGTATTTTTAGGTAAATCCATTATAACTTTCTATAAAGGCCTCCGCAGACTAGCTACTTTTAGCATCGGCGACCGGCGATTTTGTGACGTATCGATGCTGCGTCGCGTTTCTTCGAGCGCGAACGAGCGAGACGCAGCATCATAATCGCCGATCGCCGATGCTAAAAGTAGCTAGTCTGCGGAGGCCCTAAGGGGGTTAGTTTTTGGTTTTACATACAGTTTTACGTACTACCTATTTTATTATCTTTTTTTGTTATTTTTACATGTTATGTACTCTTGCTTGTTGAAATTTTCAGCGTTATTTGAATATCACGAGAATATTCTGCAAACGTTTCAGTAGACATTACTATTCAATTAGACGAGCCAGTGCAGACTGTTCAAGTATTAATGCGATACCCAACCACACAAAAGAAGCTTGCTCGCACCGCTGGGACGGGGTCTACTGCTATTCTCAAACTTAAGGCTCGTCCTAATTTTGACCTTTAATAAATGTTCTACCATGGACATTATACAACATGTTAAAAAAACCCTGTCCGACCCGAAAACGTATTGTTGGGTATCGAGATGAGATTCTATTTTAGTAAAAATTTACATTTTTTTTTATTTTTTTTTTTTCATTTACTTATTTTAGCATAGTTTGTGTCCCACTGCTGGGCAAAGGCCTCCCGTATTTTTTTGGAAAACAATTACCCCGTTTAGATAAAAAAAAACATAAAATGACGTCATCACATACTTTGTGGTCAGAGGTGCCGCCACACGATCTAACATAATTACTTCCAGTAACGATGTTGTCATATTTTTAAAATTAGCTACAATAGGTGGGAAAAAGGCAAAAAAATGGCACTTTAAATGTTCATTAATATGTTTACTATCATGAATATTTAATTTATTTTATTTTATTTGGTCATGTGATTAGGGAACCTAATTACTGGTTTCGGCTCGGACAGGGTTTTCTTAACATGTTGTAGAAGTGTGTCCTTTCGACTTTGTTAAATCAAGTAATGTAATGTGTAAAAGAATATTTTCCGAATAACAGAATGGGTGCATCCACAAACCCCGAGCCGTGGCGTCCGAGCCAACAGTTGTCTAAGCGTTCAGTCGTCAAAACTGAATACTCGGGCGCGCAGCCGCTTGTCTCTTGTAGACGCTGCGGATTGCAATAAACAATCGACATTTCTATCTAAATACCTATCGTACGAATGAGTGCGACAGCCGGAAGCCCAACCCCCCCTACCCCTCCGTCTGCCCCACTCTCTATAGGTTGGCCATGCCTTTGGTAATGCTATTTAAAGCCTACGGTAAGGGGGCGTCCATAAATTACGTGAGGTGATTTTTGAGATTTTTCGACCCCCCCTCTCCCCTTGGTGAGATTTTGCTCGACCCCCTCCCTCCCCCTCTAATCTCAGTGAGATTTTTCAAAAGCTATATTCTAGAGGAGAAACATGTTTTACTTAATTTAACAAAAAAAAAGTTCAACTACATGTTAAAGTTAAGTTTAGTTTAAATAAAAAACTTAATTTAACCCAGTTTTCTTGCAATTTTACACTGTTTCTTGCGGTAAAAAAAAACTACGTAAGATTTGCCGAGACCCCCCTCTCCCCCACGTGAGATTTGGTGAGATTTTGCTCGACCCCCTCCCCCCATAAATGCCTCACGTAATTTATGGACGCCCCCTAACTGCTTATCATCAGGTGGGCCGTACGCTCGTTGCCACCTTAGTTACAAAAAAGGAGCCATCTTATTTAAATACATACGCCAGTAGCGAGATATACGTCTCACGAACATCGCCCACAAAAGCACTTTGCTTTTGATGAAAGTGTGGTAACAGACAGCCACTTTACCCTTCCGACGTGAATCGTGTCAACCACCTTATGAATACCAAAATAAATAAGCTGTGCGGGAAATACTTAAATTTTCCTCCCTCCGGGGTTGGAGTCATTACCAAGACTAGTGATGGGATGTTCTCGAGAACATTCTCACCCTCGGAAACTTACTCGTGAGAATTTTCGAGAATTTATCTTCTGAAGCATGTTAAACTTGGCATAAACCTCATTAAACATGCAAGTATGGTGGTTTTAATTGTTTTTAAGATTTAAAGTTAGGATAACCTCACCCAAAATATAAGATTCTCAAAAATTCTCCCGAGTAAGTTTCCAAGGGTGTAAATGTTCTCGAGAACATCCCATCACTAACCAAGACAGAGGGAGACTGAGTCCATGGACACAGTATGACTCAGTCGGTCGCGGACAATAATGTTGAAAACATGACGGTATTGCCAATACGGCTCATCTTTAGGTGAATAATACGCATCAAAATGCCTTTAAGTTGATTATCGAATTGCGAGTTTGATGACACTTGCATGTAGTGGTGCGCTGAGGACAAGTCCGGTGATGACAATGTTAGGACGTACCATATCCGCTAACATAATACGTCAATGGTGACTAATACTAATTACCTACGACCAAAACAGAGATATTGATCTAGAGTTTTTGGACATCCACTTATTAAAAAAAAACTTACCTTCGCGATTTAACCTATGTGCTACATTTTTCAAAATTAGGCCCGCCACATCCATACGGAATTTTCCGTACGGAATTCCGTTTCGAACTATCGAATCGGGGATTCCGAACGCAGTAAATCCATCCAAATGTATGGACGTATCGCGTTCGGAAACCCCGATTCGATATTTCGAAACGGAATTCCGTACGGAAATTCCGTATGTATGTTGCGGGCCTTAGCTGTCTCAAGTTTAAACTCTAAAACAAAACAACTGGCTTCCAACATGTCCGAAACAACGAAACAATATGGCGCACTTTGAAACATGCGATTACTTTGTTTGTAAACAAGAGAATTAACATTATTATTACTTTGACTCCTACGGATTGACCTCTACCAAGTTCACTAAAACAACGCTAACGGACGATTAGACCAGCAACCAACCGTTGATGATCGGGAGCTGCTCTAACGGTCCATTAGAGTGTAGTTAAACTGGTCCCTTAAATCTTTATCATTGGACTTTATAGACTAACCCCCAATTTATAGAAAGTTATGATGGACTTACACTGGCATTAAAAATTACTACTCCACCAAGCCAACTAGACACTCGGGTATTTATTTATTTATTTATGTAGGCCGAACGGCCACAGGCCAATTACACGAACTACTAACCAACTACTAACCAACAACTACAACCAGTCATGCATCTTTCTCGCAAAACTTCAAACACGCTATCAAAATTCTCGCCCATTCATCCGCAAACAAATATATCCTTGCGTCCGAATCCAGGAGCCCGTTAAGCGCTATGAGGGTGCGCGGTACAGGCGACGTAGCTCGAGCTACAGTATGGCAAGAGGGGACTGCGAACAACTCATGCTTCCTGACGCGGTAGTAGTTGCCAGGTGCGAAGAGTCGGAGCAGCGCACTAAGCAGATCAGGTGTATCTATCCTTCCCGACATTATTTTCACCGCGGTTATAATCTTGCCAAATGTTCTTCTGACTTCGAGTGAATTGAAGCCCAGACAACCCAGTAAGAATTTGGTGGGGTAAAGATATGGGTAGTATCCGTGGACACGCTTGTACAGAAATCTAAGAAAGACTTTTTGAACTTTTTCCAGTAAATATCAAATGATAATAATTCAACCATTCCGCGGTCCTTCCACTTTTAGCCACCTGCCACAGGAGTGCCCAGGCTTTGGCCGAAGCTCACTACGTGGTCGAAGGACCGCGGAATCATTGACTAATTATCATATACCCGAGTGTCTAGTTGGCTTGGTGGAGAAGTACCAACTTTTGTTCCCAGAAACTCTTTGTAAAACCATTATTTTTTTATAGGTTTGCGGTGGCAAAAAAGCGTACGGCCCGCCCGATGTTAAGCAGTTACCGTAGCCTATAGATGCTTACAATACCAAAGGCATTACTCGCACATTGCCGACCTGAAGGGGAATGGGATGGAGAGAGGGAGAGGGGGCGGGTGGGCTTTCTTTCGGGTCTCTCACTCATCGTACGAAACGCAGCTGTAATAGCTAGTTTACGCCGATCTTCTGTGAGAGGGTGGTACTACCCCGATCGAGCCAGCCCGTTTATGAGCTGCAGTCAATTAGCTACAGCTTGGCTCTACCGCCTTGAAAAACTTGTGAACTGGCTAAAATCTCTATAAATTCGGCAGTATCTCTTTATTTGGCTTGCGGTGAAACAGCAAAATGACGTAGGTAACGATGCAATCACACACTTTCACACACTTTTATTCCTCCGGATTAGGTAATAGTCAGTTCCTGTATACACGGAAAGAAAGAAAGAAAGAAAAAACATTTATTCGACACAACACGCAAGACATAGAACATAAAAAAATAAAACAGATTAAAATTAAAAAAAAAACAATGCGAACTGTGCCGAAAAGGAATCTGGCGCAGCATGTGCTTGAGGGGACCGAGACCCCCCCAGCGCTGATTTTCAGCCAAACCCTCCTCAATGGGTCATACGTACGAAGCACTGGCTACCCAATAGAAAACACGGCGACAAGGTTCACCACCTGTCACGTTGGGTTCTGACTATCTGGTGAAACGTGGGCTTTGAGTTGGTTAATACCTCCACAATGTGGTGGTGTATGGCCACTCAAGGCTCTGACTACCCCCGAATGGGGATAAAAGTCGTGACGTTACATGTTACACACTTTTTCTCGCAAATTGTAAGGTGGGTTGCGGAACTAGGGTGAGCAATGTTGCAATATGTCACCCCATGGGAAATATGGGGGCAAAGTTGCACTTTACAAATAAATTGAAAACTCAAGGAAATGTTCGGCAACACTGGTGAAGGTCATATTTTTTATGCAGAACGATTTGGTTTTATTGGTTGTGATTTGTGTGACGTGGTAATATTATTTTTTTCGGTGATAAAATAGGGGAAGTAAAGAGGTTAACCTACCTATCCCTCGGGATTAGGTAATAGTCAGTTTCTGTATACACGGCGACAAGGTTCACCACCTGTCACGTTGGGTTCTGACTATCTGGTAAAACGTGGGCTTTGAGTTGGTTAATACCTCCACAATGTGGTGGTGTATGGCCACTCAAGCCTCTGACTACCCCCGAACGGGGATAAAAGTCGTGACGTTACATTTACATAAGTAAAGAGGTTCTAGTTTTCGTGAGTGGTCTTAGGACCGAGTTCACCAACGAATTAAGGGACCGTTAGAATAGTAAACAAACTGCTACCAGTACTTCAGATCTATATTTTGGGCTTCCGGCTCTCTCAGTCATCGTACGAAACGCAGCTGTAGTAGCTACGCCGATTTTCTGTGAGAGGGTGGTACTACCCTGGTCGAGCGCATATTTATGAGCTGTATCGTATATATATTCATAATAAATTGTATTCATCGTTTTTATTTTATTTCGTTTCGTTAATTTAAATTTGTAAGATTGCATTCTCATACAAATAGTAGACGTTAGTGGCGTCTATGGCGAGTATGTGACCAAAGTTCAACGACCCCCACCCATACTAAAATACTCTGATACACTATACAAGCAACATCAAGAAAATATACAACACGAAACTCAGGGACAGGACACTTTCATCCAGAAACAATGTAACGACATGACGTAATTCCCATATTTCTTCGGTCCCATGGCCATTTCGTAGTGTCAATGGCCTCTCTATGATAGGGTTTACCATAAAAATACTGTGGCCTTGACCATAATAATGTTAGGTTAGGGACTACACTTACCGCAAGCGACGCGACTAAAAGAGTTATAAACAAATGTTACAAGAAGATTCGGCGCAAACGAGCCACCGACCATAGCCACTGGTGGCCAGTGACAAGCAGTTCAGCAATTTCAGTAGCGTATCTCCATACATTTGATGATATGGACAAAACAGTCCCCGTGACAAAAGTCACTCGTGCGCGCTAAGCCAAGGCCGCGCTCACTTTGGATGCTTTTTCGTCCGAATTTTACTCGTGCATACACGTACGAACTACACGAATGATCCCGACCTTCCAAGTACTACGAGAGTGCGCACACTGGGTGCGGTTACTTACACGTACGACCAATTCACACCCAGTGTGCGCACTCCCGTAGTACTTGGAAGGTCGGGATCATTCTGCGTGTTCGTACTTGTACGTACGAGTAAAATTCGGATGAAAACGCATCCAAAATGAGCGCGGCCTAAAAAGGTTCATGCTTTCAATAATGTAAAAAAAAAAAATTTTTTTATGGGCCCGTTGGCGTGCTTGGTAAGATTCCGCCTATCACACTGCAGGTCATAGGTTCGATTCCTACCCGGGACATGCATTTGTGTGCATGAACATGTCTGTATGTCCCAAGTCTGGGTATAATTATGTATATTAAGTATGTTTACAAACAAAAAGTAGTATATGTAGTAATATCAGTTATCTGGTTTCCATAGTAGGTACAAGCTCTGCTTAGTTTGGGATCAGGTTGCCGTGTGTAAAAGAATATCCCAGGATATTTATTTTATTTATTAAGGTATCTTTAGAGTTATACCAAAAATAAGACTGTCTGACAGCTTACTGTATTTTCCTAAAATCTCTTTCAATGTTATCTTAGAATTTCATATGGAATCGGAGCAAAATAAATAGCTATAATACAGCTTTCAGTGGTGGAATTCCTAATCATATTACGCCACCATTTTTCCTGTCCAGTAACATGGAAGTGACATCTATAACAAATACTGTCTGGGCAAATGGATGCCGTAACTTTTACGCTTCATAGTTTCTTATCAAATTCTGATATAACAGATGCCGAGGTTATGATCATTATTTGATGAATATTCCAGATGAATGGTCTCTTTCAGAAAGGTCAAGTCCGTAGCACCCTCAATCGAGGGCAGTGCATGAGAAGTTGTATGAATGTGGATGAAGCAAAAGAGGTGTGTCAAAATCGTAGCAATAGTCTCTGCCTACCACCTTGGCATACAGGCGTGAATATATGTGTGAGTGTGTGTGTGAGCATATGTGCGTATGTATGTATTCCAGACAATCTTAGTAATTCATCCTAAATATTACTTGGGTATAAAATTCCGTATTATTTTCTCGTGACAATAGTGCTTGGTCACATTGTTATTAGTGGTCGAGCCACGCTGTAGCTTGACTGCTGCTTATATTCGAGCTGGGTCGACCAGGGTAGTACCACCCTCTCACAGAAAATTGGCTTAAAATAGCTAGTGAGAGAGCCGTCAAGCCCAACACGTCGTCATGGACGGAGGTCGTCATTACTTGTGTAAAGTACTCTCGTTGGGTACTCTAATTTGTATGGTTTTGGTGGTAAGTAACTAAAAGTCACTGGTTGGTAGTAATTATTTGGTTTATTGTTCAAATGTTAATTAAATACTAAATGGTATGGTTAAATGGTTGGGTAATGGTTAATGGTACTCGCGCACGCGGTGGTTAAACGTGTACTAGTCTATATAAAGTAAAATCGCCTCGCGGTAGCGTGTCGGCAGCAATCCGCTGACAGTACAATAATGTACTCCGTACATATTCCCGGGCGAAAAAAAAATAAGATAATAAAAAATAAGATGAAAATGAGATGATAAGATGAAAATGAGATGATAAGATGAAAAGATGATGATGGTACAAGGTGATAGAACAATGATTATATATTTAACTTAAAGTCTTTCGGAATCCATAGGCATAGCTAGGGTACTCTTAAATTGGTTACGAATACAAGGTGACGTTGCCTTGTCAATACGCGCACTATATTTAGCGTTATCTTCGTCAACGCTGACGTAAACTACTTTTGCCATATCGCTCGAATGCGCGATATCATTATGAGACTGGCTTACACTGACACATCGCACATTATCACTGGTGTCTTTGACGAAATCGCTGCGGAGAGCAGCCGCGGTGGCGCGGCGAGATCGCACGTGGTGCCACAACCACGCCAACCCCACGGCTGCTGCTGCACACATCAACACGTAGATGGCGGCGTAGTGATGTACGTCATGGTTAGAAATTCCCTCTATGATGCCTTCTTGTGACTTCATCTGTCGTATCTGGTCGCCGATCTCTTTAAGATCATCATTGAAGATATTGCTGGTATTGGTGGCCTCAGTATTGCTATATTGCGCAGTTGGTATGGAGATATTTATTACGTGGTTTATTGGTGGTATCAGCGGCGTCATGGTATCTGAGCGAATATTCGCATTGGAGGTGAAGGATTTGTGTGCTGTTATAGTGAACGTATCGCCTTTGATGAGACAATACTCTTTCAGCTCAATAATACCGGCACCAGTAAATGTTTCAGCCGTTATTGATCGACCGCATATTATTCGCACAGAGCACTGGCCGCAACAAGAGTACAAATAAGTGTTGACCGTACTCAGTTGAGTCCATGTTTGTTTACAAGCGGCGATGCTGGTTTTACACGCCTTGGTTGTTTGATCCTTGGTACACAGAGACTGGTCGGTGTCGTACTGGTACAAGGGGCTGTGCAGCGAGCACAGTTGTGTGGTGGTATCCATGTGTATGCAACTCTGAAGTTCATTTATGGTTAAGGGCCAATACAGATCTTTCTTCAAATTAATAGCTATGTGCGTTGATATCGGGACTAGGGTGACCCAACGATTATCATTCTTTCGCGGGATTGGTATCAATTGGTAAAGATCGTACAAATCTCGACTCACTAGTGGTATCTTGATCTCAAATAAAAGGTACTGACTCGTGACTCTAGCTTTCACTTTGAGTAAATTGTAGATTTTAGACAAATTCTCCTGAATATTATCTATAGGCAAAGACAAATCTGTATCTAGGTATCCAGATATCTTATTGAGTTCCTGTAACAGTTGTTCTGGTTTTAAAAGATGGATATTGAAGTTTCCATAGTAGATATTGGTTATGGTGTCCAGCAACGTGTCCTGGATGTATCTCAAACTGGTCAGTACGCCGTTAGCAACTATAGATGACATTGCAAAATCGGTCATGGTGACGAACCGTTGCAATTGTATTTTTACGTCAGTAGCAGCCTTTTCTAACGACATAAGGTGCTGGTGAAATATCTTATGTTCTTTGTCCATGGTTTGTCCTACTCTTTTCAGTAAGTTATACTCCGCCTCTATTATACTGGTTTGGTTTTTCCATAATTTCGCCAATTGGTTTTGGTTGGTTTTAATTAGATTTATCTCTTTCCCGTATTGCTCCGCAAAATCTTCGTCCAAAATTCCGAACAAGCTGTGGGCAATATAGCCTACTCCATTGATAAGTCCGCGACGTCGCCTCGAGTGTGGTATGAAATCCTGACTCATCAACATTTTATTATAATACTCGCACTCGTTATATCCGTGTTGTAGTTGTAATAAGATAACGTCGCAATGCAACTTTACTTCCACATCCGTACATATTTTTTCCAGGTATTTATAGTATTTGCGAAAGAGCTCGTTCCCTTGCCAGTAGGGACTCATGTCGTAATACACTATTAACTTCCATTCATCTCGTGCAAGGGACATGGTTGATAGTTGGTCGAAGTATATAGTTTGGTTGTTTGGTAAGTTGGAAATGGTGTAGGTGCTTTGTACTGGTGCTAATACGAATATGAGTAACATGAGAGTTAGAGTTATAATATTAAACGAGCGTTTTATTAAACCTTTTCTGGCTGGTGGTGGTTTTTGGTTACAGTTGTCCTTGTCATCCGTCGCATTACTGTCTACTGGTAAAACCGATAGTTTCACTATTGGTCTTTTTATAATATTATTTTTGGTTTTAAGAGTAACAACTCTAACATAGCCATCCTGTCCGGGATGAAGCTCTATGACCCTACCTAGTGCCCATTTTCCGGCTGGCAAGTTGTCATCTTGAATTATCACAATATCGTCAATTTTCATATTTTGTTTTGGTTCGCGCCATTTGGTTCGCGCTGACAACTGTGTCAAATACTCGGCCTTCCATCTATTCCAAACATCTCGGAATATTTTTTGAGTAAGCTGCCATCTTGTCCGCTGGTCGTATTCGGTTTCAACAATGGTGAGAATGGGCCCGCTCGCTAGGAAGTGTGATGGTGTTAGGTAATTCAAATCCTCAGGGTCCTCAGTTAATGCACATAACGGTCTGGAATTTAGACACGCCTCTAATTGGGTTAAAATGGTGGTAAATTCTTCGAAAGTGAGCTTCTGCTCTCCGATCACTCGCCTTAAATGGTGTTTTAGGCTCTTTACTGCAGCCTCCCATAATCCCCCAGCTGTTGGCCATGACGGAGCGTTGAAGTGCCACTCTATTCCCATCTCTGAGATTTCGGTCATAAACTCACTGTCGCCTGTTTTTTTCAGAAATTCGAGCTCTTGGTACAAAACTCGGCTGGCACCTACAAAGTTGGTGCCATTATCACTGTAGATGTGTTGTGGTGCACCTCTACGTGCGGCCATTCTTCGTAGTGCAGCCAAAAAACTGGACGTACTGAGATCCGAAACCAACTCTAAATGTACGGCTTTGGTGGCCATACACACGAAAACAGAAACGTAACCTTTAGTGGTTTTAATGCCGCGACCCTTGTTGGCTTTTATTAGTATACTTCCTGTAAAGTCTACTCCGGTATGTTGGAATGGTCGGCACAGGTTACTTCTGGCTTCTGGTAGATCTCCCATTAACTGCTGCTGTCGATCAGGCTTGGTTTTTCGGCATTTAACGCAAAGACGCAGACGTTTCTTTGTAGCTCGGTTTCCACCTACTATCCAATAGCTTTTTCTTAGAAACGCCAATGTTAGTCTTGGGCCACCATGGTAAGTAAGTTTGTGTCCGTGATCGATTAACAAATCTGTTAGTTCGCTACAGTGCGGGATGATGAACGGATGCTTCATGTTTCTATCCACATGAGCATTTTCGAGTCTTCCGCCTACACGCAAAAGATCCTCTTCGTCCAAAAATGGATTAAGGTTAAATATTTTACTCTTCTTACTTATAGACTGGCCATCTTTTAATTTGGTAATTTCTTCAGAAAATTCGAGTTGCTGGCAATCTCTTATAATCATTAGTTTGGATTTATTTAATTCAGCCAGATTTAAATATGGTTGTTGGTTTTTGTTACGCGGAAACGTTCTTAGAATCCAAGCAAGTATTCGTATTACTCGCGTGAATGTACTGTGTTTCGCAATAAGTTGTTGTATAATGGAGCCATCAGTAGATTGTATTACTATATTTGTATTTTTTTACCTTTTTTGCTTCTAAATCGGTGTAAAATGCACGTTGGTTGTTGTCAAGATCTGGTTTATAATTTGGTAACCAATGTGGTCCCTTCCACCACAGCGGATGCTGTCTCAGTTGTACAACGGTTAAACCTCGACTAGCACAATCAGCTGGATTTTGTTCCGATTTAACATAACTCCAGCAAGAAGACGGCATGGCCTCGACTATTTGTCTCACTCTATTGGACACAAATGTTTTCCAACGGCCTGGCTCGCCCTGTATCCATCCAAGGACAGCCATCGAGTCGATCCAGCCGTGAACTTGTATCTGGTAATTTGGTAAACAATGTTTGACCTTGGTAATCAATCTCGCTAACAAATGGGCGCCGCAGAGCTCGAGTCTTGGTAAGGTAATAATCTTGCTTGTAGGTACGAGTCGTGCTTTGGCAACCACTAAGATGACTGATGATTCCTGCCCTTGGTTAATCTTGCAGTATATCACACATGCGTATGCCTTTGTCGAGGCGTCACAAAATCCGTGCAGCTCAATGGTGTCATTCTCTTTTGTACCTATCCATCGGGGTATCTGCAGGTGCTCAATTTGGTTAATGTCAGTCTTGACCTTTCTCCACTCTTCTTGGATCCCTTCTGGTAAATTGTCATCCCAATTCATGTTTAATTTCCAAACCGATTGGAATAATAATTTTAATTTGGTTGTCACTGGCGATAGCCAACCCGACGGATCGAATATTTTCGAGACATCTGATAGCAAATTTCGCTTGGTGGGATGAGTTATTGTTTGATCGAGTTGCGAAATAAAAGTAAAGTTATCTTGGTACGGATCCCAGCGCAGACCCAACGTTTTGGTTGATTCGACCTGTTTAAAATCGAAGTGTACTTGCTTATCACTCACTCGATCTGGTAGTAGTTCTGGTGCGTTCGATTTCCATTTCCTTAAATTGAATCCCCCTGATTTTAAAAGCTGTATAAGATCCAATTGTAATTTTTTACCGTTAATTAGGCTATGGGAACCGTGTAAAAGGTCGTCCATATAAAATGAGTCCTTCAGGACCTCTGGTGCGTTGGTATCAGAGTAGTTTTGTTCCTCATCGAAAGCTAGCTGTCTCAGGGTCATCATCGCGAGGAATGGTGCCGACTTGGTGCCGTAAGTAACTGTGGTGAGTTGGTAATCTTCAATTGGTGAAGTGGGGTTGTCCCGCCAAACTATTTTTTGTAATGGTTGGTCATCCTTATTTATCCCGATTTGACGGAACATTTTCTCAATATCTGCACTAAATGCATAACGATATTGCCTCCATCTGGTAATTAATGACAACAAATCCTGTTGTAAATTAGGACCCGCTTCCATCTGGTCATTTATACTTACGCCACTCGACGTCCTTGCTGACGCATTAAAAACAACTCTAAGGGCCGTAGTCGTTGAGTCGGACCTTTGAACACAATGGTGTGGCAGATAACATTCCGGTGTCTGGTTACCGACCGCGGGAATCATATGCCCTAAAGAGATATACTCATTAATGAATTGTTTATAATCGTGGCCTATTTGTTGGTTTCGGGAAAACTTTCGTTCTAGTTGTCGAAATTGTGCAACCGCCATTGGTTTTGATGTGCCTAATTTTTCTTCGTAATTTGGTTTAAGTGGAAGTCTGACGTTATAACGACCGTCCTTGTCCCTTTTGGTAGTAGATTTATAAAACTCCACACATTGGTCATCACAGCTTGATAAAGATGAATCTTGGGCTATATCTTCAATTTCCCAAAATTGTTGGATGTCCTCAAGTTCATTTATGACGACATTGCAGTGGAATGTTTTGACGTTTCCGCACAAAATCCAGCCGAATTGCGTTTGTTGCGCAACCGGCACCGATGAATCTGTCTTTACTATGCCACCCAAAATAATGGCTGCGTAGACGTCTGCTCCTAGTAGCATATCTACTGAACGACTCTTATTAAAGTCTGGGTCGGCTAGCTGAATGTTGGTAAAGTAGGGCCATACTGGCTTTTCAAAGGAATGGTTTGGTAATCTGTTTATTAGGTTATTCATGATATACACGTCTGTGGTATGCGTAAAATCATTATGAAGAGATGACATGGTTATGTTGATTGCGCCTTTACAGTTATTCTCCCTTGCACCTACTCCAAAGATGACACCCTTGCAGCGCTGCCTGGGCAGCCCTAACTTCTGTGCAGCATTCTCGGTAATTAACGATGTTTGGGAACCTTGGTCTATAAGGGCACGCATGCGGTGTGAACTACCATCGGCTCCTTGAACGTTCAACATAGCGGTTGCCAGGAGGATTTCGGCCATGTTTTCCTGTGACACGTTGCAATTTTGCCGATTGGTTTCGTAGTTGGTTGCGTTGGTGGCGGGCGATGACGTCGTTAGCGCATCGTGTAACAAGGAATTATGTTTCTCATTGCAGTGGCGGCACGTTTTGTTTGACTTGCATTCCTTGCCTTGGTGACTGACCAGGCAATTGCGGCATACATTGAGTTTCACAATGGTTTTGTATTTCGACTCTGGTTTGTATTCACGGAAAGACTTACAAAAGAATAAAGGATGGTTTTCGCTGCAGAGTGGACACTTTTGTGTTGTCACGTTGAGTGCCTTGTATGACGGCTTTCCAGAATTCTTATTGTAATAATTATTCGGAGGATTTTGAGGAAATGGTTTCTTGACACTGGTTTCATGGTTTGGTGGTTTGGTTGCATCCTGCTTCCTCCTAAACGCCTCTAAAGATGTAAATTTGGTCTCTAGGTAACCAAGAAAATCTTTCAGCGTTGGGAGCTCTCGAGGCTTTTCTAGTGACTCTATGTAGTCATTATGAGATTCTGCATCGAGTTTTTGCGACAATAAATGGACGAGTAATGGGTCCCAAGACGATGTGTCTGCCCCTAGTTTTTGAATAGCGTTTAAGCATTCGTGGGTCGTGTCATGTAACCTTTTAATGGAGGCTGAAGCCTGGCTCTGCATGACTGGTAGATTTAAAAGCGTGTTTAGATGCGATGTCACTATCAATTTGGTATTATTGTAGCGATGGTTAAGAATGTCCCACGATATTTGGTAATTTTCGGAGCTAATGGTTAGATGTTGAATAAGTTTCTCCGCTTCGCCTTTCAATTTGCTTTTCAAAAACTGTAATTTTTGGGCACTAGACAGAGATGAGTTATTGTGTATGGTTTCTTGGAAAAGGTCTTTAAACGAAGTCCATTGCTGGTAGCTTCCAGAGAAGTTTGGTATCTCCATTTTTGGTATTATCTTGTCCCTGTGCGAGACGGACCACATCTTAACATTAATAGTCCGCTTCAAATGGTTGTAGGTTTTTTCATGTTTTGAAAATTCTTGTTCATACATTGCATAATCGCCGTTGAGCTCGCTATCAATTTCCCAGTGCAAGGTATCGATTACTGACCAGCGAGACTGGAGCGTTTCGAGAACGTCTTCAAACTCCCATTTGGCGTTCAAGGCATCTATGTCGATATTGGTAACTGTTCGAGAGAATGCTTTGAAATTGCTGGATTGTTTTCGCAGCATTTCATCCAGTTTACTGGTTGTCCCTTCTGCCTTTCCTGGTGTCGGCAAGTTGAGAGCTGGATTGGTGGTTGGGAAGTTAAGTGGCGTTGCTGGTTTAATAAGTGGTGTGGTCGGCCTACTACCTTCCGGTTGATAGGTCTGGATTAATTGTCTTGCCTGACTATAAAAATCCTTGGTTTTCTCATATTCCATGTCAGTGAAGTATGAGATGCTTTTGTCACCGAACGCACATAGCTGCACATGATTAGAATTGAACTCATTCCAATAAGAGTCCAACTTGTCTAGCAGGCGTCTTAGGTAATCTGGTGTCTTACGGTCACGGCTATCCTTCTTGAAATTCTGCAGAAGGTTGTTCATGCCCCCCATAAGTTGTTGCTGAGAATCTAATAAACCCTCCATGGTGCAAAATTTGGTTTGGTAGGTATTGGTAAAATAAAAGACCTTACTTGAGGTACTGGTTACGTACGCTGCTGTGAATCAAGCTGACTCACAGCTCCCTTGGTGTGGTGCTGGTTGACTGGTGTTGGTTGACTGGTGCTGGACTGGTGAATTCCACAGTGCTGGTATGGTTCAGGAACCACTTCGCGACAGAGTTCAGTTCTAAATCCTTCTACACTGAATATAGTCTCACAAACACTAAACACTCACGAATGGTACCTTTACGCTCGAAGGACCATGTAAAGTACTCTCGTTGGGTACTCTAATTTGTATGGTTTTGGTGGTAAGTAACTAAAAGTCACTGGTTGGTAGTAATTATTTGGTTTATTGTTCAAATGTTAATTAAATACTAAATGGTATGGTTAAATGGTTGGGTAATGGTTAATGGTACTCGCGCACGCGGTGGTTAAACGTGTACTAGTCTATATAAAGTAAAATCGCCTCGCGGTAGCGTGTCGGCAGCAATCCGCTGACAGTACAATAATGTACTCCGTACAACTTGCGTTATTCTGAAGCTTATAACTGGGTAGCTTACAAATTATTTCTTTTTATATCATGCATGCGGTGAAGGAAAACATCGTGAGGAAACCTGCATGTCTTAGACATGTGAAATCCACCAACCCGCACTGGGCCAGCGTGGTGGATTATGGCCTGAATCCCCCTCGCATTAAGGGGAGGCCCGTGCCCAGCAGTGGACGTTAAAAGGGATAAATTATTATTATTATTTATTATTATATCATGCAGAGTTAGGAAAATTACAAGAATATCCCTTTGGGAGTTTCGGGTTTTGGGTTTACAAAAAAAACCACATGATCCTTTACAGAGGAAGTCCTATACTCCTAAAAGAAACCTCTCAACAAAAAGTCATAAACCATCTCTCGGGGACTTGTTTAACGGCTCGGAAAGTTACAATTGATATAACGAGAGTTTCTTATGTGTCGTGAAAAACTTATCTGGTTTAGTACGTAAGCGAATCTGTAGGAGACCCTAGGTTTATGGCGTAGAGATAAAGCGATTGCTTTACTAGCTGCGCCCGCGACTTTTTACGCGTGGAATTTAACAAACATGTTTGTTAATGTTTGCGCAAAGTTATTCCCTATAATATCAGCTATCTGCCAGTGAAAGTCCCGTCAAAATCGGTCCAACCGTTTCGGAGATTAGCCGGAATATACAGACCGACAGACGGACCCAATCCGGCTTTCTCACTCATCGTACGAAACGCAGCTAAAATATCAACTTTACGCCGACCTTTTGGGAGAGAGTGGTACTATACCCCGTCGCGCCAGCAGTATACAATATGTTAAGAAAACCCTGTCCGCGCCGAAACCGGTATTTAGGTTTACCAATCACATGACAAAATAAAAATAAAAAAAATGAAAATTTTAAATGCCAATTTTTTTTTGCCTTTTCCCCCCATAATGTAGCAAATTTTAAAAATATTACAACACCGTTACCGGAAGTAATTATGTTAGATCGCGTGGCGGCACCTCTGACCACAAAGTACGTCATGACGTCATTTTATGAAAAAAAAAATGTAAACGGGGTAATTGTTTTCCAAAAAAGGGGAGGCCTTTGCCCAGCAGTGGGACACTTACTATGCTAAAAACGTATTTAAAAAATGAAAAAAAAAAAAGCTTTTTTACAAAAATAGAATGTAATCTAAGATTGGCTCTGCCACCAGTAAATATAATTTCAACTTTATGCATTATTACAAGTTTTAGAAGAATTTCCGCTCTTCGAAATGCTGCAAAACACAATTATTTTAATCAACAAAACAACAACAATACACAACAACAATACAATACAATACAGTACAATATCCACCGGAATACTGAATCACCTATCAAGGGATGGTGATTAAACGTCACTTCTGTTGCTTCAGAGATCACGCAAATGTGACTTCTAAACTTTTTTATTACAATTTCTTTGGGGCTATCACAGTATTTCACGTTTATTTAATGATACAGCGCGTTACTACAATTTGTTACTAAGTGATAAATGCCTACTTGCGTATTCCTCACGAGTTGGCTAACCGTGCAAGTGATTAATGGCTCGCCTCATTGCGGTGTTCAAACCTTTTCCAATTACCTCCACCTCCTTTAAGGCTGGTGAAGATTCCTTCCACTTAGGTATTACATATTCGTATTCTGTGGGCTTATTAAATTTGGCTTACCTAAGAATTTTTTGAGCGACTGTAGCCTAGGGGTGAACAGGTTGGGCTAGCAATCGGAAGGTCCCAGGTTCGATCCCCGGTGGGGCATGCACCAATGGATGAATTTTCATCTATGTGTATAATTTACAGTTCGCTGACGGTGAGGGAAAACATCGTGAGGAAACCTACCTATCCCTCGGGATTAGGTAATAGTCAGTTCCTGTATACACGGCGACAAGGTTCACCACCTGTCACGTTGGGTTCTGACTATCAGGTGAAACGTGGGCTTTGAGTTGGTTAATACCTCCACAATGTGGTGGTGTATGGCCACTCAAAAACCTCTGACTACCCCCGAATGGGGATAAAAGTCGTGACGTTGCATTTTTTATTTCTAAGAATTTTTGCCTACCTATAATAATATAGGCACCGACCAACATATCACGGTGCCGCGCCGAGTCGCTTAAGGCGGGTCCAGATCTGTATCATTTGCCCGATCCGATCACCGTATCTCCGACGCGTATCATGATCGCATATGTGGACGGGTGATGATACGCGTATCATGATACGCGATCTCGATACGCCGTTATTATACCGCCCGACCCATGTCGTGTCGGTTTTTGTCCGATCATCAAAGGCTTTTGTGAAGATATGGATACGGAGCAAATCGAGGCGTCCACAACTTGATACGGGGCTTGATACCTGATACGCTGATACGGATACGGTGATCGGATCGGGCAAATGATACATATCTGGACCCGCCTACGCGCTATAGGCGTGCCTACAACACGCACATGCGCAAGGCTGCTCACCCACATACCTCGCGAAGCACGCGCGGTTGTCTCAGCCGCATGCCCCGCGAGGCAAATGTCGAGGCAACCTACACTCTAGACAGAGAAGCGTATACCCGAGCAATCAGTTTGATGTCGTTCTTCCTTATGACTTGGCCAAACTAGGCGAGGCAAATGACAGCGCTCGGGTAAGGCAGGGCGAGCATTTGCCTCGCGCGCATGTCAAACTTCGCGAGGCAATTTAGGGCCACCGCAGACTTGCTACTTTTTGCATCGGCGATCTGCGATTTTACGACTGCATCGCGTTTTGGCGACTCTCTGCGGTCGGACGCAGCGACTGCTCCGAAGCTAAAAGCGAATAAATCGCCGATCGCCGATGCAAAAAGTAGCAAGTCTGCGGGGTCCCTTATGGACACACACGACTATTGAACTGCCACGTAGTGTTTTGCTATTTTGACCGACCAATGAGGGGGTCGGTACGAGCCGTCATACAAATACTAGTGCTATTACATTCTAGCAACTCATTAATAATGTAAGTTGGTAACCAGGGGGCTTACCACAAGCTCTTATTGCGATTCAATTACAGGAACGTATTAACGTTTCAGCGACTTTTTGTGCAATGACGTACCTTATTGTCATGACAATAAGAAACGTCATTAAAACGTCGTTAAAACATTCCTATAATTGAATCGCAATAAGAGCTTGTGGTAAGCCCCCAGTTTCTTTTGAGTAGCGCCGTGGATGAATGACCCCAACATTCAACATTACGACGATGCGTGCGGAAATTTATGCAAAAAATAATAATCCAATTTACTACCCCGGGAAGCGGCCAATGGCGAGTAATGGAAGGCGAAACGAATTTAGGGGATGGTGACGCATTTTGAATATTTTAATACGAGAGGGGTGACCGTAAACCGACGGAGTTGGGGGCCGCTGAAACTATCCATAATGCTGGTTAGAATGCCCATATTTCATGAAGCTTTCAGCGGTTAGGCTGACTACCAGTAAACCTACTGTGCGTGGGCGGATGGACCGTATTTAGTTACTCCGGTTCAACCTGCCTTTTATTTTCAAAATAATAATATGCTGCCGATAAAAGGACGTGGTAGAGCTAAAATATTGAATGTTACCTCTAGCTTACATGAATAAAAAAATGTTCACTATTGATTTTGAAACGTGTTAGCATAGGACTGCCTACCTTCTTTATAAAGGAATGAATAAATGGAAGAAAATTGAAAAAAAAAAATTTGTTGATTTCCATTGCTGGATGAGGAACGCTAATGGCCACATAGTAATTATGTAAAAAAAGAACAATACATTTTTAAGTAATAAATAATATCGCCAGTACACACCAACTGTATGGTCCCAAACTAAGCAGCACTTGTACTACGCCTGCCGTACAATGGACTGGGGGCGATCCCAGTGACACCCAGACCAGGGCCAATTACGAATAGGCCGTTTTCAAAATTTGCCTCTGGCGGGAATCGAACCCGCAACCACCCGATACAACGAGCCGAGCAGCCTACTATCGAACCACACTCCATGAAATACCTACTATGTAAGAAAAAACTTAAAAAATGGTTTCCCGTGTCCTATAATATTGGGTATAACCAAATGCCTTGTATCGCATATTATTTTCAAATCCCATGCGGTTCCCATAACCCATATAACGCTTTCCATACCGTTCCCAACTTTCTCTTTCATCCTTTTTACCATAGCAGGGATTAATATCCCTTCGTCCCGCCCATGCGTTTATTATACCTTCTATATACGTACAGGGTGAACCAGAAAGGGTATATCTATCTGAAAGGGGTGAAGTTTATATTTGGCAGTCTGTATGCATAATTTTAGCTCAAAATATACTTTCAAAGAAGACGAAACTGAAAATGCGGGTTTTCTAAGCTTATTGAATTCAAATAATAATAACGCACTACGAGTACTACTTAACTTAAGTACTACTTACTTAACTACACTATTTTTTATCATAAATAGTTTACAATAAAACAAATTACCTATGTCTTAATAATTTATTTATTAAAGTAAAGGAAACAAACAGTTACATAGGTAGTTAATACTTAAACCAATCAAGTTTCCAATAATAATACCTTTAAATCTTAATATAAATATGAAAATTGTTCAAACTAGGCTTTAGGCCTGTTTACAAAGGTTTTAAAAATCTTTTCTAGGAACAAAAGTGATTTGTAATGCTAGCGTAAGTAATAATAATAATAATAATATCCTGGGACATTTTTTACACACGGCTACCTGATCCCAAACTAAGCAGAGCTTGTACTATGGAAACCAGATAACTGATATTACTACATATACTATTTTTTTGTTTGTAAATACATACTTAATATACATATACACCCAGACTCGGGACATACAGACATGTTCATGCACACAAATGCATGTCCCGGGTAGGAATCGAACCTACGACCTGCAGCGTGAAAGGCGTCTCCACGCCAACCATGCCAACGGGCCCGTCAAAGTCCATGATAACTTTATATTTTGGCGGCTAGACTTTACAACGTGTTTTAAAATTTTGTGATGATTTTTTACTATGATTTCTGAACATCTAGTGAGATATAGCTAAGTCATGCCAGTCACATCGATAATTGGCAACTGGTTCGTGCGTCGGATAACGTCAATTGGGGTTGTTTGATGAACGGTCGAGTGCGATGGAACTAGGTCAAATTGCAATCAAGTGCTGATAAAAATAAGCAACATCACGACTGATTCCCGGAGGGTTGGGCTGCTGTACATCGTTGAACACCCCACTTTTGTTGTTTCAATGTAGGATGAACTTGCTGTTATTTGGCACACTTCGGGATTCCTTGGCCCATTACGGGTTCATGAACTTTACAAGCCTTTCTAAGGCCCGTATTAATAAATGCATCTCAAAGTTGAGATCGATCTTAAGATGCAGTTTTGATGTTTAATGTATGGTACATCTGTCAAAAACAGCGTCTTAAGTTCGATCTCAACTTTAAGATGCCTTTATTAATACGAACCTAAAGCTATGGTTTACTCGGACAGCGGTACCGTCATATAGCGGCCGCAATATAGCGGTGAATGACGTCACTAGAACGTTGGCTATGTAAAGCTAGCTTAAGGCCCGTATTAATAAATCGATCTCAAGATTGAGATCTGACTGTTGTCTGAATGACTGTTTTTAACAGATGTTCCATACATTAAACGTCAAAACTGCATCTTAAGATCGATCTCAACTTTGAGATGCATTTATTAATACGGGCCTAAGACGACTTAGCGTTAGTGTAGCTTATTCTTGGTCCGAAAGAAACTATACATTCGTCAAATCAAATCATTAATAGTTCAAATCTGAAATCAAAGGTTTAAGTTATTTCCAACTTTGGTAGTTAATCCTGAAATCCTCGCAGTTTCTAAGCCCGACTAAAATCAAGTAAACACTAATCCTATTCCGGTAACTTAGATTCACTGATCAAACTAAATACTTGAGTTTAAATTCAACGTCAACTTGGTAACAAACTTGTTTATGGTTAGTAAAGGTTATGTTATTTCGGGATCGGTAATTTTAGACAAGTCTGTTTAGAGCGCGGCTCCACTAGTGCGCTGCGCTGCGTCGTCGCAACGGATCAAAGGGTCGACGGGCGAGAGACGAAGCGGGGGAAGGTGACGCGCCAGTACAAAATCTTGCGACGACGCAACGCAACGCGCTAATGGAGCCCGGCCCTTAGAGCGCGGTTACACTAGTGCGCTGCGCTGCGTCGTCGCAACGGTTCAAAGGGTCGACGGGCGAGAGACGAAGCGGGGGAAGGTGTTGCACCAGTACAAAATCGTGCGAAGACGCAACGCAATGCGCTAATGGCGCAGTAATTACTATCACTTGGCGCAGTAATTCGAGGGTCGGCCGCTCGACTCACTGCATCGGGTAGTTGCGGGTTCGATTCCCAGCTGCAAATTTCTGAAACGGCCTTTTTGTAATTTGCCTTGGTATTAATAGCCATAGTAATACAAGCGTTACTTATTGTGGGACCATTAGGTGCTTTAGTCTGGTTTATTTATTAGCCTATAGATAAATGCTTGCCGAAATCTGGCAAATGCATAAGGTATTATTGGTACATATAAAAATCATCCCTTTAGAATGCCAAATTACCATCAAGATTAAAAGTAACAGAGATAAGAATAATGCATCTTCTCACATTAATTATACGACTGGGGGCGGGATACTGGCCGGGCTCAGAGGGCCTACTCTTTTACAAACGAAAACGAAATTGCGGACGAAATTCGCGTATTTCTTACTACGTTTCTCATTGAATCCGACATTTCTTACGAACGAAAAATGTTTGACGTCTTCGTCGTCGTCAAATCTAAACGTCAAACAATTTTCGTTCGTAAAAAATGTCGGATTCAATGAGAAACGTAGTAAGAAATACGCGAATTTCGTCCGCAATTTCGTTTTCGTTTGTAAAAGAGTAACCCCTCTTTGGCCGGCTGATTAATAACCCAATTCATTTTCAGAAGCCTTAAATACAACGTTCCCTGTGTTTAATGAACGTTGTATTGATTTTACCGTTGGATGGTAAAGGCAGGAGTTCACTCAACGCGGCAGACAGCAGACGTCAATGCCGCCTGCTGTCGCGGCACATGTCATCGCCACAATTTGTCTAGAGGTACGAGTTCGCTCAACGCGGCAAACAGCAGACCTCAGTCGGTCTCATACAAGTTGTGGCGATGACATTTGCCGCGACGGCAGACGGCATTACAATTTCTATGAGATCAACTTTACTGACGTCTGCTGTCTGCCGCGCTGAGCGCACTCCTACCTTAAAATGTACCTGCCTATCAAACATAAGCAGAAGAGCTAGCACACACGTCAAGACAAGACTTTTGTCACGCGTTATGTCACGATATATGACTTTTGTCACGCACCAAATCGCTCTCTCTCTCTCTCCTACATGGGAGAGTATGAAACGAAATAAATTTATCTCGCGTTTTGTCTTGTCACGGCCGGCTGTGCTACCAGTGCTGTGAACCACGTGTCTCGTGACTATGCTTGATGAATGTTTTCGTTCTATCATTCAATAGCTCTACCGTGGATATTACGCTAGTCGGTAACGTCTGCGTAAAATTAATGGTAATTTGTACCCAGTCACCCAAAGCACTATTTGACTTGCAAATCATCTTCATCATTTCAGTATAAAGATGTCCACTCTTGGACATATGCCTCCTCAAGGTTTTCTACATCGACCGGTCCTGTGCCACTTACATCTAGGGGTTTCCCGCGACCTTCACTAGGTCGTCGGTCCACCTTGTGGGGGGCTACCCACGCGGCGTCTTCCGGTACGCGGTCGCTATTCCAGAACCTTTCCGCCCCATTTTTCCCCACTTTTCTTCGGGCTACGTGCCCCGCCCTCTGCCACTTCAGTCTAACGGCCCGGCCACGACTTCGTGCTTCAGCGATGGGCGACAGCGCGGGGGCACCAAAATGTTGCATGACGCCACGAGCTGCCGCACGAATACCGATACAACATTTTAGCACCCCCGCGCTGTCGCCCGTCGCTGAAGCACGAAGTCGTGGCCGGGCCGATACGTTGGTTATGTCGATGACCTTGGTATGTATTTTATTTATTTTTTATTTTATAGGACTGCGGTGGCAAAAAAGCGTACGGCCCGCCTGATGTTAAGCAGTTACCGTAGCCTATAGATGCTTACAATACCAAAGGTATTGCTCGCACATTGCCGACCTGAAGGGGAGTGGGATGTCTACGTATACCCTCATTTCTGATTCTATCTCATAGATAAATTCCGAGAAAAGACCTCTACATAGCTCTCTGAGTGACCTTGAGCTTTTTAATACGGCTCTATAGTTCAGGGGCCATCCATAAATTACGTCATGGATGGCCCCTTAAGGTCATGGTAGAGCGGCTATACGTACTATCATATTACAAATCACCAATGATATGATAAGAAAAGAGGTAGATAGGTTACCTAGACGACTAAACGTGTTTATAAATGGCTTATTAACCACGTGTTAATATCGACAATGTACGTAATAACGTACAAAAACAACACTATCAACGCATCAGTACCGCTAGACCACGCAAGACTTTACTCAGGTTTGCCAGTTAGCAAAGTTTTTATGTGCCACTTACAGAGCGCTTATAACCTATCTACATTTTTATTTAATATATTTGCTTATCAAAAAATCTCTACAACTTTAAAGATTATTTTTTAACTTATTTGACCGCTACATACCACTGACCTCGTGTAAACACGCCATTAAATCGCATATCGCTCACGATCCAGACATATCTCACACGAACTTGCTAAAAGAAAATACGAATTGCCCAAACAAAGTTGTAAATAACAACTGTTATGCAATGATATATTATACTTATAATAAAGATAAGCTGTAGTAAACTATAAATCTGTGCTAAATAAAGTTGATATTTGGATGACTGTGTTTTTTTGGTAGGTACACCATTGCATAGTGATTTATGCACAGTGATAAAAGCGCCACTGACCAACGCCATCTATTGAGATGAAAGAGTACCATTTTGATGATGTAGGGGAAAAGTTCTGCCCCTCGTTTACGTTGATGAAATATTTACAGCGATTTATTATGTTGTCCTTATTTTGGGTGGTCAAAAGAAAGAGACGACGTTATAAATTGGTGTCAATGTTTCGCCAGTTCCATTTCACGAAATATCAGTGGTCCCTGTCAGTAGGCATCGCCTTCTGATGGTCCCTTTTTAGGGTTCCGTACCCAAAGGGTGCCAACGGGACCCTATTACTAAGCCTACGCTGTCCGTCTGACCGTCTGTCCGTCCGTCTGTCCGTCTGTCAGCGGGCTGTATCTTACGAACCGTATAGATAGAGACTTGAAATTTTCACAGAATATGTATTTCTGTTGCCGCTATAACAACAAATACTAAAAATAAAGGGGGTCCCCATACAAGAAACTTGACATTTTGACGTTTTTATTCTACGGTGGTACGGAACCCTTTATGTCCGACACGCACTTGGCCGGTTTTTATATACATACTAGCTGTGCCCGCGCCTTCTTACGCGCAAATGTTAGAAAAAGATTACCCGCGCCTACGTCCGCGTAGAATTTTTTTTTTTGAGCGGAACCCTAAATCTTTTTCTTAAATAAAAGTAGGCTAAGTTACTCCTTATATCATCAGCTATCTGCCAGTGAAGGTCCCTTCAAAATCGCTCCAGCCAGCCGTTTAGTCAAATAAAAGTTTTTTTTTTTTGTACCGTATATACTTTCATAATGCATTTAGTAAAAAGCTTTTATTTTGCCATTACAAACAGACAATACAATTGTTTTTATTTGTATAGATTATATCGTATTAGATATGTTGTTATTCGTATTAGTTTTCTTCAACTTTTCCAACTCAAATCCATTTTTTCCCGAACTTATACCATTCAACATTTTCCCTTAACCCTATCAACAGAGGAATATGCATCTATCAATTTCCGTAATCCCCGCTGCCAGCTCCCAGAACCCTTTGCACTATAAATCACAAACGCAACTTGTCCAAACATGTTACAGTCAGAACAACACGACCTACTGACCTCTACCTGATTTGGAACTCAAAATTTCGCAGCATTAAGTTCTGCAGCATCGTGCCCAATAGCCATGTGGCCCGATAATAAAATAACCTATGTTTTAACTCTAATCATTGGCTATCTAATAGCGAAAACCTCGTTAAACTCGTTCTGGTGAGTTTTATCTGATAGGTACTCAAAAAAACATACGAACAAGTAATTATTTAGAAACTTAAAAAAAAAACATGTTTCGCACTTAATATGAAATTCTGTTTGCTAGTTTGCCGACTTGTAAACCCTTGCCCTAGTACGCCACTATGTGTTCTTCGCTTGCGCGATAGAAGCGAAGCGAAGAATCGGCATAGTGTTTCCATCGCCATCTATCGACATGATAAGTAACTCTACTTACTACGTAAAGAGTGGACACAATATTCCTACATTCCCACTTTATCTGGCCCGCTGAGACCATCGCTAGTGTCGATTTACGACTGTCAAACTATGACATATTCGGAAAACTACTCAAATATTTAAGCCCACAGAGTTAAGACCATGATTTAAGCCCCACTTAAAAGTTTAAGACATCGATATAGATAGATAGATAGATATAACGTCACGACTTTTTATCCCCATTCGGGGGTAGTCAGAGGCTTGAGTGGCCATACACCACTACATTGTGGAGGTATTAAGTCAACTCAAAGCCCACGTTTCATAGTCAGAACCCAACGTGACAGGTGGTGAACCTTGTCGCCGTATATACAGGAACCGACTATTACCCCGAAGGATAGGTAGGTTTCCTCACGATGTTTTCCCTCACCGAAAGCCAATTGTAAATGATTCACATAGATGAAAATTCATCCATTGGTGAATGCCCCACCGGGATCGAACCTGGGACCTTCTGATTGCTAGCCCAACGTGTTCGCCCCTAGGCTACAGTCGCTTCGACAGACATCGATATCTGTATTTTTTATGCCGCGATAAAGTTAAGCGGCTCTTAATTTTAAGTTGCCATACGCGTATTCGGCCGTACCTACATCTCTTTTCGACACCTGGCCAAAAGAGGCCATCTTTGCCACAAACTTATCTAATCTTGTGGCAAACTTATCTAAGGTTGTGTGTTTGTGGCACTCATTTCTTCTTATCGAGTCCTCATGACAAGAGTCTATCAAGCGAAATAGGTTATCGCAGCACTTAAGGACTATACCCGGTAGTTATTGTGTTCGTCGAGTTGTTTATCCGTATTTAAATGAAAAGGAAACAGTATTCATGAGTTGTTTATTTACTTCCAGTAGTTTCGGCTCGTGGTGCCAAATAGGTCGTTATGGGGCTCCAAGGGTGTTTATGGGGTAACGACCTGTAAGCTATCCGTTATAGGATCATAGGAATATAAGCACTTTTGAACTCCTATAAATATAATAATAATAATATCCTGGGACATTTTTTACACACGGCTACCTGATCCCAAACTAAGCAGAGCTTGAGCAGAGCTTGAGCTATGGATACCAGATAACTTATATTACTACATATACTACTTTTTTATTTACACCAACGGGCTCGTCAAACTATTTCATGCTTTATTTTAACAAAGTAAGAATATGTGGAACTTATGTGTGCGTTAACTACTAGGTACTTTTAGCATCGGCGATCGGCGATTTTGATGCTGCGTCTCGCTCGTTCGCGCTCGAAGAAACGCGACGCAGCAACGTTACGTCACAAAATCGCCGGTCGCCGATGCTAAAAGTAGCTAGTCTGCGGAGGCCCTAAACTTGTGCTCAGCGTACTACTGCATGCACTACGCAGCGCACTACGTTCACACATCAGGGGGATTACTTTGAAAAACGAAACGAAAGTTTCGGCTGACGGATCGTCCGAAGTACGGATTCCATGATCGTGATTTGACGTTTCTTCTTTCGTGGATCCTAAACTGAAAGTTATTTGACATTTACGATTTCAGCGTTTGACATGGTTTTGATCGTAAATCGAACCCGTACTTCGGATCCCCAACACTTTCGGAGTAGTAAATCGCCCGATCCGTCAGCCGAAGCTTTCGTTTCTTTTTTCAAAGTAACCCCGCTATTATCGCACTCGCAAGTCGCACTTCGTCGATTCACTTATAAAATACATTAGAAGGCAGTATAATCTTTGGAAGATTCGTCACTGCTTCTTTTTCTCGTCTTCTTTCTACTTCTTTTTGCAGTGCTTTTCCACTAGGAGGTTGGCGTCAGCTCCGCATATAATAATAATATCCTGGAACATTTATTACACACGGCTACCTGATCCCAAACTAAGCAGAGCTTGTACTATGGAAACCAGATAACTGATATTACTACATATACTACTTTTTTATTTGTAAATACATACTTAATATACATAGGTATACACCCAGACTCCGGACATACAGACATGTTCATGCACACAAATGCATGCCACGGGTAGGAATCGAACCTACGACCTGCAGCGTGAAAGTCGCCTCCGCGCCAACCACGCTAACGGGCCCGTCAAATATTCTTCTGTATTCCTTGCCACGCGAAATACTTGGGTGTTCTATGCCGGTGATGCCGGCCCACACCCCTAATATGTTTACAGGCATGGTTTACGGGCATGTTTACATGTCCCTATAAGGTCGGCGCCGCGTCTGCTCCTATTATGTTGCTGATCGGCTTTCACTTACCATCAGGTGAACCACCTGCCAGTGTGCCATCCTTGTCTATAAAAATATATATACATATATATTAAGGAGCCACGATTTCTTTCTTCTTTCAAAGCGTCAATCAATCAATGTTCAATGTGGTGGTGTATGGCCACTCAAGCCTCTGACTACCCCCGAACGGGGATAAAAGTCGTGACGTTACATTACATTTTTTCAAAAAGTCGAAAACTGTTCTAAAAGTATTTTTTTCTCTAATGTAAAAGCTTTATAACCAAATCTCAGTTAATTCCAACTTCAGAGGAAACTTTTAAATAAAATTTTATGGAATCTGTATTTTTTTACAAAGATTTTAAAGGAACTTACAATTATTTTTTACAACTATTTCCGGAATCCGGTTCAGAACGGGTCAACTGAAGATATAAGGAAGTAGACGAGGTTAGGAAGCACTCACATATTTTTTTACGACTTTTAATTTGTAGAGAGTCAATCTTTAAACAGTACCTAGCTGTAATTTTGGATCAAAGGTAACTTAATTTCCGACATTTCAGTGGAATTAAGACATTATTAGATACTCACCACCAGTTATAAGCTACTTAAGCATATTCCAAATTGTTTTATTCTACTTATGCAGTCTACTACTTATGAATGGGCAGCTGGCGCGTACAGCCGTGCAGCCGCGACCTTGGGTGGTGCGCAACTAAGTGGATGTCGGGCAGTTACCTTGCATATACCTTTGCTTTGACGGGCACTTTAGCGTGGTTGGCGCGGAGACGCCTTTCACGCTGCAGGTCATAGGTCATAGGTACGACATGCATTTGGGTGCATGAACATGTCTGTATGTCTGGAGTCTGGTGTATATGTATGTATATTAAGTATGTATCTATACATATAATAAGAATGTAAAATTGGTCGCGTCTGTACATTCGAAATATTTGGAAAAAAAATAGTGGGGGGGACTTAGATGGACCAGCAGAATTCATTTTTATCATTTTTAGAATTTTTGTCTGTGTGTATGTTTGTATGTTTGTATGTTTGCTCAGATTTTCGAAAGAGCACAACTTCGAATCCACCGGATAGATTTCAATGAAATTTGGCATGGATATGACTAATAGTCTAACTTAACATCTAGGATACTTTTTTTTTCGAAAATGTTTATGGTTGCCACAGAAAATTCAAAAAACTACTAAAAAATTCTAAATGTTTGAAAGAGCACAACTTTGAATCCACCGGATTAATTTCAATGAAATTTGGTATGGATATGGCTTATAGTCCAACTTAACATCTAGGATATTTATTTTTTCGAAAATGTTGAGGGTTGCCATAGAACATTTGCAAAACTATATATTAAAAATTACTTAGTTGTGTGTTACAAAGCTTATTCAAACAAAAGACATTAACACGTTTTAGAATTTTTAGGGTTGTCACAGAAAATTCAAAAAACTATCTAAATATTCTAAATATTCGAACGCGACCAACTTCGAATCCACCAGATTGATTTCAATGAAATTTGGCGTGCATATCAATAATAATTAAAACTTAACATCTTGGATATTTTTGTTTTCGAGAATGGTTAGGGCTGCCACAGAAAATTCAAAACATTAAAAAAACGACCTAAATATTCGAACGCGCACAACTTCGAATCCAATGGATTGATTTCAATGAAATTTGACATGGATATGACTAATAGTCTAACTTAACATCTAGCATTTTTTTTTTTCGGTAAAGTTTAGGGTTGCCACAAAACATTCAAAATCTACCTAAATATTCGAACACGCACAACTTCGAATCCAATGGATTGATTTCAATGAAATTTGGCATGGATATGACTAATAGTCCAACTTAACATCTAGGATATTTTTTTCTAAAATATTAGGTTGTAAATTTTTATGACCACACAGAAATTCTAGCCAAAAATAAGTTTAAGTTATTGAAATACGTCTATTTAGAGCGGAGCCCTACGGAGCCCTACGTTGTGTGTGATCCGACACTATTTGGACTAGATAATCTTAATTTTAATAATAATAATAATAAATATTTTGTTGCTGCGTTCTACAATCTTAAGTTTAGTTTTTCTTAACTAGATGTCGCTATACTTAAAATCAGACAATGCCTGCCTTGCACCACACGGCAAAATTTAATATCTTCCTTGCTTCAAGAAATTCAGTTTTTTTATTCCTAATTACGTATAAAAAACATTAAGCGGGTCTTTGTATCACGCGGAATCTTAGAATATCTGGAATTCATCTCCACAGTACTAATGCCGTAGGGAAGCTACCTACCTAAGAAGTAAGTCTAGAGGACCTGCTTATTTTGAATTAAGTAGTAATAGAAACATAGACATTGGACTCTGCACTCCAACCCCTCAGGAATGATGCTGCTGGGTAACTGCCTGCTTAAACCATAAATCTGGAGGACCTGCTAACTTTGAATTAGCAATGTGGGTATCAAGTAGAAACTTCTCAGGAGAGGTCGCGTTTCCGATCCGGCGGTAGAATTTAAGGAAAACATGTAAAATTACTATTTGTAAGTGCCCCCCTAGGCCTAAGCAAAATAAACGCTTTGACTATTGACTTAGACGATAAACTCCGGACTCTAACTTTTTAAGCACGTTGTTGCGAAGTGACTCTTATCTAAGCCGTGAGTCTGGAGCACTCACTCATTTTAAATAAGGAACATGGGTATCAAGTACAAACTTAAACATTGAGCTCTGGAGTCCAACCGCTCAGTCGTGATACTGTGAGTAACTACAGATATAGATAGACGGATACAGATAGACTGGTACAGACAGACATACTTACCTACCGATAGATTACAGACAGACCGATTCAGACAGACAGATACTTACAGCTAGACTGATACAGACAGACAAATAAAGTAAAACTTTTGTTATACAACTAAGGCGCCAGGCAAGCGTACGGCCTAACAGCAGTTAAGCAGTTACCGTACCCTATAGATGCTTGCAACCAAAGGCATCGCTAGCACGTTTCCAACCTGAAGGGGAGTGGGGTTAGTGGGAGGGGATGGGGAGGTGGCTGGGTTGCGCTTCCGGCTCTCTCCCACATAATACGAAACGAAGGTAAATTAGCTACTTGAATGCCGATCTCCACCTTACTGGTCAGACTCTACCACCTTACTGGTATAGACTGGTACAGATAGACAGCCACGGACAGACGAACTCAGACTGATGCAGACTGACATAATACAGATTAGACGATAGACAAAATTATATTTAAGGGCTTCACCGACTGGACGCGGACGGAGTCGCGGGCACAGCTAGTTTACAAATAAAAAAGTAGTATATGTAGTAATATCAGTTATCTGGTTTCCATAGTACAAGCTCTGCTTAGTTTGGGATCAGGTAACCGTGTGTACAAAAATGTCCCAAGATATTATTATAATTATATGTTGCATCAATAAGCTCGGTATGTCACATCTATAGGTTGAATACATCTTTGAGCACATTACGTTAAATATTCAATTTCGTTGTACTATGCACGCTATGGTGACAACAAGATATAACAACTTCTCCCCAATCTTCGTTTTAAGAGCGAAGCAGGCGGCGCCAAGGGCACCGTTATTAAAATCATTCATTTAATTCGGCCCTAAAGGGCTCTTGTAAAGGTCAAATGTACTGGCTGAGAGGCTCTCAAGTAAATTTGGTTAAATATGAATTTGGTCAAAATATTTTGGGAAACGAAGTTTCATATTTACGGCACTGAAATAAGATGCTTAGACATGATTCCGTCAAATGAAGATGAGGAAATTTATAATTGGAGATTGGTGCTTACAAAAGGAGGCTTAACCCGTTACGCGTCCTATACAGAATGTTTCAATTGCTTATGTAATACAATACGGAAAGAACTTACAAAAAAAAATGTCTGTCTGTTTGTTCCGGCTAATCTCCGAATCGGCTTGACTGATTTTGACGGGACTTGCAATGGCAGATGGCTGATGTTATAAAGAGTAACTTAGCCTACCTTAAATTTGGCAAACATTAACAAACTTTTTTAATTCCACGCGTGCGAAGTCGCGGGCACAGCTAGTAAGGGCCTCCGCAGACTTGCTACTTTTAGCATCGGCGATCGGCGATTTTGATGCTGCGCCTCGCTCGTTTGCGCTCGAAGAAACTCGACTCAGTATCGATAGGTCACAAAATCGCCGGTCGCCGATGCTAAAAGTAGCAAGTCTGCGGAGGCCCTAACACAATAAAATTCCATCGCTCGCCATTCTTAGAAGAACAATTTATACATATTGCACGCATGAACGGTCCCGACAAGCAATTCAAATTCCAATATTCATATATTTCCCGATGCGGCGTGCGGGACAGGGTTATTGGCAAGATACGTCAAGCAGAACAAGTGCCTCCGTGCCATATGTGCCTTTGATAATAATAGTGTAATGTATCCCTCTACATGACTCTCTCTATGGTGAGATATCTGCTGTAAATGTAACGTCACGACTGTTATCCTCATTCGGGGGTAGTCAGAGGCTTGAGTGGCCATACACCACCACATTGTGGAGGTATTAACCAACTCAAAGCCCACGTTTCACCAGATAGTCAGAACCCAACGTGACAGGTGGTGAACCTTGTCGCCGTGTATACAGGAACTGACTATTACCTAATCCCGAGGGATAGGTAGGTTTCCTCACGATGTTTTCCCTCACCGTTAGCGAACTGTAAATTATGCACATAGATGAAAATTCATCCATTGGTGCATGCCCCACCGGGGATCGAACCTGGGACCTTCTGATTGCTAGCCCAACCTGTTCACCCCTATGCTACAGTCGCTAAGATATCTCTAAGTGCTATATCGCACGTGGACACCAGTGGTAGCGCAACCAGTTGCTCCACCAACAAAATTAGAGCTGTATGGAGGGTATCGCACATGTTGTCCACTTGGTAGCGTAACCAATTCGGTGTCGGCTATTGAATCACTCGCTGGTGGCGCAACCATGGTTGCCTCATGCGATATAATAATAATAATATCCTGGGACATTTTTACACACGGCTACCTGATCCCAAACTAAGCAGAGCTTGTACTATGGAAACCAGATAACTGATATTACTACATATACTACTTTTTTATTTGTAAATACATACTTAATATACATATACACCCAGACTCGGGACATACAGACATGTTCATGCACACAAATACATGTCCCTGGTAGGAATCGAACCTACGACCTGCAACGTGAAAGGCGCCATCACGCCAACCACGCTAACGGGCCCGTCATATCGCGATAAAGGCCCGGTAAACAATGCCCAACGGAAGGGTTGACAATGTGTTTAAACCATTTCCAGCGTTTCTACAAATCGTTACGCTTGTATGTGAATGATTGTAATAGCTAGCTGCGATCACTGATCGATAAACGTTCGGAGGTTAAGCAACGCTTGACAAGGCGTAGGTCACCTACTCAGTATTTTGAATAAACATATCCCGTAAACATTCCTGTCCTTAGATGAGGTATTGATTTCCATGATTATAGTAGACACAAATTATATAATAAGAAAAGAAGTAGATAGGTTACCTAGACAACAAAAATATTTACCTACAAGTAGATAGATAGATAACACTTTATTGTACACCAGTGAAAAACATAAACAACAATGTCAAACAAAACAAGAAACAAAAACAGTGTACAGTGGGCGGTGTTATCGCAAGCTGCGATCTCTTCCAGACAACCTTTGGATGGAGAGGATTCTATGTTTCAAACACTGTGCGGTAGCGGTGTACCTACTAGTACCGCGAGTTATAAGTAGCACGAATACCCCGCGGATGAACACAAGCGGTAAGGGGCGGACTAAAGTACGATGCTTGCTTTCATATTCCTACTTAATATTATATTAACCACGTGTTAAAATCATCATTGTATGTAGAAACAACAATGTTTTTTTATAGATCTGGGGTGGCAAAAAAGCGTACGGCCCGCCTGATGTTAAGCAGTTACCGTAGCCTATAGATGCTTGCAATACCAAAGGTATTGCTCGCACAGTGCCGACCTGAAGTGGAGTGGGATGGAGGGAGGGGAAGGGGGAGGTGTTGGGCTTTCGGCTTTCTCTAATCGTACGAAACACAGCTGTAATAACTGCTTTACGCCGATCTTCTGTGAGAGCGTGGTACTACCCCAGTCGAGCCAGCCCGTATATGAGCTGCAGTCAATTGGCTACAGCTTGGCTCTACCACCTAAAATGTCAATGTCAATGCGTCCATCAGTGCAAAATCACGCGAGACTGAGCTCGGATTTGCCAGTTAGTAAAGTATTTATGTGCCACTTACGGAGCGCGAACAACCTATCTACATTTTTATTCAGTATCTTTGGTAGACGCCATTGCGTACGATCAAAATAAAGCACTACACGACACGGGATAAGGGGTACAACGTTAATTAGCATAATTGACGTCATCCGCCGAATCCCTTTCAATTATTTTACGACGTCGCCATGGCAACTATCAGCGACGTGTGGAAGCAACCGATATCGGTTTAAAATTGGATATAATCTTGTTGTTACACGCCAGTAATCGGAATCATATGGAGAGCCATTGTTTGAAAATGTTAAGGTAGAAAATGTTAAGCTGTTGCCAATAGACTACAGCTGATATACGGGCTGGTTCGACTGGGGTAGTACCACCCGCTCACAGAAGATCAGCGTAAAGTGGCTATTTTAGTGTTGGATTTTCTCTTCAATAGACGTGTCTACAACATGCACATGCCGCGCGAGGCTGCTCACCCACATGCCTCACGAAGCACGACGTTTGCCTCAGTCGCAAGCCGCGCGAGGCAAATGGCGAGGCAACTGACACTCTAGACAGGGAAAGGTATACCCGATCAATCAGTTTGACACGTTTGACATCGTTCTGTCTCACGACTGCCAAACTAGGCGAGGCAAATGTGAGTGCTCAGGTGAGGCAGGGCGCGCATTTGCCTCACGTGAGGCAAGTCAAACTTGGCGAGGAAAATTTTCCTCGCGCGGATTGTGACACTTCTGGACGTAGCTAATGAATCACTGTTATTTTATTTAGTTACTTTATTTCCGTCTTTGACTTTAGCAAACTTTAAATATTTAATGATCCCACGAATACGACTTTCACTAAGCGACTTCTAGGCCCTAATGCCATATCGCGCGGCCGCTGAACACAACTTAAGTGTCCTTTTTTTGTAAGCTATTCATATACCCGATTATTATAATTTTGTAACTCTTACATTAGTATACTTCTATCCTGCTTTTGTTGCTATCATGCTGCTTTTCGTATAATAAGTGAGCGAGCCGGAAGCCTAAAGGCCAACCCCCCCCCCCTTCCCCCCTCCTTTCCCCTTCCTATATCTCACTTACCTTCAGGTTGGCAACGTGCGAGTGATGCCTTTGGTATAGCAAGCATCTATTGGCTACGGTGGCTGCTTAATATCAGGCATGCCATATGCTCGTTTGACGGCTTAGTAAAAAAAATAATATTACAACGTTTTCTATGTTTTCTATGCAGAAGTACCTCTCTATCTCATTATTTAAAAAAACACGAACAAGTGCGAGTAAGACTAGCGCCCTGGGGGTTCCGTACAAACTTAATAGGCGTTGTTTTTTCAAAAACGAGGAAAGAACATTTTTATTTGTAATGCTTCAGAAAAATTGTGACCCCATACAAACTCCTACCCTCTATTTTACCCCCTTTAGGAATGAAATTTTCCAAAATCCGTTATAGCAGCGATATAAAAGGTACAAATGTCATGTTTCTAACACCAACAGTTTGGGCCGTGCACTGTCTTGACAGACGACCAAAAAGTGATCGTACAACGTTCCGTTTTTTACTATTGAGATACGGATCCCTAAAAATGAGTAATATCGGCGATAATAGAAGAGCCAAGGCATTGCATCTCCGGCGATATCCTTGACTGCGAGATCATTTTTTCTCATTTCTATTGAAATGAACTCGGTAATAAGGAGATGGAGTCTGTGAAAGATAGGTATTGACGGGACAAACAGTGTTTTGAGCTTTACAATAAATATTAAAAACCGTTCAAGTAGAAATTTAATAAATCGCTGGTACAAAAAATATGGGTAGCTAAAAATCGGGAAGATTCTTTCAAACAAATAAATAAATATCGCCAGACAATAACACCAACTGCTGCAATCGTATAAGCGAGGATAGAAAAGGAATTAGGAAATTAATATCGCCAATATCGCCAAACCAGTGGTCTCGAACCTACCGATTTTTCGGTATTTCTACCGATTTGGGGCTGTTCTACCGATATACCGAAATCGAGTGATTTTTCCACGATTTCTGAGAATAGAGCTAAATTCTACCGATTTTCCATTTTCAAGTGCTGACAGCCGTTTTTATAGGTTTTTGTGTGGAAATATCTCAATAATGCTTGTTTCGCGGACTTTATATTTCAGTTTATCTTTCGGAAAATACTTTATCGTACTTTTTTACTCGGTACAAGCGCGGGTGCAAAAAAGAAAGTAACCCACTTTACACCAATTTGAATGAAAGGAATGAGAAGAAGTTGTAAATAAAGGCGGGAACTATGCCTACCTACTGTCAAAGTTTTGATAGAGAAAGGATTTTAATTGTTTCAGAAAAGGAAATACACAAAAAAAATAGTTTTCACATAGTACCTATATATAAAATATTCAAAGATTTTATTTTTCTACCGATTTTGAGTCCAAATCACAGAGTAAAGACTAAAGAAAGAGGTGCCCTTATTAGATATTTGTATGAAACAAAACGTGGTCATAGTTTTTTCATTTTCATTGTTCTATTTACCGGTAAATAGTTGAACTACTCGCTTCGTTTTATGTCGATGTTAGTACTAGGCCGACCACTCGGCCGACTTGCTTAGGGCCAGTCCCCTTAGTAACTGGTCCATGGTCCAAATCTACCGATTTTGAGTCCAAATCTACCAATTTTTTAGGGCAATTCTACCGATTTTTGGTTTTGACTTTCGAGACCACTGCGCCAAACTTACACACCAACTGTATAGTCGCAATCTAAGCAACGCTTGTACTATGGACTAGGGGCGATCCCAGTTACACCCAGACCAGGGCAAATTACGAAAAGGCCGTTTCCGAAATTTGCCTCTGGCGGGAATCGAACCCGCAACACCCGATGCAGTGAGCCGACCGGTCAATGCTCAAACCACTGCGCCAAACGGTCATCCTAAATTGACGACAACTGATACACGAAAAGTATGTATGTTACGTAGACGTGTGTCGTTACATTATTTTCACGAAACGTAACGTAACCGGTTACATCGAGGGCGTCACCGGTTATTTAATAGGTGATTTTTGTAACTAGTTATTTTTGTAACCCTATGGTTTTCGTCACTACTAGCTTCTTGTATACAAAAATACAAACATTGTTATTTGTTACTTTTAGATGTCCGGGTGACCGGTGACATAATACCTATGATGTATAGTACGTTTTTTTATACTTGTCCTATTTGGTAAGCAAAGATGGCGTCCAGCGGGGCGATAGCGTAACTTTTTGTCAATGTTTCAATTGGTTTCGTATATAATTGACACAGGATGAACGAAACCAATTTCAAACATTGACAAAAAAGTTACGCTATCGCCCCGCTGGACGCCATCTTTGCTTACCAAATAGGACAAGTATAAAAAAACGTACTTTAGTTCGGGCTACAGCTAAATAACCTGTTACAAAAATCACAAATCACGGCGACAAGGTTCACCACCTGTCTCGTTAAGTTCTAACTATCTGGTGAATCGTGGGCTTTGAGTTGGTTAATACCTCCACAATGTGGTGGTGTATGGCCACTCAAGCCTCTGACTACCCCCGAATGGGGATAAAAGTCGTGACGTTACATTTCTTTTTTGTTACAAAAATCACCAGTTACTCGTTCGTCGCGTAAACAGTGATCCGGTAAATTAGCTCGTAACCAGTTAATGTAACCGGTGACGTGAAATAACGCTCACGCCTACTGTTACGTATCATTCATAAACATACGGTCATGCAGTGTTGAATCATTCATGTCTTGCTTGACGCAATTGTCGAGTAGGTAGGTATTATCGCTGACAAAAGTTTAGTTGGCCTTACTTTATTATACAAGGTGTATTTGAAATCATGGGCATCCTTTTAAACGGTGATTCTACACATGATTCAGAATATTTTGGGGGAATAAATGGCCAGTTCTCTGATTTCGCCACGATTCGAAAAAATTGAGAGAAATTTTAGATTTTGAAAATTTTGATGTAGAATCAAAATATGACTAAAAATAATTGACAGGTATTTTTTTTTTCTTAATTGCACCAATAAATATCCGAGATATAGCTCTCTAAATTTTATATATGTGACGGTAATGATATTTCGTCTTATGGTAATGACATTCGTGTGAGGTTTACTTACTAAAATGACAGCTTTTTATATCAAACGTAAAATTAATTTGTTCTGTTCATCATGAATTATGTTGTTTTATGATTCTGGTTCAAATTAATTCAATATTATTTACTAAAGAATAAAATAAACAAGATGACTTATAAAAAATAGATTTAGCTAAAATATAAATTGACATTTAGAGCCGATTTAGATATCCGTGCAAATATAATTATAAAATTTAACTGGGTTTATTTAAAAAAAAAAACAAAATTAGAAAAACTCTAAGAAAATATGAAAAAAATCTTTTATGAAATTAACTCTAAGATTTTATGGAAATTAATGAAATAATATTGTTATACACTGAAAATAAAAATAAAATATCGTTTCAGAATATATGTACAACATATAAGTAGTATAGTAGTATAGTATATTCTTATTTTTAAGTTTTTTGCTTGCAGTCTTTTACTAGTACTTTGTATTATTTAAACCTCTATTATTAACACAAAATATGCAGTCTTAGTTTAATTTGAGGTATACGTATTCTAAACAATTAATATAGGTAACCAGGAAACAACTTTTTAAATAATATTATAGATATTGCAGCAGACATAAGTAATATGTACTTATTTAAAAAAACAGTTTTATAACATTATCATTATATTTTCAAACTATCCTCAGCATCCCCTTTCTTTTCTATATCTTTTATTTCATTTGTCTCTCTTGCCCTCATTTTTCCTAAAACAATATATTTTATTTTTTGTGGATCCAACTTTTTTATTTGTACCTTTATTTTCATACCCTTCACTATACTTAGTTTCAACTTTCTATTTTTTTTTCTTTTCCAAAAACAGTCCTAGTATGTCTCGTGGATCCAACTTTTTCTTTGTATCTATATTGCCATCCTATTCAATATTTTTTGTTTTATTTTTCCCATTTTTCTCTCTTGAAATTTCTCAAAATACTGTAGAAGTCGTGCTGGAGCCAATTTCTCTTTGCAGGTTAAAAATTGTCAATCTTCGGTATAATCATAGGTACCTAAACTCTGAGTCTATAGTTTTTATAAGGGTGTTTATAGACATTATTACCAATATATAATATCTAAATATTCATTTTTTTTAAATATAAACCAAGAAAAGTAAAAATTCATTTTTAGGGTCACCACCGTCAGTTAAGCGTCATTACCGTCACTATAAAAACTGATGGTAAATTACGGTAATGACACTTACGGTAATGACGTTTTGTGTTATTTTGCTTATCAATGCTATTAATATTTAATATTCAAGGAATAAATATTATAATGGTAAAAGTAGACCTAAAAACCAATGACATAGAGGTGGAATTAAAAATTAAATCGATTTGCTTACCCTAAATCTTGCGATCACGGCGAAGACCACTTTTTCGTGACAAACGTCATTTTCGAGATGAATATCCAAAATATTTTTTTTTACTAAAGCTGCTAGCCTCCCGTTTGAACATCTCTGGGTCGATTGACCAATTCGGAAGCGTGCGGGGTGAGGGGTATGAAAGTAGCATGTACACTTAAAGAGATATTTGCATTACCACCTCAGCTTACGGTGATGACCTTTTTTTGATGACAAAGTTAATTTTATTTTTAAAAAGTTAACTAACCGTTTCGTATGTGTAAAAATGAAATTAGTTTCTCCTAATAATTGGCATAACACAAGGGACTAATTACAGTTACATCAGATGACGACTTCTTTGAAATTTAATACGATATTCTTCGGGACATGTGTGAAAGACACTGATGGTAGTGACATTTAGGCATAAAAGTTGTAAATATTTGTTTTGTTCCTACACTTACGCTTTTGAATTTTAGGGCACAACTAGATAAATGTATTACAATCCGACAACAGTTATTGGATCTCCGAAAATATCGATACTTTTTTTTATTTGCTACCGGACACATGTTTGGTGCGAAATCAGAGAAATACCCAAATAAAATAATCGATTGATAAAAAATATTGGTCGATTAAGCAAATAAGCAAACCAGTTAACTGTTATATCTCACCTAGGCAATACATTTTTATCAATTGATTTGTTGATAAATATTCCCTAAATATTCTGAATCATGTGTAGAATCACCGTTTTAAAGGATGCCCATGATTTCAAATTCATCCTGTATAAATAAGGCGGCTAACTGGCTACGGCCCGCCTGATGTTGAGCGGTTAAGCACCCACGTCTATATGGTATGCTACAGATACCATATAGACGTGGGCGCTTAAGCAAATAGCAGTTTTAGAAAGTTGGCGCTCTTCCAAAAAGCAGATTGCATTTGAGCATTGACCCCTAAGTTCCAAGAAATTACCAATCATTGATCCTTTCCGCGAACGACTGAGTCGTACCGTGTCCATAGGCTGCGTTTTGTAGGACCAACTATTTTGGTCAGTCACGTATCTCCCTCTTTCTTGGTAATGTCTTTGGAGAAAGATTGGTTTTAGGGCACCGCAGACATGCTACTTTTTGCATCGGCGATCGGCGATTTTGCGACTGTATCGATGCTGCATCGCGATTTGGCGACTCTCCGCGTTCGGACACTGGGACTGCTCCGATGCTAAAAGCGACTAAGTATCGTTTTTCGCCGATGCACGTGTCATCGCCACAATTTTTATGAGACCGACTGACGCGACTGTCTGCTGCGTTCCTCGAAACCGTACCTTAACGGTACCATAGTCTCAAGCGCTGGGTTCCTCCAATAGCGTCGCCGTCATATAACGGCCGTAACTAGAACGTTGGCTATGTAAACAAAATGGCGCGGTTTTCTACACCGCTACCTACTTACGTAGCCAATGTTCTAGTGCGGCCGTTATATGATGGCGCCGCTATTGGAGGAACCCATAGCATAAGTATCATACTTTCACTGTGACGGTAGCAACTCTAATCCACAGAGTAATAAATTAACAACAAAAAAGTTTCTAACAATTAGTAAAAGGTAATTACCCTTTACCAGAAGCAATTAGTTAGAGTTAATCCGAACATAAATCCTAACTCTACCTTCCAAGAATCTTTCTTGTAGAGTAATTCAATTTTACGGTTGAAAACTAATTTTCTACGCACAAAACAGCACTTTGTTCTCGGGTAGTATTTTAGAAATGAAAGCCGCGAGTTAACAAAGTGAGGGAAATGTGTGAACATCGAAACTAACAAGTAAGTTTTGGCATAGAAACAGGCATAAAGCATAGTTTGCGTCTTGTTTTCTATAAAAGTTCGAACTTAGGCCATCATTGTGTCACTTTTTGAATTTGGAACACTGTTTTATTGAAACATTTATTTTTCTATTGTCTCTGATTAAATAAATACTTAGGCAAAGGCTAGATGTAAAGTATTTACTGTGGTCCGTCATTATTTTTCAAATACCTTGGTCCAAACTGATCGTGTAGGCTAGTGTACTGATGGATGACAGTATTTGCCTGGAATTTCAATTCCAAAATGACAGTTTGGCATTCCACGTCGCGAAAGTAATAGAGTGGACATGTCTTCTGTGATTGCGGATTAAACCAAGCGCTAAGGTAATATCCATACCAAGCTTTCGTGTTTCATTTGACGTCTGGACTGTACGAACTACGTCACAATACTGACGGAATAAATACTGAACGTGTAGCCTGCGTCTATGGAATGACATCCATCATTATGTACCATACTGACGGACCACAGTATATACTTTACGTCTAGCCTTCGCCTTAAACAAGTATCGCCAGAGTCCAAACTTAGGTACACATCAACTGTTTGGTCCCAAACTAAGCAAAGCTTGTATTATTGGTACCCTACTGGACTGGGGGCAATTCCAGTGACACCCAGACCAGGGCAATTACGAAAGGGTCGTTTCCGAAACTTGCATCTGGCGGGAATCAAACCCGCAACCACCCGATGCAGTGAGCCGAGCGGCCCACTCTCGAACCACTGCACCAAGAGTCACTGTATTGGATCACTCGAGTGCACCAACTTCTGCCTAATCATTGGCAAATAATTTACCAATGGGTACAGTTCGGAAAGAAAGGAATAAGTATTTTATTGCTGGTAGTACCAAGCTGTAGACAATTGTCTGCAGCTCATATACCTAGGGGCTGGCGTGACTGGGGCAGTACCACCCTCTAACAGAAGACCGGCGTAAAAGAGTTATTACTGCTGAGTTTCGTATGAGCGATGTGTGAGAGATCCGGAAGCCCAACCCCCCTCCCCCTTTCTCTGCATCTTTCCCAGTCCCCTTCAGGTCGGCAACGGGCGAACGATGTGTTTGTATTGCAAGCATCTATAGGCTATGGTAACTACTTAACATCGAGCCGTACACTTGTTTGCGGCCTTAGTAACATAAAAAAAATATATACGGTCGAATTGAGAAACCTCCTCCTTTTTTTTTGAAGTCGTTTTAAAAAGCATAAACTCTGTAAACCAGAATGGTATTCGCTACCACTGACACTGGCCAACATCAGGGCCAATATTGGTACAATCCCACTAATAATTGTGAAAGTTTAGATGGATCGATGGATGGATGGATGTTTGTTACTCAATCACGCCAGAACGGCTGAACGGATCTGGATGAAATTTGGCACAGAGATAGATTATAGTCTTTTTTTTTAAATTATGCGCGTACAAAGTCGCGTGCAAAAGCTAGTTAAAAATAAATGAAACTCTTCAATTTACACGCAACACTGCATATCATGACAGTACCAATGCCCGCCAACTCCATTAGCCAACTCAGTCTGTAATTCAATCTAACACGAGATGTCTAGTAGAGCGCTGCGTCTGTGCTCTATTTCCGTCTATGCTTCTTTTGTGCTCGTTGTAAAGGCGAGCGTAAAATGTGCTCGATTGAACCAGACAGGCTGGAAATAGGGTTCAGTTTCGCGTGAATTGTGTTGCAAAAAATGTACTATCCTAGATGATGGGTTTTCTTTGACTAGCTAATAAATCGGTCTAGATTTTTAATATGATTGTGTGTCGGTCGTGCATAAAGTGCTTTATTGTTTTACAAAAGGTGATAAAACTAAATACTCTTTAGATTTAGGCCCGTGTTAATAAATGTATCTCAAAGTTGAGATCTATCTTAAGATGCAGTTTTGACGTTTAATGTATGGAATACTGTCAAAACAGCATCTCAAGTTCGATCTCAATCTTGAGATCGATTTATTAACGGGCCTTAGTTACGTTTGTCTACAACGGACATGAATTAAGTTCAGTACGATGTAAGTACCTACTTTTTTTTTATGTTACAAAGGTGGTATACAAGCGTGGCCAGTAGTTACCGTAACCTATATGCTTGCAATACCAAAGGCATTGCTCGCACGTTGCCGACCTGAAGGGGAGTGCGACAGAGGAAGGGGGATGTTTAATATCCTGGGACATTTTCTACACACGGCTACCTGATTTCAAACTAAGTAGAGCTTGTACTATGGAAACCAGATAACTGATATTACTACATATACTACTTTTTTATTTGTAAATACATACTTAATATACATACACACCCAGACTCGGGACATACAGACATGTTCATGCACACAAATGTATGTCCCGGGTAGGAATCGAACCTACGACCTGCAGCGTGAAAGGCGCCATCACGCCAACCACGCCGACGGGCTCGTCAAGCTTTACGTCGATCTTGTGTGAGAGGGTGATACTACCTAGGCCGAGCCAGCCCGTATATGAGCCAATTGGCTACAGCTTGGCTATACCACCAATAAAAAAAACATATAACAATACACTCGACCTCTCTCATAAAGTCGAAAGGTCGAAATTACAACCACAATCGAATCTGTTCGTTCCGAAACGCGTTCGTTCCTCAATTTATTTACATCGGACACATCCGCCAGTTCAGTTGATCTAGTTACTGGCAACCTTTGACGATAATGATCCTTTTATTACATCAGTGACATTTGCAAGGTGTTTACTGGCACTTGACTGGCACAGCCAGACGGATATAAAACAAGCCAATTTGGTTGAAAGGAAATGTATGTTGGAGAAACAAGATGATGTCGAATGGACTTAAAAGATGCAAAGGATGGCCTCCAAAGGATATTATTTTGGGTATGTAAAATACATAGTCCAAAAGCAAGAAATACGCCAAAATGGTGTTTCTTAAAAAAATATAGAAGCAAGTATGTATTACATTATATTATCATACCTTTATACTATATTTTAGGCAGACAGTGGGTGTCCGTCATATAAGCCAGGATCTGAAATGATATCCAACGATGACCTAGTAGTATTCTGAATAATACTAAATAATTATTAAGACGATACAAGAAAAAAATGAATTTTAGTTTCGGGGTGTGGCTAGCGTCGCGTGAGCTGCCGAAGGATATATCCCTCTCGCTTAGCTAGGACAGAACAGCTATGGAGTAGACTATAGTATAGTTATTTTTTGAAGGAACAATATTGTTTAATTCGTACTATTAAAATAATATGTCCCAGTGCACCTTTTAAAATAGATGAAATGGATGAAAATATTCAAATATATTTTTTTCGTTTTATATGGGATTTTTATTTTTATGTCGAGTGTATTTGAAAAAAAAAAAAAAACCGACTTCAAATAAACCTGATGCACTAAAAAGCCTGAAATAATATTTCTATTACCACCTCTGCCTACCCCTTCGGGAAAACCAGACGTGATGGTGTGTTATCGAGTATTTGGGGTCGGTGCCAATCTATCTTCTTACTTTTATAGTAGGTAGACTTGGCATACCAAGATTGGCACCGACTTCAAATACTCGATAACACACCATCACGTCTGGTTTTCCCGAAGGGGTAGGCAGAGGTGGTAATAGAAATATTATTTCAGGCTTTTTAGTGCATCAGGTTTATTTGAAGTCGGTTTTTTTTTTTTTTATAAAAATAATTTTATTTCACGATTTTTAGTGGCGCCATACCAATGAACATTTTGGCATATTGAACCTTATGAAGTAAGCCCAACAAAAGGTAACTGCTGTAAATCGTTGAAGAATTCCCTCGACTGTCTATGGTCTCCATCATCAGACCTGTAATGGCACTTATAAACGATATGGGTGCAAAGTTCTCATCAATAGAAATGAATTAAGTCCAAACACAAGGTAGCTACTGTATAACGTTGAGGAGTTCCCTTGACTGTCCTACGTCTTCATCATCAGACCCCTAATGCCAGTCACAACCCATCTAGGTGTAAAGTTCTCATCAATACAAATTAATCAAGCCCAAACACAAGGTAGCTACTGTAAAACGTTGAGGAGTTCCCTTGACTGTCCTACGTCTTCATCATCAGACCCCTAATGACAGTCACAACCCATCTAGGTGTAAAGTTCTCATCAATACAAATTAATCAAGCCCAAACACCAGGTAATTACTGTAAATCGTTGAGGAGTTCCCTTGACTGTCCTACGTCTTCATCATCAGACCCCTAATGACAGTCACAACCCATCTAGGTGTAAAGTTCTCATCAATACAAATTAATCAATCCCAAACACCAGGTAATTGCTGTAAATCGTTGAGGAGTTCCCTCGACTGTCTTTCGGCTCCATCATCAGATCGACTCCAGACCTTCATAAAATAGTAGTGCTTTAAAATAGTTAATGAAAACAATTACAAACGCACTAGTCGCCCCTACGATTTTCGAAGGTTCCCCTCGATTTCTCTAGGATGCCATCATCAGATCCTGGTTTCTTTATCATGGTACCACCGCTGGAATATCTCCTTTCCAACAAAAAAAGATTCATCAAAATCGGTTCATAAACGACGAAGTTATCCGCGAACACACATAAAAAAAAAAAAAAAAAATATATACGGTCGAATTGAGAAACCTCCTCCTTTTTTGAAGTCGGTTTAAAAAATAATTTAATTTCTATGTTGTTTTTATTGCTGAAGACAAAGTAAGTCAAAAGAAGACAAACGATACCTACAATATGCTGATAGATACGTATAACAATATTTCGATCGTATAATAGCCTATAACCAGCGGACGATCCAGACACGTCCAACGATATCTCATTAGTCAAATTATTATGATAAAAATAGTTTGGACGTTATACGGGAGCAGTTGAACATACATACATATCGGTCAAAATCATAACCCTCCGCCCACCGTAGTCGGGTAAAAATGTACATACTCTGTGTCAGTGACTGACTGCCGGATATGAGTATCTTTTTCATGTTTCGTAGGCAAAGGAATACTTTGGTACTTAACTTCGATGCCGATCATGAAGTCATCAGCGGTGTCATAATATTTTTTTTTACCATATTTAATAATTTTTTTAATTTAATTTTCAGTTTTTATTAATTTTATTGATTTAACCATGCATTTATTTTTTGTTTATCTTTTTATCTTTATTTTTTTATCTATCAAAATCACCCTTAGACTGGTTACCGCCACAGGTGACAAGAGGGCTGGCTCTTTCCTTGCTCAAAAAATTAGCTTGACAACAGGAACAGCTTGAATACAGGGAGGACATGCAGCCAGTATCCCACGCGGACGGTATTTGTTTAATTAGGGGTAGGTTTTTATTTTATTGTATTTTATTTTAATTTATGTTATATTATATTGTATTTTAATGATAAAACATGAAAAATAAAAATAAATATATATATATTTTTAATTTAATGTTACTTTTATTTATTGTTTTATATTTATTGTGAAATTATAATAATTTTAATAATCAATATTGGACTATGTCTGAAACAAATACATTGAATTGAATAATTTAAATACAAAAATTATCACATTAACTCGTTAAATCACGGTTTACACCCGCTAGAACGAAAAAGATCCTAACATGGTAGGTAGGACCTGAGGGTTGGCCAGTTAATTACTTAAAATACACTATATTTATTTCAAGAAAACATTCATAAGATCTGAAGGCGTCGGACTCGCACATAAAGGGTTCCGTACCACCGTAGAATAAACACATCAAAAATATCAAGTTTGAGACTTGATATTTATTTTTAAATGTTATTATATTTTTAGTATTTGTTCTGCACCGGCAACAGAAATACACATTCAGTGAAAATTTCAACTCTCTACCTGTTACGGTTCGTGAGATACAGCCCGCGCTGACAGACGGACAGACAGACAGACGGACAGCGTAGGCCTAGTAATAGGGTCCCGTTAGCACCCTTTGGAACCCTAAAAAGTAGCCTATGTTCTCCGCCAAGACCCAGTCTATCTCCATACCAAAATTCATCAACATTGGTTCAGCGGTTTAGCCGTGAAAAGGTAACAGACAGAGTTACTTTCGTTTATAATATAATAGATTGAATAGGACGGACAAACATTTTCCTATCCATATCTGTAATGTTATTTTTTACGATAATTTATTGATGTATGATATATTTATTACTTGCCCATCCATACCTACAACAAACGCAATAAAGCGACTCCATTGTTTTGACAAGCAATGTATTCCCACTGTCGGCCCAAGACCATGCTGCAAGTATATAACAGTAAGCGAAATAGGGAGTTTTTACAGAAATGACACGAATAACTATGAAATGACAAGAGATGACACAAAATGACAAGAGATGACACAAAATGACAAGAGATGAAAAGAAATTACACAAGACAAGGAAAAGCAAACGAAAATCACGCTGCAGTGCAGGTCGTAGGTTCGATTCCTGCCCAGGACATGCATTTGTGTGCATGAACATGTCCGCATGTCCCGAGTCTAGGTGTAATTAAGTGTATATTTAGTTTGTATTTACAAACAAAAAGTAGTATATGTAGTAATATCAGTTATCTGGTTTCCATAGTACAAGCTCTGCTTAGTTTGGGATCAGGTAGTCATGTGTAAAATAATTTCCAAGGATATTTATTTATTTATCATAGGCGTCGGCGGACTGTAAATACTGTACTGTACCTGTAATGTGGCACGACCGTAATATTTTTTCGTAATATTTTTTAAAAAATCCTTCACAGGTCCGACGTCGAACAAGTCCGACTGGACACTGACAATACAAAGTTAGAGAGAGACATGGTTAGTTCAAGTACTTAAAATGTGAGATGGCGATATTGTGCGCGCGCTCGGAAATAAACAACGTAAGCGCCAAACCACATTTTCTTGAATTAAACAAAAACTACTTCATGAATTAAAATATGGTTGAAGGGTAGTTTAGATATCATTATTTGCTATGTTTTAGAAATAATTTCGTGATCTAAATCGTAAAAACATCGTGGTAGCAAGGAAAATTGTAAATAATTAGAGCTCATTTCATATTTTTTTTTTATCGAGAAAATTTCATCAAATCGTGATTTGGATTTAAAGATACTCATGATAATATAGTCAAAAATCATACATCTAAATATAAGATTCCTAGTCCACATACTTACTTAAAGAAAAAGTAGAATAGAAAATCAACCAAATTTCGAACCCTCATCTTAAATAACTGTTGCGCGCGGCATCTCGCTTTGAGGCTATGTCACTCAGAGATACAGATTTCTATCAGTGAAAGAATTACTAGAATCGGATCAGTAGTTCCAGAGGTTACCCCCTACAAACAAACTTACAAAAAATCTTTATAATATTAGTATGCTTAGTATTACAACGATTTGTGTAAAGCTATCAATGGACGGGAGCAATTATTTAACAATCATTATAAAATTATATTTCTTCGCATAAATTAATATTTATTTCTAAATAAGTACAAATGCGAATGTAAAGCGACTGTAGCCTAGGGGTGAACAGGTTGGGCTAGCAATCACAAGGTCCCAGGTTCGATCCCCGGTGGGGCATGCACCAATGGATGAATTTTCGTCTATGTGCATAATTTACAGTACGCTGACGGTGAGGGAAAACATCGTGAGGAAACCTACCTATCCCTCGGGATTAGGTAATAGTCAGTTCCTGTATACACGGCGACAAGGTTCACCACCTGTCACGTTGGGTTCTGACTATCTGGTGAAACGTGGGCTTTGAGTTGGTTAATACCTCCACAATGTGGTGGTGTATGGCCACTCAAGCCTCTGACTACCCCCGAATGGGGATAAAAGTCGTGACGTTATATTTTTTTTTTATTTTTTATAAGTACAAATGATAATTGTTTAGCCAAATTTTAATGTAAATATGATTTGCTTTGCTTGTAATGTGTGCCCACACAAGGGTGTTACAAAGTTTGCTTCATAATTGCTTTGTGTACATAAACAATTTGTTGACGGTCGCGTGTGGAGTTACAATATTCGGGACCGAAATTAATCAGTAACGTGTTGACTAAATTATAATTTAGATTTAAAAAGTATATAAGTGGATTTTTCTGATTTGAACATTTTGTGTATTTGACATTATTCGTTTTTGCCATAAGCCGAGTAACCCATATCCCACCATAAACATTTTCATTTCAATGTTGCCAGAACGAGACCTCTTAAAAAGTTATCAGAGGGCCTACTCTGTTTCAAACGAAAACGAAATTTCGGACGAAATTCGCGTATTTCCTACTACGTTTCTCATTGATTCCGACAATTCTTACGAACGACAATTGTTTGACGTTTAGATTCGATGACGACGAAGACGTCAAACAATTTTCGTTCGTAAGAAACGTCGGAATCAATGAGAAACGTAATAGGAAATACGCGAATTGCGTCCGAAATTTCGTTTTTGTTTGAAACAGAGTAGGCCATCAGATCTGATGTAGAGCCAAGCTTCTAACTCTACACGCCCTAACTCTACAAGCCGTAACTTCACAAACTATACCTTAGTCAAAATATGTGGCTTGGCCTTGTTTGTTACTACAATCACGCAAAAATGGATGAACAGATTAGGATGAAATTTGGCATACAGATAGTTTATTACGTTGATTAATACAAAGGATACTTTTTATGCCCAAAAAATATTTAGTTCTTGTGGGATTCTTAAAAAAACGAAGTGCAGGACGTTCTAAAGTTAACGCGGACTGAGTCGCGAGCAGACCTATAATAATTATTTATTTTAATAAAATAAAAATAAGCAAAATATCAAATACACATTAGGGCATAAAGTCACTTACTTAATCAGCAATCGAATCTTTGATGATGTAGTCTTCGAAAAATTATTTAAAAATATATGGATAAATAATGTGGTAAAGCCTGTATCTTCCGAATATAATTTGCATGAAAATCCCTCGCAAATAATAAAATAAAATGTTATTCCCATATTCAAAGAAAACTTGTTACCCGCAAAGACATTACCAAGAAAGAGGGAAACGTGACTGTTCGAAATAGTACGTCCTACTAAACGGAGTCCTTGGACACAGTGCGACTCAGCCGTCGGTGGAAAATAATGTTTAAAACATGTCGGTAATGCCAATACGCCTACGGCTCATCTTCTAGTGAATAAAGCCGGAAACCCACCGCGGTGCATGGAGGCCACGCACGCGGCCACGGCTACATTTTGCAAGAAAATGTATGGATGACGTCATTTCGTGCGTAGCCTTTCTGTGCGCCGCGGTGGACACGGTGACATACATTTTCGTGCAAAGCGAAGCTTGACCCATGTGCGTAGCGTGTGCGTGGCCTCTCCGTGCGCCGCGGTGAGGTCTCCCCTGACACGCACCAAAATCGAATTGCGAGTGTGAGCAGATGTGTTAAAGTCGCTGCATGAAGTGGTGCGCTGAGCACAAGACCAGTGATTGCAATGTTAGGAGGTACCCATATCCACTAAAATAATACATCCATGGTTAGCCATCTGTTTTCCTTTTCCAATCACGTAAAGTGCCTAAATAACCTTCTTACAAGTAGAAAAACATACAATTTTAGCGGCTACAATCTTACCATCTCATTACATAACAGAATTCTAATTCACTAAAGCACTAACAAAGCCCACCCATTTTGTAATTAATTTCTCCACTCACAAAGTTAGTCGGTAATTTTTATGCTTACAAACGGCTACTTCACTTAAAAGCAATTTTACGAAGCAAAAAAGAGATTATTAAAATATTAATACCTTTAAGGGTTGTTTTAATTGAGCTGGCAACAGAATTTTAGACACGAATTTATAAGAAGCCATTTAGAAAATACTTCGGTATTTTGTCTTTTAGATAAACATAGCTTTTGCCCGCGACTTCGTCCGCGCATTTGTCCCACGGGAACATAGTTTCGGGATAAGAAGTAGCCTATGTGCTATTCCAGACTATAATCTATCTCTGAGCCAAATTTCATCCAGATCCGTTCAGCTGTTCTGGCGTGATTGAGTAACAAACATCCATTCATCCATTCATCCATTCATCCATCCATCCATCCATCCATCCAAACTTTCACATTTATAATATTAGTGGGATAGTGGGATTACGTTATTTACTTATTAAATAAATATCGCCAGACTAACAGACCAACTGTATGGTCCCAAACTAAGCAACGCTTGTACTATGGGTACAGTGGACTGGGGGCGATGCCATTGGCACCCAAACCAGGGTAAATTACGAAAGGGCCGTTTCTGAAACTTGCCTCTGGCGGGAATCGAACCCGCAACCACCCGATGTAGTGAGCCCAGCGGCCTAAACTGTAAACTGGCTAAAATCACTAGTTTTGGGGTTAGTGATTAATCTTATCTTAACTTTGTGCCAAAAATCGGTGTCCATTAAATTCTTGATGTTCGACATTTTGTTGGCCAGTAAGTTTTGGGAGTTTTTAATTAGGTCAAAGGCTTTGTGGTCAGTAAGCTGCCAAAACTGTCCAAAGTAACAAAAACCAATCTATTTTAATACGATTACGCGCTATTAGCCACGTCCAGATGTCGCACATGCCGCGCGAGGCTGCTCACCTACATGCCTCGCGAAGCGCGACGCTTGCCTCAGACCGGTCGCATGCTGCGCATGCCGAGGCAACTGACACTCTAGACAGAGAACGGTTTAACAGAATACCCGAGCAATCAGTTTGACATTATCGTTCTGTCTCATGACTATGCCAAACTAGGCGAGACAAATGTGAGTGCTCAGGTGAGGCAGGGCGCGCATTTGCCTCGCGTGAGGCAGGTCAAACTTCGTGAGGCGATTTGCCTCGCGCGGCATGTGCGGCACATGGACATGGCTATTGAATAAGCATCCTTGGGGACCAGGTAAAACTGGTTACTTGGTTCAAAAAACCCTGACAAGTGCGGTAGGACTCGCGCCCTGAGGGTTCCGTAAAAACTTCATTTTCTTACTTTTGTCCGGAACCCTAAAATTTGAGCCGTAACATTTAATTTTGTAGCTTGCTTACACAAAATAAAATCAGGTTCCAGTAAATAAATGCCGATATTAACGCTCAAACGCAACTGGAAATACGTATTTCAATCTCGCGTATTCACGTATTTCACGTATTCTGGGACACATTCGTCAATACCGCTCGTATCGTATCGAATACGATTGAAGCGACCCGTTTTTACATTAAACGGAAAATATATATGTGAAAAATGCAGTCGAGTCCGTGTTTCACTTTTTTATAAGGAGAATTTTGTATTGAAATAGCGATGTTTCAGTGCCATATTAAAGAAAAAAAAAAATTATTTTGTTGGTGGTCGAGCCAAGCTGTAGCCAATTGACTGCCGCTTATATTTGGGCTGGCTCGACCGGAGGACGACCGTCTCACAGAAGATCGGCGTAAAAGTACCTATTAGGTACAGGCACCTTTCGTATGATGAGTGAGAGAGCCGGAAGAACAACCTCCCCTTTCCCTTCCCTTCCCCCACCCCCCTTCAGATCGGCAACGTGCTAGCGTTTAGCCTTTTGGTATTGTCAGCATCGGCTATACAGTAACTGCTTGATATCAGGCGACCGTATGCAATACTTTCATTATTATACTAGTCTAACTCCTCCTATCCTTTCTTCTGATTAAATTCGTGCGGGTTCCAAGACAACTTAGCTTTTCCCCGGGACTCGTCGAGGGTCAAACCTTGGCGTCATCGTTGGACAACATTGTCGATCCTGGCTTACAGGAGTAACAGTGAGAATGTGTGGTGGGACTAGTATATAGTAGTGATACTTAAAAAAACCGGCCAAGTGCGTGTCAGACTCCCTCATAAAGGGTACCACCTTAGAATAAAAACGTCAAGAATATCAAGTTTATTGTATGGGGACCCCCTTTATTTTTAAATGTTTTTTTATTTTAGTACCTATTATTTATTGTAACGGCAACGGAAATACACAATCTGTGAAAATTTCAACTCTCTACTTATTATGGTTCGTGAGATACAGCTCGCTGAAAGACGGACACATAGACGGACAGCGGAGTCTTAGTAATAGGGTTCCGTTGGCACTCTTTGGGTACGGAACCATAAAAAAAGTTACTACCAAAGAAACTAATAAAATGTCACGATTGTCAATCGCAGTTGCGTGCCAACGCTAGTCACACGACACGAGTGGCATCAGATTGATGCGATGTCATGAACACGCGGACTTCCATTATGTCGGGCCAGTAATTGGATAGCGGCCCATTACTGGGACGGTCCTGACGGCCAATATTAAATTCCTGCTTGTAAGTTACAGATAGGATTTTTAAGGACGTTTGGGTAGTAAGGTTATTATAATTAGCAGTAACAAAATATCTCCTACGTAAATATCTCCTACTTTAATTATCTAAGTAAAATGTCTACCACTTTAATTAGCAATAACAAAATGTCTCCTACGTAAATATCTGCTACTTTAATTAAGTAGCTTAGTTAAATGTCTCCCACTTTAATTAGCAGTAACAAAATGGCTCCTACGTAAATATCTGCCACTTTAATTACCTTAGTAAAATGTCTACCACTTAATTAGCAGTAACAAAATGTCTCCTACGTAAATATCTCCTACTTTAATTAGCTTAGTAAAATGTCTCCCACTTTAATTAGTAGTAGATATCTCCTAATTAAATTAGTATCTTACATAATATCTCCTACTTCAAGTAACAGTAGTAAAATTTATGTACGTAAATACCACATTCTATAATAAAATTGACAGCAGTACCAAAATGTCTCCGAATTAAATATCGTCTAATTTATTTATAAAACGCAAATTAGCTCTTAAATAAATACTTACTTATACTTGAATAACTGCGACTGTAGCCTAGGGGTGAACAGGTTGGGCCAGCAATCAGAAGGTCCCAGGTTCGATCCCCAGTGGGGCATGCACCAATAGATGTATTTTCATCTATGTGCATAATATACAGTTCGCTGACGGTGAGGGAACACAGCGTGAGGAAACCTCCCTTTCCCTCGGGATTAGGTAATCGGTAATAGTCAGTTCCTGTATACACGGCGACAAGGTTCACCACCTGTCACGTTGGGTTCTGACTATCTGGTGAAACGTGGGCTTTGAGTTGGTTAATACCTCCACAATGTGGTGGTGTATGGCCACTCAAGCCTCTGACTACCCCCGAATGGGGATAAAAGTCGTGACGTTACATTACATAAATACTTATATATATCTCCTATTCAAACTATCTCTAGAAAAAACTCAATTACATAAATATCTCCTACTTAAAAATCAGCTGTAGTAAAAATATGTCTACTACATAAATATAGTTCTAGTTTTTGTTTCGTTTGTTTAATGTAATTCTTTTGACATTTCTACTTATTCTAATGTAACTTGTAAATTATGTATTTGTTTTACATAATTTTCTAATGTTTACATGCACATCAGGCGAGTTACGACCAATTACATAAAGTGGTATTTATGCGATAGCGATCGACAAATTACGATTTGTATTACCGATAACCCAACGTAAACTGACCTTTGATTTTCATTTGAAGATTCAACATTTATAGCTCTTAGTAATTGGCTGGTTATATTGACGTCAAGGGTTTTAAGGTCTACAACGTTTAAATTGTTAATGGCTCAATGGAATTAATATTGGAGTTGAACTCCGATTGGTTTACAAAAAAAAATTACGTCGTGTGTGTTTTTTTTGTTTTGGCATCACTTTTCGCATTTAGTCAGTGTCACGTAAAATTTTGTTTTTTAACCTCTATTTTATTTATTTACTAGCTGTGCCCGCGACTCCGTCCGCGTCCAGTCGGTGAAGCCCTTAAATATAATTTTGTCTATCGTCTAATCTGTATTACGTCAGTCTGTATCAGTCTGAGTTCGTCTGTCCGTGGCTGTCTATCTGTACCAGTCTATACCAGTAAGGTGGTAGAGTCTGACCAGTAAGGTGGAGATCGGCATTCAAGTAGCTAATTTACCTTCGTTTCGTATGATGAGGGAGAGAGCCGGAAGCGCAACCCAGCCACCTCCCCGTCCCCTCCCACTAACCCCACTCCCCTTCAGGTTGGAAACGTGCTACCGATGCCTTTGGTTGCAAGCATCTATTGGGAACGGTAACTGCTTAACAACAGGTGGGCCGTACGCTTGCCTGGCGCCTTAGTTGTATAACAAAAGTTCTCGCCTGAGAAGTTTCTACTTGATACCCACATTGCTAATTCAAAGTTAGCAGGTCCTCCAGATTTATGGTTTAAGCAGGCAGTTACCCAGCAGCATCATTCCTGAGGGGTTGGAGTTCAGAGTTCAATGTCTGTGTTTCTATTACTACTTAATTCAAAATCAGCAGGTCCTCTAGACTTACTTCTTAGGTAGGTAGCTTCCCTACGGCATTAGTACTGTGGAGATGAATTCCAGAGTTAACGTCTAAGATTCCGCGTGATACAAAGACCCGCTTAATATTTTTTATACGTAATTAGGAATAAAAAAACTAAATTTCTTGAAGCAAGGAAGATATTAAATTTTGACATGTGGTGCAAGGCAGGTATTGTCTGATTTTAAGTATAGCGACATCTAGTTAAGAAAAACGAAACTTAAGATGGTAGAACGCAGCCATAAAATATTTATTATTATTATTAAAATTAAGATTATGTATTCCAAATAGTGTCGGATCACACACAACGTAGGGCTCCGTAGGGCTCCGCTCTAAATAGACGTATTTCAATAACTAAAACTTATTGTTGGCTAGAATTTCCGTGTGGTCATAAAAATTAACAATCTAATATTTTATAAAAAAATATCCTAGATGTTAAGTTGGACTATTAGTCATATCCATGCCAAATTTCATTGAAATCAATCCACTGGATTCGAAGTTGTGCGTGTTCGAATATTTAGGTCGTTTTTGAATGTTTTGTGGCAACCCTAAACTTTACCGAAAAAAAAAAATATGCTAGATGTTAAGTTAGACTATTAGTCATATCCATGCCAAATTTCATTGAAATTAATCCGGTGGATTCAAAGTTGTGCTCTTTCAAACATTTAGAATTTTTAAGTAGTTTTTTGAATTTTCTGTGGCAACCCTAAACATTTTCGAAAAAAAAAGTATCCTAGATGTTAAGTTAGACTATTAGTCATATCCATGCTAAATTTCATTGAAATCCATTAGGTGGATTCGAAGTTGTGCTCTTTCGAAAATCTGAGCAAACATACAAACATACAAACATACCCACAGACAAAAATTCTAAAAATGATAAAAATGAATTCTGCTGGTCAATCTAAGTCCCCCCCACTATTTTTTTTCCAAATATTTCGAATGTACAGACGCGACCAATTTTACATTCTTATTATATGTATAGATTCGTTTGTTGTTTCTCCGATTCCGAATTAATTAAGTACCTTACCTCCCTGTAAAATTACAGAACCGATTCCATTTTAAAACCCATATATATGCAAAGGGTTTTAATAAAACTCAATCGCCAACAGACTGTGAGGGTCGGGACCATGCCCTGTGAACTCTTATATCCAAAATGTTACGTGAAAATAAAACACAATACCTCTCTTTTGGGTTACCGAAATTATAGGGTACCCTAAAGGCGTTTGAGAAATTTAGATAGAGATGGGAAACGAAAAAAACGGTATGTTTTCTTTTTCTGGCAAAAAACTGTTATCATCTCTCATTTTATTATAAGCCAGATATGGTACCTACATATCGTTACATCGTGGTTACATCACATTCACTCAATGTGTGCTAAGCGCAACCCTACATGCGGCGAAATACCCTCATTATTTCTTCATTTATTGAGTTAAAGAACAGCTAATTTTAAATACTGAAGGCATTATTCTCCAAATATGAGCCCTATTGGCAATACCGACATGTTTTCAACATTTGCAATAACAGATGTAAATTTCGATGCATGTAGTATTGCGCTGAGCACAGTGATTGCGATGTTAGAAGGTACTTACCATATCTGCTAAAAAATCTAAATAAATACATCAATGAATACAGACGTGTGAAGTTTAAATAGATGTGTCCATATGGCGCGCATGCCTCACCCGAGCACTCATATTATGACATTACGTCTATGCGTTCCGACGTCAAAAGTGAGTGCTCGCGCGAGGCATGCGCCTGATGAAGACGCCGCCATTTAATAACATTTGTAATTTTGTTACAGGTACAGTTTTCAAAAAATTAGAACACTTAAATAACTCCAAGGCAGATACAGACATGAAAAAAGAAATAGGTATTGTAAAGACATCAACCAGTAAATAATGAAAATGAAAACCTACTTAAAACTCCAAAGATAATTAGAAAAACGATCTCAACAAAATAGAAAAATGAACCACTGAAAAGTCTACAGAACCTCCAAAATGAATCACCAAGAACACGAGAACATAACGATACCGAAACTATGTTCCAACGAATGCCATAACGATTCACGAACTAGTTTCGCACGACCCGATGAGAACGCGACGTTTCTACAACGATATATCGATAACGACACCGATTTCGACTACCTCAACGGTTCTTTTTCGAACTGTACGTTTAAAAATGGAACGTGTAGTGATGTGGATTATAATATTTGGGCGCTATCGTTGCTAGTGTTTCCGTTGTTAACGTTGTTCGGTAACGTGTTGGTGATATTGAGTGTGTCGCGGGAGAGGAGCCTGCAGACGGCGACAAACTATTTCATAGTTAGTTTGGCTGTGGCTGATTTATTGGTGGCTGTTGTCGTGATGCCGTTTGGAGTTTATTATTTGGTGAGTATATTGTTTCTATCCAACTGCTTGGTAACGACAAGACAAGACGCCTACGCACCTCTTACGTCCAGAGGGGCTAGCCAAGTCGCATGAACGCTAATCGAATAGAATAGAATAGACTTCACAATGTATGGAAATGTCAAACGTTGCTATGACGTAGATCAACAACAAGTTGCTATGTAGATCACGTGACTTACGTCATTTGCCATACATTAAGCGTAGCGATTTGAACGAACGCTCGTAGACGTCAGCCACTTGTCTAGCCCTTCAGCAAGGCTAGAACGTGCGCCATGACAAGACTTTTACCACGCATTTTGGCGCACCGAGTCGCTCTAGAGAATGAGACAAAATCGATTTATCCGTTTTGTCATGTCACGGCCGGCTGTGCTACTAATGCTGTATTGCATTGTATTGTTGTTGGTCATTTCAGGTGAGGCCTTGGGTTTCAGACTACCCTGATTTGACTGATTACCGATATTTTTTAAATTCATAAAGCAACTCCCATCCAATGGCATTGGGTACCAAGATAGTTACATGGAACTGTCCAAAATAGTCCTACTAAATGGACTCCATCAACATAGCTGTACGACTCATTCTCTTGCGGAAAATAATTTTGGAAATATTTCGGTATCGCAAAGCGATGCGATGCGAAGCAATGGTGGTACGATGTTTAACTTGACACCTTTGATATATAAATACCTATATTCTGCTTAACTTATGTGGTATACACTGACTGATATTTAGGGTCCTTAATTCTTTACTCTAAAAAAGGGTCCCACTATTATTACACCTCCATGATTTAAGGTAAGCATACACGACGACACTAGACACTTAGACACTAAATGTATACAGGGTATCCCAGAAATCAAGGTCAAGCCGGAAGCGGGTATGGGACACCCTGTATGAAGTGTCTTCGTATGTCCACCACCAAGAAACCTTGTTGCAGTTGTAATGGCGGTTTACATACACTGAGTGTCTAGTGTCGTCGTGTATCCTTAACTTTAGAGTAAGGACCCCTAAATATCGGGTGGTGTAATACCCACTAGACGCGTCCCCACATTCTTCAATTCATTCCTACTGTAGCCTGCCTCAATACATCGCGTTTCGGTGTCACCCCGCTTTGAATAACAATACACGCCTCGTGTCACGGCGCGCGAGGAATTCCCATCATACGGGACGAGTGTAGACACGCTGCCAAAGATATTCGAATACCGTGTGACTAAGCCCTTATAAGACGTATCCTTAATATTATAAATGCGAAAGTGTGAGTGTGAATGTTTGTTACCACGTATCTCTATAACTACTAAGCCGATTTTAATGAAATTTAAAACGTAGGCTTTGGAATAAGACAGGCTAATCTTACACATGCAATTAACACGCGGGCGAAGCCGCGGGGCACAGCTAGTAAACGCTATAGTAGTAACATGTTGAATATACCTACTAGTAATTTCAGTTTATCACAGTACTACCTGCGATACTACCTAGGACTGAGGACCGTTTGGCGCAGTGGTTCGAACGTAGGCCGCTCGGCTCACTGCATCGGGTGGTTGTGGGTTCGATTCCCGTCAAAGCCATTATACGGTACCCTGTCCTTAAAGCATAATTATATGTAGTATCTTATTACATTACCAACTTTATAGAAAGTTATGATCGACTTGCACTGGCATTACAAATCACTTTTCCTAAAACGCTTTGTAAAACTATTGTAAACCAGCGATCTCTATAAATAAGGCGGTTAGTATATTATCTCAGCTTTGAAAGCTTTGGTAGTGCTTGTTGAGATAACTGCTGACGTCACGCTGTCGTCGTTCAGAGTGGCTGTACCTCCTCCCTCTCAAAAGGGGTGACTAAATAATTGTTTCCATTCGTACATCGTCTGGAAACTTGTAAGTGGAACGATAAATGTTTGTCTGAGCAACTCATTTAATTAGGTACTGTACAAGACCGCCTGGATGGCTGAGTGGGCGTTCTCGATAGTTTTCTAATTGAAAAACAAATTTATTACTAAGTAATAGAAATATTTAGTTAAGTATAAATTGTTTAACTTATTTTCTATCTACAGGGTATACACCGTGTTTATGTTCATTTACTTTAACTTCGACAAAGTGCTTGGAACATTAACATAAACTTATCCCTTAAACCGTTTAACGATATTCGAAAAAAATTTTTTTTTTTGTTTTTTTTTATAAAATAAGTAACGACAATAACCAATTAGTAGTGTCAATTTGACGTGACACATGCGAGAAAAGTAAAAACAACATCAAAACGAATCGTACATAAGGAACATTGAAAACTCTTTACTTACGAACGAGACGAAAATAGTATTTGGTTATGAATTAAGACGATTTTACACTGGTTGAACTTAGATAAGTGATTAAATTTAGATTTTAAATAATTTGAAAACGGTACGAGTTCGGCACTTAGTTTCTTTGAGAAATTAACTCAATAAGACGTAAGGAATTTACCCTTAAAGTTAAAGCAAATGAACATGAACACGGTGTATATTGGATGTTCGAAATAATATTTTCAGATATGTTATTGATTATTAGGTACCGCTAGACTTATTACCTCCACAGCTGACAGACATAGGGACTGGCTCTTATCTAAAAAATCAGCTTGACAATACACCGAGAATATGTTGCCAGCATTCTTGCCAGTATCCAACACGGACGAAATTTATAAGATTAGCGTTATTAGACTTTTTTTATTTATGATAAGTTAGGTTTGAATATACTTAAATAAGCATACAATTTAGCAGTAAATTAGTGAAGACCATTGTGCGTTACTCTCTTAAATATATATATCGCGAGACTAACACACCAATTGTATACCCCCAAACTAAGCAACTCTTGTACTGTGACATCCAGACCAGGACAAATTACGAAAAGGCCGTTACCGAAACTTGCCTCTGCCGGGAATCGAACCCGCAACCACCCGATGTATTGAACTGTGCGCGCAATTCTAAATAGCGCACAATCCTTTAATAACGTCTTGAAATAACTCTTAACATATTAACAAGCTGTAAGAAATAACTATGACTTCTCTACTTTTGAGAAGTTTTCATACTTTTCATATTACAATCCTAGCTAGACGGTCACAGAACTTGTTGGAACAATGAAGATGTCCAGATAACAATTACTGTTAAACTTGGAATACTTTCGAAGTAGTTAAATATAAGTTCAGTTTGTACGAAGGTCGGGTTTTCAGGCGACGAGTATGTTACTAACTAAAGCGGGCAAATTGGTTTAAGCCAGATGTCGCTTGATTCGATTGCATGACGTCGTCTGTTATTTAACGGGATAGCATGCTGCGCGAGGCTGCTCGGTCACATGCTTGAGCGAGCCAGAGGGCGAGCCAACCTAAACTCTAGATAGAGAAGGGTATATCCGAAGGTATAATATTATCACTCTGTCTCATGACTAGGCTAAAATAGGCGAGGCACTTGACAGCGCTCCGGTAAGGCAGGGCGAGCATTTGGCTTGCGCGCACCATATCAAAGTAAGCGAGGCAAAGCTGGCTCGCGTGGCATGTGAGCCTGGACACAGCTCTTTCCCAGAGGTGCGAGCTGGATTTGAAAAAAACCGACCAAGTGCGTGTCAGACTTGCACATAGAGGGTTCCGTACCACCGTAAAGTAAAAACGTCAAAAATATCAAGTTTCTTGTATGGGGACCCCTTTGTTTGTAAATTTTATTTTATTTTAAGTATTTGTAGCGGCAACAGATACACATTTTGTGAATATTTCAACTCTCTACGTCTTACGGTTCGTGAGTTACAGCCCGCTGTCAGACAGACAGACGGACAGCAGAGTCTCAGTAATAGGGTTTAGTTGGCATCCTCTGGGTACGAAACCCTAAAAATGATGCTGAAGTTTCGCAAATGCTGATGTTCACAACAATCCTGCATCACACCTTTTGTTCTAAAGCGTGCGGTCAACCACTGAGCCCTACCAGTTATGGTAATAACTTCAAACCCATTCCAATGATTAAACAATAACAATGATCCAATGATTAGACATCGGACCAAAATCTGAGCGCGCTTCATTAGGCGTGTCTACAACATGCACATGCCGCGCGAGGCTGCTCACCTACATGCCTCGCGAAGCACGACGTTTGCCTCAGTCGCATGCCGCGCGAGGCAAATGGCGAGGCAACTGACACTCTAGATAGACAGAGAAGGGTATACCCGAGCAATCGACTATGCCAAATTAGGCGAGGCAAATGACAGCGCTCAGGTGAGGCAGGACGCGCATTTGCCTCGCGCGAGGCAAGTCAAACTTCGTGAGGCAATTTGCCTCGCGCGGCATGTGACACATCTGGACGTAGCTATTGATTAGACAATAACAATGATCCAATGATTAGACATCGGACCAAAATCTGAGCGCGCTTCATTAAACACGAAATAAATCGGCGGTCACGAATGAGATATCTTCCTCGGTCTATCGGATGGAACCCTTCCTGTGCCCTAGACGAGTAATAGATACCGTTATTCATCCACCGACGTGAGTGTCCCTTTGTAGGCCGTCCCTTTAAATCAATTTACCTATGTCACTTGAGAAATTGCAGTCTGAGACAAAAATATGTTGTCTATGTTTTTTCAACGAGCCCGTTGGCGTGGTTGACGCGATGGCGCCTTTCACGCTGCAGGTCGTAGGTTCGATTCCTACCCGGGACATGCATTTGTGTGCATGAACATGTCTGTATGTCCCGAGTCTGGGTGTATATGTATATTAAGTATGTATTTACAAATAACAAAGTAGTATATGTAGTAATATCAGTTATCTGGTTTCCATAGTACAAGCTCTGCTTAGTTTGGGATCAGGTAGCCGTGTGTAGAAAATGTTCCAGGATATTATTATTATTATTCGAACCTACGCCCCATAGATCACTCACCCAGAACCATTCACTTAGGAGCTAACAAAAATTTTAAATTGAAAGCGAAATTATGAACTATATACTTTTTACCCATCCCAAGATAGGACACGTGATCTGTCGCTACGAATCTGACGAATTTTTGGACACGTGACCCTGACGCGAACTATATACATTTTACCCATCCCAAGAAAAGTGCACAACGCCGCTAAAGAAGTTTTCACTTCAAAAAAAATTGTCTATTTAAATGCCATTTCAAAATGTGTGTTTTGGTGGTAGAGTCAAGCTGTAGCCAATTGGCTGCAGTTCAAATACGGGCTGGCTTGACCACGGTAGTATGGGTAGAAGGTAGATAGTCAGTACTCGATACCTCTACTCTACATAGCACTTCATTTGTATAAACCCACCTATCTCTCACCGAGCCTGCCCACAAATTGTGTTGGTAAATTGAAATTTGCCTGCACGCTGAATTGGATGCAAAGTGTTTCCCGATGCCAGGCTATCGTTGGCCCCACCCGGTGGAAGCTCTATCATAGAGATGGCTCTATCATTGTATAAAATACACGCAATTTAGTGTCCAATGAGTAAGCGGAAAACGAGAAAAAAATTAAGCATTTTGGTTTCCGACTTTTTTATGGAACTACGGTGGCAAACAAGCGTACCGCCTGATGTTAAGCAGTTACCGTAGCCTATAGATGCTTGCAGTACTAAAGGCATCGCTCGCACGTTGCCGACCTGAAGGGGACTGAGACAGATGGAGGGGTAAGGGCGTTGATCTTCCGGCTCTCTCACTCATCGTACGAAACGAAATTTACGCCGACTCTCGCACAGAAGATTGGTTATTATTACTATCTACTAAAAAGTATTGAATACAGCAATATTAGTAGTGTCTAAGCAACAGAATGTACATACACGGTACGTGGTACATACTACTCTTCCAAGCCAACTATACACCGGCGTATAAATATCAAATGATAATAAGTCAATGATTCCGCAGTCCGTCCACAACGTAGTGAGCCTGAGCCGATGCCTGGGCACTCCTGTGGCAGTAGCTCCCACTACGTCGTGGAAGGACCGCGGAATCATTGAGAGCTATAATACACCGAGACGCCATGGCGACGTCGCCGGTCACGTATCCAAACAATTTGTATTGACTGGCGACGTCGCCAGTCCGTCGCAGGGTGAGATACCTGTCATACATTTCAATACGAATAGTTGGCTACGGTAGCTGGCGACGTCGCCATAGCTACCCGGTGTGTTGTAACGTCACGACTTTTATACCCATTCGGGGGTAGTCAGAGACTTGAGTGGCCATACACCACCACATTGTGGAGGTATTAACCAACTCAAAGCCCACGTTTCACCAGATAGTCAGAACCCAACGTGACAGGTGGTGAGCCTTGTCGCCGTGTATACAGGAACTGACTATTACCTAATCCCGAGGGATAGGTAGGTTTCCTCACGATGTTTTCCCTCACCGTCGGCGAACTGTAAATATGTTATGTGTTATGGCCCTTATTAGCATTTGATATGTATACCCGAGTGCCTAGTTGGCTTGGTGGCGTAGGAAAGTAGCTAATGACATAACAATACAGTTGATGATCTACATACCGAACCATAACACAATAGCTGGTGTCTCATATCGCTCGCCGGCAGCCTCCCCATTCACCCCTAACATACTCTGTGAGACATAATGAGCGTGAATTCCTCTCCAAAGGGGTGGGATAAGCCTATTTAGATTGTATTATCTGTTTCCTACAGTGTGTGTTCGTCCCGTTAATTTGGGAGCGCCTGTCGAAAAGTCGGGTATTAGGGGATTAGGATGGGAAACGACCTTTTCATATCGGGGTTAATTAGGAAATCTAAATATATAAGAATCAAAGTCCTGACTCACTCACTCACTGTCTGACAGACAACGCACAGCCTAAACCGCTGGTCGTAGGGACTTGAAATTTGGAGGATGTGTTTATCTTGATGAGTAGAGGTGAACTAAGAAAGGGATTTTTGAAGTTCATCCCCTAAGGGCGTTAAATAGGGGATGAAAGTTTGTATGGAAGTTCGTCATTTTTGAAGTTAGAATGATGAAAATTTGTGTTCAGCGCGGACGAAGTCGTGGGCAAAAGTTAGTCATAATATAAAAGGCTTTAAAAATTGTGTAGTACCTAAGGTGCTTTATAAGTATATTAAGTACTGTCGTCTCTTTTGACAGTATGATTTTTAGGGTTCCGTACCTAAAGGTGCCTAAAGGGAGCCAACGGGACGCTATTACTAAGCGTACGCTGTCCGTCTGGCTGTCTGTCTATCCGTCCGTCATTTCTAAAGACATGCCTTTATCTCAAATGAATTTATGGAAGGAAAATATTATTTTAGTTATTTTCAGTAAAGCAGTGTATTTTGGTTTTAGACTCGGAATATTAATTTCCATTTTCGGAGTAGCGCTTCGATAATGCGTCTAAAACATGATAAACGTCGGTGCGGTAACCTAACTAGCCGTTGGCGATACGTTACTAAATAAGCTATCATTTAGTACGTGTTTGGAAAATTTCCAAATAATAGGCGCTTTTAGGTAACAAACTACTAATATTATTCCTAATATGAAAAAGAAGGTAAATAAGTAAGTTTAATAAGTAGGTTGATTATAATTAATTCTGAAAAAAAATGGTTCCCACTGATCCCAAAAAAATAATATTATGTCGAACAATGCCCAAGCCAAATACGGTCAACAACATAAGTCGCTGAAAATTCTTAGTTTTTTCAAATCGCTTCCACACTTTTGCTTTGCTCATGCAATCCATTATTTTTCTTCGTCTAAACAAAATTTAGACATATTGCTAATGTTTGGTTTTGACAATGTTCAGCAACGTTTTTATGAAATAAAGAGGATTACAGATTTGAAACTTATGTCGCTGACTGTACCAATCATCTACATTTTATCTATAAATAGCAAGATCTCAGAAAACTATCTCATATGGTAGGTAAGTCAAGTAGGTATCTATGCAGAAAATGAAGTTTTTTTCGCGCGGACTTTTATCTTTTTTATAGATATAAATTTTAAACTCTTGTCAATTTAACTTTGTAAAAATCTGTAGGTAAAGTTAGTCGTATCAATGACCTTTAATACTAACCTATTTATTTACTGTACCTTCAAAAGCACATTAGTTCTTAACAATGACGCATTGAGCCAACGTGTGTAACAATACACAATGGAATATATTAAGGACAATGTGCTTTACAAAGGACACATGGGTTTGAAACTTGAGGGTTGCGAGCCCTTACTATTATATGCAGCAACTACCTTTGCGCGAGGTTTCGCTTGCTTTATTTTGGAAGTTTATTTAGGTGTACATAATAAAAGACATACATTGAAGTATTAAATGTTGTCTGGAAGAGATCGCAGCTTGCTATAAGACTGCCCACTGCACACTGTTCTTGTTTCTTGTTTTGTTTGTCATTGTTGTTTATGTATTTGTTTCCACTGGTGTACAATGAAGTGTTATCTATCTATTATTTTAGCAGATATAGAACCTCTTTATATTACAACCACTAAACTTGTGCTCAGCACACCACTACATGCAGCGAAATTTACGCATCTGTTATCGCACTCGCAATTCGACAATCAACTTAAAAGTATTTGATGCGTTTTATTCACCAGAAGATGAGTATTGGCAATACCATAGAGTAAAGACTAAAGATAGAGGTGCCCTTATTAGATTTCCCTATGAAACAACGCGTGGATATTTTGCGCGGATGAAGGCACGGGTGAAGGGGTGTAGATAACGCCTACATTGAAATTTGAATCTACCGGTCAATAGCGGAACCACTGGTTTCGTTTTATGTCGATGTTAGTACGTAGTTTAACTTTTTCATACTAGATGTCACTAAGTGTAGGTTCATATAAAAAACGTACCGAGGGTCGCCATCTAGTGTCGAATAGAATTATATTTGGGATGCGAACGTTGGCAAGACGTCTGCACAGGACGAACGCCAACAGCTCACTGACTTAAGCCACGCCTACTGTGATGACGTCACCGGCCGAGCTGTGCGATGTAATAGCAACGCGGCCTGGTAGCTTAGACCCAGTCCTTTATATGATTCGTCTATGGGCAATACCGACAAGTTTTCAACATTATTTTCCGCGAATGACTTGAGTCGTACTGTGTCCGTGGAATCCGTTTATACTATTTTGCATAGCCATGTATGCCTTACCTGTAATGTCTGCGTATCATCTATATTTTTTAAAATTTGGCGTGTATGTGAGTACCTATTAGTGCCGCCATACACCTGACTGCTTGTCGAAAGCTCTAGAGCAGCTGGTTGCAGTCGACCGCAGTTTCAATACGAAATTGACGTTCACCATACACGGACCGCTCAAGCAGTCGGCGGGCGGTCGATGCGGTCGACTGCAACCAACTGCTCTAGAGCTGTCGGCAAGCAGTCCGTGTATGGCGGCGCTTAGGGCCTCCGCAGACTTGCTACTTTTAGAATCGGCGATCGGCGATTTTGATGCTGCGTCTCGCTCGTTCGCGCTCGAAGAAACGCGACGCAGCATCGGTACGTCACAAAATCGCCGGTCGCTGATGCTAAAAGTAGCAAGTCTGCGGAGGCCCTTAGAAGCTTTTTAAATGAGACTTGTGATTTATAAGATTCATTGTTTCATTTTTTCTGCAAACGTTACTCGCTAGTTTCAATTCGCTTGATCTGGAAAACGGTAAATACGGAAACGGAAAATAATCCGATTACATGTACCACTTGACTTCGACATTATAAATGAGGGATTTGTTAAAACACACACTACTCAGGACATACTAATCCACCAAGCCAACTAGGAGCTCGGATGGAATGAGACTTCCCCGCCCGCACACCGCCCGCACACCCGCCACCGCTTACGGCTTCCCGCCCGCCACACCTCCCGCACACCGCCACCGCCTTGCCGTGCGGGTGACGTCACATTTGACAGGTTCCTAGTTAGCTTGGTGGAGTAATATCGAAACTCATTTCGATCACATGAGTGATCTAAAATGGAAATGTCAGCATACGAGGCATATTAATGTAGCTCAATAGTCCTTTGTGAAGTCCATTGTGGTTATATTGGCACGTGCCTATTGTGTCACCCACAGAGTAAAGACTAAAGAAAGAGGTGCCCTTATTAGATATATGTATGAAAAAAAACGTGGTCATTGTTTTTTCATTTTCATTGTTCTATCTACCGGTAAATTCAAAGATTCAAAGATTCAAAACGTTTATTTTGTTTAGGCCTACGGGGGCACTTACAAATTGTCATTTTACATTTTTTCTTAAATTCTACTGCCGGATCGGAAACGCGACCTCGACTGAGAAGATCCGGCAAGACACTCAGCGGGCTTGTCTTTTTTACATTGTTTTAATTTTATTTTATTTTTTTAATCGCCATTTATTTATTTTAATACAATGTATTTTGGTAAACAATAGATCCAGTGTGCTGCCCTGCAAAATAAGCAAGGCAAGACACGCTACACTTTAACATGACACTGTTATTAACGAAGTGTATTTGAGCGATCAGTTGAACTACTCGCTTCGTTTTATGTCGAGTTTAGTACTAGGCCGACCACTCGGCCGACTTGCTTAGGGCCAATCCCCTTAGTAATTGGTCCATGGTGTCACCTTATACACGTGTATGGGGTGAAACCGCGAGTGAATTGGTTCAATGTGTAATGTCATCCAGAGTTGGGCAAAAATTAATTACAACTAATTAATTGCAATGGAATTTTATTGTCACAATTAACAATTAATTAAAGCGGCGTAAAGAAGCCAAGCTGTAGCTAATCGACTTTAGCTTTTAGCGGAAAAGGGAAGATCTTCCGGCCAGGCGGGTGGTATGCCTGGCGGGGTCGGCCGCTACGCCCCAATGGATGTTGTCGGGGTCTCGTATATATGTTGAGTGCCTCGGGAATCTTGCTTGCGTGGTTCAGGCCTTCATTTTTGTATTGGCGCGTGTAACTAACGCCATCTGTTGGTAGCGAGATGTGAAGTCGCTACAAGCTCATAGGTATACGGCTGGCTCGGAGTAGTACCACCCTCTCACAGAAGACCGGCGTAAAGTAGCTATTAGTGTGCGGCTGCGCATGTGGAGGCGTCTTATTGTAATTGTATTGTCTGTTTCCAGTTCAACGGTGTGTGGGGATTGCCCGCGGTGGTGTGCGACTGCTACATCGCGATCGACGTCATCTGCTCCACATCCAGCATCTTCAATCTGGTCGCCATATCTGTGGATAGGTGAGAATATCATCAACGCCATTACACTGAGAAAAAGAAATACGACAACAAAATGGTTTTTGTAGTTCCTAGTAGTCTTTTTAGTATGTTTAATACTAAAAGTTTTGTACTTACAACAAATGTTTTATAAATGCGAGACATTACATAAAACAGTTGCTGTAAATACAAAACGTTTAGTAAAAAATATTAAAAACACTACTAGGAATTACAAAAACCATTTTGTTGTCGTAATTTTTTTCTCAGTGTATACGTACAATCTTAAGCGCTCTACTCACAAAAGTCACCGACGCGACGCGGCGACACATGTCGGCAGCGTCGCCGCGTCGGTGTGTACAACGCTAAAACCGACAGTCGGCGACTTTGGTGTGTATAGCGCCTTAGTAATTTGTGTCCTACCTAGTACAGTCGCCTGCGCGTCTTTGATTAACAGAGCTCTGCTTATGTTGTATATGTTACCATACGTGCAAGCGACTGTACTTACTAGACTTGTGTTACATTATTTTCACGAAACGTAACGTAACGTAACCGGTTACGTTGAGGGCGTCACCAGTTATTTAACAGGTGATTTTTGTAACTAGTTATTTTTGTAACCCTATGGTTTTCGTCACTACTAGCTTCTTGTATACAAAAATACAAATATTGTTATTTGTTACTTTTAGATGTCTATGGGTGATCGGTGACATAATACCTATGATGTTGTTCGGGCTACAGCTAAATAACCTGTAACAAAAATCACCAGTTACTCGTTCGTCGCGTAAACAGTGATTCGGTGAATTAGCTCGTAACCAGTTAATGTAACCGGTGACGTGAAATAACGCTCACGCCTAGTACTTACTGCTGACATATGACTTACATCCCTACACCCTAAATTCTTCCCTTAACCAACCAGGTCCACATTCCTAGTCAAAAGAGTCTAGCTATAAAATGTAGCAAACAGGCGTGTCGCTCGCCTGATGTTGAGCAGTTAACGTAGCCTATAGATGCTTGCTTGATCAAAGGCATCGGTTGCACGTTGCCAAACTGAAGGGGAGGGGAGGGGGGATTTTATCTTCCACCTCTCTCAATCATCATACACAAGGGGCCATCCATTAATTACGTCACACGAATTTCATGATTTTTAGACCCCTCCCCCCTTGTCACAGCTGGTCACATTTGCGAGACCCCCTCCCTGTGTGACGTCACATATTTTTTTATAATTTTCAGAAATTTTCATTTTCATTCGTAAAAATTTCAAATTTCGGTATTAATACTTAGATATATTATATTTTTAAATGTGATGTCACAAAACTTAGGACCCCTCCCACCCCCTTGTCACACAATGTCACATTTCGTCGACCCCCTCCCCCCCTTTACGGGTGACGTAATTAATTATGGCCCCCAACGCAGCTGTAATAGCTCCCTACTTTACGTGAACCAGCCCATATAATTAACTGCAGTCAATTGGCTACAGCTTGGCTCTACCACCTAAACCAACTTTGCGTATACCTATCATTTATCACCGTCACAAATAACCAAATAACGGCATCCGGAATAACGACGATTGATGGATGCATTAGCCAAAACAGATGAGAACGGGAACTAATTGGCACATACTCTGACTACCATAGAGATGTGCTAGTTAGCCGGATAACCGGATTAATGGCAATAGTCTAATGTTAATTAGACCAGGGCAATTCACAGTCACAGTCAGACAATCTTATTTCTGTGGCTACCAGCCTATATTGTTATTATTGTGTCCCGCTTTGTTATGGAGGGAAGTGGATAATCTTCTTCCAACTCCTCCTATCCTTTCTTCTGATGAAATTCGTGCGGGTTCCAAGACAACTTAGCTTTTCCCCGGGACTCGTCGAGGGTCAAACCTTGGCGTCATCGTTGGACACCATTGTCGATCCTGGCTTACAGGAGTAACCTCACATATCCGGACTTATATTACCCGGTAATTTGAAATTACTAAGTCAAAGCAGTAGCGCAATTGATGAAGATTAATTGCGGCCTTCCTCACTGTCTGCCGGATGTCAGGTGACGTGTTAGTTTGGTCCGGATACCCGGATTATAGCACGGATCACACGGATATAACCCTTGTGCAGGTAAGGTCTATATTGGGACGCAAACAGCCGTTTAATTGTTTTTGTGGTAGGTTTTTTTAGGGATGACATGTTTTCGGTTATAAATACTTACTTGCAATGCAATTGAAGAAACAATTTCAATTAGGACTAATTAGGAGTAGGTAGACGCTAGATATACCTACGTTAGGTACTAATATGACCTAATACCTATCATTTTACTTTTCCACTTCTATCAAGTTGGTAAAGCCAATTGGCTGCAGCTCGTACAGGCTGGCTCAATCAGGGGAGTACCACCCACTCACAGAAGATCGGCGTCAAGTAGCTATTTTAGTTGCGTACGGTTGTCGCCGCTTTATAATATTTATACCTATGTCGGCACAGAAACTTTTAAAAAGTATTGAAACTATCGAAATGGGACGACAGCGCCATCTGTAGGCGTTTGGACAGAGTCCACTTGCATACACCGGCATCGGCGGAGAGGACAGTACGGTTTGCATCGCCGAGCAGCATCTTATTACACGACTGCCCAAAAAAAGGAGTGTATGTATGTATGTATGTGAGATTCTTTATTCCACCATAACTTATAAATGCCCGAACCGAATTGGATATATGGGGTATCGTTAGAATCCTTACATCATTCCGGGTAACACTGGGTATATTATTTTTGAAAAAAAAATCAATATGGCGGCATTATGGGTCAAAATTATATAGTAAAAAAAAAAAAATTTTCTTCCATTATGACAATATGGGTATCAAATTGAAGGCACATTTCAAAAATATATAATTTATTGGCATAATTTAACATAGGTAGGGTGTACATGTAAAAAAAACATTTCATATTTGGGCTGCTCTCACTAAAATGCATAAAATAAAAATAAATAATTAAAAAAAAATAAAAACACGACTGCCCTGCCAAAAACGAACTAAAAAGTATAAAACAAGTGCAGTGTCATTGCAGTCGGGGGACCTCATAAATTAAAAATTGTTCCATAGAACGGTCCCCCGACTGCAATGACACTGCACTTGTTTTATACTTTTTAGTTCGTTTTGGCAGGGCGGTCGTGTTTTTTCTTTTTAATTTTTTTTTTTTAGTATCTTTACTCCCACTAGACGCCCACAATACGAGAGAGAAAGAGATGGCCTCCACCCTTCTTTCTCCGTTATATAATATAATAGGTTATCCCTCCATTAATTTATTCACTATAAAGTTTGTTATATAGTATAAACTCTTCGCGGTCTGTTTACCAGTTCAAGCTATTAATATTCCTTACACTATTATCCCCTGAAACCACGAACCAAATTTAATAACACTGCGATGTTCGAAGGCGTACCTCCTGTGAATTGAGACAAATTGCGAACCTCGCTCACTGTCTGCCCCGGAAGGGATGTCACGTGACGTGTTACTACGTTTCAGACAACCGGATGTACGGGATACGGATGTGAGCCTTTCTCACGTAGGTAGGGACACGAAAAAATTATCGATACTTTGTGGTATCGAGTACTTTTCCTTTCGATTGTTACCGATACTTTTGTACTCGATACTTTGTATTCGATACTTTTACTCAATGAGTACTTTTTGACAGGTATCGTATCGAACTAATCTTAGAAATTACCTATTTAAAAATTAGCTGTTTATGGCAACGCCAACTAGTTCAATCATGTCGAACGTTCTAACACATTAGATTGCTTTCGACATCGTTCGATCACTAACTCATTTCGCTTGTTCGTCGTCGTTCTACTATTTATTCTTCGTGCTCGTTTCGCGTTGTCACATCTGTCGCACGTTGTTTTTCTACTATATTATTGCGGTTTAATTTTAGAAAAAGATTACCCGCGTTAAATCCCGCGTGGAATTTCCCGCGGTTTTTTTATGTTTTACGTGGAACTCTAACTATTTTTCGAAAACAAAAGTACAGATTACTCATTATAAAATCCACTATCTGCCAGTGGAAGTCCCGTCAAAATCGGTCCAGCCGTTTCGGAGATTACCCGGAACAAGCATACAGACAGACAGACAGACAAACATTTTAAAATTGTGTTTTTGTTATCAGTATACTTTTAATATGCATTTAATAAAAAGCTGTTATTTTGATATTACAAAGAGACACTTAAATTTAATTTATTTTTATAGATATTCGAGGGTAATCTGAAAGTACTCACTATTATTTTGTGCTGTGTATCGATATTTGAGTCATAAATTAGAATAATGCCGCGTAGTAAAAGTGAACTTTGGCAGTATTTTGTCAAGCTTTTACGAGTACGATACTTTTTTCGATACTACTCATGAGTACAGTATCAAAAATTTCCATTCTAAACCGTGTCTCTACGTGTAGTTGTGTGCGCGTTAAGCCCTAAGAAAAGTATCGATACCTTGAAGTATCGATACTTTTACGAGTACGATACTTTTTTTTCGATACTATTCATGAGTACAGTATCGATACTTTCCTTTCGATATCGTGTCCCTACACGTAGGTAATATAGTGGTCGGTGTAGATTAATCTTTGGTTTCCGCGAGTGCGCTCGTGCGAAACTTTTGAATAAATCTATGCTCTTCTTCTTATCGTATGGTTAGTGGCCAACCTGGTGTCAGAGTTGTCCAAGCCGCCCGAAGGCCTCTGATATGACTTAAGGACTGCTCCCTAGATCACAACAACCGGGGCCGACTTTTTACGTGCCCTCCGCAGCACGGAGACGCTCAGTTCAAATGCCATTAAATGGACACCTTTCTCTGCCTGACCTTGCGAAGCGTTGCTTAACTTCCGATCATTTTTTTTTTTTTTTTTTTTTTTTTATAGGACTGCGGTGGCAAAAAAGCGTACGGCCCGCCTGATGTTAAGCAGTTACCGTAGCCTATAGATGCTTGCAATACCAAAGGTATTGCTTGCACATTGCCGACCTGAAGGGGAGTGGGATGGAGGGAGGGGGAGGGGGGCTGGGCTTACGGCTCTCTCACTCATCGTACGAAACGCAGCTGTAATAGCTGCTTTACGCCGATCTTCTGTGAGAGGGTGGTACTACCCCGGTCGAGCCAGCCCGTTTATGAGCTGCAGTCAATTGGCTACAGCTTGGCACCTTCAAATTTACCGATCAGTCATTGCAGCGGGCTATGAGAGACTACCTAAGAATATGGCAAAAAAAACCAGGTTCACTTATTTTAAGTTAAACCTACATTGGAATAAGTTTTAATTAATACACTGGACCGCAAAGAAAAAGGGTCGGTCAGAAAATCTGGAATATCTTCAATCGCATTTTATTTATAGTTATAATTTAGCCCTTTTAACGTCCCACTGATGGGCACGGGCCTCCCCTCAATGCGAGGAGGATTCAGGCCATAATCCACCACGCTGGCCCAGTGCGGGTTGGTGGATTTCACATGTCTAAAGACATGCAGGTTTCCTCACGATGTTCTTCTTCACCGCAAGCAAGTGATAATCATATCAAAGTTATGATTCACACATAGATTTCGGTAAATCCAGAGGTGTGAGCCAGGGTTTGAACCCAAGACCTTAAGCCCGCAAGACGCGTGCTTAACCAATCGGCTACCACTGCTTGCATTTTATTTATTTTATAATAATTAAAAAAAAAGCTTAAATTCTATTTTTATTTAATTTTTTCATTTAAGCACATGTAAATATTCTTTAATTTAGTATTTTATTTCATAAAGCTAGGTCAGGTACTTTTGAAGATATTGAAGATTGTCTAACCGACCTTTTTTCTTTGCGGTCCAGTGTAGATAGCTTTCTTGTGGCTAAGAAGTCATGTTTTAAAATTTAAACAAACTGACAAACTGATGAAGAAATTAAATAAAAAGCATTGTCTCAAAATCCCTGGCATCTACTTAACCTTCCTGCCATTCTTCCATAGATTAATTAAACACGAAACATGCCAAGAGTCCTGGCATCTGCCATTCTCTTGGCATTCCTGCCATAAATAATCAGGCAATTCCCCGTTACACGGCAGTTGGTTGTGTAATGTCGTTTGTTCTGCCATCTGTTCCTTGTTGAGCCCGAGACAGCAACAAAGTAATTACTTTGTACGCAACGTTAAAGGATGTAAAATTATTTTTATTGTACTAATAACCAAGCCAACTAGGCACTCGGGTGAATGCGGCTTCCCTGCCGACAAGTGCCTATAGTAGCGGCATTCTACGATGGCCGGTTTGACATGTGGGGGAAGAAAATGAACCTTATCATAACGGAATAAGACTGGCCGTTAAAAAAAATAAGAATGTCAAAAAATTTATGCGAAAATGAATTTTATTCCGTTATAATAAGGTTCATCCTTTCCCCCTCCCACATGTCAAACTGGCCATCATAGCGTGCCGCTAGTATAGTTGGCCGGGTAGAGTAGTTATGATTTACTGGCTGTGCCTTGCGGCTTCGCCCGCGTGGTAATTGATATGTAAGGTTAGCCTATATCTTATTCCGGAGCCTACACTAACTACGCTTCAAATTTCATGAAATCGGTTTAATACTTATGGAGATGCGTGGTAACAAAAATTCTCACAAACTCTCGCTTTTATAATATTAGTAGGAAGGATGTCTAAAAAGATCCCGAAATATTCTCCTCACTCGTATAAATCCAATATATATAACGTCACGACTTTTTTATCCCCATTCGGGGGTAGTCAGAGGCTTGAGTGGCCATACACCACCACATTGTGGAGGTATTAACCAACTCAAAGCCCACGTTTCACCAGATAGTCAGAACCTAACGTGACAGGTGGTGAACCTTGTCGCCGTGTATACAGGAACTGACTATTACCTAATCCCGAGGGATAGGTAGGTTTCCTCACGATGTTTTCCCTCACCGTAAGCGAACTGTAAATATATAAATAATAATAATATATAATAATTTAGCCCTTTTAACGTCCCACTGCTGGGCACGGGCCTCCCCTCAATGCGAGGGGGATTCAGGCCATAATCCACCACGCTGGCCCAGTGCGGGTTGGTGGATTTCACATGTCTAAAGACATGCAGGTTTCCTCACGATGTTTTCCTTCACCGCAAGCAAGTGATAATCATATTAAAATTATGATTCACACATAGATATCGAAAAATCCAGAGGTGTGAGCCAGGGTTTGAACCCAGGACCTTAAGCCCGCAAGACGCTTGCTTAACCAATCGGCTACCACTGCTTTGCTGTAAATATCAAGGAAGTTTTAAGTCTCTAACACCTGGAATGCGGACTTGGCAGCAAAAGTGAAGCCGACAGCGAGATACCATACTGAACGTTGTTTCCTTTGCCAACAAGAGTGACCATAATATTTTGAAATTTTGAGAACGTCCCCATGGACATCTGGTGAAAACGTGCTTTTGTTCCGAGATTGTTATGATAGGAAAATAATAAAATAAGGAAAGGGATGTTTATTTTCTTAAGAACATGAGTAGGTACAATAAATTAGTCTGCGGTGGCCAAACCACACGAGTGCCTGTCTGTATCTTGGCAACCTAAATGAAGTTACAAAATAGTATTTAAGATCGTAGATTTTGCCACTTTGTAATATAAAGTAACATGACACTTCACACGCTTGGACGTTGTCTAGGCTCTCCATATCTATGGTTTTTCCTATACTTATCTTTCCTATACTTACTCTTTTTCTATGCTATAAAAGGTACCTACTACTGTTAACATGTTATGTTTGATTTGGGCTGTGCAAGTTGTGACAGACGGACATAGAGACAGACAGAAGGACAACAAAGTGATCATATTAGGGTTTAGTTTTTTTTCCTTATTAGGTACGGTACCCTAAGAATATCCAACTAATTAGACCATAAGACAAAATTAAAGGACAATGGGCAAAATTGTATGGGACTTGGTCCAAATATACACCACTGACGAGACCTACGTAACCCGATAGACCACTAAATACTGAGTAACTTTTACAAAGACAGATCAACAAAATAAGCTGTCAGTAAAAAAATATGGGTAGTTAAAAAAACATATTTTTTTGATTTCACCCTTATTATTGTTTATACATTTTTTTCGAAAGGCAACAATACAAATACTCTTACTAACATTAAATAAAAATAAAATAAGCTGTCAGAAAGCAAAAAATGCCGTGAAAAATATTTTATTATTATTTTTGTTACCTGATGAAAAGTGAACAACAACAACAACAGCAGCATTCTTACGTATTTTCTGATGTTGCGCTTCTATAAAATAAATAAGCAGGTACCTTCTATGCGTTACCTTACTTTTTTACTTATCATCAGGTAACAATAATAATAATAAAATATGTTTCACGGCATTTTTTGCTTTCTGACAGCTTTTTTTAATTTTATTTAATGTTAGAAAGTGAATTTATATTGTTGCCTTTCGAAAAAAATGTATAAGACATAACACTGGTGGTGCGTTCCATTCACTGTTAATTTTGTTATTTTCGATATTTTTGTCCACAAATCACGTTCCACTCGCACTAACTTGTACTGAAAGTTATCATTATTATCGTTTTTAACACTTTTTGTGGACGAAAATAACAAAAATTACGGTGAATGGAACGCAGCATAAGTGTGAAATTAAAAAAAAAAAAAATTTTAAACTACTCATTTTTTTTTACTGACAGCCTATTTTGTTAAACTGTCTGTGCAAAAGTTACTCAGTATGTAGTGGTCTATCGAGTGACGTAGGTCTCGGAAGTGGTGGCCATTTGGACGATTTTTGCCCATTGTCCTTTGTGCTAACGAAAAGGAACAGTGAGGGCAGGGCATTTTCCTTTAAAACTCGTTGTGTTAAATTAGGGACATAATCTGTCGGCTTAAAATGCTTGCTGTATATGACGGAATTTTGGGTAATTTTTCTGTAGCCAATAGGTATTTGTTGTAACCAATTTACACGCCTGGGATCTGTAAAAGACAAAATTGTTTTTTTGTTTTTTATTGCTTAGGAGTAATCGGGAAGTGTAAAGTCAAAAGCCGTCCCAATTGCAAACAATTTCAATCGACAAACCATCGGTCTCGGCCTTTATTTTATATTGTCCATCAAGGGTTGCAATGCTGACCGCGCTGTGGAGGCCTGGAGCTGCGCTGCGCCGCGCTTTCGGCCATCAACAACGCGCCCAGCAACACACTCATTACAGACCGTGGCACTAATGTACTATTAAAAAGTAACAAAAGGGTAAAGGAAAGGGGCCCCGAGAATTACATTGCCTGAAATGGTTAATCTGGCCCTAGACGTGCGCGTTCCTCGAGCGTGTGAACGACGCGAACGCCGTGTGCGAGCCCGGCGAGCCGTGACAACGCGGCGTGAGCGTCGCGTTTTACCAGCGTGTGGTCTGTCGCGCGCTGCAAATGCGACCGACTTCAAAAAGTAGCGATGTAGTCGTGCGGCAACGAAAAGCGCGACTTTATCGCTGCAAACAGTTCCCGTGGACGATATTCCTCAGTTAACACAGACACATAATAAGATTTATATTATAGTCCTTTTTACTAGCGAAATTTATGTCACCCGAACATCTAAAATGTACTTAACGTGGAAAACATAGTTACCCACTTACCTATGTTAAGATAATCCTTAATTCGGATAATATTCGCTTTTACACCCTTCCATTACGCATATTCTACCCATTTTTATGAGAAAATTCAGCACAATCCTCTAGATTTAAAATTAGCTGAAAATGTCGTGTGTCACGCAAATTGACGTTCTGTGTTTCAAGTTTTTAATTTTATTTCTGCTACGATTCCTATAGACATCACGGAACTGACAATTACAAGCGAATTATTAAAGAAGGTAAGTACTTATCTCCAGATATTTATTTATATTTGAAATTTTAATCTTAGGATATTCTTATACTTTACCATAGGTATTTCATTAATCGACTTTATTGTTTATTATTCTTAACTTGAAAATGTACCAAGTTTAAGGTGATCGAATAAATATTAACTGGCAACACAAGGGATGAAAGGTTGTACTGTTAGAAAGGGAAAGAAGGCGCAGTTATAGGTATCTGGCTCGGACCGGTTTTTATAATGCGTGCATCGTGGGCGTTAAGTCCGTCACATAAGGATTATTTTTGATTAAATGAATGGAAAATAAAGTTTGTAGTCCACAGTCATGTTCAATGGTATTACGTCGATGGTAAATATATAGCCAACTATAAATCCAAATCCATTCAAATCGATCACAACATCATGCACAACACTCCGCTGGTGTTAAAGCGTTGCCCATAGTTCAGGAACCATTAGGCAAATAGCCTTATTCACAGATTAGAGAAGTTGACAGATGTAGTCTTGGCAACAAACGAAGTGAAGCCAGGTAGCATTATATGTGTGCGTGACAACTAGGAGCGGCACTAGGGAAACATACATTTGTGTGCGTGTAAAGTTGTGTAGTTATAGGGCGAGATTGTATTCGCTTTTTTGTTTTGTATTTGCTTTGGTGGCTTCACTTTCGTGTTCTATGCGCTCCATCTGTAGCTCCTAAATCTGTGGCCTTATTGAGGTAATTGAAGATAAATTACCCGTCGCTCGTGAGTCAGTGGGTCGGCAGTGATAGCACAGCGAGCTCGCTCCATTTGTTCCTGCTCGTCACATTATCTATACTTACTACATTTTTATCGACAATTCCCGTTTAGAATTTTAAACGTTAGGGCTGCCACATACATACGGAATTCCGTTTCGGAATATCGAAACGGGATTCCGTAAGCTTATCACACAAATACTTTTATTTCCGTTCGGAATAATTCCCGACGCACAGGCTACCATTCGGAATTCGAAAACGGAAGATATTCGAACGGAAAAATACCGTACGTATGTGATACGTCCATACATTTGGGTGGATTTACTGCGTTCGGAATCCCGATTCGATATTCCGAAACGCAATTCCGTATGTATGTGGCGGCACTAAAGTAGATGAAAAGTCAAAGTAAAAAATATATCTATATATATAAAAATGAATCCCTATTTCATGTCATTACTTGACGCGAGAACGGCTGGACCAATTTAGAGGATTTTTTTTTTAGATTATTCCGTGAAGTTCTAGGAAGGTTCATACATTTAAAAAAATTGGAGAAATTGCACGGAAAGCGTTAAAAACCCATATTTTACGTATGATTCAAATTACTTTCAATAGATGGCGTAATGAACGCCGGTTTCAGATGGCGGATGGCGACTATAAATTCCTGCAAATTTATTTCATGGGCAATTCATCACAAGAAATAGATCTGCGTTGTGCACATAACAGTGCTGGACAAAGGTCTCTCCCCATCTTCTTCCATCCATCGCGGTCTTAGGCGCTCTCATACCACCCGTCTAGATGAGCGTCGAGGTCACCGCGCCACTGTTTTTTGGGTCTACGTCGGCGACGACGGTCATGCTCTGGGACCGCACTCGGTGATTGCTTTGGCCCACCTTTCTGAGCTCGTTCGGCTCAGGTGACCCGCCCAGGTCCACTTAAGTGTAGCTGTTTTCGCTCCTACATCCGTGATAAGGGTCATGGAACGCAGTTGGGTGTTCCGCACCCTACCAGTGTGTTTAAGACCAAGAATGCTGCTCCATTGCTGTTTGGCAAACCTTCAGTTTGGACTTCTGAGCCTCGGTTATTGACCATGTCTGGGCGCCGCACTGTGAGCTGAAAATCGAGCTTCATAGTACTTTAAACTTTTTTATTATTTTTTTTGCTTTTCATAAGCTTCTAATGCCTTCAGCAGTCATGAATATATATAAAGAATATAATTTCATATGTATACTAAATAAATAAAATAAAAAATGAAAATTTTGTATGGCTCCAAAGTAATAAATCCAAATATGTATCTTCAAACCCGCTGTGTTAACCGTTATATCCTTACAGATGGCTATTCTACAAATTATTTGTAATTTTTTGGTGTATGTTATATAACGGTAACAACTGCGGTTTTTTTTATTAAATATTTGATACTAAATTTGTACTTACATGCAGATCAATGGGTTTATAAACTTGAAATTTTGCAGGGAAGTGTCTGTATTTCAGAGAAACACTAATATAGCATATATAAGTACAAATTTTAGTTCAAACTTTTTCCATATAACGTATTTATTTTAAAAAAAACCGCAGTTGTTACCGTTATATAAAATACGCCAAAAATTACAACTAATCGGTAGAACAGCCATCTGTAAGGATATAAAGTACTATGAAGCTCGATTTTTAGCCCACAGTGGCGGCGTAGGTAAGAACGGGCGGGATACACATGTCAATGTGTCAGTGGAAGGTTGCCCTTCATGATGTCTCCCATGGACCAGTAGCTCTTCGACCAATTTAGCTATTTTTAGGGTTTCGTACCCAAAGGGTACCAACGGGACCCTATTACTAAGCCGGTATCCATAGCGTGTTAGCGCTACAACAACAATACTAAAAATAAAATAAAATTTAAAAATAAAGGGCGTGGGACTCTATTACTAAGCCTACTCTGTCCGTCCATCTGTCAGCGGGCTGTATCTCACGAACCGTAATAGGTAGTGAGTTGAAATTTTCACAGAAAGTGTATTTCTGTTGCCGCTACAACAGCAAATAATACTAAAAATAAAATAAAAATTCAAAACAAAGGGGTTCCCCATAAAATAAACTTGATATTTTTGACGTTTTTATTCTATGGTGGTACGGAACCCTTTATTTGCGACACGGGAAAGGAATAGATCAGACGACGAACGGGGGAACGGGGGGGAAGGTTTAGTTCTTTTTTGGCTAATAAGTAAATACAACATTAATTCTAAGGCGGCACGAAGTTCGCCGGGACAGCTAGTATATTCATAATATAGGTAAACTAGAGGTAGCATTTATGAATCATAAAACACAATATTTTAGTGTTACCAAAAACGTGTATACACCTTTATAGAGCCAAGCTGTAGCTAATTGACTGCAGCTCATATACGGCCTGGCACGGCCGGGGTAATATCACCCTCTCACAGACGATCGGCATAAATAGCTGCGTTTTGTACGATGAGTGAGAACTTGGACCCCAGGTTTGCGACCAATGGGAATCCAATCATATCTAATCAATTTCCTCGTCCACAGATACATCGCAGTAACGCAGCCAATAAAATACGCGAAACACAAAAGCAACGCGCGAGTGTGGTCCATGATCGGTGTCGCTTGGCTCGTGTCGGGCGCCATCGGCTCTCCGATCGTGCTGGGTCTGAACAACACGCCTGACAGGCGGTCGGATGAGTGCCTGTTCAACAACAAAGACTACGTCATCTACTCGTCGCTTGGATCGTTCTACATACCTTGTATTATTATGATGTTCCTGTATTATAATATTTTTAAGGTTAGTCGTGGATATAGATCATATTAGCACCCGTAAATTGCGCATAGTTAGTCAAAACTATGGGTTATCAGTTGGACAATGCTATACCTACACAGATATTTTAAAATCGGTTTTATTCATCCTTAATTTCTGTAATTTATCTTAAGTCTCGTATCTAAAGACAAGTGATTATTATTCTCTAGTAAAGTTCGTCATACAATATGACAATATTCTATACAGAATGGCCGTTTTTCCACTAGTCGGCACGGCACCGACAACGGCACGGCGAACGCTGTTTGCGAAGTTGTCATTGGTCAGTGACCAATGACAACGAGGTAATATAGCCAGCCTCCTGGGACCTGCCCAGGGACAGCAATTTGGAAGCTGTTTTTTATTTATAGTAATTTTAGGTTATTCTTTTTCATTTATTTTTGTTTTTAGGTACTTAAGTAGTTTATATGTATTTTATATTATGTATTGTTGTTTTATGTAGGCATTGATTAATAAATATATAGTAACCCTATGGGGATAAAAATTAATCATTGTCTCTAAACTGATAACCCATAGTATTGACTAACTAATGCGCAATTTCATGTCTTCCTTGCCTGATAGCATAGCTACAAGCGTTTTGCTATAAATATGTTAAGACGATACAAGAAAAAAATGAATTTTAGTTTCGGGGTGTGGCTAGCGTCGCGTGAGCTGCCGAAGGATATATCCCTCTCGCTTAGCTAGGACAGAACAGCTATGGAGTAGACTATAGTATAGTTATTTTTTGAAGGAACAATATTGTTTAATTCGTACAATTAAAATAATATGTCCCAGTGCACCTTTTAAAATAGATGAAATGGATGAAAATATTCAAATATATTTTTTTCGTTTTATATGGGATGTTTATGTCGAGTGTATTTGAAAAAAATAATTTAATTTCTATGTTGTTTTTATTGCTGAAGACAAAGTAAGTCAAAAGAAGACAAACGATACCTATAATATGCTGATAGATACGTATAACAATATTTCGATCGTATAATAGCCTATAACCAGCGGACGATCCAGACGCGTCCAACGATATCTCATTAGTCAAATTATTATGATAAAAATAGTTTGGACGTTATACGGGAGCAGATGAACATACATACATATCGGTCAAAATCATACCCCTCCGCCCACCGTAGTCGGGTAAAAATGTACATACTCTGTGTCAGTGACTGACTGCCGGATATGAGTATCTTTTTCATGTTTCGTAGGCAAAGGAATACTTTGGTACTTAACTTCGATGCCGATCATGAAGTCATCAGCGGTGTCATAATATTTTTTTTTACCATATTTAATATTTTTTTAAATTTAATTTTCAGTTTTTATTAATTTTATTGATTTAACCATGCATTTATTTTTTGTTTATCTTTTTATCTTTATTTTTTTATCTATCAAAATCACCCTTAGACTGGTTACCGCCACAGGTGACAAGAGGGCAGGCTCTTTCCTTGCTCAAAAAATTAGCTTGACAACAGGAACAGCTTGAATACAGGGAGGACATGCAGCCAGTATCCCACGCGGACGGTATTTGTTTAATTAGGGGTAGGTTTTTATTTTATTGTATTTTATTTTAATTTATGTTATATTATATTGTATTTTAATGATAAAACATGAAAAATAAAAATAAATATATATATATTATTAATTTAATTTTACTTTTATTTATTGTTTTATATTTATTGTGAAATTATAATAATTTTAATAATCAATATTGGACTATGTCTGAAACAAATACATTGAATTGAATAATTTAAATACAAAAATTATCACATTAACTCGTTAAATCACGGTTTACACCCGCTAGAACGAAAAAGATCCTAACATGGTAGGTAGGACCTGAGGGTTGGCCAGTTAATTAGTTAAAATACACTATATTTATTTCAAGAAAACATTCATAAGATCTGAAGGCGTCGGACTCGCACATAAAGGGTTCCGTACCACCGTAGAATAAACACATCAAAAATATCAAGTTTGAGACTTGATATTTATTTTTAAATGTTATTATATTTTTAGTATTTGTTCTGCACCGGCAACAGAAATACACATTCAGTGAAAATTTCAACTCTCTACCTGTTACGGTTCGTGAGATACAGCCCGCGCTGACAGACGGACAGACAGACAGACGGACAGCGTAGGCCTAGTAATAGGGTCCCGTTAGCACCCTTTGGAACCCTAAAAAGTAGCCTATGTTCTCCGCCAAGACCCAGTCTATCTCCATACCAAAATTCATCAACATTGGTTCAGCGGTTTAGCCGTGAAAAGGTAACAGACAGAGTTACTTTCGTTTATAATATAATAGATTGAATAGGACGGACAAACATTTTCTTATCCATATCTGTAATGTTATTTTTTACGATAATTTATTGATGTATGATATATTTATTACTTGCCCATCCATACCTACAACAAACGCAATAAAGCGACTCCATTGTTTTGACAAGCAATGTATTCCCACTGTCGGCCCAAGACCATGCTGCAAGTATATAACAGTAAGCGAAATAGGGAGTTTTTACAGAAATGACACGAATAACTATGAAATGACAAGAGATGACACAAAATGACAAGAGATGACACAAAATGACAAGAGATGAAAAGAAATTACACAAGACAAGGAAAAGCAAACGAAAATCACGCTGCAGTGCAGGTCGTAGGTTCGATTCCTGCCCAGGACATGCATTTGTGTGCATGAACATGTCCGCATGTCCCGAGTCTAGGTGTAATTAAGTGTATATTTAGTTTGTATTTACAAACAAAAAGTAGTATATGTAGTAATATCAGTTATCTGGTTTCCATAGTACAAGCTCTGCTTAGTTTGGGATCAGGTAGTCATGTGTAAAATAATTTCCATGGATATTTATTTATTTATCATAGGCGTCGGCGGACTGTAAATACTGTACTGTACCTGTAATGTGGCACGACCGTAATATTTTTTCGTAATATTTTTTAAAAAATCCTTCACAGGTCCGACGTCGAACAAGTCCGACTGGACACTGACAATACAAAGTTAGAGAGAGACATGGTTAGTTCAAGTACTTAAAATGTGAGATGGCGATATTGTGCGCGCGCTCGGAAATAAACAACGTAAGCGCCAAACCACATTTTCTTGAATTAAAAAAAAACTACTTCATGAATTAAAATATGGTTGAAGGGTAGTTTAGATATCATTATTTGCTATGTTTTAGAAATAATTTCGTGATCTAAATCGTAAAAACATCGTGGTAGCAAGGAAAATTGTAAATAATTAGAGCTCATTTCATATTTTTTTTTTATCGAGAAAATTTCATCAAATCGTGATTTGGATTTAAAGATACTCATGATAATATAGTCAAAAATCATACATCTAAATATAAGATTCCTAGTCCACATACTTACTTAAAGAAAAAGTAGAATAGAAAATCAACCAAATTTCGAACCCTCATCTTAATAGTTTGAGCAATATCTTATTCAAATTCCTCGTTACGAACCATTAATTAGGTTCGTTGCCATCAGCCGAGCGGGGCGCCCGAACAATTAGTTATAACGCCTGACCACGTAGATATCTGATTGCCCAGTGCCGCTACTCGGGGCTTGTAAAACTTTTGGTACTACACCACCAAGCCAAATAGGCACTCGGGTATAAATATCAAATTATAATAAGTCAATGATTCCGCGGTCCGGCCACAACGTAGTGAGCCTGGGCCAATGCTTGGGCACTCCTGTGGCAATAGCTCCCACTACGTAGTTGAAGAACCGCGGAATCATTGACTTGAGCGAGTGACAATTGAGTGCCTAGTTGGCGTGGTGGAGTAGTAGGTATGTACTGAATTGTCCTACCTCTATCCCTCAGGCAATACGCAAACGAGCGAAGAAGCAACGCGTAGCGAAAAAGACATCAGCTGGGATTGGTTCCGCGCTGTCCAGCGGGACCGCCGCGGTTGTGATAGAAAACATTGCGCAGACGCGGCGGGCGGACTCCTCGCTGCAGGAGGACAAGCCGACCAACACCGCCTCGGGGAGCAATGACGATGATGATGATGATAAGTGAGTATAGGTATAGACAAGTAGACCTCAACATAGATTTGGTCAAAAGCAGTCAAGAGCCTGAAAAATTCTTAAAACAATAAGGGCAGATGGTAGTCCCTATGTTATGACACATACATCAGACAAATCAGGGTAGATTGGAAACTGACTCCAATATAATAAAAAAAAGGGTTCAGAAGCTATTTTAATTTCACTGACTTGACCCGAATTTACTTAGATAATCGTCCTACCTCTTCGAAGGACGGAAACCTCCAAGAATACCCTGTCCTCATTATATCAGGAAGATTTTAATAGTTATCTTTCTCTTATAAGTAGCTTTGGAAGAACAGAGATGGGGGCGTACGCTGAGGAGTTAGTGAACAGCAGATCGGCGAGGTTCATGCTGGCTGCTGTTGTCGAGGAGACTGGCCTGTAAGTTACCTTAGATAAACCCTAAACTAGCAGAAAAGCCGCGAGATAGTGTGGCCGGTAATTAGCTATAGGGTATTTTTATTCTAGTGTCATCTCCTACTAGATGGCAGTCATATGATCTTGGCTTTGGAGATGGCAGGCTAGAGATCTGATACTCCGGATAAACTAGACCATGAGGTTTTTCAACCGGGATGTGTGGGTCTTCGGTCAGTTTGTCTTCAGGGCTCCCTGTTCTAATCTCGCGTTTTGTCTTGACACGGCCGACTGCTAGTCAGAGTTTGCACATGCTTACAGTTCCTACAAAAAGAATATTGAGACCAAACCCCGTATGTTTGCCCTTCGTCTGTGGGCAGCCCATAAGCAAACCAGTTTTCATTCTTAAAGGTTAGGTGCTTATAAAAAATATGTGAAACCATTAGATCTGATTGGTAGAATATGAACTGCATCTTCCTGGAAGATGAATGTGTACAATACCTGACTTCCTATCTAGTGAAACGTGGGCTTTGAGTTGGTTAATACCTCCACAATGTGGTGGTGTATGGCCACTCAAGCCTCTGACTACCCCCGAACGGGGATAAAAGTCGTGACGTTACGTTACGTTACCTGACTTCTATTACTTTCTCTTAAGACTCTAATTTCTCTATTCGCAGTATCATGGCCAACTTAGCATCCCCCATCCCTATGATGGACCCAAATACCAACAACGATTCGGGGTACGCCCCGTCCAACATGGAGGCTGATAAGGAGCACACTCCTCCGGCCTCCCCCTCGCAGAAGGAGGGGAAAAAGAACCAGGAGGAGAAGACTGATGCGCCGAAGAAGCCTGAATTGAAGTAAGAGAAGATATTTTGTGTTTCCATTGGGTCCACAAATCAAATCAAAGTGTTTATTTTGTTTAGGCCTTACAAATTGTCATTTTACATTTTTTCCTTAAATTCTACCGCCGGATCGGAAACGCGACCTCGACTGAGAAGATCCGGCAAGAAACTCAGCGGACTTGTCTTTTTTACATTGTTTTTTTTCACACATATTACTCAGGTGACAAACAAGCGTACGGCCCGCCTGATGTTAAACAGTTACCGTAGCCTATAGATGTTTGTAATACCAAAGACATCGCTCGCACGTTGCCCACTTGAAGGGAAGCGGGACGAAGGGAGGAGAAAGGCTTCCGATTCTCTCTCTCATCGTTAGACACGCAGCTCTAATAGCTACTTTACGCCTATCTTCCGTGAGAGCGTGGTCATTATGGGCTGCAGTCAATTGGCCATAGCTTGGCGCTACCACCAAAAAACCCAACCCGATTTTCAAGATGGTAGAGCCAAGCTGTAGCCAATTGACTGCAGCTCATAAACGGGCTGGCTCGACCGGGGTAGTTCCACCCTCTCACAGAAGATCGGCGTAAAGCAGCTATTACAGCTGCGTTTCGTACGATGAGTGAGAGGGCCGAAAGCCCACCCCCCCTCTCCCTCCCTCCCACTCCCCTTCAGCAATGTGCGAGCAATGCCTTTGGTACTTTAAGCATCTATAGGCTACGGTAACTGCTTAATATCAGGCGGGCTGTACGCTTTTTAGCCACCGCAGTCCTATAAATTAAAAAAAAAACCGCGTGAACCCGAAAAGACGATTATAAACTTACCCACTTCAACATCATTATCCTATCGACTACCTCATTAAGAGAGATTTCATCTCATTACCCTGAGGTTATTCAATATCCCGCCTAATTTTCACGTCTAATTATAATCATGAGTGGGTACCATCCTGAATTTCAGCTATTGTTATGATAATCTCATTTACTATCGAATATAAATGCAAATTCCTGTTTAAAATTTGGTATAAGGTAGGCCAGAATAGTAATTTTATTATGTAAATACATTGATGTAGGTATTTTAGCAGATAAGGTACCTCCCAACATTGCAGTCAATACATTTGTGATCACCGTACCACCACAATTTGCAATTTGACAATCAACATTTAAATTCTAAGGCTGTGCCGCAATGCAATGTAGTTTTTTTTATACGACTGCGGTGGTAAAAAAGCGTACGGCCCGCCTGATGTTAAGCAGTTACCGTAGCCTATAGATGCTTACAATACCAAAGGTATTGCTCGCACATAGCCGACCTGAAGGGGAGTGGGATGGAGGGAAGGGGGGGGGGTTTAGGCTTTCGGCTCTCACTCATCGTACGAAACGCAGCTGTAATAGCTGCTTTACGCCGATATTCTGTGTGAGGGTGGTACTACCCCGGTCGAGCCAGCCCTTAAATGAGCTGCAATCAATTGGAATTTCCAGTGAAGTGGTTGCAGTTCAGTGTAATCTACTTACTATGAGTAAGATGCCTCTGGATCATAAATAGATATATGAAAGCGTGTTCCCCAGTCAATACTCATACATACATACATATAATCACGCCTGTATCCCACGGGGGTAGGTAGAAACTATTGATTGCCACATGCTATGATTTTGACACACTTTTGTTTCATCGACATTCATAATAATATACATCTTCTCATGCACTGCCGTCGGTTAAGGGTGCTCCGGACTTGACCTTTCTAGAAAAGACCACTAATCTGAGGGCCTACTCTTTTACAAACGAAAACGAAATTTCGGAAGTAATTTCGCGTATACTACGTTTCTCATTCATTCGAACATTTCTTACGAACGAAAATTGTTGAACGTCTTCGTCGTCGTCGAATCTAAACGTCAAACAATTTTCGTTCGTAAGAAATGTCGGAATGAATGAGAAACGTAGTAGGAAATACGCGAAATTTCGTACGAAATTTCGTTTTCGTTTGTAAAACAGTAGGCCCCCTTGTCGTGAAAAGTTCTTTGGGCGCCCTCTTCCGACGCATCAACTTACTTTCACTACTCCTGATATTTCATAATCAAGATCTTCTTTCTCAGGAAGAAACTCAGCAGGCTAAGCAACAGCTCGCTGATTTCCACGCCTCGGAGGCGCTTTAGGAGTGCAGCGTCGGCTGCCCGCTTCACCATCTTCGGTGCCAACAGGGCCGGCAAGTTGAGGGCCAAGTCCTTCGCCAAGAAGGAGAAGAAGGCCACGCAAACGTTGGCCATTGTCTTGGGTGAGCATCAGATGATGAAAATAATTTCTGTATCTCATAAGAGCATAGGCATAGGTAGTCAAATCAGAGCAGCATTTGGCCTTAGCCAGAATATTTGGCCTGGGAAATCAGAAATTTCTTGTAGATAAAGGAAAAGTTAGGGAAGTAGGATTACACTAGGAGTTCTGATTGAAAATTTAAAAATGGTACCTATCACATGTCAATCTGGGAATTCTGGGAGCTTGTTGGCCGGCGCACATAGGGCATGGCAGGGCATGGCATTTTAATTTTTATCAATCGAATTCAATACTTATCCAATTGAAATAAGGTATATATTTCAATGCTCGGTCATCGACATCGGAGCAAGAGAAAATGCTCCGATGTCAATCACCGACCATTGTAATATGGACCTTATTTCAATTGGATAAGTATTGAATTTGATTGATAAAAATTAAAATGCCATGCCGTGCCGTCCTCTATGTGCACCGGCGATAAAACTCAAAACACACAACACCTATAAATGTTAAACCATACAGGCCAAACAAAGGCACATTTCAGCAGGTATGTGCTGGCTTGAATTCGCGTTGGTGTAGGCTAGTCCAAAAATTGGTTATATCCATGTTATTTACAAATATAATGGGGGGTGGGGGGTGCGGGTGAGGGTAAACATCGTGAGGAAACCTACCTATCCCTCGGGATTAGGTAATAGTCAGTTCCTGTATACACGGCGACAAGGTTCACCACCTGTCACGTTGGGTTCTGACTATCTGGTGAAACGTGGGCTTTGAGTTGGTTAATACCTCCACAATGTGGTGGTGTATGGCCACTCAAGCCTCTGACTACCCCCGAATGGGGATAAAAAGTCGTGACGTTATATTTATATATTTATTTTATAATAACTACTGAAAAAGAATTCGACTAGTAGGTAACTGACAGGTCTCATTACATTTTATGGTTAAAGCAATGTGGATTAAATCATTTTTCAAAGTATTTTTGTTATATTTCCAGGTGTATTCCTGATCTGCTGGGCGCCATTCTTCACCTGCTCTGTCATAGACGCGATGTGCTCCAAATTTGGGCTCCCCTACTCTCCAGGGGTGACCGTGTTCATCCTCACCACCTGGCTGGGCTACATCAACTCCTTCCTCAACCCTGTCATCTACACGATCTTCAACCCTGAGTTCCGGAAGGCCTTCAGGAAGATTTTACACTGTGGCACCTAGCCCATCGACTATTATGTGGTGTACGACTGAAATACAGTGAAAAAACTTGATTCGAGCTCAAATTTTTAAGTGATACTTAAGTGGTACTTTCCCAGTTGAGAACTGATACTCTTAACTGTCTGATTAAGTAGTGCTGTGAATGTAATATGGTACTAGATGTAAGGAATGTCAATTTGAAAGATTGTGGTATGCCTTGTAAAATATGCGCTGAAACTACTGTGTATGTCTCTAAAAGACTGTTTATATTTAATTCAACATTAGCAGTTACTTTCAAAGAAGTACATTACACCCCTTTACATGCTTCATCCGCAACGACTTAACGAATTCTGAACATGTATCTAAGTCAGCCTATATGTTTTATGTTACCTAAGTTTCTCATGGTTGTGATGTTTAGCGAAAATATATAAAGCAATATTGATGTATGATACGTCTTGTAAATAGGTAACCTATAGATATACCTACTCGTTGTAAACGCCGGTGTATATATTGAAGCTGATTTAAAAATAAGTAGGTAACTTTAAGATGTTTTAAATTTAGCGAAACTTGAAATGTTACCCTTCCTAACAGGCCTTCATCTGAAGTGAACTGTGAATTAGTGTCTATACCATGACTAAGGAGAAACGATATGATATTTTTTTGCGCTAGGCCCGCCACACACTCCCACCACTGATACTTCTGTAAGCAGGATCGACAATCGTGTCCAACGATGACATTAAGGTTTGACCCTTGACGAGTTCCAGGTAAAAGCTTAGTTGTCTTGGAACCCGCACGAATTTAATCAAAAGAATGGATAGGAGGATTTCTTTCATTTATTTTAGTAGGTATTATTGTTTTTAACGTTTTGCATTCGTTTATTTTTTATGAACATTATACTTTTTGTCACAGAATAAACGAATTTATACAATGGCCGCCCGAATGTTGGCGCCCGCGGTGAGGGTGACCAACTTGAACACCAACATTACTATTTATCGCTTCTCGTTGACCGTGGTATAGTTTTGTAATTTCTTCAACCTGATTTGTATAGGTATGTGCCACAGTTGTCACGACTGTGATAAGATGGTCAAAAAGACTTCAGGAATATTTTAATACTTAGTAAGTAACAATAAAATGAACATTAATGTAGAATTCTAGTCATTGTTGGGAATCTGTAATACCTTAATGCCAAAGATAAATGTAAATATGGAATTGTAAATACGAATGTATAAACGTTAGAGTTGTATTTATTGATGTTGCGAATTAAATGGAGCATTGTGTTTTAGTGTTTTATTCAATACCTATAAAAATAATTAAGTGAAATGTGCGTAGAAACTGTGGAGCTACTCCGAAATACGAAACGAAACGTTTCGGCTAGTGATGGGATGTTCTCGAGAACATTCTCACCCTCGGAAACTTACTCGTGAGAATTTTTTATTTTGGGTGACGTTATCCTAACTTTCAATCTTAAAAACAATTAAAACCACCATACTTGCATGTTTAATGAGGTTTATGCCAAGTTTAACATGCTTCAGAAGATAAATTCTCGAAAATTCTTACGAGTAAGTTTCCGAGGGTGAGAATGTTCTCGAGAACATCCCATCACTAGTTTCGGCTGACGGATGGTACATTATCCTACTCCGAAAGTGAGGGCCTACTCTTACAAAACGAAAACGAAATTTCGGACGACCCGTATTTCCTACTACGTTTCTCATTCATTCCGACATTTCTTACGAACGAAAATTGTTTGACGTCTTCGTCGTCGTCGAATCTTTCTGACTAGGGTCAACGAAAGAAGAAACGTCAAATCCCGACTATCGATAGGAAAACGTACCATGCGCCAGCCGAAACGTTTTGTTTCGTATTGCGCAGTACTTTCTCCCATATAAAGGATACTGCGGTTAGCAATCGAGAAAGCTACGATTTAAATAGGTACAAATCTACGCAGAAACTGTACTGAATACCACAGAACTCGTTCCTTCCACTCGACACCACCAAAACGACACCATCGGTGGTGTCGTTTGGAATCTCTAGTACTATACGACACCACCCTAGTGATGTCCAGAAACGCGTGTTTTTGACAAACAGCTCCCAGTTCATTAAAATAAATAAATAAATATCAGACAACATCACATACATTGATCCGACCCCAAAGTTATTATTTCAAGTTATCTATAGTTAAACGATAATTAATAAAACAGAGTTTATGAAATAAATATAAACTAAACTTACTAAACTAACAGATAAATATAAACTTTATCAAATGACATACCTCATTAATGAAACTGCTTGAACTTAATTGGAGTTTTCATATCAACAACTTTGTATGTAGGTAACCTCACTAATAGTCGGTGGTGTCGTATGGACTAGAGATTCCATACGACACCACCGGTGGTGTCGTTTTGGTGGTGTCGAGTGGAAGGAATGACAGAACTTAGGACATCACTAAGACGCACGCAACACAAAACAGAGACCAAACTCACGAGGATAGTTAATTGAATAACTTCGCTCGAAAACTCGATGTAATACCCCTGAATCTATCCAGTTTATGCAGGAGTTATAAAACAGTTTACGAAAGCAACTTTCGAAACAGCAAATAAGACCGTTGTTCATATTTTTAAAACTAAAGGGCGATTTGAATAATCCGGTAGTAGAGCCAAACTGTGGCCAAATGACTGCAGCTCATATGGGCTGGCTCGAGCCCTGGTCGACCCTGGTCGACCAGGGTAGTACAACCCTCTCACGGAAGATTGTTGTAAAGTCAAAAATGTATTAAACCTTTAGATTTGACTTCGCGCTTATTTTGGCAAATGAGTTTCTTGCTGGCTCTTCTCAATGAAAGCAACATTACGAACCGGTGGTAGAGTTGGGCAAAAATTAATTGCAATTAATTAATTGCAAATTGCATGTAGTGTCGCAATTAACAATTAAGTAATTTAGATTTGTTTGTCAATCGCGAACAAATCACATTTAATTGTTAATTGTGACACCACCTGCAATTTGCAATTAATTAATTGCAATTAAATTTTGCCCCAGTCTAACCGGTGGTAACGTTAAAATATTTATGTTATTCTAACAATTCAAAGGTGCTAAAGCTAGCTCACATGAATAAAAAACAAATGAGTTTGAGAATAAATGCATGTTCGCGACGCCTTCCACGCCACCTACCGGCGAGCAGCGGAAACAAGCGATCCGCATTTACTATATAAGGCGCCGTGCCCGTCGCACCGCTCTCTGTCCATTCAAGACGCAACTCAAGCATAAGACACAATTACATGTCAAAATCCATTTATTTTTATTAAGAAAATTAATTGTTTTCAACGTTTAAATAAAGCATTTATTGAAGCCAGCCCTCACCACGTCAATCAATCCAACCAAGACACAGAAAACCTTATCGTTTCATCAGCGAAACGAACAATGCAAGTACCTGTATAGTTCGCGATAGGTCGAGGGGTTCGGGTTATGAGCTTTTTGCAGAATAAAATCCGAATCAAAATTAGCAGGACTCGATAAACAATTAAAATCGCCCACAAAATAATTAAATTAAATTATTCTGTTGCTTTGCAGGTCCTGCTAATTTTGATTCCGATTTTATTCTGCAAAAAGCTCATAGCTCGAATGTCATCTCGACCTGTCGCGAACTATACCTGTATCGGGTCTATTAGGTATATAAAACGTCGTCGGTTGTAAGCGTTATCAAAAAGCTCAAATCTCTATTTAGTAAGTCCCCTAGGTATCTCCAAGTCACAAGCCACACAACACGGAGTCTTGGGCAGCGCACTTAGTTGATTGAACAAGTTCTCACACAAACTTGGGGAGTTCCCGAATTATTCATATTGAATCTAGTTTGCGATGATCTACAAGACGACATTTAGACGTGAATATTGTAATGACTTTGAAATTTCAGATTGCTTGAACTACAGAACCCTCGAAGTTTATAACACTGATGGTGCTTAGGTACATAGTACCTTTATATTGTTAATCAAGCAATAAGGTAAGGCTTCGAATCTGTAGCCAATGGCCGTTTTTCGATTACACGGCACGGCACCGGCGACGGCATGGCGGCAGCTTTTTCATTGGTCAGTGACCCGTTGTCATTGGTTACTGACCAATGAAAACCCCGCAAATAGCTGTCACTGTGCCGTCGCCGGTGCCGTGCCGTGTAATCGAAAAACGGCCAATTGGCTGGCTCGACCGGGGCCCAGTGTGACCGTTTTAAAAAAAGGTGATCAACTAAAACAATAAGATTGTCACTATTGTCAGTACTAAAAAATACTAAAATACATGCAGAATTATACTAAGATTATATACTGAAATAAATCATAAATATAATTGCATATGACATTGTATTGTAAATCTTCATTTTGTGGAGACAAAATTATACTAATTTGGTACTGAATATACCAAAAACGGTCACACTGGGGGCCGTACCACCCTCTCACAGAAGATCGACATAAACCAGCTATTACATGCGTTTCGTACGATGAATGAGAGAGCCGGAAGCCCAACACCCCCTTCCCCTCCCTCCGTCCCACTCCCCTTTAGGTCGCCAACGTGTGAGTAATGCCTTTGGTATTGTAAGCATCTATAGGCTGCGGTAACTGCTTAACATCAGGCGGGCCGTACGCTTGTTTGACACCTCAGTGCTATAAAAATAAGGTACCTACCTACCGATGTCAATTTTTAGAAGGCGGGCAGGCCGGCAAATATGTCTGTTCGGGATTCCCCGTACTAAGGTCTACCTTATGGGGAAACCCAGAGTTTTTTCGCTTTTATATGTAAGTATTATCTATGTACAGTGGTGGCCTAACTATAGACAATTAGAATAATGCCAATAGAAGCGTGCCCCTAATTTTCTAAATTCAGTAAGTAGGTACGTACCTACCGGAAAACCTTTTAGCAGTACTTTGGTACTTTGCCCAAAAGTGAAAATTAACTGCTTACCCAAAAGCAACTAGATAAATTAGTTATATGGCTCTATTGCTGTTGCGTTACGAAAATGCGGAAAAAAAATTAAATAAAATATTTTCTTATTTATGGATAGACTACTACCCTTTACATTCTCTTTGTAGACTACTACTAACGGCATCTCTGATTTCACGCGAAAGGTATTTAGGTAGCTCATATCGGTTTTAGCCACACTTTATTTACTAGGCCTTTGTTGTGCGTATAACATGTATTTCGGTAACTACTTAATTTATTTTACTTCCTTGATTTTGGTGTTTGATTGCAATTTAGAAAATTTACTACAAAATATCACAGATCAACCATGACCATGTGAATTCCATAAATCCATACCAAGTAAATCGACTCTCCAATCAGAGATGGCGCTACTAGTTTGAAAACAAAGGTATGTCACGCCTAAATTTAACTTACTGATGCATGATTGCGTTGTATTGTGAAATAGAATCACCTTTACATCCATGACGTACCTCTTTCCAATTCATCACTAAGAATAAATCGTTTAATTTTCTACTTTTCCTTTGCAATAATAAATGCAACAAGAAAATGACGTTTATCACACTTCAAGTTCTATTCAAATACGAGAGTCATGGTATTTATCTCTTTCGCACATGTTCAGTGTTCTGGCGGGTTAGAGAGAGAAACAATCGATGGCACTGTGTGCGACGAAGTAGAACAGTCTTTCGTATCAGCTGACAACCAAAGCAAAACAGTCGGTGCGCGACCATCTTGTCAAAACTCTGAATCGGTGACAACAAATAAATATTGAAAAATGTCCTAAATCGTTATTAATGACATAACTTTCATATTGTATTTAATAAAGTATCGTGTATATTTCATGTTGGTGTCGTTTTCGGAGCAGTTGCTATATAATTAACTCAACATTTCGGGTTTGTGTTGCGTCTAATGACGTCATGTATGTGATTATACACGTATCGCGGCTGACGAGTTTGTAAGTATTTTCTTTTATTTCTGTGTTAATTTTATTAAATTTGAGTTGATGATGTGTCATTTTCGATATGTGCATGTTATTTGTTTCATTCATGAATCGATAGGAAACCGAGGGGCCTCTTTAGTTGGGCCATACGTGAGCGTTGTTGCTTACCAATGCCCTTGAAAATTATGCAGCAAAATTCGCGCAGTTGCTGGGCCAAAAGTTTATGTATTTAAGACCTGAAGGTCTACCATAGTGCCATTCATAAATTTCAAGTGTTTCGCGATGAACGCAAGTGGTTAAAATTTCGCATAGCAACGGCATCGGACGGACGGCTTGACTAAAAATGGAACGCTCTCGAGTCATAGAAAGTATTGTTCGTTTAACATCGAAAGTGTGTTTTATATACGTTTATCAGCACGTCAACCCTTTCGTTCAACAAATAATTTGTTCTTTATTCACTTTTCTTTCATAAACATGTGGCGTGGACAGTTTTAATGACGCACCACGGTGTACATAGGTACCTACATAGAATTTACTTTTATGACTGCATTTGGATTGTTGGATGGTTTTATGTGCCATCTGCAATGCAATCGCAAAGTGTGTGTGTATTCTCTATTTTTAAATGTCTGAAGTAGGCACATAGATATATATATTTTATATAGGTACTCATATAAGTACCTACCTACTGTCTAGTAACTTGCTACATTACCTATGTAAGTATAGATAAGTAACTCGGGGGCGTCATACAATACATTGCACCTACCTAGGTAGGTACTTATTGAATAGTATTCCCCATATAATTTCATTTTAATCAATACCTGTATTGCTTAGCGAGACTAGTGATGCAGCTAACTAGTACGTAGACATGTACCGATAATTACGTGATATCGATAATGTGAAAACACATAGGTAAATGTTGTAAATAAAACGGTAGGTAAGTACAGCGTTCTGTTAATAATAGCAGTAAATATCCGATCGTCATTATTATTTTTAATTCCATCGACAGTAAATAACTTGCTTACCTACTTTTTTATTGTCGTTCTATCAATGTCTTCACGACCCGTATACGACGACCTAATTTTCGTTCAATGTTCTTGGAAATCTTAAGATGCATTTACCTACTTAAGGTAGGTAGGTACACGAGGAAACTCAGACGAATTTTATGATCGTCTGATTTGTAACGAGTTTTATTTAACGAAATATGATTGTATAGTTAACTTGAGGATATTTGCCTCGGCTCGCCTTACTTACCTATTTTTATTATATCGACGATTTAATCAAGACTCCTAGGTAGGACAATTTTTCCTTAAAAAAAGTTATTTCAATGGTCTTTTGTACAGTTACTTAATAGGTAGGTATTATTAGCAGTTAGCAGTTGCCTAAAAATCAATCCTTCTAATAACATAACGGGCTACGGAAAAATATGGCGCAATACCCAGTTGAGACTTTCTTAGGAACCTACAGACTGCACCTAGGTTAAGATAACTTCCTTTTCGAGATATCTGAAGCAATTATTATGATATGTTGAATTGAAATTCTGAACATAATTGTGTATTTATTTCGATGATCTATTACCAAAGAAGCGGGATCTGAGAACATCGATTGGTGCATAGAGGAGTCCAGTTACTAAGTCCACTCTAATACAAAATGATAGTAGTATGTCCCGTAGTAGTATAGTAGCATGGCTACAGGAGCTTCGAACGTGTGTGAAAATTAATTTACCCTTCATTTCTGAAAAATATTTACCCTTATTTGGGCACCCTAACAAATTTTGATATAGGGCCCGTCTAAGGCAAGTTACTTACGCCACTGATGGTGACCATACAGCATGCTGCCTATCGACTTGGCATGACAGTTATACTTGGCGAAACAATCGAATTGCAATTCTTTTGGCTTGATCAAGCCGATTGGATCACGCCGATTGGACCGTGCGTGTATGGTGGTCGCAATCGTCAGTTCAGTTGATATTTTCCGTTTTTCAATTGATTAACTAACCTAATTTAAAAATGCTATGAAATTTCACAGCATTTTACTTGAACATTGCATAATAATTATGTGAAATGACGATAAATAACAGCACTGATAAGTAACATTATTCATTGTCACATTTGTGACAAAATACACGTCGTGTGGGCGGTTGCTGTAACCGGCGCCATGTTAGTTCATTGCGGTTATTTTATGCTTGATTAAATAATACTGAAATAAGTTTATCACCTGCACCGAATCCCTAATAGGTACATCAACTTTTTTATTTTGGTTCTCATAAAGGTGTCATGTCTCTGCTATTGCATTTCTAGTAAGGTTTTTTCTTCTAACTCTTTTTAGTACATCCTCATTTGTTACCATTTCTGTCCAACTACATAAGCCAGTTTAATGAGAAGTTCGGTCTTTTAAGAGATTAAAGAGACTGCCCTAGATAGAGAAAGACGGAGAGAGCTCCATCAGCTACACCGACAAGGGCCTTCGGAAACTTAAAAAATAGGTAATAAGAAGAGGAAATGGTTTACATGTAACATAGAATTCTCTCAAATGATGTTGAATAACTTCCGGTTTCGGAAACATCTACTAAGATGCTCTCATAATACCTATTTGAATGGCAAATCGTTCGTGTCAAGAGTTTAACCTGCGCGATGCGAACCCATCTTTAATCAGCGGTCCTAATACAATAACCTGACATGCCCGAGACTACACAATATTTTTATGCTTAAAATTGTCGCCGTGTCATATCATAACCTTTGTATGTTCTAATTGTACATGTCCGTATTCAAAATAGACTTATACAACACTATATATCTCTATTCTATAATGAATGCATGAACCATCAATTTACCACTGGTTGTTCTTTACAGCATAATAATAAAGATATATAGTGATGAAGACAACCATGAGAGTAGAACTGGCATTTGAACGTAAATTCATTGAACATTAATTATTTATAGATGCTCTAACCTAAATTAATCTCCTCTCATAGATCCAATAGCTATCAAGCAGGAGAACAACAAAAGTGTACCTATGCTAATCAAAGCTACATATGGGGAATTTGATCTATCTGGTATGGTAGGAAAAAATATATGAACACACTTTCAATCGAATCTATAAACACTGAAGAATGTCATGAAATATTTAATTATTTACTTGATCTTCCTCAATTACCCTTGGGTTTACATTGAATATCCTTGAAGTCATCATGTTTCACCCTCATGTTTTAGCATAAGAATTCGTCTCCACGTCACGGCACTCTTAAAACATCCTATCAGGCACCCTTTTAAGGAACTCATATGAAAATTGCAAAATTTGCTAACCGCGTATCTACGAAGGAAGAGAAAAACAACAACAATTTTCGGTTACGTTCCGCATACGAGTAAAATACGGAATGAGTATAGCTGAATAATTGTAGCCATACGACGACGTAAAGTACTTACGATATACCTACCTGGACTATTGACTCATATAGTCGTTGTAATTGGTAATTGATGACAAATGGAGACTTCCTAAGTATCAATGCATTTAACGAGTAATAGTTTAATTTATTGTATATTGTGATGCAATTACATCATTTCTTGCGACATTGGAAATAGTTGGATTGTTTGATGTTGCATAATGTTTATCAAAAGTTTGACATAGGTAGGTCTCTTGAAGAACGTAAAAATATGGTAAAAAATAATGGAGGTGTGTGACGTTAATTTCACGCAATAAATAAAAACTTCCACGGGATGCAATGAAATATCATACATACTAGGTAGGTCCTTATTGCTGATATTTAAAAGATCCGTCCATATTCTTTTAAAACGTATAGTTCATCTTGCATTAACCCATCCATCTGAAAAGACGAGTCTTCTAAACCAACTAGATGACCTATCCAGTCCTGACTATCTGCAGAGCCCGGAATTATTTTGTCGTCATGATGACTATGAGAGTTTTGCTTGCACACGAGACGCGACGGACTGCCATGTCCAAGGAGCATCATCACAACACTATAAATATTATCTTTGTCACCAATTCTAATGTCACACACACCGCAAACCCACATACTCCGTAGGTACGGCCAGCAACACTTGTACGGCTAGCACCACACTTTTGTAATAAATCCATTATTTTTCTTCATCTGAACAAAATTTAGACACGTTGCTAATGTTTGTTGTTCACTAACGTTTCTAAAATAAAGTGTTACCGATTTGAAAAATTGAGAATACTCAGCGACTTACCTATATCTACCTGACTTTACCTATATCTTGTGTGAAAAAATAATTTCCTACTGTCTTATGTGCCTGTGACGATTTTTTTATGAGGGACTGTCAACGATTCAACTGAAAAATATATAAATTTTTCGCATGCAAAAACGTCTCTCTCGCCACTTAAACAAAAGCAGGGCAGCACACGCATCACGACAAGACTTTTGTCACGCATCATGTCACACCGAGTCGCTCTCTCTCTTACATAATGTAAAGGAGAGTATGAGACAATATCGATTTATCTCGCATTTTGTCTTGTCCCAGCCGTCTGACCAAGTTCGTACCGGAAGCATCGCAAGACGGCTATCCAACGAAACGTAAACTTCATTGTTTTCGGTAACACCGTGCAAATCCGGAATGACCGAACGTTTTGCAACTTGTTACAAACGTATCGTAATTAATTTGTACACGCTTTCGTGTGCTTTCAGACTATTGTTATTGTTCGCTACGTTGTTAACCTGCTAAGAATAAACTGCGTAAGTTTGAATGGGACACGTTCGACTTTGAAGCGTTTTTATTCCTTTTATTTTCTTGCTTTTCAACTATACTTTGTAATGATAAAATACATTTTTGACACTAATTGCCGTCGCTGATGAGTACCTATTGAATGATGCCTGACAGTCTAGGAGTCAGAGACATTATACTATGTCTTTGGGAAGACATTACTTCCACTCGTCCAATTTCGATGCCCAACATTTGATTTCATTCATTCCTTGACGGACGCCCATTACACTATTCAAATATCTTTATCCAAGATTTCTTATAGTATTTTATTATTTATTATCTAAAAATAGGAAAACTATTTTAGTAAACAATATCCTATTTACGAGCTGCTTATAAATAAGTCGGCTTTCTGAACTCAGTTCGCCCACACTAATAATGCCGTCTGCCTAAAATTTGTTGAAGTGCCCAACGGACATGCTACATTGAACTTTATTCGCTTAATATAAGGTTTTTACGTCTATCAGTGTGTGATCATAAATCATGAAGACCGTTTATCAGTGACGTTTGGAATGTGGAATAGGTATTTTTGAATATCAGTGAGAAGTAATAGGTACTAGCGACTTGTGATATAAGTGGGTATTACACCACCCGGTAATTTGGGACCCTTAACCTAAATCTGGGAGGTGGTGTAGTCACAGTTAGGGAGTCGTTTTTAAAAGAGTTATGGACCCTAAATATCGGGTAGTGTAATACCCGCAACTTCATAGAGGCCCAGCTTACATAAATAACCCGACAGGTTAATTTTTATTTTAGCAGATATGGGACCTTCTAACATTGCAATAAGCGTGTGCTCAGCGCACCAATACATGCTGCGAAATTCACACAACTGTTATCGCAAATTAAAGGCGTTTGATGCGTATTATTCGCAAGAAGATGAGCTGCATTGGCAATACCTTACTTGTTTTAAACATTATTTTCCGCGGTTGAGTCGTATCGTCCATAGACTCCCGTTTAGTAGAGCATACCAGTTTGGACAGACACTATCTCTGTCTTGGTAATGTCTTTGTTTATGCCTAACAATGAACTTATCTACTTACCTTGATGTCTATGAAGATCTATTTATAAGTCTTCAATTCTGTTAATGAATACCTCCGTAGACCGTACTGATTCATTGATTTTTGCGTAGGATGCTAATTCTAGTAGGTGCAGAAGCACCTACTTACAAGCTAAAATGAATTTTATTCCATGACCTTTTTAATTGTTTTCTTCTCATAACGAGTGCGTAGACTATCGCTAATTAGGTAGGTAATAATTCATAGGTTTTTCAATTGATTAAAGTTACCTGACAGACTTGAGCGAACCCGGAGAAAATTTCCTGCTGTCAATGAACAGAACGAGTTTAATGAGGGCAAACAAAAATCAGCTCACCACTCCTTCTCTCCTATGCATTAAGAAAGAGAGAGAGAGCGACTCATTGCGACATAATTCGTGACAAAAGTCTTGTCTTTGCGCGCGTAAGCCCTGCAGAAAAACAATACCCATTTTTAGGTGTGACAAAAGTTTAGTTGGAATTTGTGGACAACAGAATTAGCACCATTCCCATTGAACAATTTTAGTAGTATTTATTTATATCTGTACTCTGTAGATATTTGATTAATTTCATTTACACATACATAGAGAGCCACAGAAACAAACATGTTTAATATTTGTACTAAAATAAGACGGGTGCCGAGCGCGGCAAGTGTTTTGTAAACAAACCAGCGCGGGAACGAGATAAAAGATTGTTGTTGGCGTAAACGCGCGTGTAGGACAGAGATAGCGTGATGGTGATATCATTTTAATCGAATTTGGGTATATTATGGTGTTCCGTGAAGCAAGGCGGTTGTTATGTAATGTTTACATTACCTACCACCGACGCAATACAAAAAGTGGTGTTATAAGTTTGACACCCTTGTTTGTATTTATCTATAGCATCATGAAGGAACAGCTTATCAATGCGAGGGGTCCACCACGCTGGCTTATTTTAGTTTAGTTCGTCATGACATGATTTAACGATAACAGAATTGGAAGCTTGAAATCTTAAAGCTTTTGTGAATTAAAAGAACTTGTTTGTGGCATAATAAAGGGGGAATTCCATTAAATAAAGCCCTACGAAGTGGCCCCAAGGAATATCGTGTGAGTGCTTAAGTGCCTACTTAAGTGTAAGTACCTATTTACTATGTAATCGTAAATAGGTCGTAGGTTCATTACCAGCGCTCGAATCGATAGGTACATACATATTTCCAATCAGATTAATACCTATTATAGTACCTCCAACAAATATTAATTTTATTTTCTGTAAGTTAAACAATTTTTTTGTATGGGTAGTGTAGACAAAAAACCGTCAAACCCCTAAAACCGGAATTATTGCGAAAAAAATGCAACAATTCAACGATTATTTTATCCAGGTTAAAAAAATAAATGTATGGGTAGTGTTGACCAAAAACCGGCAAACCCCGAAAACCGGAATTTTTGCAAAATAAAAATACAACCATTTAAAGATTATTTTTATCCAGCTTAACTACAAAGCCAAATCAACAGAAAAGCGTTCAGCTATCGATATGCCGTTTACTTTCCTTCCGCTTATACGAACCAGTTTAGCGTTATCATGCAGGAAACATACCACGTAGCATACTGATTACAATCCATGGCTGTGTACGTTTATTGTTTTAATATTTGGAATGTTACAAATTATATGCCGCCATAATTTATGGTATGCTAGGTGGTACTATTTCTTGGTATTATTAACGTATTAACAGATAAGCTTGCAAATAAGTCGTAACCCTATTACCGTACTGAGTACAGGGGGCTTACGCCACGACCACTTATCGCGATTCAATTATAGGAACGTTTTAACGTTTCAGCGACTTTTTGTGCAATGACGTACCTTATTGTCATGACAATAAGAAACGTCATTGCACAAAAAGTCGCTGAAACGTTAAAACAATACTGCTATAAGAGGTGGTGGTAGGGCCCCAGTACTGAGATACTCTATTCTACCTTTTAAAAAATATGTACTTCCTTAGATGTGCTCATGAAATGTAATTGCAACACAGTGCCAAATAGCACCCACTAGCGTACAAGGTAAACGTAGTGTCGTCTTGGTCGGCTTATTTCTTCTTAGTAAATTCCAAGCGTGCTTTCGGCAACAGCGATTATTTTTATGTATTCTACCAGTAAGTAATAAATATCATTTACTTGACGGATTTTTAATGATACGACCTTCTCAACGTTGCAAAGATGGATACTAACCTTGACCTTGGTGTCGTCACAATTTGACAAGCGTAACCTTGTATGGTAATGACGGCCGTGCGTAATGGAGATTTTGTTGCAATTTTAGTCATAGACTTGCCGCCAAATTTAGAACGATTTTAGCCAGCTTACAAAGGTTTTAAAAAGCATTTCTAGGAACAATATTAATTTGTAATGCCAGTGTGAGTCCATCATAACTTTCTATAATTTTGGGGTTTGTTGTTTACCTAACATACAAGGTGTAAGGGGCTGCTATAATTTGTGAGTATTATTATTATGACTGCATAGATAGGTATAATCCTAAATATTTTGCTTAAAATAATTCCATTGCTCAAATTAGGACCTCATCACCATCATATTTAAATCACACGAGTCATTTATATGAGTAGGCAATCTCATTATATCGTTACTTTGCTTACAATGGTGGAAAAATATACGGAAACTCTTGTTCCATCAAAATTCTAAGCATTGGCTTCGACAATTCGCCCCACCTGAAAATGGCGCCTATAATAAAGTTGTAAATTATCAATTTATTCACATCGTTACGGCCAGGTGAAAACCTAGTTTGCTGGTTGAATACTCAATCGTTACTCGACAACCGTACGCCATTACGGTTATTGTGTAACTGTTAAAGTTAACGCGATAGGGGGTGTGGGGAGGGGGCCCGATAACCTTGTTTTTAGAAATAATTTTGACAGAACATCGAACTTGTTTTATGCGTGTAACGTCGGAGTTATAATTACATCGTTAATCATACATTTCGTGCTTATTTATACCTACACCTCCAATGGAACGGTTATTTGTGCGATAAAACAAAACTGGCACTTCCAAAGACTACATCTCAACCTACAACATTTTTCCAACCAAATTAGATCGGTGCTCTCAATAAATTCCCACTCTATCATCAATGTTATAGTGTATGCGTCACTCTAGCGACATACCCTGAATTCTTGCGATTCCTTTCATAAAAAGTTGAAAGCTGCGCGTGCGACCCGTGGTCCCGCTGCGAGTTTTCACTTTCACGGGCCGTTGCCCCTCGGCCAGCCTCGGCATACTTCGGCTCATTGGGTCAAGGTCGGACGTCTCGGGATTTTTATGTGATATATCACATGAACCTCGCATTTGGAACAGCTCGCGCATACATAATTGGCAAAATGTACCTTTTATGTACCTTTATCACCATGTAGGTATTAACTGATCTGCGTAACACTGTTTCCAGGCAAGCGCGCGTTTACAAATTTAAATTATCGACTGCCTTTATTTTCTTGAAACCACGCTTACGTCAAATGCGCGTCAAACACTAGTCAGGTGTACTGAACTGTGAAAACTATTAAGCTATATTACACGTAAGAAATATTCTTGACATTGTATCTCCAAGTGACTATAAGATTTTACAGGCTCTTAACACTACTGACGTCATTCAAACAATGATTTCCCTGAGACTCGACTTACAATCCACCTAATTTGCTACAGACGAAACAAGTATAATTGCTTATGTATAATTAACACACATTCTTAACTCATTATCGTTTTTAAACCTACAGTGAATCATTAATGCATTAACCCAGTTGAATTGCTCATCGATGTTATTTTAATGTAGCTATATCAGCTGTAGGTACTGTACTAACTAATTAAAATAATACAATTATATTCAATTTTTTGAAATGAACAGTGTAGGTTGTTATTACTCCATAGGTTTCAAATTACAAATAGCCGTCTGAATATTATTTAAACTAATTAATATTGAACTAATTATACTCACCGCACCTTTCTCTTTAAAATTCCATGAAAAAATAATGATCAAATTCACCTCATTCACTTTCACCTTAAAAATGTAGCAGACGCTCTTGTAAACTAACAAAGGCCAAGTCAAGTCTTAACAACTCTAGAGGAAGGCAGTTGACCTATCGGAATATTCTGAACGTGTCGCAAAAGATTGTCTTAAAATGTAATAAAAGTGGTGGAGATATGTAGTAGGTACTTACATTATTTTTCTTTTTGTTTCATGACAATGTGTAAATAGCGATCATCGACCCTTTGTTATCGTCGCTTATCACGTGAGGAAATATTGTTGTACTTGGCAAAGAAAGCAAGCATTTATCGCTTGTAAGATAAGGCAATGATATAGCATATTAATCTGTATCTTCTCTTTGGCATTGATCTATTTTTGTCGAAATTTAAAATTCCAGGGCATAATATTTTATGTAATTATTATATTGTATGTTGGCATCAAATATTAGTGTTTACAACATTTTTTTCGGTAATTACCGGTTTTATCACTTCGCCTTTTAATATTTGTCTAATAAAATATAATATGAAATGGTGTCACTGTGCCCTTGGGGAATACTGACCTGATGTTGTATTAAATACTAATCTATAAACATAAAAAACGCTATAATGATAAAAGAACGGAAAAGAGAGAAAAGACGAGAAAATATGAGAAAAGACCTTGAGTAATTTCAATTTAATGTTACATCAATAAGCACAATCATTAAAAACAGTTCGAGCCCACGATGCTAGATCTCAGAATTGTTTAAGTTTTTTAATGGCAATATTTACTAAACAGCTTTGCGGGTAAAACGTGGCCACTACAGGCCCAGGATAGGGACCTATGGAGGCAGAAAGGGGGGGCCTTTGCCCAGCAGTGGGACATTTAATAGTCTAATAAAAAAACTAAATTATCAGAACAATTTCTATAACTTACTGTCGGTCCACGAGCTACAAAGAATAAATTCAGATATTAGAAAAGATATGTATTGTATATTGTTACAGATAGTGTACAATGCATGAACAGGACGGCGACGGCGAGCCGGCGCACCATGCGCGTCGGCCCATGAACGCCTTCCTCATATTCTGCAAGCGCCACAGAAGCGTCGTGCGCGACAAGTACCCTAATCTTGAAAACAGGTGCGTATGCGCACTTTGCCGATTTTGCAATTAAAATATAAAATCGTTACAATATATTATTAAGTAGATACATATTTTATTGCGCTGCTTATAAGAAAAAGAATAAAAGCGAATGAATTACTTCGACACCTTTTTTTCTGTTTCGAAAATAATTACTAATCTACTTATGATAAAGATCTAGACCGCACGGCAGCTTTCATAACACACTTTGTCTTTTTTCTGTTACTAAATTTAATTAAACTTTCAATCTATTCATTACAGATCTATAACAAAAATTCTCGGAGAATGGTGGGCCAACTTGGAGGAAGGAGAGAAAGCTTGCTACACAGGTCTTGCTAAACAGGTAAGCACTTGAATAATATTATAATATAATATTATAATCATCACCAAATTAACACTGACAACTAAGTAAATTATTATTTTTTCTCTATCCAGTATAAAGACGCCTTCTTCAGCGCTAACCCCGACTTCAAATGGTACAAGTTGCCCGCACCACCGCTCAGGACGCTCTCTTCCAGGCCCAGAGAATCCAATGACAAGCCTATAGAGCCCCCCAACAGCGATCAACACGAGTCTGAACTGGAAAAAATAAATAACAACTCCACAAAAGTAGATTTCAATAAGAAATCTAAAGATGACCTCTTTGAATTGGCAGCGAAACCACTGTCTATGTTCACGCCCGGCAAGCTGGCCGACGAAGCCCAAATGGGAGGCCTCAGCAGTCTCCTAGCTACTAAGACTGAAACTCGAACTACAAACCCTTATTACTCACCCCCGTGCTTTAAGTTTAACGCGATCTCAAACCCAAACGATTACAGATCTCATAACATCATAGAAAGGGCCAAGTCCAAGGGTATTTCTAGAGAGGATAGTATACGTGAGCTACAAAACGCCCTCTCTGAAACCACTAAGGTGTTCGAAGAAGATTTTGACGAGGAAAAGGATGGAGTATACCCGTACGATCGATATGGTATGGGCCATACGATTGCGCATGCCGATACGGACCCTAGCGATCAGTTCACTAACCAAGATGTGATAGACCAAATAGTTGATAAGAGATTTTCTAAAGACGACGACTATAACTATCAAAGGAATTGGTCGGACGATGAGAAGAACATGAAATCGGGTAGATCGTGTAAAGGGAAAAGGTACCAGGAGTTCATGGCTGTTGGGGGGCTCATAGTGAATAAACGGCAGAAACGAGACTCCGATAAATCGCCAGACGAGAGCTACAGCGCGACCTGTAGCTGGGACCCCGGCAGCGCGCGTGGCGACGACTCGACCATCACAGACGAACCGAATCAAAACATACATAACGAGAAGTTAGCCGATACCGAAGCCAAAATCGATGAAACCGACGCGCCCGAACCAGACAATAATGCAAACAAAACATTCAAGGCTGCCGACTTCGACTTAGACGCTAAAATTAGAGCCCTGCCCTCCCTTAGTTTAGAGAAGTTCCAACAGAAGAAACGCGAAAACAAAAGGAGGAAGAAAACGATAAATCTCATGCCGCCGCAATCGGTCGAGTCGCACATTGTCAATTCAGTTCCTATGTCGATACTGGACGACAGGCGGAGACTGGCCGAGAGCTGGCGGGAGACGGTGATCGGCAGTCAGAAACGGAAGCCGAGGAAGGTGAGCATCACGAGACTCGAGGTCAATAGTATGGTGTCGAGGGTTGACCTGAGGGAGCCGGGACCTAAAATTAGCCCAGAGATAAAAATCGCCACGGAAGCTCCGCGCACGGTGGTGCACAACATGGAGATGTGCAACCCGTCGCAGCACAGCGTGGACCTGCTGGCGCTTGCCACCCTGGCCGAGGTCGCCTCCAACACCTCCAAACTAGAAGACTCCTCGATTATCGATAGCATAACCGCCAAAGCGAGCGATGAAAACGCTTCCATGGTATAAAATACCTACACAACTAGCCTTAAAAGATATTCCAAAAATTATTTACTTTGTAATCAGATCATATTTATACTATAGATCTAATTTTACATAGTACGCATAAAGATTAATATTATTGTACACTTTTAACTGTAGTTTTTATAACTTAGCTATAGAACTATTTATATTGAAAATAGAAAAAAAAACTATATGTATACTTACTTATTTTAGTTAGTACGTGTAGGCTGCTACATACCGCTTTGTTAGTTCTAGACAAAAAAAAAATAAGGGGTGATAGATAGTTTAATGTTTACATGAATAACAAAGCATAATGTATTTTACTTAAGGAGAAATACATATAAATAACAATTTAATAAATAATATCCCTAGCTTAGTTCGTGTTCACACTATCTATTGTACCATCCTAGAACATGTTTAAGCCATTTCATCACAATATGGTAATGAAAGCCAAACAAGTCATATTAGGTAAATTATAAAACCTCATTATGTATAAAGTTAGGTTATTTATATCGCCTTAATATTATTAGATATTTAAAAGAAAACTTAAGACACCACATGCATAGACTGCATTGCATTTTTAAGGTGATTCTTTTTCATCACATTGCATATTGCGCAATTATCATTTATATGTATATTATATAGGTATTTATATACTGATGGCACAGGTCAAGACTGTACTAAAATGATTACTTACCTAAATCACAAATTGTGGCGATCGATTGTGAGATAATATTGTATACATATATGGCTGAAAATAGTAAAATATAAAAATAAACAACGTATCTCAACATTTTATAATATACAACGCTATTGGGGTCATTGACGGTTAAGATACGAATATTGAATAGGAAAAAATGAATTTGCGTTGTATAGGTTTAAAGGCATTATTATATCTAATAAAAGGACAGCTATTTACAGAATACTATTTTCAGCCAAAGATTGGAATTTCTGCTATATTCATAGGTACATCTAAAGGCACCGAGGGTCGCTCGATGTTCAACCCTGAAATACAATTATGTATAAAAGTTTGTTGTAGTGAGTACCTATACAATTATTAATTTAAAAAAAACACTGTTATAATAGGTATGCAAAATTTTTTTGAACCGCCCAAACCAAACCTGTCAGTATAACAGAAATTTCAATAAAAAGTTTTTAGGAGACAAAATTATAAACTTTTATAAGATTTATACTTTCTAGAGTTGTAAAGAAATGTTAAAAGAGCTTATGGGATGGAAAAAGGTAAATCTTTGGTACCATTATTGGAAAGCGCTTGGAGGTATAGGCGAATAATGCGTGAACTACATATTAATGACGTATTTGGCTTGAAAGTAAGTCTTTTGGCAAATATATGGCCAACAAATGCTGCCAGAAAAGGCCACAGCAACCAGCCAATTATAAATTGCGAGTAAAACTCACAATTGTTTCTTTGTGATAAAAACTTGGATAATTTTAATTTAAAAGTGATTTTTTATTTGTTTTTCATGATGATTATTTACTTATCTATTTTCATAAATTACATTTTACTCGTGATTTTCTTAAAATATCACAAAATCTAAAAAAAATATAGTTTCGATTAAACATACACTGTTTAGATTAATCTTGTCCCTATTAGGTACCTGAAGTTTATCGAAAAATTCATGTATTAAACGAAAAAAAAATATTAAAAAAAATCTGTGGCAAAGATCATTTTAACCTTAAACATTATTATGCTTAGCATTACTGTGAATATACCTATAATAGTTGTTTAGTTTTTAAATGAAGAACAGTGTTTCTCAAATATTTGTTCTTGTTTATTTTTGTGATGGATTTTTCAAGGGTTTCTGTGATTTTATTCTATCTCCTATGTTAAGGTTGATGGTGAAGATTTCGTTTGCAGGTCTAGTCTAGATTAGGGTGTATGGAGAAAATGATCAAGTACTAAATTTGAGAAGTGCACTTATATTTTTTAAAGTTACAAAAGATGACACAAGCCATAAAGTGACATGCTCATCCAAAGACCAAATGTATTTAGAATAGAGAAGCTAGGCTGTAGATATTGTATATGTAATATATAAGTGATATAAAATATATTATTATGTATGATAAATATCTTAACACGTCAATAATGTGGCATTCCAACATGTCGAAATTATGATGTTACTCGTTTTTTATGTTCATTTTTAAATTTGTTGCATTTTGTTTTTATTTTTCAATCATTTCTATATTCGCATAGCTTTTAAAACTAAGTAATTGTTAATTTTGTGTAAAGTTTAATTGATTGTTACGTTTTTTAATAGAAAGTGGTGAGCTTTTAACGGTTCCTAAAAGAGATTTTTAATGATGAGCTTTACGGGGCTTTACTACGATTTCAAAAAAATTAAACCTACTGCATAATTACCAATCATCTTATGAAGAATAATATTATATATTTTGCCTTGTCAAAAATAGAGCCTTATTTTATATTTGAAAAGATAGTATTTAGGTGAATCGAGAAGGGGCCAGTATGTGGAAACGAGATCTTAAGAATAATCACGGATTTTTAAAATTATGTACCTTCATAAACGGTGAGATTATGTTAATCTCTAAATTATAAAACATAGGATCCGTTAATAAAAATAAATAAATGGTGCTGGAAGATCTGTATTAAAATTATTTTAAGAATCGTCCATTGTTTCTATTACTCGTTCACGCAATGGACGGTTAGTCAAGAGTTAGGTATTGTGAAGAATTATTATTATTAATTTTAAGGTACATGCAATCACTTTGTGCTATACCTTTTAAATATATAAAAAATCAACCTGAACAAACAGTACATTCGTGTAGCGCAAATTGATTGTGTCAATTATATTCAAACTGTTTGGGAAATCTTTGTGGTTTGAGAAACACTGGTCTGGCGTACCTATGTATATTAAGTTAGGGCATAATAAGTCGGCACCCAAAGTGTTAACCTGTTTGGTTCCAAAGTAATATTGTTGAATGTTTTGTTAAAATGCGACCGCGGTTTAATCTATATCCTTTTATTGTAGTAATAAAGTTTATTCATATTAACAGAGCATTTTGTTTTATTCAATTAAAGCCCAAAAAAAAATTAAACCTGACTGAAACGGCCATAAATAAATAAGTATCGGTACATCAAAGTAATTCACAGTTTTTCTATAAGAGAATAGTAACTGAAAATGGCATGTAGTTACAGTGAGTACAATCGAAAAAAAAAGAAATTGAAATCGTAGCTAGAAATAGGTACCTATATTAAAACAGAGTTCACACACTATGTTACCAGATGGTCAGTCAGTATGGAGACCGCCGAAATGTGGTAGAAAAAATTTAAGGTACCTTCAAACTCAAACTCAATTTTTTTTTATTCATGTAATCTATAAGTAGCGTTTATAAATCGTCAAATTAGCAAATAAATTTTAACGTTACCACCGGTTCGTAATGTTGCTTCCATTGAGAAGAGCCGGCAAGAAACTCAATGTTTACTCTTTTCAAAAGAAAAATAATAATTGCATACATTTTTTTTAACAGCAACGCTATGTGAGCAAAAAAAACAAGTAAATAAAAATAGTAGATTGTATCATAAGGGAGCAAAATAATATTTTTTCGGCGAGGGCGCTTTTTTGAATCCTGAGCGAAGTGAGGGATTCTAGAGTAGAATCCCGAGCGTAGCGAGGGATTCTTTAGTAGAATCCTGAACGTAGCGAGGGATTCAAAGTACGTCGCCCGAGCCAAAAATATTTTGCGCCCGAGAGATACACTCTACTTTTCATCACCCTCTATGAGAAAATAAAGGGCTCCTCATATTTTATTGTAATATTATTATTTAATAAGACATTTAAAGGTGGTAGAGCCAAACTGTAGCCAATTGACTGCAGCTCATATACGGGCTGGCTCGACCGGGGTAGTACCACCCAAGATCGATCTTTACGCCGATCTTCTCACAGAAGATCGGCGTAAAGTAGCTATTACAGCTGCGTTTCGTACGATGAGTGAGAGAGCCGCAAGCCCAACCGGCCCAACCGGGTCGGCAACACTCGAGCAATGCCTTCGGTATTGTAAGCATCCATAGGCTAGTTCGCGCGTTTTAATTTGATTTATTTTTTTATTCAGCTGGCGGCTCGACTATGGGCCCCGTCGCGTCGTACCAGCCAGTCTTTATTCAAACAATATTTGTGTTGGATTTATTTGGCGCTGAACACTAAGATATTCTAAATTCAAAAAGTGCGCCGCAATTTACTTTCCCGCACACTTATTTCATAAGTGTGCGGAAAAGTTCATTCCGGCGCACTTTTTGAATTTGGAACAAGTTTCTTATAAACCGCCTTAAAACACCACCTTTGGGCTCACTTAAAGGCGAACCAAGTCGTCCTTTTCGAATAGATGGGATGAAAAAATATAAAAAAACTAGCCTAGAAAGCTGTGCATGCCAACTCCCACTTTACAGTCAAACCAAAAGGTGAATATTTAGAACGTTTGTTTTGGGTGTGATGCCTTCCGTGCTTAAATGAAAATTTAATAGACCTGAAAGTTAAGGAACAACGGTGTCAAGTGGAAAATGGGCGGACCAGTCCCCGCAAGCAGCGCCCGGAACCCGAGCATGACTTGAGCAGCGGCATCACCCTCCTCAACCATTTTAGAGGGAAGAGGGTGACCCGCTCCACGGAGCCACCGCAAGCAGAACATGTCCTTGTGACCTTGTCTTCGCTTTTATAGTTTTGGTCCCCATAATGACCTACCTCGATGTCACACCCTGTATAGGTACTTTAATAACATTGAAAATTAGGTGATGACACCGTTCCATGGTAGAGACCGATAGAGATAAAACTTTTATGGAGATTGAAAAAAATCTCTGGGTTCCAGAAGCGGAGATATAGAATACCTACGTACCTACCTACATGAAAGATTTTTTATGTTTTTTGGGTTAAAATGTCCGTGATAACCGTAGGTAGAACAAGTGCGTCAGCAGCTCACAAAGCATAATTCAATTTATCTGATCAGCAGGATCGTAGAATCAAGCAAACTCTGGGAAACCTGTCTCGTTCTGTCTATCACTACCACGGATCACCCACCCATGAACGTAATATAGATCTATGCATCCACCATTTCGACGCTAAGAAAGAATAGAAAACCGTAATCTTTCGAAAATTAAACCGGTAACTGCACACGTGGGACGTTACTAGCATGGTCTGTCAAAAATAAAAAGATTAAAAAAGTCACTGTCAAAAGTGTTTCACCAAGGATGTCAGATTAGGGGGAATACCCTAAACTTTGGGGATTTTTATAGCTATGGGCAGAAAATTATGGCGACAACATTTTAGGGGGATTTATGGAGGGAAAAAGATTAGCCCAAGGATCTTTTATTACTACAGGATAAACCAGTTGAGTTTTTGGTTAAGAAGAAATTCAACTTTATTCTCCTGGTATAAGGTCTATTATACCTTGACAATTCTGTAGACAGAAAAACGAGCCGAGCGAGAGGCCACAGTTGGGACCGTGTCCCTCTCACTCCGAGTTGCCATGCCAAAATAATATTATCGTTAGGTAGTGATTGTTAGATTTTAAATCAAGCAAATAAATTAATTTATTATTTATCGTGACTACCTATTGTTTTATCATATAAACAATAGTCGCGATAAATAATAATTTATTATTTATCGTGACTGTTGTTTTATCATACAACAGTCACGATAAATAATAAATTTATTTATTTGCTTGATATAAAAACTACCAATCACTCAAATAAAAAAAAAATGAATTCAATTATTATTTATCGCGACTATTGTTTATATGATAAAACAATAGGTAGTCACGATAAATATTAAATTAATTTATTTGCTTGATTTAAAAACACCAATCACTACCCAACAATAATATTATTTTGGCATGGCAACTCGGGGTAAGAGGGACACGGTCCCAACTGGGGCCTCTCGCTCGGCTCGTTTTTTGTGCAGTAGTGAACAATCCAGGTATGTATTTACGTTCGTGGATTAGCCTTTCACACTTTTAGGATTCATACCAAATCCATTACTACAATTTATATTTAGAACAATCAAGTATATAGCTTAGTTGGAGGGGCTAAACTTGCCACGCGATATATATTATATTTTTCCCATTGATTATAGGGGTTTTTTCTTCAAAACCTATATCTTAGAGGAATTTTGAGTTCAGTTTGGGGTAACCCAACGAATATACGGAGGAACGCGAGACGGTCATCTGGCAACACCGGCTGTCAACTGTCAGTCAGTCAGCAAATAAAGAAATAGTTTCGGTTACGGCCGGATTACAATTTCTCAAATATAAAAAAAATACAACAAATTGTATTAATTTGGACCCATTTATTGGCCAAACATCACTTAAACTCACGTGTGTGTGTTGTTAAAGATATTTTTTCAAATCTGGATGAAGATACAATGATTGCCGCGTCTGACCCTCTGGTATGTTATTGTTATTGTTTTCAGTGTATAATTGCATTATTTTACGAATAATACACATAATTAAGAACCTAAAACTGTTTGTACTGTAAATGCTCCACATGAAACCTAAATTCACAGTCAAATATGTACTCAAATATAATTTAAACCTGAAAATTAAGGTTAGAAAGCGGTCGCTTCGCTTTCTCGTTGTTCTCTGTACTATTCTGACCTACAGGAGTTCGTGCCACACGGCAGGACCGTGCTCGCGAACCACCCCGGTCAGATCTACGGCAAGGGACACAACAGCTCGGTATCAGAGAACTCACTTCTGTATAAACTCACCAACTTTGCCATCAAAGATGAGAGCCTGTTGGGAGCCAAGGATTCCGAGGACCAGGAGTGGTGGTGCGTCAGGGAGGTTTATTATAAAAGTTCCAATGGTAAGTGAGCCTTGTTGTTTTAAATATAAACATCTTATTGTAGGCGGAAGTAGTTGTATGCGCACCTCACTAAGCTTAGTTTGCTAGTTTAAATACCTAAATCGTATATGAACTTTTTTGGCTCATATTGTAGCCAGTTAGACAGTCAGTAGATAGAGAAGCAAACAGCTAGGCATTTGTTGCCTAAACTTTTCCCAATGAAACTGAATGTCTGTTTGCAATATTTCTGCAAAATATGAAACTCTTAACTATCACTCTACTCAGTTGAGTTTATTTAATCTATTCTCAGGACACAGTAGACTCTTCTGTGTCCTGAGAATACATAAAATAAAGATAATTATGTTTTCTATCCACTGATGCCAAAATTCTTACAAAAGACATCTAACTTGCCAGTCAATACTCCATTTCAGACTTAGAAAAAGAGCCACAACAATCCAAAGAGTCGAAATCTGAGGAGAATTCTGAATCCTTTCGTCCTCCGAGCCGTCTGAAGAATGACTTCAACATCTCCATCAAATCAGAACTTCTTGGTGTAAAGAAAATGGACACAGAATGCGCCAACTCGGCAGGCCCCTCGCGTGGAGGGAGTGCCAATAGTTCCAGCAATATGTCCAAGAAATTCAACTTGGGTGGTACTCCAAGTAAAAATCCGAAAAAGAAACCCCTGGATCCAAAGACTGATTGCTTTTATGAAGAGGAGTTGTATGTGAAGGGGTGCACTGCTGTCTGGTCTAAAGGTAAGTAAGTAACTATAATAATAATAATAATATCCTGGGACATTTTTTTACACACTACCTACCCTACCCTAGCTACCTGATCCCAAACTAAGCAGAGCTTGTACTATGGAAACCAGATAACTGATATTACTACATATACTACTTTTTTATTTTTAAATACATACTTAATATACATATACACCCAGACTCCGGACATACAGACATGTTCATGCACACAAATGCATGTCCCGGGTAGGAATCGAACCTACGTCCTGCAGTGTGAAAGGCGCCTCCGCATCAACCACTCTAACGGGCCCGTCAACTATAGTGTGTTTTTCCTTAAGAGTCTTAAGACAATAACAAACCGTACTGGGTACAAAAATCATGAGTTTTGGCATCAATCACAACCTTTACCTAAGTTATGAACGTCTTGATTATTAGAAGAAACACATATGGTATGAATTACACCAAAAACTGCTTCAAATTAACTATTCAAACACATTAATTTTCATAAAATCAAAAAAATATCAGAATCCATTTCAACAGATTAAAAATGATCATCACAACTTGACATTTCTAAATGCGAGTTTGTCTTTGTATTGTAGTAATGCGATATACTATATAAAAAGCACATATTAGTTTTTTATTGTATTGTTATGTAAAAACTGCATTATTTTAAAAAGAATGATTTGATAAATGACTTTTTTGGTCGGTCAACTGGTGGAAACGTCCCGTCACGCCATTCGTCTCGTCGCCTCACTTGATGTTGTACATTACGTTACGTTATAAGCTTCCTGAGTATATTTGTTTACTTGTTCATTCGATAATGTCCCAATGCTATCAATTGTCTTTGCTTACCAGGACGCGATCTTTGTTTATCAAACAAGACAAGTATTTCTATACTTGTCTTATTTGATAAACAAAGATCGCGTCCTGGTAAAACAGACTGGAAGGTTTTACTCATTTCGCCTTTTGGGATTTTGAAGTTATGGAAGTGAATTAAACTTTTTTTTCTAATTATATTTATTCAGGTCTCATATCAACACCAGCCACGAAACTATCCGACGCAGAGCACAGAGAAACAATAGCTTGTTACACCATAGAGAACCCCATAAAACACGCCACCTTCTGCCACTTCTTCGTTGACATCAAAAACACCATGCTCATAGACGCATTGAACTCACAGATTGGTGATGTCAAGAAAAATATAAAGATTGAGGATACCACAGAGCATATCCAGACAAAGTCTATGCCAGCGATATTGTTAGTAGATAATAAATGTATGAGAGTATTCGCTATGGACGGACGTGAGTATATGACGAGCGTTCCTTTCCAAGTTAAAAAAGTATGGCCCATGAAGTATGGAGTTTTACTTGAAAAGGAAGCTGCAGGCATGCACAACTCAATCCTTCCTATTTCATTCATAAATCTGAACGAATCTAAGAACAGTACGTTTTCAAAATCAAGGACCAACTTTCCGTTCAACATGAGTGCCAAATTACGGGCTGAATCAATGTCAGGGTACGAACAGGATGTACCTCTACCAACATGCTTTTCACTCACACATCCGTTAGATGAAGTGACACCTATATTAATGAAGTCGCCATCACATGGATTACAGTATTACAACGATGGAGACATTCAAATAATATTCGTCAGTTCCAATCCGAGTATAATATTGTTATACGATTGGAAATTAGGAACGCACTCCTTATGGAAGATACGCAGAGCGATCCGAGAGGAATGTCTATCAATGTGTCCCAATATGAACTCCACTACAACTGTATTCAGCCAAACGTGCGATTACATAGGCAGTCCAATGCACAGTCAAAGGAATACAACGAGCTGGGCGACAGGGTTAGGCAGTCCGTTCCACTCCAAAAAAGGTCCGAGCACACCTACAATGTCTCGGTCCAGACTGAACAGTCCAATGGCGAATGTGTTCCACCAACAAGGGCTCTCACCTCATGCGTCCATAGGCCAAGCTTCTTCGGTCTCCATGATGGCTAATACGGCCCATCAGAACCCACCATCGTTGCCATTATACCCGGATATATGTCTGGACCACATATGGACGGACAGCCAAACGATCCGTAGAGACTCCGTAGAGTCCCCAAGTGACCTTAAAACCTTCTTGCATACGGACTTAGTGGGACACGATTACTTGTGTTTTATGGTGAGAGTGGGTGGAGTGAGCAGGATGCAAATATGGAGACTACAGAAGACTCATTCGCACGGGCAGACTACGAAGACTAATTTGATGGTGGGTGCGGTGTCCACGGTGTTGGCTAAGGATGCGGTTGTATTGGAGCATCTAAATATGATTGCGTTGATTGACGAGTCTGGGAATATTATATTGCAGTCGGGAAACAATTTTGTTGGCAAGGTGAGTAAATCATGCAGTAATTTTGATCAAAAACCTACAATCGGGCTAAGTTACTGTTCAAATATCGCCAGACTCCAACTGTATGGTCCTGTACTATGGGTACCATACAATGGACTGGGGGCTATTCTAGTGACCAGACCAGGGCAATTTACGAAAAGGCCGTTTCTGAAATTTGACTTTGGCCAAACGGCCAAATTTGACGGCGCCAAGCAGTCGTCGAAATCAATAGTAAGCTTGCTTAGATCTTTAGTAAAATACTCAAAGTAAGTAGTTAAAATGTGTTAATAAGTAATTTCACAATTTCCTAGAAAGTTGTCTGCATGTGTAAATGTCAGTCAGTGCAAATGAGGGCCTATAAATAGAAAATCAATATTTTAAGGCCAATATATTGTCGACAATAGTTCAATTTTGTTGACTGTACTAAAAAACCGGCTAAGTGTCGGCTCGCACATAATGGGATTCGTACCACCGTAGAATGAAAACGTCTTAACTATTTTTATAATTTATTTTATTTTTAGTATTTGTTTTTGTAGCGGCAACAGAAATACACATTCCGTGAAAATTTCAACTCTACCTATTACGGTTCGTGAGATACAGCCCGCTCACAGACGGACGGACAGCGTAGGCTTAGTAATAGGGTCCCGTTGGCACCCTTTGGTTACGGAACTCTAAAAAAAACTTAATTTTTTCTACAGGTCCATGTAGGTGGGGTCCTAGCCCGTCTGATAGACTCTCCGTACACGAAGAGGTCTACCTTCCAGTCCCCATTCCCTCGGCGCAGCAGTCTCCTCCCCAGCAGGAGTAATGAACCTTCGACCTTCGACGATTCAGCTCTTCATCTACTGTCACCGGTGCCTCATTCCACGGCGTCGCGGTTGGAACAAAAAGAGAGCTTAGGTGAGGAGATATACGGACTGTTTTACCTTCTCCGATTGTGTTTGTTTTGTATAGACTTAATTGTCTACCACATTTGAGACATTGCCTTGGCTACATTTCTCGCGAAAAAAATGACTAGTATCTTTATGCCATGTTACGAACCTTCCATACAAACTTTCATCCCCTATTTCATCCCCTTAGGGAATGAATTTCCGAAAATCCTGATACAGATCACTTTTATTTAAGAACAGCTAGGCTATTCTGTAACGACAAACCCACTTCGCACGCGTGTATTTGCAGGTGATATGTCAAATTTTGTATTGAAATTTGACATTTCACTAGAAAATTCACGCGTGCGAAGTGAGTATGACGCATAGACGAACCATATAAAGGACTGGGTCTAAGCTACCAGGCCGCGTTGCTATTACATCGCACAGCTCGGCCGGTGACGTCATCACAGTAGGCGTAGCTTAAGTCAGTGTGCTGTTGGCGTTCGTCCTGTGCAGACATCTTGCAAGCGTTCGCACCCCAAATATAATTCTACTCGACACTAGATAGCGACCCTTTGTACGTCTCATTTGCCATCCTACACTTAGTGACATCTAGTGTAAAAAGTTAAACTACGTAGTAACATCGACATAGAACGAAGCGAGTAGTTTTGCTATTGACCGGTAGATATAAAATTGAAAAGTAGGCGTTATCTAACACCCCGTCACCCGCGCATATCCCGCGCAAAATGTCAAGCGTTGTTTCATAGGGAAATCTAATAAGAACACCTCCACTTACTAATAGCTTCATGACTATACTGTACAAGGTGTGAGCGGTCTGATGGACGCGGCGGGGTCGCGCGTGACGCTGCGTCTGGAAGCGGGCGCTATGTGGCGCGTGACGCTGCCGCCGCTTACCTGCTGCACGCTCGTCACAAGCTGCTACGCCGCGTTGCGCGCTATACTGCCCAAGGACATCACTATGCAGGTACTTTTACCATTCATTTCTAGACCACACTGTCCCATTGCAGTGCAATTGTCTCCCCTCACTTCGACCTGCTCCGGTCTATTAGGCAGGTGACTTTTCCAGAAGACGTAGATGACTAAATCGCCATCATTAGATTTTTGAATAATACATTTCTCTCGACATAAATCGACTCGGTTGATTTAAAAAATAACACCTCTAATATTGCACCAGCCAATAAATAGTGCCGCTCCTATGGATACAGTTCTGGGAATTAACGTCAAACGCCAAAAAAGTACATCGTGCCGAAATGTATGACCCCACATTATATTTCAAAGCGTTAGTCCCATGGACCAATTACTAAGGGGACTGGGTCTAACCAACTGTGCACTGTGATTCATCGACTAAGTCCTGACGTCATCAGAGTAGGCGTGGCTTAAGTCAGTGCGCTGTTAGCGTTCGTCCTGTGCAGACGTCTTGCCAACGTTCGCATCCCAAATATAATTCTATTTGACACTAGATGGCGACCCTCTGTTTTTCTTTTTCATCACCCTACACTCAGTGACATCTAGTGTGAAAAAGTTAAACTACGTACTAACATCGACATAAAACGAAGCGAGTAGTTCTACTATTGACCGGTAGATAGATGCCATAATTTCTTAACACCCACCACCCGCGCCATGCCGCGCAAATTTCCACGCGTTGTTTCATAGGGAAATCTAATAAGAACATCTCTTTCTACGTATTTTCTCTGTGGTTAATCCTATTGTAGACTTAATTCGCTCATAAACTACTAGATTGATATTTTTGCGTATTTGACAATTTGCGAGGAGGTTATTTGTCATGTTTCGAAAACATACAGTCCCTTCATATTTTGCCTGTTCGAGTTGTTTTAAGATCATGTAACTAGAAAATAATACCAAAATGTTTTCTTTTCTATTCTTTTCACAGGTCATTATAAAATGGTACGGCGTTCGCAACGCGCCCGGCACACAAGACCTAACGCCCGACCAAGAGTGGTCCATGTTCTCCAAATTACTCCTCTCCCTCATCGGATATGACGTAGAACGACTCAACTCCAAACAAAACGACGACCTCATCGACCACACAGAGGTCGCGACCAAGAAGCAGAGGACATCTAGCGACGGCTCCCAAGACGACTGGGAGTATCTACTCATGTCTAAGATGCATAAAGTCATCGGATCCTCTATGTCCACGTTACTAAAGTTGCCAGTACAAAATGACCCTAGTAAGAAATACAAAAAGGTTGTCATTGAAGTGGAAAAACCGGCACAATTCAACTCAAACTCATTGCTATTTCCTTACACTTTACAAGTGTTATACTCTCTACATTTAGTTTACGAGGAGTTCAAACTAAATACGCTGCTATGGACCAATTTAAAACCTCTATCTTCATTCCTATACCAAATATCTAAGGACTTGAAATTGGATAGTTACGTCAATCATTACTGGTTAGATTTTCCCGCGGATTTGAATTTGGAATACGAAGATGAGTCGCAGATCGCGGATGCTGGGAAGAAGTTGTGCGAACCGACGTATTTCAGCCGAGATCCGCCGAATATATTCATGTATTTGGACGCCATGTTGAAAGATGCGGATGTGGGATACTATCCGTATTTGGCGGATGTTAATAATATGTCGAGGGATCTTATTGAGGTGAGTTACTATTAACATCATTTCTGCCAAAAGACGTCCACTGTTGGACATAGGCCTCCCTCAGAGTTGGGCAATAATTGCAACTTTTGAGTCACAATTAATAATCTATTGTGATTTGTTTGTGATTGTTAATTGTGACTTCCACATGCAATTAAATTCAGTTGCAATTAATTATTGCCCAACTATGGCCTCCCCAAAGTTTGCCACAACAACCGGTCCTGCGCCACTTGCATCCAGCTGTTGCCCGCGACCTTCACTAGGTCTTCGGTCCGTGGTCGGCATTCAAGAACCTTTCTGCCCCATGGGCTATCAGTTCTTCGGGCATGTGTCCAGCCCGATGACCTTGGTTTTTCTACGTACTGTTATAACCCTTATTTCTATGTACATAGAGTGCATTCAGCGCTTTAGTACATGACGATGTTTTATTTCAATGCAATTCAGCAGTTTCGGCATTTACTCGATATATAATAATTTTAAAGTTCATTTTTAGTTAGTCAGAATAAAAATCTCGCGGAGCACGGTTTGCTCAGGAGGAAATTCGGGAGCCAAGAAAATTTATGTTGTGTAAAGTGTTAATAAACGGTGTCAAGAAATTTTAGTGTTTTTTTTAAGGCAACAGGGACGGTATCCTAACAAATTTGGTCAGAAGTCGGATGTCAGAGTAAAGTCTTACGACGTAGAGTCACATAGACGCTGGCATTCAAACCCAAGGACCCCTGTTTTGCCTTCTGATCGACAGTAAGACTTAGCCCAAGGCTAAGCCTGCGTCAGCTACTGGACGACGGTCAGCCTCCGCTGTATAGCGTGAGCCCGCTCCACACATTCCACCGGAACACCTCGGGACGACGGTCAGCCTCCGCTGTAAAGCGTGAGCCCGCTCCGCACACTCCACTGGTCTCCACTGGTCGACGGTCAGTCTCGCACCGCCGAGCCCACACCAACCAAGGTTTCTGACTCATCTCCATCTACACTCCGCACACTCTGCTGGTGAAATGCTGCTGTTGCTGCTGCTACAGTGAGTGTTTTTACAAAAAGTTCCATCCCAGTGTTTTCTAGTTCTATCTCAGTGTCTTCCACATCGGTGTCGTTTAGCGAACTATAATTTACTATATTTTATTTTTTACCACTTTTACTATTTCTTTTATAATATACACATTTATACTACTTCTTATAATTTTGCAAATATTATTCTGTTCAACATCTCTAATAATTAATGTCACTTAAAGGAGAAGACACTAAAGATTCTAAATCGACCATCATGTCCGAACAAATTACTCTTTCAGTCCTTACTAAATTTATAAAAGGATACAATGGTGATAGGGAATTACTTCCCGCGTTTTTAACGGATTGTGACAATGCAATGTCCCTAGCCACCCCAGAGCAACAGAATGTACTCTGTAAATTTATTATATCTCAATTAGAAGGTAAGGCCAAGGTTGCTTGTAGTTTAAAAACGTTCAGCAAGTGGGCCGAATTAAAAACCTACCTCAGATCTACATTTGGGGAGAAAAAGCATGCCACGCATTTATTAGTCGATTTGCAAAGCTGTAAACAACTTGGTACAGAGGATGTTACTAAATATTCCTTAAGAATTGAATCTATATTAACTAGGATACAATCCGACACTCATTATAACTGTAATGATAAAAAAGAACTCGTTGGGCGTATAGCAGCCATGGAGGATCTTGCACTTAATACATTTATGTTAGGGTTAAACCCCTCAATTTCGACTATTGTTCGGTGTCGAAATCCTGCTGACTTAAATGAAGCAATACAGCATGCTATCGAGGAAGAAAAACTTTATAATCTTTCCAGGTCTAATTTTGCTAAAACCCAAAAGCAGTGCACTGTGTGTAACAAAATGGGGCATAATTCGTCTGAGTGCTTTAAAAATAACCCTCAGTTTCAAAGGTCGTATCATGTTGACTCTAATCTTAATTCCAATGCTAACTCTAATTCTAACTATCATACAAAACCTAATACTAATTCTAATTTTAATTCAAACCCTAAAACTTGCAATTACTGCAAAAACATCGGTCACATGATTGAGCAATGCCGCAAAAGGCAATATAATATGCAACGCCGCGAAAATGTCGACAATGCACAACGTGATCCAAGCACGTCCTATACTAAGGTCGTTCACATGTGCGACGCTAACGAGTCAATTTGCGATGAAAATTTAAACTAAAAATGATTTCGGACACGTGTCAGCCGAAATCATATAGTCCTCCAAAAGACACGAAATCCTATGCTATTTCTACTAGCTCATATTCATCTCAACTTAATAAGTTGAGTCCTACTAAATCTTTTACATCTCAACCAAACGAGTTGAGTCTTTCTAAATCTTTTACATCTCAACCAAATGAGTTGAGTCATACTAAATCTACTAAATCTATTACACCTCAACATAAGTTGAGTCATTTACCTACTAAATCTTTTACATCTCAACCAAACGAGTTGAGTCTTTCTAAATCTTTTACATCTCAACCAAATGAGTTGAGTCATACTAAATCTACTAAATCTATTACACCTCAACATAACAAGTTGAGTTATTTACCTACTAAATCTTTTACATGTCAACCAAATGAGTTGAGTCATACTAAATCTACTAAATCTATTACATCTCAACATAACAAGTTGAGTCATTTACCTACTAAATCTTTTGCATCTCAACCAAATGAGTTGAGTCCTACTAAACCTACTATATCTACTAAGTCTTCTACATCTCAACAGAACAAGTTGAGTCTTACTAATTTTGCTAAATCAAAGACACCTCGAACTAATAAGTCGAGTCATCACATTTCCACTGAATCATATACACTGAATCCTAATCCTAAATCTAATGAAATTGTTATACCTATTTGTGAAATGAATACCTATAGTAAAAAGGTGTCCCTACCTCACGTTTTTATCCATACTAATCATGCTAAAGAACAATTATGTTTTCTTATTGATACAGGAGCAAGTGTCAGTATTATAAAAAAATCTAGCCTACAAGAAGTTCCATGTCTCTCAACTGAAAAATTAAAGCTTAAAGGCATTACTAATTCAGAGCAGTTGGTTGAAACTTTAGGTACATTTCAACTGGAATTTATTTTATCTAATGAAACATTTAACTACAAATTTCACGTCACCAACAATGACGTCAACTTAGAAGAGTATGACGGCATCATCGGCAGTGACTTTTGCAACTATTTTAAAGCAAACATTAATTATTCATCAAAATCTTTATTAATCAATGGCTATTCCATACCTATAATTTATAAACAACCAACTTATATCATTCCGGCACGCGCTGAAGCTGTTATTGAATGCGCAGTATCAAATTACTCTCGCGAACATTACTCCAACAACGAAGCACTTGTTCTAGATCATATTGTATGCACCGGTGTTTATGTCGCCAATTGCATAGTTTCCATTAAACCCAATGAAAAAGTAAACATATCAGTTTTAAATACGACTGATTCTAATATTGAAATTAAAAACTATTACGTGGAACTGTCACCTTTAGATTACGAAACTTTTAACCCTGATCAATGTCACGAAATCAATACTATATCTACTACTAAATCTAATCGCCTAAATCAAGTCTTGGACTTAATTCGCTGTTCTCATTTAAATAATGAAGAGAGGAAATCTCTCCTTGATTGTTGCTCTCAATTCACTGATATTTTCCACCTCGAAGGGGAACCCCTATCTTTCACAAGTGCAATCGAGCACACTATTAATACAGGTGATGCACCTCCTATCCACGTAAAATCATATCGTTTTCCAGAGTGTCACAAAAATGAAGTTGATACTCAAGTTAGGAAAATGCTTGACCAAAATATTATTCGCCCTTCTATATCGCCTTGGAGCGCCCCTGTATGGGTAGTCCCGAAAAAATTGGACGCGTCCGGCAAAAAGAAGTGGAGAATCGTCATAGATTATCGCCGACTCAATGATGTCACTGTTTCCGAAAGTTATCCACTGCCTCTTATCACCGATATTCTCGACCAGTTAGGTCATTCTAAATATTTCAGCACACTTGACCTTGCAAGTGGCTTCCATCAATTAAAAATGAGTGCCAAGGACGCTCCCAAAACAGGATTCACTGTCAGCACTAATTCAAGCATGTCTGGGCACTACGAGTTCACCAGAATGCCTTTCGGGTTGAAAAATGCCCCTGCAACATTTCAACGGCTGATGAACACGGCTCTATCTGGTCTTCAAGGTCTCCATGCCTATATTTATTTAGATGATTGCATCATATACTCTCATGACCTTGAATCTCACATTTCCAAACTCACATTAGTATTTGACAGACTCCGACAATTTAATTTAAAACTTCAACCAGACAAATGCGAATTTTTACGTCGCGAAGTCGCATATTTAGGACATATCATCACCGATAAAGGTGTTTCCCCTAATCCTGAAAAAGTCAAGTCCGTCTCTGAATTCCCAACTCCAGTCAATGTCAAACAAATAAAATCATTTCTAGGTCTTGTCGGATATTACCGACGCTTTATCGAAAACTTTTCTAAATTAACTAAGCCCTTAACCTCGCTATTAAAAAAGGATGTTCCTTTCAACTGGACCTCTGAACAGGACAGTTCATTCCAAATTCTCAAGGACAAGCTCACCACGGCTCCTCTGCTTCAATATCCTGATTTCACTGCTCCTTTCTTAGTTACAACTGACGCCTCGAACTATGCCGTAGGTGCAGTCCTCTCACAAGGTGATATTGGTAAAGACAAACCTATCGCCTATGCTTCAAGGACACTTAACAAGCCTGAAGGCAATTATTCTACCACTGAAAAGGAACTTTTAGCTATTATTTTCGCTGTTAACACTTTCCGTCCTTATATATATGGTCGAAAATTTAAAATAATCACCGACCATCGTCCTTTGGTTTGGCTTTTTAATGTTAAAGATCCAGGCAGTAGGCTCATTCGCTGGCGCCTCAAACTCGAGGAATACGATTACGAAATCGTTTACAAACAAGGTCGTCTCAATTCTAACGCTGATGCGTTATCTCGCTGTCCAGTTAATGCTATTGACGTCAGTATCCTAAATAATTCAAAATATGAAAAGTATTTCAAGGACCAATCTACAAAAAACCTTCCCAGTCCTAACACTGTTATCGAAGAATGTACACAAGGCCTACATCTATCTAAATTTAAAACAATCGCATGTCCGGTCGCCTTGGACTTTGATCACTCCTTACCTCATTGCGAGGAAATATTGTCGCAACTCGACAATTCCGCTGAGTTGCTAAATTCCGAACGTGAACCTTTTACAGTTCAACAAACCAGCGACAAAAATAAAACATACTACTTTTTATATACTAAAATTCATCATTACGAAGAAACTAAATTAAGAGATATTTACAATTTACTACTTGAATTAAGAGATCTTATCTTAAGTGATGATTCGAATATTACTGATCTCGCTATACCCGATTTTACGGATCCATTTTCTAAAATAAATTATACTAAACTATATAATATGATTGCCTATATCTTTCATAATACTAATATTAAAATTCACATTTACAAGAATCAATTAGTTTATCCTACTCCAGTCGAAGTTCCTAAAATATTGAAAGAAAATCACGACTCTACTATTGCGGGTCACCCAGGGTCAAGACGCATGTATAGCCGAATTAAAGCTGCCTATTATTGGAAGGGCATGCGCTCTGACATTGAACAATACGTAAAGAAATGTAAATTATGCCAAGTCAATAAGCCTTTACGAAATTCTAATAAAGCTCCAATGGAGATAACTTCTACTTCCACAAGACCATTTGAACGGTTAGCTCTCGATGTCGTAGGTCCTTTACCCGAATCGGGGTCCCAAAAATTTAAGTTTATACTAACTCTCCAAGATGATCTCACCAAATTTTCCAGTGCTTATCCCATGTTCACAGCTACTAGTGACGAGATAGCTCGTAACATAGTACACTTTATGTCCCTATTCGGTTTTCCGAAAATGATTTTAACAGATCTAGGCACTTGTTTTACCTCAGATCTTTTTAAGCAACTTACCGAAATTTTAAAAGTCAAGGCTCTATTTACTACTCCTTACCATCCCCAAACAAATGGAGCACTAGAAAGATCTCATGCTACTTTAAAAGAATATCTCAAATCCTTTACTAACGAGAACCAAAATGATTGGCACTGTTATTTATTTACTGCAATATTAACTTACAATACTACTCCTCATTGTACCACTGACTTTACTCCTTATGAATTATTATACGGTTATAAACCTAATATTCCTAACTCCCTGTACGAAACTAGTACTAATACCACTTATAATGAATACATCCGTGCTTTACAATATCGAATGCGGTTCAGCCGAGAAAAGGCTATCCAAAATATAATTAATAGTAAAGAGAGGTCTAAACAATATTACGATTCTAACTCTCGCAATATTACATATAAAGCAGGTGATCTGGTGTATCTTAAACACCATCACAGGCTCCGAAAGGCCCTATCGCCTATATGGAAGGGTCCTTTTAAAATAGTAAAAGTTCATAATAAACACAATGTATCCCTACAGGTGGGTCGTAAACATATAAAATATCATACAAATGAAATTAAACCTGCTACATCCTAATCTTATCTTAACAAATGCTATATCTCTATATAACTTAACCAAAACGAAAAAAAAAAATGAATGAAATTCTATCTCAAATCACCAAAACTGATAATCTGTTACATCTAATACATCTAATATAAATACCTTTTTAAATATAATTGAAGGGTCCTTACTAGCTATTTCTAATCAGTTAGATACTACCTTAAATGCTGTTCTATTCTCTAAAGTTAATGTCTTATTATCCTAGTGTAATAAGCCCTATAGGCCTATATACCGAATTATCAAAGCATAGTAATCATATAAATCAAAGACTGGATTTTCCAGTGCAATTAAAATTAGATAACATTTATTCTATAATCGACGTTTCAGAACTTAGTTCTTATTACTATAAAAATAGAGTTGTTTTCGTTTTGCAAATCCCGCTAATTACTCCTGCTAAGTTCATTGTTTATAAAAACATACCTTTGCCTACACCTCACGATGAGTCACACCTTGAAACGTTTGCTCTGATACAATCTTCTAATTTGTACACTGCTATAAGTGATGATAGAATGCATTATGCCATGTTGGACAATTTAAATATTTGCAAAATTATAAATGACGAATATTCGACTTGTGAATTTACCTCTATATGTTCAACCTTAGCCAATCCGAATTGTGAATCGAAGTTATTAACAGAGGTAACCCTTATACTACCTCCTGAATGTAACGCCAAATTATTATATGTCAAAATTGATATTTGGCATCAATTGATGAATAATAAATGGATATACGTCCAATCGACCTTAAATAAGTTAACAATTAAATGTGACGAAAAAATAACCGAAAATTGTATTGGTTTCTCTAAAACTACTCAATTAATGCCAAGTAGCTCCTATTCTACTATTATTACGTCTCCTTTAGATATAAGCTTTGATATAACTATTGATGATTGTTGTAAGAAGGACATATTTAATAAAACTTTGCCATATTTGTCTCCGATTTCCTTAAGTAAAATTAATCTAGACTCATTACAATATCCTTCTCATCAAATGGATAATCTAGAAAACGAATTAAATAATTTACAAAAAGAATCCCATTTTATTAAATATGGTTCTTATTATTCTACATTTACGTATATTTTAATTGTTTGTCTATTTTTATATGTTTGTTACAGAATTTTTAAGTGCTTTAGATGTAGTCGTTCTAATAGCGCTGGATGCTGTATTCAGATTTTTAACCAATGTCATAATAAGGAAACAGTTAAACATAAACCTAGAATATCTAACATTGTAGAAATGACTGATATTTCCACATCTGAAGATGATAAATCTGTTAAATCTATGCCAGTTCTTAAGACAAATTACAAATCCTTTGATAAACATGATTCCGATGTGTCAGCCTCCAGGAGGAATTTAAATTTCTAAAATGAATTTTATTTCAGTTTGTTAGATTATTTTATACTTACTTATTTTACATTAAACTATGACTAATTTTGTCTAATTTTTAGTTCTACTATTTTTAAAATTATTGGGCTCCTAATTTTAAGATGAATCTTAATTTTCTATTTTTCTATTTTTACCTTTGTCTCAATTTTCTATTTTTGTAATGACTTCCCAATTTCCATCGTTTTCTATTTTATTTAGACTTCGCTTCATCTTAATGAGGTAAAGCTTCGTCAAAAAGGGGGAGCTGTTATAACCCTTATTTCTATGTACATAGAGTGCATTCAGCGCTTTAGTACATGACGATGTTTTATTTCAATGCAATTCAGCAGTTTCGGCATTTACTCGATATATAATAATTTTAAAGTTCATTTTTAGTTAGTCAGAATAAAAATCTCGCGGAGCACGGTTTGCTCAGGAGGAAATTCGGGAGCCAAGAAAATTTATGTTGTGTAAAGTGTTAATAAACGGTGTCAAGAAATTTTAGTGTTTTTTTTAAGGCAACAGGGACGGTATCCTAACAGTACTACACCGCACCAACTAGGCGCCTGTCAAATGTGACGTCACCCGCACAAAAAGGCGGTGGCGGGTGTGCGGGTGGTATGCGGGCGGGGAAGCCGCATTCCCTCCGAGCGCCTAGTTGGCTTAGTGGAGTAGTATCTCCTCATCTACACTAATATTATAAAGAGAAAATATTTGTATGTTTGTAACGATAAAACTCAAAAACCACTGGAACGATTTCAAAAATTCTTTCACCATTAGAATGCTCCCTGAGTAACATAGGCTATATTTTTTGGGATCCGGGATACGAGATCCGGGATATCCGGGCTACGGGTTCCAGCAAACGGGATCCGAGATACGGGATCCGGGATCAGAGATCCGATTTTTTTTCTTAATATAAATTCTACGCGGACGAAGTCGCGGGGAAAAGCTAGTTTCTGATATTTTTAATGTACGTGTTTAGATTCTAACGATAGTGGGTTGCGGGCGCTGTGCTGGTATACAAACGATAAGCAGCCGCGACACCGCGCCCGCCAGCAGCACGCCGCGCGGCCGCCGGGACTGCGCGCAGTACTCGTCCGTCTACTGCCAGGCAGTCATCGCTGCCTGCGACAAAGGTACAACACTACTGCCAGGCAGTCATCGCTGCCTGCGACAAAGGTACAACACTACTGCCAGGCAGTCATCGCTGCCTGCGACAAAGGTACAACACTACTGCCAGGCAGTCATCGCTGCCTGCGACAAAGGTACACCACTACTGCCAGGCAGTCATCGCTGCCTGTGACAAAGGTACACCACTACTGCCAGGAAGTCATCGCTGCCTGCGACAAAGGTACACCACTACTGCCAGGCAGTCATCGCTGCCTGCGACAAAGGTACACCACTACTGCCAGGCAGTCATCGCTGCCTGCGACAAAGGTACAACACTACTGCCAGGCAGTCATCGCTGCCTGCGACAAAGGTACAACACTACTGCCAGGCAGTCATCGCTGTCTGCGACAAAGGTACAACACTACTGCCAGGCAGTCATCGCTGCCTGCGACAAAGGTACAACACTACTGCCAGGCAGTCATCGCTGCCTGCGACAAAGGTACACCACTACTGCCAGGCAGTCATCGCTGCCTGCGACAAAGGTACAACACTACTGCCAGGCAGTCATCACTGCCTGCGACAAAGGTACAACACTACTGCCAGGCAGTCATCGCTGCCTGCGACAAAGGTACAACACTACTGCCAGGCAGTCATCGCTGCCTGCGACAAAGGTACAACACTACTGCCAGGCAGTCATCGCTGCCTGCGACAAAGGTACACCACTACTGCCAGGCAGTCATCGCTGCCTGCGACAAAGGTACAACACTGTGGAGCTACTCCGAAATACGAAACGAAACGTTTCGGCTGACGGATGATACATTTCCCTACTCCGAAAGTGTTACGGATTCTTTCGGAGTAGGGTCTACGAAAGAAGAAACGTCTATAGAAATCAAATCACGACTATCGAATCCGAACTTCTTATAATAATAATAATAATATCCTGGGGCATTTTTTACACACGGCTACCTGATCCCAAACTAAGCAGAGCTTGTACTATGGAAACCAGATAACTGACATTACTACATATACTACTTTTTTATTTGTAAATACATACTTAGTATACATATACACCCAGACTCGGGACATACAGACATGTTCATGCACACAAATGCATGTCCCGGGTAGGAATCGAACCTACGACCTGCAGCGTGAAAGTCGCCATCACGCCAACCACGCTAACGGGCCCGTCAACCGTCAACCACAACCTGTCAACTTCGGATCCGAAACGCAGGAAAAAATGATCGAAAAGAATGAACTGATCGGTAAACGATCTTAGGTTAAGGCATTTGAACAGAGCGTCTCCGTGCTTCGGAGGGCACGTAAAAAGTCGGTCCCGGTTGTTGTCATTTCGATAGCAGTCGTTATGCCAATGGCGGCGGCTTGAACAACTTTGATACCAGCTTATCCATCCTACCATACTACTCCGCCAAGCCAACTAGGCACTCGGGTGGAATGCGGCTTCCCCGCCCTTATACCGCCCGCACTCCCGCCACCGCCTGCGGCTTCCCCATTCCTTCCACTCGGCACCACCAAAACGACACCACCGGTGGTGTCGTATGGAATCTCTAGTCCATACGACACCACCGACTATTAGTGAGGTTACCTACATACAAAGTTGTTGATATGAAAACTCCAATTAAGTTCAAGCAGTTTCATTAATGAGGTATGTCATTTGATAAAGTTTATATTTATCTGTTAGTTTAGTTAGTTTACTTTATATTTATTTCATAAACTCTGTTTTATTAATTATCGTTTAGCTATAGATAACTTGAAATAATAACTTTGGGGTCGGATCAATGTATGTGATGTTGTCTGATATTTATTTATTTATTTTAATGAACTGGGAGCTGTTTGTCAAAAACACGCGTTTCTGGACATCACTAGGGTGGTGTCGTATGGACTAGAGATTCCAAACGACACCACCGATGGTGTCGTTTTGGTGGTGTCGAGTGGAAGGAACGGGCTTCCCGCCCGCCACTCCTCCCGCACACCGCCACCGCCTTGTTGGGTGGGTGACGTCACATTTGACAGGTTCCTTGTTGGCTTGGCGGGATAGTACTATAAGAAACCCGGTGCAGATGACCGCGGTACAAATATCTCCCTTTCAATAGGGATCACGCTCCGCGACATCGAGCAGCTGCCGCCGGCGCTGGCGCTGCTGCTGCTGACCGTGTTCAGCCGCTGCAAGGGCGAGCCGCCCGTGGACTGGCCCGCGGCGGCCTACAACCTCATCATGAGGGAGGACCTCGCGCACCAGGCGAGACTGGCGCAGAACATCACTACGTCGTCCGATTATATGGAGTGTGAGTATATTGAGAGTGAGAAAAATCTGTAGATTTTTTCCTCAGATTGATCATGATGATCTAAGGGGGTGTTTATTTTGGTGAATTTTCGACTTCGAGCGAAGAGCATTCAAAATGTTGTTAATTAAATTGAAGTGTCTTTACTTTCTACACGGCTGCCCAAAAAAAGGAGTGTAGGTATATGTGTTTAGGGTTTATGTATGTTTGTTTGTTACACGACTGCCCAAAAAAAGGAGTGTATATGTGTTTAGGGTTCATGTATTTTTGTTTGTTTGTATGTTTGTATGTATGTGAGATTCTTTATTTCACCATTACTTTTAAATGCCTGAACGGATTTGGATGTATGGGGTATCGTTAGAATCCTTACATCGTTCCGGGTAACACTGGGTATATTATTTTTGAAAAAAATCAATATGGCGGCATTGTGGATCAATTTTCAAATGTAAAAAAATAAAAAAATCTTCCATTATTACAATATGGGTATCAAATCGAAGGCCTTGATGAGCACATTCCAAAACTGAATTTATAGGCATCATTTAACATAGGTAGGGTGTACATGCAAAACAAACATTTAATTTTTGGCTGCTGTCCCTAAAATGCATAAAATAAAAAGTAACAGTTCGTTTTTTTGGCAGAGCAGTCGTGTTTTATTTTTTTTTAATTCATATTCACCATGGAAAGTAGGTATCTTGGAAGACGTCATAAAAGCGACAACGTGCGAATCCCAAAATGCATTAGTGCCATGGAAATATGAACTTAAAATACCACCATTCAATGCTAGCGGCGACGCGTGGATGCACACTTAAACTCATTTAATTAAGGCCCGTATTAATAAATCGATCTTAAGAATGTGATCGAACTTGAGTTGCTGTTTTTGTCAGATATTCCATACATTAAACGTCAAACTGCATCTTAAGATTGGTCTCAACTTTGAGATAGATTTATTAATAAGGGCCTTAAGAACACGAGATATGGTGTCCATATCATCATCACCAGCGATAGGTTTGCTCCTAACCATTAAATTATTCCTACCAGTAATAGCCCTAGAAGTCCTGGAGAAGGACACAGTATACACCACGACGAAGCGGCCCGTGGAGGCGCCGCGGAGCAACCCTGAGGACGTTGACGTCATCACCGGACTCGAACACCTCAACACCAAACTACTGAGCCTGCTCTTCCCTAGAGACCATAGGTATGTGTTCAACTATGGCCATTGAAATGGTAGTCCGCAAGTTCTCCTGTAATGTAATGTAATGTAACGTCACGACTTTTATCCCCGTTCGGGGGTAGTCAGAGGCTTGAGTGGCCATACACCACCACATTGTGGAGGTATTAACCAACTCAAAGCCCACGTTTCACTAGATAGTCAGAACCCAACGTGACAGGTGGTGAACCTTGTCGCCGTGTATACAGGAACTGACTATTACCTAATCCCGAGGGATAGGTAGGTTTCCTCACGATGTTTTCCCTCACCGTCAGCGAACTGTAAATTATGCACATAGAGAAAATTATGTTACGAACTGTAAATTATGCAAGTTCTCCTGCCACGATATTAATAGTAGATGAGGAGCCGTACAAGGGTTTTCTGCATTTACTCTAGCGCGTCAGATCAAGATAAGGGAGATACCGTACATATTGTTAAGAACCTCCAACCAGTATGAGCCCTTAATATTGGTGGGTACGCTCAGAGGAACCAAAAAAAATAGACCATCTTAAGATACTCGAGCGCGTCAGATTAAGATATGGGGGATTAATTACTACCTAAGAAGTGTCAAAAGTGTAAATTTTGCTAATTTGATCGTCAGTCTAAAAAATGGGAGCATCTGTAAGTTTCACTGAACACCCCCTCTGAAAATCTGACGCGCTCTAGTAATATTTTATTTTTTCAATTTATCATGTTGGAGCGTGAAAAATATCAGTATCTGACACACTTAGCCAGTATTTCCATATCATTGCTTTTTTTACAATTTTGAAATTATCATGTAGACGCTTCCCCCACCGCTGAAAGTGGAAACATCATCATCAGAACCATTTATTCTTCCTATAATCTAATCTACCAAATCTAATAGGTTCCCGCGACGCTGGAGTAAATCCACAGTTAGCATCATGGGCTCCCGGTCCACAGGGTCTTTTTCTTTGTCTGAGGGAAACCGCAGACATGCTACTTTTTGCATAGGCGATCGGCGATTTTGCGACTGGATCGATGCTGCATCGCGATTTGGTGACTCTGCGTTCGGACGCAGCGACTGCCCCGATGCTAAAAGCGACCAAATTGCCGATCGCCGATGCAAAAAGTAGCGTGTCTGCGGTGGCCCTTAATACCCTTGTCGGTGTAGCTGATGGAGGTCTCCATCTCGATATACAGGGTGAAATTTTCAAGTATGCGTACATGGCCACACCCGAAACTATGAGGAATAGTGAAAAGTACTCAAAGGAGTCTCGGACCTGATTTTGATGAAAACTAAAACTGCAACATTGGATTTTTGAAAAATCTATATTCCTAGCCAGGAATCGAACCCGTTGATTTCGAAAAAAAACCACTGTATTAATACACCATTCTCTAGTGTTGTTAATACTAAAGAACGAATTCCGGGAAGTAATGACATACGGCAAACTTAACTTATTGATTGGATTTTTTTAAATCCATGGCTTTTATCCTATTATAACAAATGTATAGGCTAGATACTTCTTCTAAGCGAAGTCCACGCAAGCAGATCCGCTGGTAAAACTAGTTTACAGTAAGTATTATTGTTGTAGAATGACAGAGGTATGCAACTTGCTGCAATCCTCGATCCCGGTGACGATCAACCTGACGCAGCGGCCCGAGGTCTCGGACCACGACTTCATAGAAGAGCAGGAGAAGTACCTGTTCGCGGTCAGCACCAGGACCATGGCGCTGCCCGTCGCCAGGTCAGTGACCCTTTAGACTCCGCTCTCTAGGATAAAAGTTGGCCAGTCCAGGTCGAAAACACATCCGGCTGGATGCGAGGACTCGGTTTCTGGGCGTCTCGGCGTATAATGTCACGTTCGAAAGGAAAATCTCTAGTCTACCTCCTGACCGAGGTATCTAACACTGGCCATACGGATCCTTGGGGGCCCCGTAAATTACGTCACACGAATTTCATTTTTAGACCCCTCCCACCTTGTCACAGCTGGTCACATTTGCGAGACTCTCCTGCTCCCTGTGTGACGCAAATATTTTTTTTAATTTTCAGAAATTTTCAAAAATTTTCATTAACAATTGAAATTTCGGTTTTAATACTTAGCCCTCCCACCCCCTTGTCACACAATGTCACATTTCGTCGACCCCCCTTCCCCCCTTTACGTGTGACGTAATATATGGATGGCCCCTTGGGTGTTGTCATGTCCGGTGGATACACGGAGAAGCCGCGTGTGGGGTCATCTAGAGGATGTTCACGCCGCTTCCGCGATCAAACACTGCCGAAGGAGCTCATTGGCGAACCAATGGATCAGCAGAAAGCGGCGGCTTCTCCACACTATCCAATTTCATCTGATAATGAGGATCCGGAACGAATTTAGTTAATGCAGATTAAGAAATCCGTAACATACAGTATAATAATATAATAATAATATCCTGGGACATTTTTTACACACGGCTACCTGATCCCAAACTAAGCAGAGCTTGTACTATGGAAACCAGATAACTGATATTACTACATATACTACTTTTTTATTTGTAAATACATACTTAATATACATATACACGCAGACTCCGGACATACAGACATGTTCATGCACACAAATGCATCTCACGGGTAGGAATCGAACCTACGACCTGCAGCGTGAAAGTCGCCTCCGCGCCAACCACGCTAACGGGCCCGTCAGTGCAAACATTATTGTTCTACGACAAAAAATTACGAACAAATTGCTAGCGAAGTTCACTGACTGGGCCGGCTCGGTTGCTGTGACGTCACAAGGCCCACTCGCGGTTTGTAGTAGGGATGGGTCCAAATTTAATAAGCTGCTAAATTAGCAGTGCTAAATTTATTTAGTGTCAACACCTGTTAAATAATTTCTAAGAAAGGTGTTAAATATAGCAGTCACAAGTACCTATATTTACGTGTTACGTTATCTAGGTAATGAGTGCTGTGAGTAAAATTTCAATTGTTTGTGTAGTGTTGTTCACATTTTAAAAAGAAAAACTCAACAGTCAAAGTCAAAGTCAAAGTCAAAAGGTTTTTATTCATGTAAGCTCATTAGAGCATTTATAAATAGTCAATATAAACAATATTTTAGCGTTACCACCGGTTCGTAATGTTGCTTCCTATTGAGAAGAGCCGGCAAGAAACTCAATGGTTACTCTTTTCAAAAGAATAATTGTATACATTTTCAAACAGTAACGCTATGTGAGCAGGCAGGCATTAACACAGTGTGAGTAAAAAAAAACAAAATAAGGTATTTAAATAAAAATAAACAAAAACTAGCATAGAAAGCTGTGCATGCCTACTCCCACTTAACAGTCAAACCAAAAGGTGAATATTTAGAACGATTGTTTTGGTATGATGCCTTCCGTGCTTAGGTCTGGTCTGTAAAAGTTTTGGAACAACGGTGTCAAGTGGAAAATGGGCGGACCAGTCCCCGCAAGCAGCGCCCGGAACCCGAGCATGACTTGAGCAGCGGCATCACCCTCCTCAACCATTTTAGAGGGAAGAGGGTGACCCGCTCCACAGAGCCACCGCAAGCAAGGACATTAGAGTGAGCATGACCGATCCATTAGCACAGCGACATAGTTCAACAAAGCTAAGTAAGCGTACGGCAAGACAACATCCGCTACAATTGACATACAAATGCTTGTCAATGGCTGCATGATACATGATTTCCACAACTTAAAAAGGTGGTAATTGTGACTAATATGTCAATAGCGCTAAATTAAGAGAAGGAAGAGGAAAACAAATAAATAAGGAATAAATCAAAACAGAAATTCTGAGTAATTATTCCCGTTCCGGTGGAGCTGGACCAGCACCTAGCCAAGCATCTTTATCTTTCAAATAATCATCTAATGTGTAGTAAGCCCGCTTACAAAGCGTACGCTTTACACAAGTTTTGAATTTAGTTTCACTAAGACTAAGTATGCTTGGTGGTATTTTATTATAAAACTTGACACAGTATCCCATGAAAGATGTGTGAACTTTCGCAAGTCGAAAGTGCGGTTGATCTAATTTGTCTTTATTTCTAGTGTTATATCGATGACTCTCACCTAACTTTTTAAAGAGATTTAAGTTTTTTCTAGTGTACATTATGTTTTCATAAATGTATTGTTTCATAACAGTACTCTAAAATGGATATTCAACGGCAAAAAATAGTGAAATATGGAACATTTTTACGATAGCGATACCGTAAAAAATCGGAATGAATAATGTTAATCTGCATATTTTTAAATTTAGCAGTTTCTAAAAATTTCTGTAAATTTTAAGTGTTAATTATTTTTAGCATTAGCATTTAGCAGTGCTTTTTTTAAAGTTTAAGCCCATCCCTACTTTGTAGTGAATGGCGATGCGGTCACAGCGCGCCTTCAAGCCGATCGGTCTACTATAGTGTTGGTTTTGATTTGATCCGTCGACCTCGAAATGATCCGCACCAGGATCGGTTTGGATAAGATCGGAAGGTGTAGTGCGTGTTTTAGGGCCGCCACATACATACGGAATTCTGTTTCAAAATGTCGAATCGGGATTCCGTAAGTTTATCACATTCATACGTTTATTTCTGTACGGAATAATTCCGGACTCACAGCCCACCATTCGAAATTCCGAAACGGAAAAAATCCGTACGAATGTGATACGTCCATACATATGGATGGATTTACTGCGTTCGGAATCTCGATACGATATTCCGAAACGGAATTTGTATGTTGCGGCCCTAAGTGTGGAGTTGTGTGTGTGTGGTGGCAGGGGCATGGCGACGCTGCGCACGTGCGCGTGCCCGGCCAGCGAGGCGGTGGGCGTGCCGCGCGTGTGCGCGTGGGGGCGGGGGCGGGGCCGCGGCGCGCACGTGGCGCCCGGCGCCGAGCTGCAGCCGCACTGCCTCGCCTGGCCCGCCTTCCACAACGGCGTCGCCGCGGGCCTCGCGCTCGTGCCGCTCTCCGGCTTCACCATCGACTCCTCCTGGGTCATCTACAACAAGCCGAGGGTGAGTATGCCTCGCCTGGCCCGCCTTCCACAACGGCGTCGCCGCGGGCCTCGCGCTCGTGCCGCTCTCCGGCTTCACCATCGACTCCTCCTGGGTCATCTACAACAAGCCGAGGGTGAGTATGCCTCGCCTGGCCCGCCTTCCACAACGGCGTCGCCGCGGGCCTCGCGCTCGTGCCGCTCTCCGGCTTCACCATCGACTCCTCCTGGGTCATCTACAACAAGCCGAGGGTGAGTATGCCTCGCCTGGCCCGCCTTCCACAACGGCGTCGCCGCGGGCCTCGCGCTCGTGCCGCTCTCCGGCTTCACCATCGACTCCTCCTGGGTCATCTACAACAAGCCGAGGGTGAGTATGCCTCGCCTGGCCCGCCTTCCACAACGGCGTCGCCGCGGGCCTCGCGCTCGTGCCGCTCTCCGGCTTCACCATCGACTCCTCCTGGGTCATCTACAACAAGCCGAGGGTGAGTATGCCTCGCCTGGCCCGCCTTCCACAACGGCGTCGCCGCGGGCCTCGCGCTCGTGCCGCTCTCCGGCTTCACCATCGACTCCTCCTGGGTCATCTACAACAAGCCGAGGGTGAGTATGCCTCGCCTGGCCCGCCTTCCACAACGGCGTCGCCGCGGGCCTCGCGCTCGTGCCGCTCTCCGGCTTCACCATCGACTCCTCCTGGGTCATCTACAACAAGCCGAGGGTGAGTATGCCTCGCCTGGCCCGCCTTCCACAACGGCGTCGCCGCGGGCCTCGCGCTCGTGCCGCTCTCCGGCTTCACCATCGACTCCTCCTGGGTCATCTACAACAAGCCGAGGGTGAGTATGCCTCGCCTGGCCCGCCTTCCACAACGGCGTCGCCGCGGGCCTCGCGCTCGTGCCGCTCTCCGGCTTCACCATCGACTCCTCCTGGGTCATCTACAACAAGCCGAGGGTGAGTATGCCTCGCCTGGCCCGCCTTCCACAACGGCGTCGCCGCGGGCCTCGCGCTCGTGCCGCTCTCCGGCTTCACCATCGACTCCTCCTGGGTCATCTACAACAAGCCGAGGGTGAGTATGCCTCGCCTGGCCCGCCTTCCACAACGGCGTCGCCGCGGGCCTCGCGCTCGTGCCGCTCTCCGGCTTCACCATCGACTCCTCCTGGGTCATCTACAACAAGCCGAGGGTGAGTATGCCTCGCCTGGCCCGCCTTCCACAACGGCGTCGCCGCGGGCCTCGCGCTCGTGCCGCTCTCCGGCTTCACCATCGACTCCTCCTGGGTCATCTACAACAAGCCGAGGGTGAGTATGCCTCGCCTGGCCCGCCTTCCACAACGGCGTCGCCGCGGGCCTCGCGCTCGTGCCGCTCTCCGGCTTCACCATCGACTCCTCCTGGGAAATCTACAACAAGCCGAGGGTGAGTATGCCTCGCCTGGCCCGCCTTCCACAACGGCGTCGCCGCGGGCCTCGCGCTCGTGCCGCTCTCCGGCTTCACCATCGACTCCTCCTGGGTCATCTACAACAAGCCGAGGGTGAGTATGCCTCGTCCGATAGGTTAGAATCGTCAGTTGCATAGCGAAGCTCCGATTGCTCCGCGGAATAGCTTACCCGGCGAGCTAGTCAATGTCATACTGCCTCGCCTGTCTTTTTCCGAATGATGTAGGTATCCACTAGACTCATTATCCAACTCCACTATCGAGATTTTTCGGGTCATCTTTAATAAACCGAGGGAGAGACTGCCTCATCCAAAAGGTTGGATTCGTCTATCGTCCTCGAAATCATACAACTACGCTGAAACTCCAAACTAGAACACTTGGATTGGACAGTGACGACTGTGTCCCAACAAACCTTCGGCTCTAAAAAGTAGTACGTAAGTCGTTTTGTATAAATATCTCCCTTGGTTGCTTGTACAATTGTGACGTCACGCATTTACGAATTTCCCCTTTCTGGTGTTTTTTCATCATCACCATCATCTCAGCCGAAAAACGTCCACTGCTGGTCTTGCGCTGCCCGCATCTAGCGTTTTCTCGCGACCTTCAGTCGTCGGTCCACCTTTTAGGAGGCCTACTCACGCTACGCTTTCCACAGCGCGGCCGCCACTCGAAAACTCTTCTGCCCCATATATTAATAAATAGTACACTTCTCCATATACCTCATAAGCTACTTATTGTCTTCGTAATCCACGCGAGTAAAGCCAGTATCATCCACATAGGGCACTGCGGAGATGTCAACGGAGCACGCCGGGTTCCTGATGGCGCTAGGTCTGAACGGGCACCTGCGCGACATGCCCTTCATGAACATATACGAGTACCTCGTCAAGTGCCACGAGATGATCAGCGTCGGCCTGCTGCTGGGGTTGGCGGCCACCTACAAGGGTAAGCCACACATTTCTACAAGGAAGCATTCAGAAATGGATAGAAAGCGAAAAGAAATAAACGAAAATTTATACAAGTACTAAAGTGTGTCAGCTACACGGTACAGAATTGTTTCTGGCTAAGTTATTTGCTAAAACCATTGTGTTTTACACTGCCGGACCTTTGGACCACACGAAGTTTTCAGGTTACATTTAATAACCATAATGCGGTACAAACCGCTCCGGTTTTGGATTCCACAATGGTTTCAGAATACGCGAATCGAACTGAATTGAATTTTCTCTCTGTCTTTAGACTCTGTAATGTGGGGTGTTCGGGGCCAATAAAACAGGTGTTGTTATGTCCACGTCTGGTATATTACTAACTAATAATTACACAAACTTAGCCTATATACTTACATACTACACTACACACTACAACACAAGGTTTAATAGCAAAATTCACTTACAATCTACATAATCATAATCGCAATAAAAAAACTTATTATTTTAGTTAGTTTTAGTTTTAGCTTATTATTTTTTTTAAGATAGAAGCGTATATGAGTTTTTTTTAAATCTATGAATTCAGTTTTTCTATAAAGCAAGAGTTTTTCTTATCCCTAAAATCAACGGCATGGTTCCTCGGAACATATTTTTTATCTCTTAATAGTTTCAAAACCCCATAAAGTATCGTATGTCCATAGACTTCACTGTAAGGTTTACTATTCTGTCACCACGAGGCATTTTAAAAGTGCTGGTGGCTTGAAAATAGACAATTTGTTAGGCACAATGGACGTCCAAGCCACAAAGATGATGAGTATCCACTTGGAGCCGCTCCTGCCGCCGACGTCCATCGAGCTGGACCTGCAGCAGAACATCCCGGTGGCGGCGCTGCTGGGCGTGGGACTCATCTACCAGGGCACTGCGCACGCGCACTACGTCAGCGTGCTGCTCAACGAGATCGGTGAGTTGTACCTCGATATACACATCCAATTAAAATACGTATCAAATGCCCTTATAGCCCTTTCCCCAGTTCGCTATTAAACACACATGCCTTCAAAACGTTTTTAACTTTTTTGTAATAACACCCAGTATGTTTAATGCGTGATACTATAGCTCTATTTGTTTAACATAGAACCATTAACATACATGTAATGAGACTTTGTTGTCTGAATAAATAGACATAAATTTTACCTTCCAGAATTTAATCCTTATGGTAATGTTAGGCCAGCGGGAGCGCCCGGTTACGCAGTGTCTATAGTTTAATGTTAGGCCAGCGGGAGCGCCCGGTTACGCAGTGTCTATAGTTTAATGTTAGGCCAGCGGGAGCGCCCGGTTACGCAGTGTCTATAGTTTTGGAAACCCCAATTCGATATTTCGAAACGAACGGAATTCTGTACGCGGCGTGTATGGCTTATTGGTCTGTTGTACGGGCAGGCAAGCCGCCGGGCCCGGAGATGGAGAACTGCGTGGAGCGCGAGGGGTACGCGCTGGCGGCCGGCCTGGCGCTGGGGCTGGTGTGCGCGGGCGCCGGCCGCCGCGGGGCCGCGCCGCCGCGCCTGCCCGCCGCGCTGCGCCTCTACATGTGCGGCGGCGACAAGCACCCGCTCACCGGTCACTATACATTACATACTATACTATACCGCCGCGCCTGCCCGCCGCGCTGCGCCTCTACATGTGCGGCGGCGACAAGCACCCGCTCACCGGTCACTATACATTACATACTATACTATACCGCCGCGCCTGCCCGCCGCGCTGCGCCTCTACATGTGCGGCGGCGACAAGCACCCGCTCACCGGTCACTATACATTACATACTATACTATACCGCCGCGCCTGCCCGCCGCGCTGCGCCTCTACATGTGCGGCGGCGACAAGCACCCGCTCACCGGTCACTATACATTACATACTATACTATACCGCCGCGCCTGCCCGCCGCGCTGCGCCTCTACATGTGCGGCGGCGACAAGCACCCGCTCACCGGTCACTATACATTACATACTATACTATACCGCCGCGCCTGCCCGCCGCGCTGCGCCTCTACATGTGCGGCGGCGACAAGCACCCGCTCACCGGTCACTATACATTACATACTATACTATACCGCCGCGCCTGCCCGCCGCGCTGCGCCTCTACATGTGCGGCGGCGACAAGCACCCGCTCACCGGTCACTATACATTACATACTATACTATACCGCCGCGCCTGCCCGCCGCGCTGCGCCTCTACATGTGCGGCGGCGACAAGCACCCGCTCACCGGTCACTATACATTACATACTATACTATACCGCCGCGCCTGCCCGCCGCGCTGCGCCTCTACATGTGCGGCGGCGACAAGCACCCGCTCACCGGTCACTATACATTACATACTATACTATACCGCCGCGCCTGCCCGCCGCGCTGCGCCTCTACATGTGCGGCGGCGACAAGCACCCGCTCACCGGTCACTATACATTACATACTATACTATACCGCCGCGCCTGCCCGCCGCGCTGCGCCTCTACATGTGCGGCGGCGACAAGCACCCGCTCACCGGTCACTATACATTACATACTATACTATACCGCCGCGCCTGCCCGCCGCGCTGCGCCTCTACATGTGCGGCGGCGACAAGCACCCGCTCACCGGTCACTATACATTACATACTATACTATACCGCCGCGCCTGCCCGCCGCGCTGCGCCTCTACATGTGCGGCGGCGACAAGCACCCGCTCACCGGTCACTATACATTACATACTATACTATACCGCCGCGCCTGCCCGCCGCGCTGCGCCTCTACATGTGCGGCGGCGACAAGCACCCGCTCACCGGTCACTATACATTACATACTATACTATACCGCCGCGCCTGCCCGCCGCGCTGCGCCTCTACATGTGCGGCGGCGACAAGCACCCGCTCACCGGTCACTATACATTACATACTATACTATACCGCCGCGCCTGCCCGCCGCGCTGCGCCTCTACATGTGCGGCGGCGACAAGCACCCGCTCACCGGTCACTATACATTACATACTATACTATACCGCCGCGCCTGCCCGCCGCGCTGCGCCTCTACATGTGCGGCGGCGACAAGCACCCGCTCACCGGTCACTATACATTACATACTATACTATACCGCCGCGCCTGCCCGCCGCGCTGCGCCTCTACATGTGCGGCGGCGACAAGCACCCGCTCACCGGTCACTATACATTACATACTATACTATACCGCCGCGCCTGCCCGCCGCGCTGCGCCTCTACATGTGCGGCGGCGACAAGCACCCGCTCACCGGTCACTATACATTACATACTATACTATACCGCCGCGCCTGCCCGCCGCGCTGCGCCTCTACATGTGCGGCGGCGACAAGCACCCGCTCACCGGTCACTATACATTACATACTATACTATACCGCCGCGCCTGCCCGCCGCGCTGCGCCTCTACATGTGCGGCGGCGACAAGCACCCGCTCACCGGTCACTATACATTACATACTATACTATACCGCCGCGCCTGCCCGCCGCGCTGCGCCTCTACATGTGCGGCGGCGACAAGCACCCGCTCACCGGTCACTATACATTACATACTATACTATACCGCCGCGCCTGCCCGCCGCGCTGCGCCTCTACATGTGCGGCGGCGACAAGCACCCGCTCACCGGTCACTATACATTACATACTATACTATACCGCCGCGCCTGCCCGCCGCGCTGCGCCTCTACATGTGCGGCGGCGACAAGCACCCGCTCACCGGTCACTATACATTACATACTATACTATACCGCCGCGCCTGCCCGCCGCGCTGCGCCTCTACATGTGCGGCGGCGACAAGCACCCGCTCACCGGTCACTATACATTACATACTATACTATACCGCCGCGCCTGCCCGCCGCGCTGCGCCTCTACATGTGCGGCGGCGACAAGCACCCGCTCACCGGTCACTATACATTACATACTATACTATACCGCCGCGCCTGCCCGCCGCGCTGCGCCTCTACATGTGCGGCGGCGACAAGCACCCGCTCACCGGTCACTATACATTACATACTATACTATACCGCCGCGCCTGCCCGCCGCGCTGCGCCTCTACATGTGCGGCGGCGACAAGCACCCGCTCACCGGTCACTATACATTACATACTATACTATACCGCCGCGCCTGCCCGCCGCGCTGCGCCTCTACATGTGCGGCGGCGACAAGCACCCGCTCACCGGTCACTATACATTGCACTTCTTTTTACACGACTGCCCAAAAAAAGGAGTGTATATATGTTTAGGGTTCATGTATGTTTGTATGTATGTGAGATTCTTTATTCCACCATAACTTATAAATGCCTGAACGGATTTGGATGTACCCCATACATCCAAATCGTTAGAATCCTTAGATCATTCCGGGTAACAATGGGTATATTATTTCTGAAAAAAATATGGCGGCATTATGATGGCCCAATTTTCAAATGTGAAAAAAATATTTTTTTCTTCCATTATTACAATATGGGTATCAAATTGAAGGCCTTGATGAGCACATTCCAATACTGTAGAATTTATAGGCATCATTTAACATAGGTACACATACATAGGTGTACATGCAAAACAAACATTTCATTTTTGGCTGTTGTCACTAAAATGCATGAAGTAAAAATAAATAATTTAAAAAATTAAAAAACACGAATGCCCTGCCAAAAAACGAACTAAAGAGTATAAAACAAGTGCAGTGTCATTGCAGTCAAAGCGAGAGGAAAAGAAAAGATGGATGGATTGTATAAAGAGTGAATGAATGAGGTTGGAGTGGTAAGTATGACAGCAAAGCGAGATGAATGGAAGAATGAGACATACTGCGCCGGCCCTAGATAATGGGAAAAGGTAAGGCAGATGATGATGACTTCTTAGGCGCGGCGCAATGGGCCACCGACCATAGCCATGGTCAGCAAAACACTTCACACGCTCTTTCATGCATTTTGTATAAACTCACTGCACACGTGTGGCCGGTGGTGGCCACACGCTAAACATTGTCCACGACTATGAACTGCTTGTCTGGCCACCAGTTGTGGTCGGTGGCCCGTTTGCGCCGAGCCTTATCGTATGGTTAGTGATCAACCTGGTGTCAGAGTTGTTCAAGCCCGAAGGCCTCTGACAAGACTCGACTGCTGCCTAGATGTAAACAACCGGGACCGACTTTTTACGATCCCTCCGAAGCACGGAGACGCTCAGTTCAAATGCTACTAAATGGTCACCCATCTCTGACTGACCTTGCCAAGTGTTGCTTAACCTCCGTGTTAAATCTGATTGATGATTTAAGTTTGTTACGAGTTTCATTTGAGTCGCGCCGTAGACAAAGGTTTATATTTCTGATAAACCTACAACTTTATACCCCTACGTAGGTTCCCAAAAAGAGAAGTACAAGCAAGGTTCGTTCGCGATCCGCGAGGGCGCCACCGTGAACCTGGACGTGACGTCACCGGGCGCCACGTTAGCCCTGGGCCTCACGTACATGGGCTCCAACAACGCCGCCCTGGCCTCGTGGCTGGAGCCGCCCCAGACTGCGTACCAACTGGACTTCGTTAGACCGGACTTGCTTATGTTGAGGATTATTGCCAGAGGTATGTGCAATTCTTTTACTTTTACGACCACACATTTTTGTATTATAGGCTGACCGCAACCGCTATACCGCGCCTTAGTTATGCGCGCGCGGGGAAGTGGGGGAGTGGGACTGCGAGAGCAATGACGGGTGGGGGAGTGGGACGGCGAGAGCGATGAGCTCCCCCGTCTCACTGCTCGCGTACCTAAGGCGCGGTACAGCGGTTGCGGTTAAGACATTACTGCAATAAAAAAAAATGTATTTGAGTATTGTTTTATTTTTATTTTTTTGTGTTTTCTCCCCTTTTAACACGGAACAACCATTCTTTAAAATCCGCACTGTAGGACAAGAGTTTCCGAAACACGTACTGGTGGTAGAGCCAAGCTGTAGCCAATTGACTGCAGCTCATATATGGTCTGGCTCGACCAGGGTAGTACCACCCACTCGCGACTTAACCCCCTACGGAGTAGTTTTTGGAAAACTGAGTGGTGTTAATTCTGTTAGTACAGAAAGGAAAGTTGACTAAACTATTCTTTGTCTCAATGGCTGCGTTTACAAGAGGCGAGCGGCCAAGCAGTCAGTTTTGACGTCTGAACGTGTAGACATAATGCCGTAGTGATGAGTAAACGATGGCTCGGGGTTTGTGTACGCATCTAATACCGTATTCATACTCCGTAATCAAATTTGGAACACTAATCATTTTCGGTCAGCCAATAGCAATCGTCCATTTTCGCGTCACTTACGCTATTGGCTTGAACCCGATTAAACAAGTTTTGAATTTGGAAGCCTCTTCCACGAACGTAAATACATACTGGACTGTTCACTTCTGCACAAAAAACGAGCCGAGCGAGAGGCCCCAGTTGGGACCGTGTCCCTCTCATTTCGAGTTGCCATGCCAAAATAATATTATCGTAGGGTAGTGATTGTTAGCTTTAAATCAAGCAAATAAATTAATTTAGTATTTATCGTGACTATTGTTTATATGATAAAACAACAGTCACGATAAATACTAAATTAATTTATTTGCTTTATTTAAAACTAACAATCACTACTCAACGATAATATTATTTTGGCATGGCAACTCGAAATGAGAGGACACGGTCCCAACTGGGGCCTCTCGCTCGGCTCGTTTTTCTGTCTATGAATTGTCTAGGTATAATAGACCTTAAGGCAGCAGAATAAAGTTGTATTTCTTCTTAACCAAAAACTCAACTTGTCTATCCTCTATTAAAAGATCCTTGGCCTCTTCATAATGGGTATTTGTTTCAGGCTTAGTACTATGGGACAGTATAGAGCCTACTGAGGAGTGGATAGAAAGTCAAGTGCCAGCCACTATTAAACCGTACTGCATCGTCAAACCGACTGAAGACAACATCGATTATGAAGCTATGAAGTGAGTGAAATATCCACACAGTAAAGACTAAAGAAAGAGGTGCCCTTATTAGATATATGTATGAAAAAAAACGTGGTCATTGTTTTTTTCATTTTCATTGTTCTATCTACCGGTAAATAGTTGAACTACTCGCTTCGTTTTATGTCGATGTTAGTACTAGGCCGACCACTCGGCCGAGTTGCTTAGGGCCAGTCCCCTTAGTAATTGGTCCATGGAAATATCTTGAAACCTATAGTAATATGGGGAATTATAAATCAAGCCGCAGAATTTTAATTGAGGGACACATAATTTACCTTCTAATTTTATAAGCCACGGGAAAATAAGAAAGCTTCTAATAATCTAATTCGTCTTCTTTACAACACCACCTAAATATTCCAAAGAAAGCGTCAAATAAAGAACAACAATTATTATTACTATTATAAGTCGCCATCAAATTTACTAACTGGGCCACCGATTTGACTACTCACCGACATTTTTCATTTTTATCACCTAATATTATAAATGCGAAAATAACTCTGTCAGTCTGTTACGTTTTCACGCTGAAACTATTTTGATGATTTTTTTAGATTGAAAAATTAAATAAGTAACTTGTTTTATAGATATTTAAACATAAATTACATTTTTTTTTGTGACGGTCTGAAGTATAATGTGGTATATTTCACAATGCACCTGGGCCAACGGATTCATCAACAATGGAGATCATTACGTGGTTGATAAATCAACTCAAAACCTATAGCAACCACTAAGCTTACTCATCAATATAATTTTGAAATCATCGAAATCGGTCCATCCGTTGCGATTTTATAACAATTTTTATATAATGTGCGGCCTGCACGTGTGACGTCACATTGCCGATCGGCTTGAAGGTGCGCTGTATCGTACAAAGCGCGCGTGGCCCATGTGACGTCACAGCTACCGCGCGCGAACTTCGCTAGTAATTTGGTCATAACTTCGTCAATTTTTGTCGTAGAACAAAAAATTGCACTGTATGTTATGGATTTTTTTAGCTCTATAAATCTGCATTCTCAACTAAATTCGTTACGGATTTCCATTTTGTGTAAAGGGGCCATCCATAAATTTCGCCACGCGAATTTCATGATTTTTAGACCCCTCCCCCCCCCTGTCACAGCTGGTCACATTTGCGAGGCTGCCCCCTCCTTGTGTGACGTGACATATTTTTATAATTTTAAGAATCTTTAAAAAAAAATCGTAAAAAATTCAAATTTCGGTTTTAATGCTTAGATATATTAGATTTTTAAATGTGACGTCACAAAACTTAGGACCCCTCCCACCCCTTGTCACACAATGTCACATTTTGTCGACCCCTTCCCCCCCTCTACGTGTGACGTAATTTATGGATGGCCCCAAAGTGCTAAAATAATGTGACATTCGTCGTCAGCCAAGCGTACTGCAACATAATAGCGGGCGCGTGCTTCGCGATGGGGCTGCGGTTCGCGGGGTCGGGGAATGAAGACGCTCGCGACGCGGCGCTGCAGTACGCGCGGCTGCTGCTGGCGCTGGGCGCGCGCAGCGTGGCCGAGCTGGCCGGCAAGTCCACGCTCGAGGCCTGCATGTGCGTCTGCCTGCTCGCCGCCGGCATGGTCAGTACCACTCATAGAGTAAAACCTAACCCCCTTATTCATAGAGATTTTGCCCAGTTTGCAATGGTTATGAAAGGCATTTTTAGGAACAAATGTGATTTGTAACTCCACTGCAGGTCGATTATAACTTTCTATGAATAAGGGGGTAAAGATAGAGGTGCCCTTATTAGATTTCCCTATGAAACAACGCGTGGAAATTTTGCGCGGGGTGGCGCGGGTGGTGGGGGTTAAAAACTGAGAGGCAATTTAGAAGCTCCGCCCCCCGGATCTACCGGTAAATAGCAGAACTACTGGGTTCGTTTTATTTCGATGTTAGTACGTAGTTTAACTTTTTCACGCTAGATGTCACTAAGTGTAGGTTCATATAAAAAACGTACCAAGGGTCGACATCTAGTGTCGAATAGAATTATATTTGGGATGCGAACGTTGGCAAGACGTCTGCACAGGACGAACGCCAACAGCACACTGACTTAAGCCACGCCTACTGTGATGACGTCACCGGCCGAGCTGTGCGATGTAATAGCAACGCGGCCTGGTAGCTTAGACCCAGTCCTTTATATGGTTCGCCTATGGTATCACTCATCTATACACGCGAGCGGGCTCGGGTGGTTGCGAGTTCGATTCCTGCCAGAGGCAAATTTGGAAAACGGCCTTTTCGTAATTTGAGCTGCAGGCCGATTGCGTAACTTTTTCGACAATGTTTCAATTGGTTTCGTTCATCCTGTGATGATGTATCAATTGATATTGATTGAAATCGGGAAGAGTGAAGTTCAGACCCTTTCCCGATTTCAATCAATTTCAATTGATAAAGCATCACAGGATGAACGAAACCAATTGAAACATTGTCGAAAAAGTCGAAATCGTTGGCAATATTTTAAATGGTGATTCTACACATGATTCTGAATATTTAGGGAATATTAATCAACAAATCAATTGATACAAAATTATTATCCAGGTAAGGTATAACAGTTAAATGGTCTGCTTAATTGCTTACCCGCGCATTATTTTTTATCAATCGATTTTTTATTTATTTTCCCAAAATATCCTGAATCATATGTAGAGTCATAGTTTAAAATATTGCCCACGATTTCGATTTCACCCAGTATACAAGCGAGCGGGGTCTAGTGGTTGCGAGTTCGATTCCCGCCAGAGGCAAATATCGAAAACGGCCTTTTCGTAATTTTACCCTGATCTGGGTGTCACTGGGATCGCCCCCAGTTCATTACTGCTCTATTACTGCTTTAAAGTTGTGTTTTACAATTGCAATAGCACCTCTAAATTTATGGAAAGTTCTGATGGGCTTACACAGGCATTACAAATCACTTTTGTTCCCAGAAATGCTTCGTAAATCCGTTGTAAATTGGCTCAAAATGTCCATAAGTATAGTACGTTTTTTTATACTTGTCCTATTTGGTGAGCAAAGATGGCGTCCAGCGGGGCGATTGCGTAACTTTTTGTCAATGTTTCAATTGGTTTCGTATATAATTGACACAGGATGATCGAAACCAATTGAAACATTGACAAAAAGTTACGCAATCGCCCCGCTGGACGCCATCTTTGCTTAACAAATAGGACAAGTATAAAAAAACGTACTATAGTGTGTATGAGTGTTGTGTTGGTGTTGTTGTGTAGATAATGGCAGGTCGCGGTGACCTGGCGGTGCTGCGCGTGTGCCGGCGCCTGCGCGTGCGCGTGCCCGCCGCCGGCGCGCCGCCCGCGCACTCTGCGCTCACGCACGGCGGACAGGTACATACACTACACACACTAACTAAATTAATAGTACATTACTGCTGCGGTCTCTAATGAGTGTGTTGTTGACCGCGTTGTTGATGGCCGAAAGCGCGGCGCAGCGCAGCTCCAGGCCTCCACAGCGCGGTCAGCATTGCAGCCCTTGATGGACAAGCTGAAATAAAGGTCGAGACTGAAGACCGAGGCCTTTATAGCGCGGCCAGCAAGGGCTGCTATGATGACCAAGTTTGAAGGCCGAGAGCGTAGCAAAGGTTAGCTTGAGGCCATCATAGCGTGGCCAGCAGTATAAAGTCAAATTTCGTCGTTTATTTTGTTTAAGCCTACGGGGGCACTTACAAATTGATATTTTACAGTCATTGCGGACTAAGATTTGTATAGCGCTTTACTCAAAAATGCGACGAATTTAAATAAAACTAGCTAAGTTGGTATGAAACTTTACACTACGCTGTACTTTTGACTCTTTACCGCCTTTTTTATTAAGTAATGATGCTTGTACTATCTAACCTGTATTGTAAAGTTTCCATGGCCGTCTAGATTTAAACCAACCAATCAAAGCACTGACGACGGCACGACCAATTCGTATTGGACGAGCCAACCAGTCTATTTTTAATTTAAAAACAGGACTGTAATATCGCTGGCCGCTAAAACACGACAGTAATGAAATCTCATACAAATTTGTCGTCGCCTTTTTTGCAGCGCAGCAACACCTACTTTGCTATAAGAAGAAAGTTATTTCTTATTTCCATAATTTTTTACATAATAATATATTAGTAATTTTCGTTATTAAATCTTAAAAGTAGTGTTATTCATGCTGCTCTCGATTCTGAATAAACAATTTAATTTTTTTTTGTTATTTCAATAACACATTGTATATCTTTGCCTGTGACGTGATATGGTTCCCAGATGGCGGTGCACTGCACGATAGGGCTGCTGTTCCTGGGCGGCGGCCGCGCCACGCTCAGCACCTCGCCGTGCGCGGTGGCGGCGCTGCTGGCCGCCTTCTTCCCCAAGTTCCCCACGCACAGCGAGGACAACAGGTATTCTATTGCCCTTTGGGGTGCCAACGGAACCCTATTACTAAGACTCCGCTGTCCGTCTGTCTGTACGGAACCCTTTATGTGCGAGTCCGATACGCACTTGGCCGGTTTTTTATAGCCAAGGATGACACACTGGCAGACAGCCCTCCTGATGGTAAATGGAAGCCGCCGCCCAGGACATCTGCAACTTAAGCGGAGCAACGCGGCGCCGACCTTTTAGAGACTTATAAACACAACCTTTGAAGAATCTCATGTTGTAGTGCAAAGAAAAGACTTCGGGGGGGACCGATCATTCCACAACTTTTATATATATACAGGGTGTCCCAAAACTTTGCCACATGGAGGGGAAGTACCTTAAATATTGTAGATACAGAATTTTACTGAATGAAGACTTCATTTTTATTTTAAAAACAATACGAACTGCATTCAAAGATTTTTGAAAACTCGCCTGCCACACTCGGGAATCGAACCGGCTAAAATCCGAAAAAATAACACCCTGTTCTTTTATGGCATCAATCGATAGGATCAATGATAAGAACCAAATCTCTCTAACAAACATGGTAAATTAAATGAAAGGAAATCCAAACTTATAAATTCATGAATTCAAAGATAAAGTGTATCCACAAAAAATGGAGCTAATTTCGAGCAACAAATTAGTTAGTTTACCATTTTTGATTCGTTTAATTAAAATAAGTGAAAACTTTATGGTTTCCTTTCATTTTGAAAACTCGCTTGCCACACTCGGGAATCGAACCGACTAAAATCCGAATAATAACATCCTGTACTTTTATAGCATCAATCGATAGGGTTAATCATAAGGATAAAATCTCTTTAAGAAACATAGTAAATTAAATGAAAGGAAACCCATAAAATCGTTACTTATTTTAATTTTCACTTATTTTAATTCTTATAAGTTAAGATATCACGGTTTTCCTTTCATTTAATTTCCCATGTTTACTAGAGTGATTTGATCCTAGTGATTGATCCTATCGATTGATGCCATAAAAGTACAGGGTGTTATTTTTTCGGATTTTAGCCGGTTCGATTCCTGAGTGTGGTAAGCGAGTTTTCAAAAATCTTTGAATGCAGTTCGTATTTTTTTTTTTATAAAAATGAAGTCCTCATTCAGTAAAATTCTCTATCTACAATATTTAAGGTACTTCCCCTCCATGTGGCAAAGTTTTGGGACACCCTGTATATATATATATATATATATATAACGTCACGACTTTTATCCCCATTCGGGGGGTAGTCAGAGGCTTGAGTGGCCATACACCACCACATTGTGGAGGTATTAAGCCAACTCAAAGCCCACGTTTCACCAGATAGTCAGAACCCAACGTGACAGGTGGTGAACCTTGTCGCCGTGTATACAGGAACTGACTATTACCTAATCCCGAGGGATAGGTAGGTTTCCTCACGATGTTTTCCCTCACCGTTAGCGAACTGTAAAACTCTGTAACTTTTTTATTTACTCATTTATTTTTATTTATATATAAAACGGTCCCAAGTGTTTATAACTTTTTGAAAAGAACATTATACTGGGTGTAAGGAAAACTCTACTATTATATCTACATCGAACACGTTGTTTCAGGTACCATTTGCAAGCGTTCAGACATCTGTACGTGTTAGCGGTCGAAGCGAGACTGATACTGCCCAGAGATCTGGGCACTGAGAAGCTGTGCTACGCTCACATTCAGGTAATATACTTACGTTTCAAAATATACAAATAACAAATATACATACAGTCGAACATAGAACATCCTCCTTTTTTGAAATCGGTTAACACCCAAGTATTATTTCACACTTTTGAAATACTCTGTGTAGCTTAACAATCGCTTTATTGGTGTCTTGTATTACTGTAACCAATAAACGAAAATAAATACGAGGGGGATTGGGGCCATAGTTCACTACGGCCCAGTGCGGGTTGGTGAATTTGACACGTGTTAAAAAAGGCGTGCAGTTTTCCTCGCGATGTTATCCTTCACTGTTAAGGGGGCGTCCATAAATTACGTGAGGTGATTTTAGAGATTTTTCGACCCTCTCCCTTGGTGGGATTTCGTGAGATTTTGCTCGACCCCCTCCCTCCCCGTCCAATCTCACGTGAGATTTTTCAAAAGCCATATTGTGGGGGAGAAACATGTTTTACTTAATTTAACCCAGTTTTCTTGCAATTTTACACTGTTTCTTGCGGTAAAAAAATATTGCGTGAGATTTTCCGAGACCCCCCTCTCCCCCACGTGAGATTTGGCTCGACCCCCTTCCCCTCCTAAATGCCTCACGTAATTTATAGAGCTAGCCTGCCCCCTAAGCAAGTAATAATCAGATTTAATCCAACAATTTAAAATGTTATTTATTATTCATGTGTGTCAAATACTGCACTTATGATTCGTTTGAATACAGTCTTATCATCGATTCATAACGCTTCTACCACTAAAGTTTTTTTTTTAATGACTATGTTGTTGGCCAGAGTGGCCTTAACAACTTCACCGGTCTGAGGGCGAGCGCACAAAGTGCGGCTCCAGCCGTAATTTTGATTAAAGAGCCGGTAGGAAACTCGATTGTTACTCTTTTCAATAGACAACAGAAGTTGGTGTAAAAAAGATGCCTATATTCTCAGAAACATCAAATTTATTTGTCAGGTAATAGATTTACAAGGCGCAGTGAAAGAGATGAAGGCACCCTGTATCATACCAGAGCTGGACACGCTCAAGGAAGTGAAGATCAACGACCCGAGGTACTGGCCCATCAGCTTCCAGAGGGACCGCAACTGGGACCAACTCAAGTGAGTCCATTGGATCTTTGTAACCTGCTGATGCTGCTGGATCCAAGAAATCCAGGATTCTTATAGTGCCACTTTGTAATGGTGACATTGACCAGAATAAATTGGCAGAAGTGATGTTATGGTGTTAGATCCAAGTTGTAGCCAATAGACTGCAACTCATATACGGGCTGGCTCGACCGGGGTAGTACCACCCTCTCACAGAAGAATTTTTTTTATAGGACTGCGGTGGCAAAAAAACGTACGGCCCGCCTGATGTGAAGCAGTTACCGTAGCCTATAGATGCTTACAATACCAAATGTATTGCTCGCACATTGCCGACCTGACGGGGAGTGGGATGGAGGGAGGGGGAGGGGGGGTGGGCTTACGGCTCTCTCACTCATCGTACGAAACGCAGCTGTAATAGCTGCTTTACGCCGATCTTCTGTGAGAGTCTCTCACTGAGAGGGTGGTACTACCCCGGTCGAGCCAGCCTGTTTATGAGCTGCAGTCAATTGGCTACAGCTTGGCTCTACCACCTAAAAGATCGGCGTAAAGTAACTATTACAGCTGCGAGAGAGCCGGAAGCTCAAAGTGTACAAGTCCAACCCATCCATTATCTTATATTTAAAATGTATTAAATAAAAATAATTTTGATAAAACAAAGAAAAATATCTTATTCAAATCGCACAATACATTTTCTGTGAATTTTCTTCAACAGCTAGGCTATTCTGTAACGACAAACTCACTTCGCACGCGTGAATTTGCAGGTGATATGTCAAATTTTGTATTGAAATTAGACATTTCACTAGAAAATTCACGCGTGCGAAGTGAGTATGACGTTACAGAATAGCCTAGCAGGTCTTTGAATGAGAAGAGTTTTACTCAAAATGTATGTTTTCAGAATGTTCCTAGAGTACTCGTGGTGTATCGACATCAAACAGCGCGCCGGCTGCCTCTCCTACACCGACGACCCGCAAGGCTTCCTCACCATACTAGCCCAAACATTAACAGTCGACAAAGCCAACATCTGGTCCAACACGGCCAACATAGAGCTGTTCACCAACGACGACAAAATACGGAACTTCGTCAAACAATATCTGATCAAGGACATTGGGACCAATGTTTGTGCGGATTGTTTAGTGGTTAAGAAGAAGAAGGGATTGAGGAGTGAGCAGATGGTGAACAAGCAGTGTTTATGTAGGAGGTATAGCAAGGAGGAAAGGGAACATTTGCAAGCGTTGAATATGGTGACCAACGAGTGTGTGGTCAAAGATATATTGTGCGCGCTGCCCATTTGGACCACGTTTTTGAAGGTACTATAAATAAATATCGCTAGACTTACACACTACTACCCATATTTATACCCCCTTATTCATAGAGATTTTGCCCAGTTTGCAATGGTTATGAAAGGCATTTTTAGGAACAAATGTGATTTGTAACTCCCCTGTAGGTCGATTATAACTTTCTATGAATAAGGGGGTTTGAGTTTTTAGCCAGTTTACAATGGTTTTACAAAGCATTTCTAGGAGCAAAAGTGATTTGTAATGCCAATGCAGGTCGATTATAACTTTGTACAAACTTGGGGGTAACTGTATGGTCCCAAATTTAGCAATGCTTGTACTATGGCTACCATACAATGGACTGGGGGCGATCTTAGTGATATCCAGACTAGGGCAAATTACGAAAAGGTTGTTGGAAATGGGACATTTAACTAGCTAAAAAGATACTGGGGACGATCTTAGTAACATTCAGATCAGGGCAAGGGGCCATCCATAAATTACGTCACACGTAAAGGGGGGTCGACGAAATGTGACATTGTGTGACAGGGGGGTGGGAGGGGTCCTAAGTTATGTGACGTCACCTTTAAAAATCTAATTTAGCTAAGTATTAAAACCGAAATTTGAAATGTTAACGAAAAATTTAGAAAATTGTAAAAATATGTGACGTCACACAGGGAGGGGGGAGTCTCGCAAATGTGACCAGCTGTGACAAGGGGGGAGGGGTCTAAAAATCATGAAATTCGTGTGACGTAATTTATGGATTGCCCCCAAGTCATGAAAAGGCAATTTCTGTTTTTTTTTCGGATGGGAATCGAACCCGCAACCACCAGGTACAGTGAGCAATCTTCACTCAAACAAAGTGCTTTTTTTTGGGATTAGGCCCGCCATACACTCCCACCACTGTTACTCCTGTAAGCCAGAATCGACAATGGTGTCCAACGATCACGCCAAGGTTAGGTTAGGCCTTGGTTACCTATTAAATGCCGTCGGCCGCTTACAGCGTCACGCGTACGCCGCGTCACAATCTTACTATAGTGACGTCGGCGTGTGAAGGAGACCACAACAGTACATTTCTATATAGTCTGATTTTTAATTTGACGAATCCAACTGACAGCTGAAAATGTCACTGCTCTATGAATTTTAACCTTATTTGTTCTATTTATATTGAAAAGTGACATAAGAAACTGTCAGCCCACTTCGTCTAATTAAAATTCAGACTATAGTAAGCATTGTGACGCGACGTACGCGTGACGCTGTAAGCGGCCGATGTCATTTAATAGGAGACCAAGGCCTTAGGTTAGTAAAAGTCAAACTAAGTGGTTGTCTAAAGTATATATTTTACTATTTTCAGATAATTAAATCGCTGAAAACCGAGCCGACTTCGTACCAGACGTGGCAAATCAAACTCCTCCTATCCCAAATAGACAACCACAATAAACGGACGATCAACGAAATGAAGATCGACGGTCAAGACGCACAGAACGAGCCGCTCATCTCGAGCGAGTTCACTCTCGCCATCAAACAAAAAGTCGCCAGCATATTCGACTCCTCCGAACCCAAGATAACACCGTACTTGAGAAAATATTTAGGGTTACCGAGCAGTAGGAAGATAGATGCGGGGGACGATGACGTTAAGAAGGTTTTGAGTTCGTTTGTAGTGTACAATGAGCTGCCTATGGGCGTGCTGAGGGGCGCGGCGGGGGAGGAGGAGCTGGCGGTGCTGGTGGGCGGGGGCGGGGGGCGGCTGAGTGCGGCGGGGGCGGGCGCGGTGGGCGGCCTGTGCAGATGATCGCGGGCGCGCGGCTACGTCACGCGCTCCGGCTGCGCGCGCGGCGACTGCGTGCACGACTGGTGCTAGCCACATCACTATTACTAAAGTCTGATTTTTAATTAGACGAAGTAAACTGACAGGTGCTAATGTCACTTTTCGATATAAATAGAACAAATAAGGTTCAAATTCATAGAACAGTGACATTTTTAGCTGTCAGTTTGCTGTCAGTATGGAACCGTTTCCATACCAGGGCCCTTGGTCGCTTAGCCATTGCCATTGAGCTGCTATCGACTCTGATTGGTCGGTGAGAAGCATCCGACGATTCAGAGGGTCATTCTCTATAGCAACTCAATGACAATGACAGTTCAGTAGCTAAGCGACTTAGGGCCCAGAAGGACGTTTTACCAGAATCATTATACTACGATATCTTAGTTATAGGTATATATCTTAGCGGCGAGACGGGGGGGGCTCATCGCTCTCGCCGTCCCACCCTCCCACCTCCCCGCGCATACCTAAGGCGCGGCACAGCAGTTGCGGTAGCAGTATAGACGATCCCGCTTGCCGTCTACGACTTATTGGTCTGGTCGGAAGTGACATTTCGCCTATCTTCTTCTAGTGCCGTCTCCTACCGGAGGTTGGCAATCATTAAGACTTTCCACTTTCGAGACCGCAGCTCGGAATAGTTGTGGGGTTGTCTTGTCGAACCACTGTCGTAAGTTCTTCAACCACGATATCCTTCGACGACCAGGCCTTCTTCTGCCGTCGATCTTACCCTGGATTATGAGTTGGAGGAGCTCATACTGGGTACCGCGCATAATGTGACCAAAATACTCCAATTTCCTTCCCTCAGGCTCAGCCTATAAAGTTCGGCAATAGAGACAGACGATTTCAAACTCAAAAATGACTTATGACGTATGACTTGGGAAGCGTCGTGAACAAAGCTTTAAGTACTATTATTTCGTCGTGGCTTCATTATGCAATGCAGCTATTTCAAACGGTGTGACAATGAATCTTAACATATTTTTAGAATTAAGCCTAGACACACATTGTACGGTCAGCAACGAAAGTCGCTGAACATTCTCAGTTTTTCAAATAGCTTGCACACTTTTGTTTTGCATCAAATCCATATTTTTTCTTTATCGAAACAAAATGTAGACATGTTGCTAATGTTTGGTTTTATAAAGGTTTACCAACGTTTGTAGAATAAAGAGTATAACCGATTTGAAAAATTCAGAATGTTCAGCGACTTTCGTTGCTGACTGTACTTAGCGGCATTATGAAAGCAAGCGTTCTTTTTTGTTTAAGACCAAAATTAAGTCTTCATTCGTACTTTATTAAGGTTCAAAGCTGTACATAAATATGAATTAAAAGTTTGTACATAAATCCATTTTTTATTTCATAAGTTTAATAGAAAAAAGCAGTGATAGCCGATTGGTTAAGCGTTTTCCGGGCTTGAGGTCCAGGGTTCAAACCCCGGCTCGTACCTCTGGATTTTTCGAAATATATGTTTGAATTATAACTTTAATATGTTTATCACTTGCTTATGGTGAAGGAAAACATCGTGAGGGAACCTGAATGTTTCAGAAAATTCTCAAATTTTTTAAAGACGTGAAATCCACCAACCCGTACTGGGCTACGTGGTGGATTATGGCCTGAGTCCCCCTTGCATTGAGGGGAGGCCCGTGCCCAGGACTGGGACGTGGGCTGATATAAGTTTAATAGACCTTATACACTGTAATATGGAACCGAAATTTAACAACTTCCTTTGAGTTAACACCTAAGCTGGAAACGCCTTAAAATTAACTGTATTTACTTTCAAAATACTGCTACAAGATATCAATAACGAGTAGTTAAATGACTCGGCCAAACCATTGCAACACTTATTTCAGGTATGCATGTGTCCTAAGAGGTCCTACGCAATTGGTTTATCAAATTAATCCGTAATCGGAACTAATCAGCTGTCGCGATCTGAAAAATAAACTTATTAAGTGCCTGTTTATCTGCAACCCGTGTTTATTTTGTTGATAAAAACGTTTTCGGAGTCTCTAGCGTTTACGTAGAAATACATATTTGGTACTTTGAGAAACTTATGGTGATAGCAGTAACATAGAGTAGGTATAGTCCGCGACAGGTCGAGATGACATTCGGGTTATGAGCTTTTTGCAGAATAAAATCCGAATCAAAATGACCAGGGGGCTTACCACGAACTCTTGTTGCGATTCAATTACAGGAATGTTTTAACGTTTCAGCGACTTTTTTTGCAATGATGTACCTTATTGTCATGACAATAAGAAACGTCATTGCACAAAAAGTCGCTGAAACGTTAAAACAAAACTGCTATAAGAGGTGGTGGTAAGCCCCCAGGACCCGCAACGCAACAGAATAATTTAATTTAATAATTTTGTGGGCGATTTTAATTGTTTATCGGGTCCTGTTAATTTTGATTCGGATTTTATTCTGCAAAAAGCTCATAACCCGAATGTCATCTCGACCTGTCGTGAACTATAGGTGTGTTAATAGTTATTGGTGGTAAGCCAAGCTGTAGCCAATTGACTGCACCTCATATACGGGCTGGCTCGACTAGGGTATTACCACCCTCTCACGGCGTAAAAGCAGCTATTACAGCTGCGTTTCGTACTACGATGAGTGATGAATAACAACGCAACCGCAGACACGATACAAACTACGCACGTAACAAACTGAATTACGATTTGATTTGATAAAAAATCGTGTGCGTATAGTACCTACTGGCAGCACGTGTTCACCAACACGCTAAACGGACTGTTAGATGTAACTGATTGTTTGATGTACCTACTGGTAACAGTCGTTTACTGCTTAAACCCAATGGGTGTGTCTAGAAGAGGTGAGGGGCGCGCTCAAGCAATCAGTTTTGATGTCCGAATCCGTAAACATAATGTCATAACTGATGACTCGGGCGCTGCAGCTCGGGGCATGTGTACGCACCCTATTTATCATTATCAATTCAGCCAAAAGACGTCCACTGTTGGACATAAGCCTCCTCAAGGTTTTCCACAACGACCGGTCCTGTGCCACTTGCATCCAGCGGTTTCCCGCGACCTTCACTAGGTCGTCAGTCCATCTTGCGGGGGGCCTACCCACGCTGCGTCTTCCGGTACGTGGTCGCCACTCAAGAACCTTCTGCCCCATCGGCCATCAGTTCTTCGGGCTATGTGCCCCGCTCACTGCCACTTCAGCCTGCACCCTATTATCAGCTCTTTATTACTATGAGTTATTAATTATTATAGATCATGATAAAGAGCCTGAAACCCGCTAACAAAGACTTAACAAAATGAATATGCCTCGCACCAGACGTTTTAACAGTTCGTCAGTATATCCGTTCACCAACACACTAACGGATGGTTTGAACACTAATCGATTGTACTGGCAACCGATTACCGTTTACCGTTTACAACCGATTACGATAACCGTCCGTTAGTGTTATTGGTGAACAACGCCCATTCAGAAATTAATAATAGGTATGTACCTATCGACCTGGGTACTTAACATCGTCATATCAAACAATCTTTGGCAATCACATAGGCTAAGTTATCGTTATCAAGACAATCAATCAGTTTTAATTAGATAATTTAATTAATATAAGTGGTCACGAGTGCGGCGCAACTGAAACTGTGGCCGACCGTTGAAACATGGACTTCAAAACTGGACTCCTGGTCATAACGCTCCTTGTTGGGAGCTTGGGTGAGTTTCCCACTACCTATTGTATACCCCTTTTTCTTAGGCCGTGGTCTCCTATTAAATGCCATCGGCCGCTTACAGCGTCACGCGTACGCCGCGTCACAATGCTTACTATAGAAATGTACTGTTGTGGTCTCCTTCACACGCCGACGTCACTATAGTAACGAGTGGTAACGTTGTGACGCGGCGTATGCGTGACGCTGTAAGCGGCCGATGGCATTTAATAGGAGACCAAGGCCTTAGTGACGTCGTACTTCATGCATTCAGATAGTGTCAAATAGGGCTATAAATATCTAAATGCGTTAAGACGCCAAGATATTTAGCTAGACCAGTAGGTACCTTTCCAGACCGTTATGCCACGGTACTATTGAAACGGATGCTACCACAGAGTAAAGACTAAAGAAAGAGGTGCCCTTATTAGATATATGTATGAAAAAAAACGTGGTCATTGTTTTTTCATTTTCATTGTTCTATCTACCGGTAAATAGTTGAACTACTCGCTTCGTTTTATGTCGATGTTAGTACTAGGCCGACCACTCGGCCGAGTTGCTTAGGGCCAGTCCCCTTAGTAATTGGTCCATGGATGCTACTCAAAAGGATCGCAAGTCTCAAATCAGTCAAATATGCGACGCACAAAAGTTTCTCGAAAACAGTCGCGCGCTACTAATCACAAATTAAATTACTAACCAATATCTTTTGAGTAGCGTCACGTACGAACCGCCTTAAAAATACTAGTGCTACACTGGTGATTTTAAAAACGAATTACCTAGTAATTTAAATTAGTAAACAGTTTCCTTGGAGTAGCGCCGTAAACTGGCCTTAGAGATAGGCATGCAGTTAGTGTTTATGTTATTAATGTTAGCTAGCCTAGTGGAAATCATCATAATTTTCCCTGTGATGTTGTTCATTAGCTACGTCCAGATGTGTCACATGCCGCGCGAGGCAAATTGCCTCACGAAGTTTGACTTGCCTCGCGCGAGGCAAATGCGCGTCCTGCCTCACCTGAGCGCTGTCATTTGCCTCGCCTAGTTTGGCATAGTCATCAGACAGAACGATGTCAAACGTGTCAAACTGATTGCTCGGCTATACCTTTCTCTGTCTAGAGTGTCAGTTGCCTCGCCATTTGCCTCGCGCGGCATGCGACTGAGGCAAACGTCGTGCTTCGCGAGGCATGTGGGTGAGCAGCCTCGCGCGGCATGTGTATGTTGTAGACACGTCTATTCGTGTACCAGCAGCTTTTAGTCTAGAGATAGGGTTTAATTAAATCCACCCAGGTTACTGTTATCGTTTGCCTCACAATTTAGACGGGCCCGTTGGCGTGGTTGGCGTAATAGCGTCATTCACGCTGCAGGTCGTAGGTTTGATTCCTACCCCGGACACGTATTTGTGTGCATGAACATGTCTGTGTGTCCCGAGTCTGGGTGTATATGTATATTAAGTATTTACAAATTTAAAAAAAGTAGTATACATATATCAGTTATCTGGTTTCCATAGTACAAGCTCTGCTTAGTTTGGGATCAGGTAGCCGTGTGCCGAATGTCCGAGGATATTGATTTATTTATTCATTCTTCCAGCCATCCCAACACCTGACAATGACATGTCCATGTTCTTCGAGCACGTGGACCCGAGCGCGCGCATCGTGGGCGGCACCCCCGCGGCGGCTGGAAGCCACCCACATATGGTGGCCATGTCGAGCGGTCTCCTCGTCAGGAGCTTCCTGTGCGGCGGCTCGCTCATCAGCACCAGGACTGTGCTCACAGCAGCACATTGCATCGACGCTGTCTTCAGTCTTGGGTCTTTGAGCAGGTAAATTATACAAGCACGCAAGCAGCACCAGAATGGTCCAGTGCATTTTTGTTTTGTTTTATAGGACTGAGGTGGCTATCAAGCGTACGGCCCGACTGATGTTAAGCAGTTACCGTAGCCTATAGATTGCAATACCAAAGGCATTGCTCGCACGTTGCCAACCTGAAGGGTACTGGGACGGAGGGAGAGGAAGGGGGGGGGGGTTGGGCTTCCGGCTCTCTCACTCGTCGTACGAAACACTTCTATAATAGCTGCTTAACGCCGATATTATGTGAGAGGGTGGTACTACACCGGTCGAGCCAGTCCGTATCTCGCGTTGCTTAGTTTGGGACCACACAGTTGGTGTCATTATCTGGCGATATTTATTTATTTATTGTATTGTAGCTCTCTCCGCGTCACCGTCGGCACGAACCGCTGGAACTCGGGCGGCACCAACTACAACCTGTCCCGTAACGTGACGCACCCCAACTACTTGAGCTCCACCATCAAGAACGACATCGGCATCCTCATCACCTCCGCCGAGGTCGCCTTGACCGCACTTGTCAATACAGTGCCTCTGAGCTTCGACTACGTGCCTGCAGGCGTCGTATCCAGGGTTGCTGGCTGGGGCAGGATTAGAGTAAGTAATAAGAAGCAGAATATTTAAGGTCCCAGGTTCGATCCCCGGTGGGGCATGCACCAATGGATTAATTTTCATCTATGTGCATAATTTACAGTTCGCTGACGATGAGGGAAAACATCGTGAGGAAACCTACCTATCCCTCGGGATTAGGTAATAGTCAGTTCCTGTATACACGGCGACAAGGTTCACCACCTGTCACGTTGGGTTCTGACTATCTGGTGAAACGTGGGCTTTGAGTTGGTTAGTACCTCCACAATGTGGTGGTGTATGGCCACTCAAGCCTCTGACTACCCCCGAATGGGGATAAAAGTCGTGACGTTACACATACATTTAATATTAGACCCATTCATTTTTCTGACTTTCTAGCAGAACCCGCTAAATTTCCGTGAAATGGTCACGAATGGTTCTTGACTATTTTACAGCAATTTAGCGAAAGTGCTGAGGATTCTGCTGGAAAATCATAAAAATTTATAGCATTGGTAATTCTGCATAGTGGCGCTATTGGACCCTCAGACCTCCAAGCCCTCGAGTCCGCAATTTTTTCCCCCAATACCTAAATATGTTCATGGAAACTATAGGTACTCTTGTATTCAAAATCATGGATTTACGGCTGTCACCGGGTCCGTCCATTATGTTCCGTTATCATCATCATCTCAGCCGAAAGACGTCCACTGCTGGATATAGACCTCCCTAAGGTCTGCTACTAATTGTATCAACTTACAGCAAGGCGGTGCCCTGTCCGCGGAACTGCTGGAGCTGACCCTGGCCACCATCGGCGGCGAGGACTGCGTGGCGCGCGTCGCGCAGGCCTCCATCGACCTGAACGTCAGGGCGCCCCCCGTCGAGCCACACATCGAAATCTGCACCTTCCACGCTCCCAACTTCGGTACTTGCAACGTGAGTAAGGCTAGGCCCGCCACACAATAAACGCAAGATATTTTTGCAATTTTAGAACGATGCGTCAGCGCCATTAACCTAATACTAAAGGACTGGGTCTAAGCAGCTAAGCCGCGTTGCTTAAACATCGCACAACTAGGCCGGTGACGTAATCACAGTAGGCGTGGCTTAAGTCAGTGTGCTGTTGGCGTTCGTCCTGTGCAGACGTCTTGCCAACGTTCGCATCCCAAATATAATTATATTCGACACTAGATGGCGTCCCTTTGTACGTAATTTTTCATGATCATACACTTAGTGACATCTAGTGCAAATAATTAAACTACGTACTAACATTGACATAAAACGAAGCGAGTAGTTCAGTTATTACCCGGTAGATAGATGCCACGCATTTCTTAACCCCCACCACCCGCGCCATCCCGTGCAAATTACCACGCGTTGTTTAATAGAGAAATCTAATAAGGGCACCTCTTTCTTAAGTCTTTACTCTATGGTCAGCGCTCACAGTCGAACGCAGACCGAGCATGTGGTTTTTAATTGGTTGGAGTTTTGGTTGGACACATTTCGGACTAACTTGGTCCGTATCAGCATGTTTGATGACTGTTTGGCGCAGTGGTTTAAAGGTTAGTCGCTCGGCTCACTCCATCGGGTGGTTGCGGTTTCGATTCCCGACAGAGGCAAATCACGGAAATGGCCTTTTCTTAGTTTGCCCAGGTCTGGGTGTCACTGGGATCGCCCCTAGTCCATTGTATGTTTGTATGGTAGTTAGTTTGGGACAGTTGATGTGAATGTCTGGCGATATTTATGCCAATTGTACAATCGGCCATCTGTTAGCAGATGGCCACCAAGAATTTGCGATTTACAATGTATAACTCACGAGTATAATATTAGAGACCAATTCTTTCGCAATGGACAATTTTTAAGAGATTCGAGACCCTGGGTGTCACTGGGACCAGTTGGTGTGAGGCCCCATCTAGCGTTGCGTTGCGTCGTCGCAACGGATTAACGTATTGTATCACTGGTGATTGGTGGTAATTGGTTCGTCTCTCGCCATCGACCCGTTGATCCGTTGCAACGACGCAACGCCACGCACTAATGGGGCCTCACACCAACTGGTCCCAGTGACAGAACAGGACATCTAGTCTCTTAAAAATTGTCCATTGTGAAACCATTGTCGCGCGCGTTGCCGCCGAGAGC